>OX333071.1:75726079-76425864 GCA_946863875.1 Alloplasta piceator
AAAATTTTTGTGGTAACGTTTCTAAAAAAGAAAGTGGGAAGTAGGTTAAAAATAGTGATCAAAATTAAACGATAAATAATAAAAATTAAAAATTACTTTTTTGTGGCTCTTAAAATTTTTTCGATGTTCCTTCCATTGCAACATTTTCAACGAAACATTCGTTCTCGATCCTATTTATAATTTATTAGCACATTTTGCCGGGTCCGTCTCGAATTTATGTCGAATTTCCCAGAGAAAAAAACAACAACAAGAATTCATGACGTTAACAACGAAGGCAACGTGAAGGAATTCGAGACAAACCACGCAAATTTAGACAAATATTAAGACTGAAATAGTAAATTTTTATATAACTATTAAAAAAAAAATCAGTAGCCAAAAGTTGCATAATATTTGGAGAGAAATTTCTTTGGGTGGCAAAAGATGAGTATTTTTTATCGAGCGTCAGTAAAATCGATTTTTTTTCACAAACGAAAATTTCCCTTCCAACAAATGAAAATAAATGTTGTACAAGATGGTAAAATAATTTCCTGCACTTTCCGTGAAGGATTCCATTATCCTTTGCAGAATTCTGCAAATTCCAACCCTGATCCAACAGAATTCCCGCTTGCATTTTTACCCTCGCGGTTGCTCATCGATTTTTCAAAATGCTATTTTTTTATATACATATTTTTATAGCCAGAAAGAAACTTCAATATTTACAAAGGATAATTAATTTTTGGAAAATATTTAGAAAAAAATATCAACTCATTTGTGCAGAAAAACAAAATTATTATGACCAGCATCACCCTAATATATAAATGACTCACGAATTTTATACTCTTTTGTATGTACGGCGAGAATCGAGGTATAAAAAAATAAAATGGCGAAGCGGATAATTGTGCAGTTGCATTATGCATGGCAGTTGGCACGCATTACGCTTGCATTTTTTTTTCGTCTCGCAAGAAGTGATAAACCGTTTCAAGGGTGATTCAAAGCGATCAATTGCTCTTACGTCAATATATTTTGCCAACAGAACTTTTTATAAAATTTCTAAAATATTTTCTCAACTAAACATTTATTTTTTAAATACAATTTTTAAAATTTGTTGAAAATAAACAAATCCTATGAAATTCACTAATTATTAACTATTGTTAACAATTAATTTAATTTAATTTAATTTAATTTAATTTAATTTTTTAACGAAAAATTTAGAAGAATATCTCTCACGATATTCATCCTCTAATAATTAACGAAATCCAGAAGTGATAAATTTAACAAGAGGATTTTTTTAAAATTTATTTTAGGGAAACAAAGAAATACGTTGAACGAAAAAATTGTTAAAAGAAAAAAAACTTTAATTACAAAAAATTGGGAAAAATCCCACGAAATTCACTCTCTAATAATCAACGAAATCCAAAAATGGTCAATTGAAAAAGAGCTATTTTTTTAATTTATTTTAGAGCAACAAAAAAAATTGTTAAAGTTAGAAAAAAATTAGAAAAAATTAGGAAAGGAAATCCCACGAAATTCTCTCTCTAATAATCACCAAAATCCAAAAGTCCATTGACAAAGAGCTATTTTTTAAATTTATTTTAGAGAAACATAAAAAAATGTTCAACTTAGAAAAAAATAAGAAAAAATTAGGAAAGGAAATCCCACGAAATTCTCCCTCTAATAATCACCAAAATCCAAAAGTGATATATTGAACAAGAGCTATTTTTTAAATTAATTTTAGGGAAACCAAAAAAAATATGTGTAACGAAAAAATGGTAAAAATAGAAAAAATGCTAAATATAATTTTTTTCTATTTCAGTGAATTTGTCATGAATATAGATTCTTCGCCCTGATATAGAGACAAACACTATATTTAATTCGTCGTTGAAGGGGAACGACGGACTCCTCCCTAGATAAATACTTCTGCCTGTGAGGATTTTTTTTTCACGAATGCTGTTATTAATCCTGCATTATATCAACGTCAAACTTATCATTGGCATAGTATTCACGCGTCGACACCTCCCTCCTATAATTCTTCGTCAATATTGAATCAACCACCGTCGGATCTTGGCAAACGATATTATAATCGTTTCATTTCGCTTGTTTACAAAATTTCTTCTCCCGTTTAACCTCTGTTTGAATGCAAACCCAGAAGCTTCGTCATATAAAAAATTCGGACATCGAGGCTTCATTCAAACTACCCCAAAATCCAGTGGACTAATTTTTTGTTTACGTTTTTCAAGACAATTGAATTATAAAATTATATGAATTATTTAAATTATATACATTATATAAATTATATAAACCTACGGCGTTAACTAAATTTTTTTTTGCTTGAGAGTCTTCAAAATGAATTCAAATTAAAAAATTGACATTTGGAAAACGACGTTGAATTAAATTTTTGGATTTATTATAATTATTTCGCGGTTGAGTAATTGTTAATTTATATAATTTATATAATTATACAATTGAATTATAAAATTATATAAATTATATAAAGCTACGGCGTTAATGAAATTTTTTTTTGCTTGAGAATCTTCAAAACGAATTCAAATTCAAAAATTGACATTTGCAAAACGACGTAAAATTAAATTTTTGGGTTTATTATAATTATTTCGCTGTTGAGTAATTGTTAATTTATATAATTTATAAAAAAAAAAAATTTAGTTAACGCCGTAAATTCAAATTCAAAAATTGACATTTGGAAAACGACGTTGAATTAAATTTTTGGATTTATTATAATTATTTCGCGGTTGAGTAATTGTTAATTTATATAATTTATATAATTATACAATTGAATTATAAAATTATATAAATTATATAAAGCTACGGCGTTAACTAAATTTTTTTTTGCTTGAGAATCTTCAAAACGAATTCAAATTCAAAAATTGACATTTGGAAAACGACGTAAAATTAAATTTTTGGATTTATTATAATTATTTCGCTGTTGAGTAATTGTTAATTTATATAAATTATATCAAAAAATTTAATTTTACGTCGTTTTTCAAATGTCAATTTTTGAATTTGAATTCGTTTTGAAGATTCTCAAGCAAAAAAAAAATTAGTCAACGCCGTAGCTTTCTTTTCTTCCTTATTTTTAAACAAATGTCTTTAATTTGTAAACCATTAACATTTTCATGAATATGTTTCGGTGATTTTTTTAATTGTCCGTTTGAATTTGTTGGTAAAAATTAAATTTTTTTCTGTAAAATTATTTTTTTTTACATTAAGTCGAAATAATTATATCCAAATCCATTTTAGTTAGTGTGAATTTCAAAATTGATAAAATTGAAAAAATTGGTCCAGCGTTGCCATTTAAATTGAAGATAATAACTGAAAATAATTTTCCCTGCATAAATTATTCCAATTAATTAGCAGTTGATTAAAAAACTATCGATTTCGGGAATAATTAATTTATGGTTTTTTTCGTTGATTGTTTTTGCCGAATGTTCAATTTCTCGTAGGAAGTTTTTTTGTAAATAAAAATATTGTTAGCTTTGTCCAGTGAGAGAAATAATTTCACGTCTGTCACTGTAAAGTATATTTTTCCCGTCCCAATCCAGCAAAATACGAGATTATGTTGGGACCAACGACAAAACCACATCTCTCTGCGGCAATGTAAATAGTGATAAATGCACATCCCGATCCCTTCCCTTCTCCGTTTTCCCGTCCACGTTTTTAATTGCGACAATTAAAGCGTTGCCACTATTCGTCCTCATCGTCTCGTGTCTTTTATAACTTCGGTATTTTATTTCGTCGAATTCTCATCGCTGAAAATGTCTTCCCATGTTTCTTGACACACTCGCTACTCGTTTTTTGCTTCGGAATCTAATTGCACATTTTTTAATTAATATTCAGAACTAAAATTAAAAACTTTAATTTCTCAGACCGATTAATATTCTTTTTTTTTAAATTCCATTTTAATGTATGTCATGTTATTTTATTACGTGCGTATTCTATTTTATCACGTTATTACGTGATTCTTTGGTAAGAATCGATTCTGAATCGAATCAAGAAAATCGATTTTCATGAAAAATCGAATCCAAAGAATCGATTTTTGAAAATCTTAAAAAAATTAATTGCTCATTAAAGCTTACGTAAGTGTTCATTAAGTTTTTGTTATGGAAAATGATTAAATTGGATTAATTTATTTTTAATACGAAATTATGAATACAAAATAACAAATATAAAGCAGTTTTCATTCTGACTTAACATAGTTTGATTCTTTTACACATTTGCACTTTTTAATATATTCTTAAAAATATTATTAATACATTTAACAAATCAGACTTTTTCTCTATTACATAAGTTTTTATTGTTTTACGATATTTTGTATATTTTTACTTTCGATTATTTTTTTTTTTTTTCGTTGGCTCATGTTTTCAATATTAAACATTTTTTTTACTCCTTTTCTCTCGTTTTAACATTTTCACATCCTGCTTTTTTTTTCTTTTAACCTTGACGTTGATGTTTCATAGATTTTTGTCAATCTTTATTTAATTGCCAATCTTTAATAGATAATGAAATTAATAAAAAATCGAATTATTTATTTTGAAGGTAAAAAATCGAATTATTTACTTTTAAGGTCAAAAACCGAATTTTTTATTTTTAAGGTTAAAAATCGGATTTTGATTTTTAAGGTAAAAAAATCGAATTTTTTATTTTTAAGGTTAAAAATCGATTCGAAAGATCGATTTTTTGAACAAAAGAATCGATCGTTTGAAGAATCGAATCAAAATCGAACATCCCTATCTTGCCCTAGAAATTTCATTGCACATTTTTTAATTAATATCCCAAACTAAAATTCTAAATTTTAATTTCTCAGACCGATTAATATTCTATTTTATTTTATTTTATTCGATTTTAATTAATGTGATTTTATTACGTGCTCTATTCTTGCCCCAGAACTTTAATTGCCTCATTTTTTAAATTAATATCTCAAACTAAAATTCTAAATTTCATTTTCTCAGACCGATTATTTTATTTTATCGTTTTTAAATGTATTTCTTTATTTCATTTATTTTATTTTGTTTATTATGTTTTTTTTATTTTATTTTAATTTTTTAAAATATTTATTTATATTTATTTTTTATTTTTTTATTTTGTTTATTATGTTTCACGGAAATTTGAAAACAATCTCGTTTTTTTAAATTTACGTTTCCACGTGGATCGACGTTTTAGCATTTCAAAGATTCCGATTTATTGTGATTGTATCGGAGAGAGAAAGGCATTTTGTATTGGTTTTTTTATCCTGATGTCGTAGTGGCAATAGCTTTGTGGAACAAGGTTGTGCAAGCGCGGGCCATGTCGAGGTTTTCGACCTCGTTTTATAAAATCCAACCGTTCATGTCGATGACGTTAAGGGGTTATAGTCGAGATTTTCAAAAAATCGATTTTTTGAAAATTTCATTTTCGTAATGTACATATATTGAAGCAGGGATGGGCGGACTCGAATCAAAAAGTATTTAAATACATGCTTTAAATGATAAATCATTTTTGACTCGTGATTTAAACGGGCTCGGAGTATCAAGTACTTTCGGACTTGTGATTTAAACGGGCTTGGAGTATCAAGCCTTTTTTGACTTGGGATTTAAACGGGCTCGGAGTATCAAGTCTTTTTTGATTGGTGATTTGAACGGGCTCGGAGTATCAAGTACTTTTGGACTTGTGATTTAAACGGGCTTGGAGTATCAAGCCTTTTTTGACTTGGGATTTAAACGGGCTCGGAGTATCAAGTCTTTTTTGATTCGTGATTTGAACGGGCTCGGAGTATCAAGTACTTTTGGACCTGTGATTTAAACGGGCTTGGAGTATCAAGCCTTTTTTGATGTGGGATTTAAACGGGCTCGGAGTATCAAGTCTTTTTTGATTCGTGATTTGAACGGGCTCGGAGTATCAAGTACTTTTTTACTCGTCACTCCTTTCGATTAAGAGTGACAAATTCTTTTTAATTCTGAGTATATTTAAGCTTTAAATTCATTTTAATTCCTTTTTTAATCGAATTAAACGACGAAATTCATATTAATTCCTGAATATTTTTTAATTGTACCATGGTCAAATCGATCCCGGTACAACAAATTATAACTCCGCATACGGAGAATAATAATTAGTGACAAATAAATAAATAAATAAATAAATAAATAAATAAATAAATAAATAAATAAATAAATATTTTTTTTTTTTTTTTTTTTTTTTTTTTTTTTTAAATACGGGCCAGTATCGACCAAATCCGGATTTGGTTTGGTTGAGTCTACGCGCGAGCATACTGGCCCGTATTTAAAAAAAAAAAAAAAAAAAAAAAAAAAATTATTTATTTATTTATTTATTTATTTATTTATTTGTCACTAATTATTATTCTCCGTATGCGGAGATATAATTTGTTGTACCGGGATCGATTTGACCATGGTACAATTAAAAAATATTCAGGAATTAATATGAATTTCGTCGTTTAATTCGATTAAAAAAGGAATTAAAATGAATTTAAAGCTTAAATATACTCAGAATTAAAAAGAATTTGTCACTCTTAATCGAAAGGAGTGACGAGTAAAAAAGTACTTGATACTCCGAGCCCGTTCAAATCACGAATCAAAAAAGACTTGATACTCCGAGCCCGTTTAAATCCCACATCAAAAAAGGCTTGATACTCCAAGCCCGTTTAAATCACAGGTCCAAAAGTACTTGATACTCCGAGCCCGTTCAAATCACGAATCAAAAAAGACTTGATACTCCGAGCCCGTTTAAATCCCAAGTCAAAAAAGGCTTGATACTCCAAGCCCGTTTAAATCACAAGTCCAAAAGTACTTGATACTTCGAGCCCGTTCAAATCACCAATCAAAAAAGACTTGATACTCCGAGCCCGTTTAAATCCCAAGTCAAAAAAGGCTTGATACTCCAAGCCCGTTTAAATCACAAGTCCGAAAGTACTTGATACTCCGAGCCCGTTTAAATCACGAGTCAAAAATGATTTATCACTTATTTTTTTTTTAAGTTCTTAATGCCCATCCCTGTATTGAAGTATATGCACATAAAATTTCATGTCAATCCGACAAATATTTTCGAAGTTACAGACATATTTGTAAACGTGTAACTATAGTAAAATGTGCTTTTCAGACTTTGAAGGCCTTTTTCTCAAAACTGTGTTTTTTGAGTCAGTGAGCAAGATTTCTCAAAAATGGCATAACCGATCAGTCTCAAATTTGTATACAAGCTCTATAACTATATTTTTTAGTAATTAATCGAAGGTTTTTCTTTACCGATAAATATTTTCCATTTTATGAACAATTTAAAGCAAAAATATTCATTAAAAATCAATTTTTTGTTTTGAAAAGCCGCCATTTTATCAAAAATAAATATTTTGCTTGTTCCTTCGATCAAATACTAGATTATATCTTATATTAACGAAGTCTTTTTTTAGAGCTTCAACAATAAATATTTTTTAGAAAGAAAATTTTTAAAATTAATTTAAAAGTCATAAAAATATGTATATAAATTTTTACGTTGATAAATTAAAATGTCTTTCCAGAAAAAATTCTTGAAAAATCGCTTTTTTCGACTTCTTGACTGCGCATAACCCCTTAACAGCGTCTTGGTGATTTTTAAATTTATTTATTATTAATACAAAAACAATCGATTCGCTTCATATCAACAAAAACTGACTCCCTTGCCTCATTCTCATTATTATAATTTTTTATAATTATTATTCTGGCCGTTGATTTGCAAAGTTTAATTCCCAAATTAAAAAAATTCTAAAGTTCTAAATCTTACTAAATTTTTTGTACGAGAGAAAATTAAAGGTCCAGAATATTTTGTGGGAATTGTCGACGACAATCGATCGAAATTAATTGGCTTCTTTTGTGTATCATGAAATTTTGCAAAATCGATTTTTCAAAATTTTTTATGGATCCTGTTGTGATACGAGGTCCGCTTGCAATCAGAGTTGTAAATAATGCATTGCTTTGATAATGCATTACTGTATTTATTACCCATTACACTGCATAATGTAAAATGGATAAGTGTACCATTACAAAATACAAAAGTAATGTGTAATGGATGCATGTCCCATTATAAATAAAAAAAGTAATGTGTAATGGGTGCATGTCCCATTACAAATATAAAAAGTAATGTGTAATGGATGCGTGTTCCATTACAAATACAAAAAGTAATGTGTAATGTATGCATGTTCCATTACAAATAAAAAAGTAATGTGTAATGAATGCATATCCCATTACAAATAAAAAAAGTAATGTGTAATGGATGCATGTCCCATTACAAATACAAAAAGTAATGTGTAATGCATGCATGTTCCATTACAAATAAAAAATTAATGTGTAATGGATGGAAAGTTCATCGTTAAATATAATGTACGAAAGTGTTTAGTTTGTTTTGTAAAAAAAGTAATGTGTAATGGATGCTTGGCCCATTACAAATAAAAAAAGTAATGTGTAATGCATGCATGTTCCATTACAAATAAAAAAGTAATGTGTAATGGATGAAAAGTTCATCGTTAAATATAAAGTACGAAAGTGTACTCAATCCCAAAAATTATCCAATTTTATATTGAACTTGCTTTTACACGCTGTTACCCATAATTATAAGGAATCTAATAAAAATTACAAGTTACTGATATAAAATTAGTCGCTTCATTGAATCTCTAAATAATGTGCATGTTCTTTTTTCTTAACTTTATGGATCATTTGTGATAATTGTGGATGAATTTTTAGTGAGCGAAATAAAATAATGAGACAGCAATGTGAAAGTTTCTAATACGAGCACGGCAATTTTTGTATTTGTAATGGAATATTCTCCACTGCAAATTCTTTTTTTTTTTTAATTGTAATTTGTAATGGAACGTGCATACATTATACATTACTTCTTTATTTGTAATGGAACATGCATCCATTACACATTACTTTTTTTATTTGTAATGGCACATGCATCCATTACACGTTACTTTTTTATCTGAATGGAACATGCATACATTACCCATTACTTTTTTTATTTGTAATGGAACACGCAGCCATTACACATTACTTCTTTATTTGTAATGGCACATGCATCCGTTACACATTACTTTTTTTTATTTGTAATGGAACACGCAGCCATTACACATTACTTTTGTAATTTGTAATGGAATACTTGTCCAATACACATCGTTTAAAGTAATGGGTAATGCATTACTTTTACATTACTATTTTCACAACTCTGCTTGCAATACAGGACACGTATGAGGCTCCTCGTGATTGCATTATCGATGCACCGATGCAAACTCGACGCACATAAGAATACCTCGTATCGTCACTTTACACTTCGTCGACTCCATGGGATAAAATAATTCTTTCACTATTTATAAAATTATTTATCCACATGAATGCCCAAATATTCGGCCCTAATAATTTTATTGACCTAAATAACGATTGAAAATATTTATTTTAACGTTTTTCCCTTACACATCCCTTGGAAAATTAAATTAGTATCCTATTATAAATAAATCATTGAAATAATTGAAAATTGTTATTAAATTAAAAAAATCAGAAACGTGGTTAATCGCATTGTAGTAAAGTTGGGCCAAATAGACTTTAATCAAGTTTAATTTTATTTGAATTATTTTTATGGAATTTTGAAATTTATTTTTTAATTCTTAATATTTAATAATTGTTTAATTTGTCTTCAAAAGTTTGTATTGGACCAAAAATTGTGTGGTTTGGTCGAGCCAAATTTATTTGAATTTAATTTGACTTTAATCTCTGAAATATTTTTATTTCTTTGAAAAATAAAAAAAATAGGGCGGATTCAAAATTTGCATGTTTTTTCCATTGGTTTTCTTTCACAAGGGATCACATAACTGTAATATTGAAAATATTGCAAATAAATGCGTCAATAAAAACGCGGAAAAAATTTAATTTGAAAAAAAAAAAAATTATTCACGTTTACGAATGGACCGTTAAGATGACGGATGTACGAATGAATAATTCGTCAAGATAACAAATTCACTCGATGATTCAGTAGAAAAAACAAGATGAGTAAGGAATTATATCATTTTTTTCGGGTAATCGATTAATGTGTTCAAAATTCTATAAACAACGCTCGAGTCCTCTCAAGAATTTCATTTTTTTTAAAGGGAATATTTTGAGAATCTTGGAAGATTAAAAAAAATTATATTTGCAGTGAGTTAATTTTAAAAAATTCGAAAATAATTGAAAGAAAAATTAATTCAGAATTATAATATTCATGCAAATTCAGGACGAATTTTTATCAAACGGTTTTTTGGTATTTTTGCTTTTTTAGTTATTATTTATTATATTATTATATTATTTTATTATTATATTATTTTTTTACATGTATTACTTATTAATTTAATATATAGTTGGGTCATTCCATGTCACATCGACCTCGTCGAAATTTGGTCAGAAGTTTTCGTTTATAAAAAAGCGAAGTTAGAGGTAAAAAATTTTTTTTTTACCAAAATTCAAAAATTCATATTTTTGAAACAAAAACACCATTCTGAAAATTTCAGAATTTTTTATGATCAGTACAAGGTATTATACAAATAAATTAACCAAACATTCAATGTTGATCGTGAATTTGCATAATTTTTAAAAATTCAAAAATTCAAATCTTTGAAAAAAACACCTTTCAGAAAACTTCAGGATCTTTTAAGATCAGTACAAGGTATTATATTTAAAAAATTGAACCAAACATTTAATGTCGATCGTGGATTTTCACGATTCTTGAAAATTCAAAATTCTCTAAACTCATCATTTTTCAAATTTTTTTTTCGGAATATATCTTTTTTTTTCTCAGCCCCAAGTATACTCTTTAAGAAGAATTCATAACGATTTTTCGGAACTATAATAGTTTTAGAGACATTTAAAAAACAAACTTGAAAGATTTAGGAAATTTTGAATTTTGCATAACTTTCGAAAAAAATTTTTTTAATTTTTTTCCTTTGGTAGAACTTCGTTTTATTGTAAACCAAAACTTTCGACCAAATTTCATCGAAATTGAAAGGGGTCGATTTGACATGGACTGACCCAGTTATTTAATTATTTAGTTATTATTCATATTTATTAGTAAGTCAGCTGCAGGCTTTTTGCATTTTTTAAACGTTTCGATTACGAGAACGACTGAGGGACGAATTATCGAAATGCAGCTGACAATGCAAAAATGCACGTAAAAATAGAGATGCGAAATGAGCGTCACTTGTGGAAAAAAAGTGAAAAATAAAGATAAACAAAGTCGAATCCTTGGATCCAGATCGTTATATAATTATACCGAATTTTCGATGACTATACATTCATCTCGACATTGGATAATTAACGCAAACACGAAAACAATCGAATTGTCGCGAACATAATTTTCCCCGAGTCTTTTGTCCGAGAAAACGTGCAAACGAGGACGTATTTCCAGACGATCTATCATTCGCGTATAAAATTCACTGCACGAACGTTCGTCGGGTTAATTCATTGTCGATCGCGCCTCTGAAACTCGTCTCGCGTTTTTTTTTTTTTCAATTATCCTTTATTTTATTCAACAAGAATCCTGGAGTGTTAATTTTCGATTCACCAAAAATTCGCACCCTCATTAATCGTAAATTTTTTTTCACGGTGAAATCAATTTTTAATCAAGTGAAAAGTGAAGATTTAATAAATGGAGAAATTAATTTTTTAGAGGAGGAAAAATTCTTCAGGTGAACATTTTTTTTTTTACTTCTCATTGGAATTATTTTTTCGTCGAATTGATGAGTTGGAAAAGATATATTTTTTTTTAATCCAGAGGATTTGATGTATCGAGGTTTTTTTGGAAATAAAAAAAAATTAAAATTGAATTGAAAAAAATTCTCTCGTAGAAAAATGCACTTTTAAGAGTGCATGAAAATCCTGTTTGCTTTGGAAAATCGAACAGTTGTGCCCAGCACGATAATTAGTGATTTTTTAAATTTTTCTAATCGACCCTTGTGGCATCGTTTTATGTGTGACGCGATTTTTATCTAATCAGCAGTCTGTTAATAATAATTTCTCATTAACCTCAATCTTAATTGAACTAAACTTAAATTTAATCCGGATTAAATTAAAATCAAATTGATTTTAATTAAAGGGAGTATGGTTGTTAATCTTCATTTTTCAAATCATTAATCCACAATTCCATAAATATGGATCAATGATATTATTTCATAATTATCGATCTTTATTTTCCAAAGGATGTATAAAAAATAAATTTGTGAATCATACAGGTGAATTCATGTAGAAGAATAATTTCATAAATAGTGAAAGATTGCGCTGTGTGAAATTCAAATTTAATTAGAATTAAATCTATTTAATTCAGATCGATTATATTCAAAAATTAATTCAATTGAATTTACTGACATATTTATAGCTCTATAATTTATCTCTATCAAATCACAAAGTCCCCGGGACTCAAATCCTGCGATCCCCTACTTACCTACTACCTACTTACCTACTACTGAGCTCGGACGTCGGTAAGTTACCGACGAAGTTGACAAGCCAGAGACTTCTATATAGGTTTGTTAAATGGGAGAAATCAGGTGGTAGATTTTGATATTATTTGGGAGAGTTATTATTCGGTAGAGATTTATTACTATAGAGAAATAAGTGGTCGAGCTGTGAATGTGACAAAATTGTAATATTGAAAAACTTTTTATTTTTTAGATATTTTATTGCTGATAAATCCCCCTCAAAGTATCAATATCCGTTGAAAATAATAAAAAGTATACTAAGAAAAAATGTTACGAGCCCAGCTTCTTCCGAATGAGAAATAAAAACGAGTTATATTGGATAAATTCCAATGACTTGTTTCTCGCTGTGAAGCGCAACAATAACATATATAAATGTGTCATTCCATGTCAAATCGACCAATAGTTGGAATGGGAAAAAAATTAAAAAAAAAAATTTCGCAAGTTACGCCAAATTAAAAATTTTAACATTTTTCCAATTTTTCAAGTTTATTTTTTAAATATCTAGAAAACTATGGTAGTTACGAAAAACTCGTTCTGGGTTCGTCTTACAGGGTATACTTGAGGCCATGAAAAAAAAAATCCGAAAAAAAATTTGAATAGTGATGAATATGGAGAATTTTGAATTTTTGAAAATCGTGAAAATCCACGATCAACATTTAATTTTTGGTTGTTTTTTTTTTATATAATACCTTACTTTTATATAATACGTACTGATTTTAAAAGGTCCTGAAATTTTCAGAAAGGTGTTTTCTTTCTTCAAAAATATGAATTTTTGAACTTTGGTAAAAAAAAAATTTGTTTACCTCTAAGTTAAGTAAAGTTAAGCAATCATGTAATTTTGTAATTTTGAGAAGTTAAAATTACATGACTGCTCAACTTGGAGGTAAACAAAAAAATCTTATCAAAGTTCAAAAATTCATATTTTTGAAGAAAAAAACACCTTTCTAAAAATTTCAGGATCTTTGAATATCAGTACAAAGTATTATATTTTAAAAAATTAAACCAAAAATTTAATGTTGATCGTGAATTTTCACGATTTTAAAAAACTCAAAATTCTCCAAATTCATCATTTTTCAACATTTTTTTCGGAATATTTTTTTTTTCGTAGCCCCAAGTATACTCTTTAAGACGAACCCCGAACGTTTTTTTCGTAACTATTTAAAAAATAAACTTGAAACATTGAAAAAATGGTAAAATTTTGAATTTTGCATAACTTTCGAAATTAAAAAAAAAAAAATTTTCCTTTTGGTATAACTTCGTTTTATGATGAAATAAAACTTTTGATCAAATTTCATCGAAATTAAAAGGGTTCGATTCCAAGTATCGGTCGATTTTACATGGAACGACCCAAACATATTCCCGGAGTGCTTTTCTCGTCTACGGCGCCATTGGAGATTTTATTCCGTATCTATCAGAGTTTCAATGTATATCGACTATTATTATGGTCCAAGAAAGAGAGAAAGAGAGGGGGAGAGAATCAGGTCTCTGGCGATATATAAGGATTGATCCGATTGCATTATTATAGACATCCGTATTTATCAAGACGCGCGAGAGATCCTCTGGCAGTAAAAACAAAAAGAAAAATTAAAAAAAAAAAAAGTAAATGCAAGAAACAAGCTGAAATGAAAGCGAGGAAATCCAGATAAATCGATTTGCGGATCTCGTGAAAGTCAATGAGAAATAAATCCCTCGTTATTTCAGAATAAATTTAATGACGAATCGGCGAGATTTGTTCCATGATTTCCCTTCTTTTTTTTTGTCACGAGACAAAATTTGCAGCTGAATTTTCTTGATCCTCGAGGTGGGGGATCGTCCCATATTTGAGGAGTGTGAAAAAGAGAGAGAGAGAGAGAGAGAGAGAGAGAGAAAAGTGAGTCACAGACTTTGACTGAACGGTTTAAGATTCAAGTTGCTTCAATTTAGAATCAGTCTTGCGGTTCTCGTTGTCGATGACGCGTTGTTTATAATAAAAATCGACGCTGCGAATTCTCAGTAAAAAAATTGAGAATCGCGATTTGAGATCTAAGATCGGAATACAAAACGCGAATTTTTCTCGATCGATCGAAATTCTCTCAAACGTTGTCTTGTTAAATCGTCTTATAAAATCTTGTGGATCACGCGTTAAAAATTTATTCAATCGTTTGATTCGTTGAAAAATTGCTAGATCGCTCGAATCGACAAAAAAAAAGTGTTGAGTTCGGTTATCAAACTTTAAAAATAATTTTTGGCCACTTTGTTGGAGAATAATAAATAATTTTGAGACTAGTGAGTCCCGCATTGTTAAAAATTGATTCAATTTAATGTTTTTCAAAAATGGATATTGAAACATGATTTTTAAATATTTGTATATAATTAGGATTTAATTACATTCGTATTTTGAATATTTGAAAATGATTTGAAGTATTATAATTTTAATAAGCAAATTTTGTTATTGAAAAAAGTTTTTATACGTTAATTTGAAAGTCTGAAAAAAATGGAATCATTTGCATGTTGAATATTTTTGAATGATTTGATTCATTCTTTCACTTTTTTTCCTTATTAAGTTTTTTTTTTTAAGTTTTGATGTGTAAATGGTAATATTTTAAAAAATTGATATTGAAATATGATTTTACAAAATTATTGAAAACATTTTCAATACAGGAATTTAAATATTAAAAAAAAATTTCCATACATAAATGTGACTATTTAAAAAAATTGATATCTAAATATGATTTTTGAACATTGAATTACAATATTTAAATATTGTTCGTATACAATTCTATTTGTATGTTAAATATTTGAAATATCATTATAATTTTAATAAGCAAATTTAATCATTAAAAGAACATTCAAACTGCGAATCCGAAAATAAAAAAAAAAAATGTTTCAATTCACAACTGCAAATATTAAATATTGAAAAAAATGGAAATTCAAATATAATTCTCGAACTTTCAGTTGTAATACTTCAAGATAATTCGAATCATAATAATTTTAACAAACAAATTAAATTATCAAAAAATGTTAATACATGAATTTAAATATTCGATAAAAACGGAATTCTGTACATTTGAATAATTTAAAAATTTTTAATTCGGTGTGTTTCGGGGTTTGCACATATGTTGCAGCAGCCAGCAGAACGGAGCTGCCATCAGAGCGAATTTTCCACATGTGGACATCTCCGTCCCGACTAAGGATCGGCCGGGCACCAAGGAAAAAGTTCATTCCTTAGAGCCACCAACGGACTGCCGAAGGAAGGGGAGAATTCCCCCTCGAAGAAAAAGACCAAAAAACAAAAAAGATCAACCGAAAACGGTTTTTATACATTTTCGTGACGGACTAAGAGGACATTCAAACTCGGTGTGAGAAATGAATAGAAACGAGAAAGGCAAAATGCCAGGTTACAGGAGGAAGCTCTCCTTCCTCGGCTTTGGCAAGAGAAATTCGGTAAGTCTTCCAAACATTTATCAATCCGGCTCGATTAACTGATTATCGTAGTTAGGAGGCCGAAAAAAGCGATTTTTTAGTCAGGAGGCCGAAAAAAGCAATTTTTTTAGTCAGGAGGCCGAAAAAGCGACTTTTTAAGTCAGGAGGCCGAAAAAAGCGATTTTTTAGTCCGGAGGCCGAAAAAAGCGATTTTTTAGTCCGCAGGGCGAAAAAAGCGATTTTTTAGTCCGGAGGCCGAAAGAAGCGATTTTTCAAGAATTTTTTCTGGAAAGACATTTTAATGTATTATCGTAACAATTTATAAACACATTTTTGGAACTTTTAATTTTATTTTGAAATTTTTCTTTTTGTAAAATAATTATTCTCGAAGCCGATAATCTCTGGATTGGATTACTTCGAAAATATTTGGATATTTATAATATTTGATTGACATGACATTTTCTGTGTATATATTTAAATATATGTACATTACGAAAATGAAATGAAAAAAAATCAATTTTTTGAAAATCCTGACTGCGTATAACCCTAAAAATGAATTGATAATTCAATTATAAAATTCATGGGTCGATCAGTTACTAAAATCGATAGATTCCTGGAGCACTAAATTAATTACGATATTTATCGATTTGTAAATCGATTAATCATCACGGTCCGATTAATCAATTAATCGGTCGATCGATCGATGAATTAATTCACCAATATTCGCATTCATCAAATGATGAATTAATTACAGAATAAATTGATCAATTCATTACTTTATGAAGATCTTAGTTGATAAATTACATTTGAATTAATCGATAAATTGATCAGGAAATTCATGAATTGTTAAAATATGATTTCATTTCATTGTTTTACTTTTTAAAATTTTTTTATTATTAATTATCGTTTGACCACGTTTTTTCTGTGTACTGCGTTCTTTTACGTCCGTTGAACAGTTGAAAAATGATTTTACGTAATGGATGACAGATCACTTGTTCCTCTTCTAATTATTGTCACATGGCATAAGGTATAGTTTATATTCTATATTTTACAGTTCCACAGTTTATATTCGAGGCGAAAACACGTGCTTGCACGTGTTTTATCGTGATTCTATATTTAGGCTGCAATTTTGCAATTTTACAATTCGCGATTTTCAAATTTTCTCTCTAGATCCAAATTTTCAATCTTTTCGTTTTTGTTTACACTAATTGATAAGAAATAAATTATGTGACGTATAAAAAAAATATATGTCAAATATACGAGTTCTGCAAATTTTCGTATTTTTAGGATTTTTCAAAAACCAACCTAAAAGGTTCAAAATTTTTTTCAAAATATTTATTTTTAAGGAAAAGTGTAGAAAGGGCGAAGAAAATATTTAAAAAAAACGTTTTTGATGATATTAAATATGTTTCGTTGAGAAAGTTAGATATTTCATACAAATTGGAATGTATTTTTTATTTAATTTTTTATTTTAATGTAGAAAGCCGAAAAATATATTTCAGAAAATACCCAAATTATGCTGAAAATATAATAAATATATTTTTAAACATATTTTATTTCCATATTGGATGTAAACGAAAATTATAAAAAAAATATACCACAATTTTTGTCGTCGAAAAAATTTTCTTGAAAAATTAAGTGACGTCATAGATATTGAATTTTTATTTTTCAACATCGGCACTCGCGAGGCCACATTTTTTAAAAAATTTTCACGAGCACAAGGGCTCGTATTTAATTAAGGCTACTTAACGTCGAGACAATAAATAAATAAGCCTCGTTCTCGACGCTGGCGTTTGTTGCCCGAGAGTCGAGGAATTAATTATTTTTTTGTATCTCGTTGTTGAATGCCGCGGTTCCCACGATGGACATTTTTTTCTCGATCAAACGATCGAGAATCTTCTGTAAACAGATATTCGACATTGTCGACGTTTTTTTTTCTGTTGCGCAATTTCGAATTTTTTTATTGGACTCAAAAACGTTTTCGAAATTACATTTTCTCTATGACTTTTATGTACTCAAAATTCACTCGATACATTTTTACCATTTGGGTAAACAAAAAAAATTTATTAACCAGATAAAAAGTCTGAAAAAAAATAATGAAAAAAAAACAACTCGCGAAATCGAAGAGTATTTTTTTCGATTTTTTTTTTGAGAATCTCGCGTTGAAAAATTGGGGAATTTTTTTTTTCTTCTAAAGTATAACGAGAATCTCGTGACGAGATGTGAAAAAGAATGAAATGGACAAAAATATGGCAATCACGTGTTTTAAAAAGTAACCGTGCTCTTTCAACATGAGAGAGAAGAGAATTAGCTGTGAAAGTGAGAAACGTCGTGGGGATTATGTTTGATGGATATACATCAGGTTGCTTTAAATTAACGCTTTTTTTTAAATTTATTGCTCATCGAGAATCATGTGTCTCTTGATTGATAAAAAGCTCCTGCTCAAGGTAAACTTTTCATTTTTTTAGAATTTTTTTTATTACCGTCACGTGTGGTAATTTTTGAAAAATAGGAATTTTCTAATTTTTATTAATTTTATTTATTTTGTTTTATTTAATTAATAATATTCTTAATTTTTATTTAATTTTAGTTATTATTTTCTTAGTTTATAATTCTTTTTCTTTAATATTGGTGCTAACCGATTTTGAATTTTTTTTAACACCCAAATTGCGTAAAAAATCAAAATTGCAATAAATTGAAATAAATTCCATTGAAGAAACAAATGAATTGGGGTGAAATGAAATTTTTTTTTCAAACAACTCGAATTGAAAGAAAATTTGAGAAAAAAAGGTTTAAAGGTGAGACAAAACTTTCCACAAATATCCACATTGACGTGGTTTTTGTAAACAAAATCATCACTAAAATTCAATTTTTCAAAATTACTTCCCCCTGATAATTAAAAAATTATTGGGAATTTGGGAATTCTGAATTATGGCTGCAAAGTGTTGATTTTTCGAAAGCTGTAATTTTGTTTATCCAAAATGAACAATAAATAATTACTAAAATTAACTAAATTTTTATGTAAAAAATTACAATGTGGATTTAACAAATTGTAATTTAATAAATAATAATAATATCCAGATAATTCTATTTAAAAAAAGATTCCATTGTTCTCTTTCTCAAAATTCTCAGACTCTTCTGATCCAAAAGTATGACTATTTTGAAAATTTCGTAAACAATTGACGGCAAAACAATTAATGATCGCGATGATTTAGCAGATAATTCTCGGGTGTCAAAATTCATTCATCGTTGACGCTGAACGTTCTTTTACGAAGATTGCTAAATGGAGAGCCATAATAATTCATCGGGAATGACGATCTATTTTTCTTCGATGAACGAATGTTCGAAGGCTTTTCCATTCTCCTCGCTGCGATTCGACGTATAAATCAGTCGGAAATGCTCTTGGTGCAAAGAAAATAAGGGGTGGGGGTTTGGAATTTTCTTAGGGGTCTTCCAGTGTCGTTGTGTTATTTATTCGCGATGTTAAATGGTTATTGACTCCGCGACGAGCGTCAGCCAATCAGGCCAATCATTTTGCGAGGCCAGACGCGCGCGTTACTCTCTCACGTCAGCGCGAATTCATGTCACATCATCAAAGTACGAATAGCGTGTGAAAGAGAATTAGAAAAAGGGCGGGCGGGCGGAAGGGAGGGGGGCGAGAGCAAGAGTGGGGAGAGGGTCGAGTATTTTACACCTAGTATCGCGCCCCGGGCAAAATAGTTAGTGGGACGACGATAAAGCGATAATCCGGGTGTCGAGAAGAGCGTCCAATACGTCAATTGCCTTCTCACCTCGAAAACTTCTCATATTAATACCCCACGATATTTTTTTCATCTGCTTTTACATGTGACCAGGGTTGCAAAATTCTTAATGAAAAAGTAATGCATTGACCATTACTTTTTTCATTAACCATTAAATATTAATGATTAATGGACATTATTTTCATTAATCATGAAATGTTAATGGTTAATGAAAATGATTCCCATTAGCCATTAAAAAAGTAATGCATTAACCATTAAATATTAATGGTTAATGGACATTATTTTCATTAACCATTAACCATTAAATGTAAATGGTTAATGAAAATAATTCCCATTGGCCATTAAAAAAGTAATGATTAATGCATTACTTTTTCATAAAAAATTTCGAAACCCTGGACGATAACTGCAAAGTTCGTTGCTAAAACGAAACAAGTTAACTTTGCTAACGTTACTTACTAAACACTAACTAAGAAAGTTACTTAAAATATCGATTACTATCGTTTTAATTAAATTCAATGTCGATGGCTAATGGCAATAATTTCCGTTAACCATTAACATTTAATGGTTAATGGAAATAATTTCCATTAACCATTAACACTTAATGGTTAATGGAAATAATTTACATTAACCACTAACATTTAATGGTTAATGAAAATAATTTCTATTAATCATTAACATTTAATGGTTAATGAAAATGCAAATGCATTAAAAAAAGTAATTCATTATTTGCAACCCTGCATGAGACAAACAAAATGGCTTTGCTTATATTACTTTTTAATTGGGAGCATGGAATAAAATTCTAATCGGCCATACTTGAATTTGTAAATCAATTATTGAAAAAAATTGATTATTGTAAATCAATCATGTACAAATATTGATTATTATAAATGGATTATTTACAAAAATCAATTATTGTAAACTTGCCAATTTGTTAATAATTGATTTACAATAAAATATCGACAATTTGATTCTGATTTTACAATAAATTAATTTGCATTAAATAATTGATTTTCGTAAATCAATTACTTGCAAAATGACAAAAATTGATTAATGTAAATCGATTATTTACACATATTGATTATTATAAATGGATTATTTACAAAAATCAATTATTGTAAACTTGCAAATTTGTGAATAATTGATTTACAATAAAATATCGATCATTTGATTCTGATTTTACAATAAATTGAATTACATTAAATAATTGATTGTCGTAAATCAATTATTTGCAAAACGACAAAAATTGATTGTTGTAAATCGATTATTTACAAATATTGATTATTATAAATGGATTATTCACACAAATCGATTATTGTAAATCGTTGTTTTCTAAAAAATCCATCAATTAGAATAATCGATTATTGGAAATTGATTATGTACAGAAATCAATTATCGTAAATCGATGTTTTTTTAAAATCAATTATTGTAAATCGATGACTTGCTGTATAGATTAACCGGAAAATTGAAATCAAGAACTAAACATAATAATAAAAATTGTATATTTTTATTTAATTGCGCAGCTTCTTCCATTTTGAAGAAGAAAAGCAATCATCAATTTTTTTTTTTACTTTGCAAGGTAAAAAAACAGCCAATTTAACGCGCGCAATTTTTCTTTGCCGATTCAAACGGAAGCTCGTTAATCTTCGCGATAATTGCCGACATTTCGCAATTACAAACGAGCATAAACGATCTCTCTGCTGACAGCTCTGTCATTAATGCGTCGATCATTTGGTCTGCGGATTATTCCGAGTCATGAAATTAAAGCTGTCGAGTGATTCGTGAAAAAATTATCGTTTCATCGTATTTACAGTGTAATTTTCATCTCACGCTAATGGCAGTAAAATAATTGAAAAAAATATCCGAGAAAAAAAATCTTTTTCAGTATTTTCCAACTAGTACATGATTTTTCATAAAAATACAGTTCTATGACTTTTGAGTTATTTTTATTTTTTATTTTCATTTTTTTAATTCCACTTTTTACACGGAAGTTCGAAAAACTGATTTTCAATTTGCCCCTTTGTCTAGGATGCTATTATTATTATTATTATTATTATTATTATTATTATTATTATTATTATATTTAAAATAAAAATAATCTTTTCCTCGTGTTTGCAATGTAAGTTCCTTTTCATGCGAATGCTAATAAATTAATTGAATTAGAAAAATCTAAAAAAATATTTTTTGAGACTTTTCCAACCTTTTCATATGATTTATCATCAGAGAAAATAGAAAAATACAGCCCTAGAAAACCTTTTCTCATTTTAGAATCTCATTCGTTCGAAAATTTTCTAATCCTTTTGCAGAGAATCCAAAAAAATTATTTTCAATTTGCCCCATTTTCCAGAATCCTATTATTATTATTATTATTGTGGAATTTTCATCAAAGGAAATTATTCGTGCACAATATTTTTTTAAGGATGTTGAGACCCTATGAAATCGTTTAATGTTAATTGTTCAATAAATAGCTTCTTAATCGTCGTAAAATTTTTACACAACCTCCTGAATACTTCATGTAAAAACATATTAAATTTTCAGAATTCTATCATCATTACTTCAACCTCCTTAAGGCTTAAAATTAAAAATGATGAGATAATTCTGAAAATTTGGTATGTTTTTGAATGAAGTATTTAAGAGGTCGGGTAAAAATTTCACGACGATCAGGAAGCTCGTTATTGAAATATTAACATTTTGTTAAGAACAATTTTTTAAACAAATGAAAAAAATACTTCGTTTTGTTTCCGTTTTTTTCGATATAGTGTAGATATAAAAAAATTGAGAGGTCAAAAAAAAACTTATCGCAAAGTTATATCAGTTTCCATAAGACGACATTTAATTTAATTTAATTTGTTAATGTTAATTGTTCGATAACGAGCTTCCTAATCGTCGTGAAATTTTTCCACGACCCCTTAAATAATTCATCCAAAAACATACAAAATTTTCAGAATTTTCTCATCATTTGCGATTTGGGACTCAACGTCCTTAAATGGCACATTTTTATATTCACATTATTGTTATTATTATTTTTTATTTGTCACTCGGAATGGAAATTATTTGAAATTCAATTTTTTTTATGAAGGAATATTATAGACAGACGGATTGCAAAATCGGATTATAAAATCGTACTTACGCAAGCGCCCCGGAAGCCTTTTAGATTCGATTACAGCTACACCGATGTCAATCTACGGTTATATCGCGAATGAAAGAGAGATTATACTCAGCGGGGATGAGATAGTCTCGGTGGCATCTCCGGGGTTAAAAGTACTATTGTTTGATTTTCTTCTGTTGCTTGAAAAACCAAGCGGACCGTTGGAATGAAAAAAAAAAATTCTCAATTCGTCTCCTGAGAAATTAATGATTTGAATTTCGCGGGCTTAAAAATTTTACAATATCAACAAAAAATGTTTAATAATTGAACAAAGCGTAATTGTTCGATAGAAAGAACGACAATTGTTCTAAAAAAAAATTGGAATGCGGAAAATAAATATTTTTCACCCAAAATATTCCGGTGAAAAATTTTAACACAAACTTAAAAAAAAATACATAAACTAAGTAAATAAATACAGTTTTTTTTTGTTGTCTCCCGAAAAATAATTATTTAAATCTCGCGGGCTAGAAAATTCCATAAAATCCACAAAAAATTATAAAGAGTTTGACAAAATATTAATTACAAATTTAATAACAAATAAATAAATGAATAATATATTAATAAAAAAATTTAATCACACATCTAAACTAAAAATTTTCTTAAATTGTGATTTCGTGAGTAAACGAAAAATAGGCATGGCCTTTTTTAATGATCAACATGGATTTTAAGCTCTGCGTGAATTACAAAAAATCCCGTCTGAGTTCCAACAGAAAAATATATCCGGTAAGTTCACCGGTTAATTTTTTTTTTTTTTTTTCAATCCGTGCAAACACAGTTAAAATTGCGATTATAATTTTTGTGTGTAAACAGTCGAGTGGAAAATCTGTTTACATTGTCACAATATAACAATAGCAAACACGATTCGAAGAGAGCGGTAGACGTTGCTAATGTAAATATATATGGGGTGGTCCACGCCGAATCGGACACCACTTAGCTTTTGCATCTCCGATCTTTTTGAAATTTTTTTATATTTTGGTATTGATTGAAAGAGGCCTCCATGATTTTTCTCAATTTCTTTTGTCGAACCGTTTTCAAGATATCGATTTTTCAAAAATTACGTTACTTTTTTCTTAGATCCATAAATTTGCGAAAAAAATAGATGCCGTTATCTACTTAGGTTTAAACGTTGTGGAATGAATGACAGTTTTTTACAAAAAAATTTTAAGAAAATCGATCAGTATGTGAATTTTTGTAAATCGGCGATTTATGTTTAAAACTTGAAAATCATAGAAATACGGGCTGAAATTTTTTTTTCAATATTCTTTATCAAAAGTACGTTCAAGAACAAAAAGTTTAAAAAAAAAGTCCTATTTGGCCCATTTTTTGCAAAATTATGGAAGTAAAAAAAAAAAAAAGTAACGTAATTTTTTAAAAATCGACATCTTGAAAACGGTTCGACAAAAAAAATTGAAAAAAACCATGAAAGCCTCTTTCAACCAATACTAAAATGTAAAAGTTGAAAAAAAAAATCAGATGCAAAAGCTAAATGGTGTCCAATTTGGCGTGAAACACCCCATATATATATTCATGTCGACGTGTTTGTTTATCTTCTTGATGATAATAAGAGAGAGAAAGAGAGAGACAGACGGAGAGAGATTCTCGTTTCATTGTTGTTTTTCTTCCGACGCCTCTCGCAAATTTTGCTGTCACTGAAATTTTGTTTTTAATCGTATTTGCGTAACACGTCACATCTGTCAAAACACTTCAGACACATTTTCACAATGTTTCTCATAATCTCCCAATTTTTGGCAATTTTTATCGAGTATCATTGATGAAAAAAAAAATTGAATTACGAACAGCAATATTTTCCAAACAAGCTGACAATTTTTTTGTGCTCTATAAATAAATTTGAAAATATCATTTGAGAAATTGAAAATCATTTTTCAAGCGTGAATCTAAATAAATTGAATTGATAAATCAGAGTTTTTTTTGTCAAGACTGAGAAAAATAGGAAAAATAAAATTGTAGATGATGCATTCGAAAAAAAAAATTCCATCCCAGAGATGAAACTCGGAGAACGGAAATCGGAGTATTTTCTTCGGCATTCTTTGCCACCGGGATTCCTCTCTCGCATTCATCCGCCATGTTTTTTTTTTTCCAATGGATTCTTTTATGTTTTCCTTTCTCTTCATTCTCGTTCCCATTTTATCATCACAAAAAATCTCTCAACGTTTCTGCTATCATTTATTTATTTATTTCTCAACAAGCCTTCCCCTCTTCTCTCTCATTTTTGAATAATTCGCGAAAAATGTCCAAATTCAAAATAAAACGGAAAAATCCGTCCGTTGGAAATCGTCCGCTGTTTTTTCACGCAAGAGAAAAATATTTAAGCAAAAACTTTATCAAAAAAAAAAAAATTAGCATCGTTCGCCAAAGATATTTCTATTACATTTAAAAAATATTTGAAACATTCTTTTTAAATTTCAATTCATTTTACGTTTTTTTAATCGATTTTTTTATCTCGTTTCCAATGCAATATGGATTTTTCTATGTTTCACCAATTTTTTTTAAAACCTATTTCTCTCTTGGCGGCCACATTGTTCGCGCTAAGCAGCGCACACAAAAAGACTGTGTTCGCCAAGTTCAAGGTCAGATGTGCATTTAACCGGTTGGGATGGGGAAAATATACACAGTGGATGCGGGAACCAAGAGCAACCAAGAGGCAGAGAGAGCGAGAGAGAAGAGAAAACATGGCTCGGAGTCACGTACGATGGTAAAAGGCCTCTCCTTCCCGATGGTATAACCCACTCTGCGATAATGTGTGTACCTTCAAGAGAATCGACCATCGAGAAGCTTAAAGCCACTAACTCTCTTTCTTCTCGTTATCATTACAAATTTTTTCGAAATTTTTTAACTTTAAATTATTTTCCATTAAATTAATTCTTTTTTTTTATTTAATTAAATTATTCTAATTCACCATCCTGCATACATCAATTCAAAATTATTTAAATTATTTTTTTTACCCCACCCTTTTACGCGCCCTAAAAAAATAATTCAGTGCAGGCAAAGTTCTGCAATCTAATTTTAAATCAAATTCAAATACATCGAAAAGGGTATAGGGGTAATCAGAGTTGTAAACAATGCATTACTTTGATAATGCATTACTGTATTTATTACCCATTACACTGCATAATGTGATATGGATAAGTGTACTCATTCATTACAAGATACAAAAGTAATGTGTAATGGATGCATGTGCCATTACAAATAAAAAAGTAATGTGTAATGGATGCATGTTCCATTACAAATACAAAAAGTAATGTGTAATGTATGCATGTTCCATTACAAATAAAAAAAAGTAATGTGTAATGGATGCATGTCCCATTACAAATACAAAAAGTAATGTGTAATGGATGCATGTTCCATTGCAAATAAAAAAAGGTAATGTGTAATGGATGCATGTGCCATTACAAATAAAAAAAAGTAATTTGCAGTGGAAAATATTCCATTACAAATAGAAAAATTCCCGTGCTCGTATTAGAAACTTGCACATTTCTGTCTCATTATTTTATTTCGCTCACTAAAATTATCACAAATGATCCATAAAGTTAAAAAATAGAAACAAAAAAAACAGACAGTTCATCGTTAAATATGAAGTACGAAAATGTACCCAACCCCAAAAATTATCGATCTTTATATTGAACTTGCTTTTACACGCTGTTACCCATAATTATAAGCAATCTAATAAAAATTACAAATTACTGATACACAATTTGTCGCTTTATTGAATCCCTAAATAATGTGCATGTTATTTTTTTTTAACTTTATGGATTATTTGTGCTAATTGTGGGTGAACTTTTAGTGAGCGAAATAAAATAATGAGGCAGCAATGTGCAAGTTTCTAATACGAGCACGGCAATTTTTTAATTTGTAATGGAATATTCTCCACTGCAAATTACTTTTTTTTTTAAATGTAATTTGTTATGGAACGTGCATGCATTACACATTAGTACATTACTTTATTTGTAATGGCACATGCATCCATTACACATTACTTTTTTTAATTGAGCAAAATTATGAAATTTTTTTTTTTTGAAGCTCCATACTTTTTTATATAACATATATTTTTTTTTATCGACTCGGATTGTAATAAAAACTAAATAAATAATAACTAAATAAAAACTAATTTTTAATACGAATTTTCCACTTCTTTGGCAATTGTTACACACATTTTACACATTATTTTTTTATTTGTAATGGAACACGCATCCATTACACATTAGTACATTACTTTATTTGTAATGGCACATGCATCCATTACACATTACTTTTTTCAATTGAGCAAAATTATGAAATTTTTTTTTTTGAAGCTTCATACTTTTTTATATAACATATATTTTTTTTTATCGACTCGGATTGTAATAAAAACTAAATAAATAATAACTAAATAAAAACTAAATTTTAATACGAATTTTCCACTTCTTTGGCAATTGTTATTGGTCGTTATTTTATAATAACAATTTAAATGAAAAAAGTCAAAATTATTTTGGTAAAACCTGTACAAACATTTTTAGATTAGTTGATCAATTTTTGATTATTTTTGATCCTTTTTTTCAAATCCAAATTTAATAAATACCGATTTAAAAAATTTGCCAAAATTCGCAGCTATCTTTTTAATCAATTATTATTTATCAATTAAGAATAATTTAATTTTAGAGGTGTGAATTGAATCAATACTTTTTTCATATTTAAAAAAAAATCAATAAATACCAATTTATAAAATTTGCCAAAATTCGCAGCTATTTTTTTTATCTATTAAGAATAATTCAATGTCAGAGGTGAAAATTAAATCAATACTTTTTCCATATTTAAAAAAAATGGAATAAACACCTATTTTTTAAATTTGCCAAAATTCGCAGCTATTTTATTCAATTATTATTTATCAATTGAGAATAATTTAATTTTAGATGTGAAAATTGAATAAATATTTTTTCCATATTTCAAAAAAATTGTCAAGGATAAATTCGAGCATCGATGAGAGAGGAATCATTTTTCACTGTTTGGGGGAAAAGGAAGGCGATGAAATGTGATGGAGAATAAAAAATGTTGGAAAAATGACCATCATCAAGCTCGAATGGGTTTTGAGTTGGATGAATATGTTTACACGAGAGGGCTGGTGGAAAATATATCTAGGGCCGAAACGACGAGGTGAAATGAGTGATGACAAACCCAATTTTGCAACTTGTATGGAGCGATTTTTTTCCACGACCCTCGTCAAAAAGGGGGACTTTGATGCTGGTGGTTCTTCGATTACCGATCGATGCGGAAAATCACGTGTGAAATATTGCCCGGTGAAAATATGTCGATATATAGTATATAAGACGTTAAGGGGACGGAATTTAACGACCTAGCTGAAGGCTCGTGCACTGGCCGGAAGTCACGAGGGAAATTTACGATATAGATATATGTACATGGGGCATTCCATGTCAAATTAACCACTTTTAAACCCGACCCCTTTCGATTTGGCTGAAATTTTGTTTTCCTTTTCTACCCCATTAAAAACATTTTTCAGGAAATGTTCAAATTTTTTTACTCAAAAAAAACGTTTTTTTCAAATTGCTATATCTTGAAAAATTGACGGATTGGGACGTTTTTTTTCAAAATTTTCGTCTTCAAATGTACTCTCCGAAAAATAATAAAATTTTTAGATATTGAAATCTATGAAATTTTTCACTTTTTCGAGAAAAATTATCTTTTTCTTTTCGTTGGCCATTTTCATTTTTTTTTCACTCAAAAAATACTTCGATCAATTCCGGAAAAATTGCCGCCGTGGGCCGACATTTCCTTCTATTTTTTTTATCGATTGAAAAAAAAAATGTTCCCAGCTTATTTCACAAAATACCACTTTGGTAATTTTTGAGGATTTATAAAGGACCGCAGAGTTTGAACAATTGAGAAAAAAAAATTGGAAGTGGTAATCCTCGAAAAAATTTTGATTTTTTTTTTTTAAGTGAAAAATAATAGAAGAAAATGTCGGCCCACTCCATGTTGAGCGGCATTTTTTCCGAAATTGATCAAAGTATTTTTTGAGTGAAAAAAAAATTAAAAATTGCCAACTTCCAGAAAAAGATGATTTTTCTTTTTTAAGAAAAGTACATTTAAAGACAAAAAATTTTGAAAAAAAATCGTCCCAATCAGTAAATTGTTTATTAAGAATTTTTTTGAAGAAAAAAAGTTTTGTTTTGATTGGGAAAACAAATTTGAAAATGTCCTGAAAATGTTTTTAATGGGGTAGTAAAGGAAAAAAAACAGCCAGGTCGAAAGGGGTCGGGTTCAAAAATGGTCGATTTACCATGGAATGACCCACATGTACATCGGAGACCGGGCAGAAATGGCACATTTACATGAAAATCGATGGATGAAAATTCGAAGTTTCTTGGTCAGCGCAGCAGCAAGAAAATAGAACTCTCAATTCCCCATGAAAATCAAAATATAGTCGTGATATATTTGATATATGTGATTTTCATATACGACATATAACAGCCTAAAGTTTGATATATAATATATATGCGTTATGTACTAAAACTATATTTTGAATATTGATTAAATTAATTCTCGATATATTTCTATATATCACATATATATTCATGCATTTTTTAATCTAATTTAAAATATATCATACAAATTGATGTATATCAAAATGTATACGTAATATAAAGTTCTTGTTCAATATTTTGAAGTCCTTAATATATTTTGTCTGCGTACATCGTTATATTCTTGATATATTTCACATTCCTATTTGATATATGACGAATATATCAAAGATATATTGACTGTAAATACTATATCTAGATTTTAATTGGCAAAGAATCTAGAATTTGTATTTCAGGATATATTTCAATTATATTCGTTCAAATATCCATCATATATGAATTATATATTCTTAATATATCAAAAAATATACTTTCGACTGTTCATTACTTTCATGGGGGATAGAACGAATTTTTTTTAAAAATGTTTTTTTGTTTTTCGTTTCTGACGAAGTTTAAAAGCAGCTTCACTCATAACAAAACATGATGCCGTGAAATTTTGACTGTTTTGACCTCTGGTGACCTTGACTAACCTCTGAGACATCCCAAAATCGTGTTTCTCGATCACTCAACAATGTTCCTGTGGGAATTTTTTTTCTCTTTGAAAATTCGTCGTCAGCGAGTGATTTTACATCGAATAATGGACTTTTTATTTCCATAAAGTCGAGGGAAACGAAAATCTAGTCTACAATCTTTTCAATAAATTTTAATAAATCACTTATTAAATCGTTGGATCATTAAATCGTTTTTAATTAATATTTACAAAATTTGGGTTTCAAATATCTCGAAAATATGAGGAAAAGTAGCGTTCTATGAAAAACCAACTATTTATTTAACTGGATACTTAATTATCGAGTTACTTTTATTTCATCAGTAATAAATGAGAATTCAATGACTAATGGAGGAAACTTTGTTTTCCGCATTCAACAGCAAGGTTCAGTGAACTTTCTCAAACTAATTTCCGAAAAACTTTTCCAAATGATTTTTCCAATTTAACGGCAAACACGTTGACCGGTAAATCCAATTGACTTCCTGGTGTTTTCTCCTGATTATGTGGCGACACGACACTCACGGATTGGAGGGCAAGTTTCCCAGAGGAGAAACGTGGGGCCCAAAGAGAAGCATGAGATTGAAAAAACCGTGAACTTGTATCCGTCAACAAACGAGGGTGTAGAGGGTTCAGGTTCAAGGTCACTGTATAACAGTGTCGAGCTGTTCGAGTAGGTAAATCGGTTATTTGTGGGGGGCGTGGGAACGGGCCTAGAAAAAAATGTGAGCAATCTTCGTCGATCGATTCGCCACTGTAACGAGCTTTTATGTGGAAGGAGAATTGCGCCCTGACGTTTTGGGATTTGCGCCACAGCGCAATCGCAGAGTCAAAGGGGAGAAATTCGTCGATAAGAGTTATCGTTTTCTATCTATATATTTAATTATATATTTTATTGTAGATATTATATATATGGGCCAAAACGCCAATCATGGACGTCGGATCCGGTCTCACCCCCTCAGATCTAATCACAATTTTTTTTCAGTTGAAAGTCCTCATTGAAAAACAGAATCACACATTTTTTAAGATTTTTTCCCCTCTAACTTTCGCAATTATTATATGGGGTATTCCGTCTAGTTTTACAATTTTTGTCTTATTCATTATGACTTGCCATCTTCCACCACAATAAAAAAAATTTCAAAAAATAGGTTTTTTGCGTGAAAAAGTCTCAGCTTTGCAAAAAAAAATTGTTTTTTCGTTTATGCACTTGGAAAGCTCTTAAGATTGAGCTTAAAGTTTGGCCGTTGCCCAAATTTTGAAAATTTTTTCAATATTTTTTTCGAAAAGCTGAGACTATTTTACATGGAATATGTATTTTCCGAGATGGGTTCTCCGTAAACATACGAGAAATGAATGAATGAACAAAAATTGATTTTATTCATTTTTTTTGTCATCTTCCGTAACGATAATTAAAAAAAAAAATAAATAAATAAATAAATAAAATAAAAAAAAGTTTTTCGAGTAAAAAAGTCACAGCTTTCCAAAAAAATTATTACTTTTCCGATAATGCATGTGAAAAGCTCTCAAAATCGAGTTTTAAATCTAAAAAGCTGTTTTTTAGCCATTGCCCATATTTTGAAATCGTTTTTTCATGTTTTTTTTCGAAAAGCTGAGAACATTTTACATAAAATATGTCATTTTCAAGGTGGGTTCTAAATAAACATACGAGAAATGAAATAATAAACATTTTTTAATTCAAAAAATGAATTTTCATCAGAAATATTTTTTTCGTTTTTCCTTGCTTTTTTCAATAATTTTCTTTCTCACAAATCGAACAATGGTTTCCCCAACAGTTTCAAATATTCATCATTTTTTATGAAAAATATTTATTCTGTTTTTCCTTTCTTATTCTCATGGATAATTTCCATTCCAACTAATCTAATTTTTCCGAAAACTCAAAATATTTGAAAATTTTGAACAAAAACCTTTATTTTTTTTGCTTTTTTCATCCTTTTTCTTGTAAATAATTTTCTTTTCCATAAATCTAGCAACGGTTTCCCCAAAAGATCTAAATTTTAATTGTTTTCATGAAAAGTATTTATTTTGTTTTTTCTTGCTTATTCTCATGAATAATTTCCTTTCCCACAAATATCATTTTTCCGAGAACTCAAAATATTTGGAAATTTTGAACAAGAACGTTTTTTTCAGTTTTTTCTTTCTTTTTCTCCTGAACAATTTTCTTTTCCACGAATCTAGCAACGGTTTCCCCAAAAGATCTAAATTTTCATCGCTTTCATGAAAAACATTTATTTTGGTTTTCCGTCCTTCTTCTCGTGGATAATTTCTTTTCCCACAAATCTAATTTTTCCAAAAACTCAAAACATTTGAAAATTTTGAACAAAAACCTTTTTTTTGCAATGCCTGCCCCGAAAGTGTGATTTTCGATGGGTGTTTGACGTGCGGAAAGTGGCTAATTTCTCAACGATGCTTAACATTCCCGCACTTGTGCGGGAATGTCTCAGATTCCCGAACTTGTGCGGGAATAACTCTATTTATAGCTCACTTTACCCCATTGATTTACGAAAAAACGGATTTTTTGGGGGCGGGGTTGAAGAGTCGACTAACCAATATTTCGAACGGCCGAAATCCCGAATTTCACGATTACGAGCGTTCGAATAACGAAACGCCGAAATCCCGAACGCTAGAAAAGCGACAGCGGAGAGAGCCGCCCCATGCGTAAGAGAGAGAGAGATGCGCCTCCTCTCTCTCTTACGCATGGGGCGGCTCTCTCGACTTTCTCTTTTCTGGCGATCGGGATTTCGGCGCTTCGTTATTCTAACGCTCGTAATCGTCAAATTCGGGACTTCGGCCATTCGAAATATTGGTTAGTCGACTCTTCGACCCCGCCCCATTTTTTGACAGTTGATCGTTTTTTGTTCTACGATTTTAAACCGATTAAGCAAACTTGAATGTAGCATTCGCCTCGACTTATGGTGCATTTCACACTCGTACTCGTGTGAAATACACCATAAGTCTTCGGCTCATGCGGCAACTTCACGCGCGATGGAATTCGTTGTTTTCTACACTTGTAGCAAAAATTGTTATTTTTTCATTCTTTTTCTCCTGAATAATTTACTTTTCCACAAAGCTAGCAACAGTTTCCCGAAAAGTTCCAAATTTTCATCATTTTTAATGAAAAACATTTATTTTGTTTTTCCTTCCTTCTTCTCATGAATGAGACTCAAAATATTTTTAAATTTTGAACAAAAACATTCCTTTTTTTTATTTTTTCTCCCCTTCTCTTGGAAATTTTATTTTTCACAAATCTATCAATAATTTTCAAAAAAATTGAACACTTTTGGGGATTGTAGAAACACGAACGCTTATATTTTCTTTGCATTTCCCACGAGTGATTTTTCTTTCACGCGAGAATTCTTCGTGATTCGCAACCCTCTGTGACATTTTATTTGCCGCATCGACGTTTCGCAGCCTCGTTTTTTCTTCGCGGCTGACTCGTTCGCGACCCAGACCCCTTGTTTCATGGCCAAGCCGAGACACTTGTTGCGCAGATAAACGCAAGTATCCACTCAATCTCGCGAGTCCCTCGGTCCTCGAAGCATTTTTTTTTTTTGGGCCCTTCGAGTGAAAAATGCTCCCCTGAAAATTCCCTTTTTGAAAAGTGACGTAGTGAAGGCCTACGATGGGAATGAAAAAATCGACAAAAATTTTCTCCATAAAGTTTATACAATTAAGGTTGCACTAGATTTTTTTCCAAAATGAGGAAAATTAATGATGGCTTGAATTTTTTTTTTTTAATTCAACAAACTTTTTAATAAATTTTGTTCGATCGATTTTTCAGACTTTTCCTAAAACCACGAAAATTAATGGAAAAATGGGTTGAATTTTTCTTTTTTAATTTTAGCAAACTTTGTAATTAATTTTGTATTATCCCATTTTTTAGATTTTTTTAAAAGACGAAAATTACAAAAAATAAAAATAAATACTTTTTTAGATTTTTTTTTAAAGACGAAAATTACAAAAAAAAAACACAAAAATGAATACTTTTTCTATTTCTCGATATCCAACGACTGTTTAACTCTGTTCACAATTCTCCATATTCACCCTCTAACGTTTTGCGATTAGATTGGAAACCCAATCTCCGTCGTTCACCCCTCTCACCCTCTTCTTCCTCCCCTTAAGGTCCCTCTCATCGACCCTGCGTTTTATCTTCACGGAAATTGAGATTCCCTAATTCTAATGGGTTCGAGACAGGAGAAAAAAAATCGACGATGTTTTCTGCGTTTGAAGAGTTTCGCGAATAGCACTCAACCCTTATTGGATTTTGTTCGTACAAGCTCTCGACTAAAAATAGAATTCCTCATCGCAATTACGAATTATCGAAAAATTAATTACTCAAATTGTCGAGTGGCCTATTGGCATAATTTATTGATCGATTTATTGATTGGCTGTAATTAAAGATAATTTATTTGATCGGTATTGTATCAAAGGGCAAATCCAATTTCGACGCAAATTTCATTTTATTATTTGTAAAAAAATATTTTCATCGCAATTAAAAGAAGGTCACTTGAATTTTGAATTTTTGTGGCTCTTTGTTTATTATCAAAATTAATTTTCAATTAACAATATATATCTCCATTGCAGATGAAAAATAACAACTCCCTTAAAATACTAAAAATTTATCCATGTCAGGGGTTGTAAAATATTGTCTGGAAAGTCTTTGTATTTATTATTATTTATTTCAATGGGAATATAAAAAATTGCAACACCAAACAACAATTTTTACCCGAAGAAAAAATCAACCCTTCAAATTTTCTATAATAAAAATATTCCCTGCAAAAAGCATTTTCGAAAATTCTTTCGAATTTTTCTCACCCCTTTGTTCTTCGAGGGTGGAGAGGAGCTTGGAACCTTCGAGGGGGTGGGAATTTTTGAAACGACGGGAAGTCGAATTTTTGTGGGAATTTAGGGGTGAAGCGGTGGAGATCATAAAAAATTGCAGCATCGAACAATTTCTACCCGAAGAAAAAATCATCCCTTAAAATGTTCTGCAATTAAAATACTCCAAACAACAATTTTCACCCGAAGAAAAAATCATCCCTTCAAATGTTCCACAATGCAAATTCTTTGCAAAAAGCATATTTACACATTTTTATGATTTTTTATCACCCCTTTGTTCTTAGAGGGTGGAGAGAAGCTTGAAAGCCTCGAGGAGGTGGGAATTGTCGAAACGACGGAAGGTCGAATTTTTGTAGGAATTTAGGGGTGAAGAGGTGGAGATCATACAAAATCATAATCATTAACCCAAATCATAATCATAAAAAATTACCCGAAGAAAAAATCATCCCTTACAATTTTCTGAAATTAAAATATTCCAAACAACAATTCTTACCCTAAGAAAAAATCATCCCTTAAAATGTTCTGCAATTAAAATATTCCGTGCAAAAAGCATTTTCGAAAATTCTTTTGAATTTTTCTCACCCCTTTGTTCTTCGTGGGTGGAGAGGAGCTAAACATTTTTGAAACGACTGAAGGGCGAATTTTGGTGGGAATTTAGGGGTAACGGGGTGGAGGGAGGGGGTGTGTTGCGCATCGGGGATACGAGACTGAGCGTCGTCGCCGAACGCTCATACACGGGGGTTGTTATCGACCGGATTGGGGTGGTAGGTCAGAAACAACCCTCACTGCGCTCGCTCGTTTCATCCCCCTCTTGCTACCCCTCCTCCAACCACCCCTTTCTCGGGGATTCTGGGGAAATGTGCAAAAGGGAGCTCTCGTGAGTGAACGTATACACGAACGGGGGTTGAAGGGGATGAAGGGGGTTGATGTCAAAACGCGAGGCGAAAAACGCGAACCGGGGACACTCGAGCCCGGGATGCCATGCCCGAGGCAGGCAACAGTTCCTCCGGGAAGTCGTTTCTTCAGAGGGCACGAGGCAAAGTTTTACATTGGTTACGACGTTCACTGCGGACGTCGCACCAGGTGCGTGATTGATCGAAAAAAAATTCAAAATTACGAATTTTTCAAAAATTTTACCACCAGGTAAAATTAAGGAAAAAAAGAAACCAAAAATAAGTGCGTGCAAAGGTGCGTGCTTGATTGCAAAAATTTTCAAAATTACGAAATTTTCAAAAATTTTACCACCAGGTAAAATTAAGAAAAAAAAGAAACCAAAAATACGTTCGTGCAAAGGTGCGTGCTCAATTGCAAAAATTTTCAAAATTACGAATTTTTCAAAAATTTTACCACCAAGTAAAATTAAGAAAAAAAAAGAAACCAAAAATACGTTCGTGCAAAGGTGCGTGCTCAATTGCAAAAATTTTCAAAATTACGAAATTTTCAAAAATTTTACCACCAGGTAAAATTAAGAGAAAAAAGAAATCAAAAATACTGCGTGCAAAGGTGCGTGCTTAATTGCAAAAATTTTCAAAATTACGAAATTTTTCAAAACTCTACCATTCGGTAAAATTGAGGAAAAACCAAAAATACGGTAGTTGTGATTTTTTTAGTGCTACAAAATTGAAGGAACGTTGAGGCGGATGAAAAGCTTCATGATATTTTGGATTAAATATTTGCTTGTTTTGTTTTTTAATTCGAGAAATTTTTTTCGGGCATTTATGAAATTATTGCTATTTGTGTAGATTGATTTTGTTCTCTTTGGATTCTCGTTTTTAAGGTTTGGCCCTGTGAGGAAAATTTGAAAATATCAGTTATTTTTGGAAAATGATTTTTTTTTGTGACAACTCTTGTGGAATGATGATTGGTTTCAGTGAAGTTTTTGCAGATTCATTGAAAATTTGGGTCTGATTATTTTTTGGGCATTTCAATCGTCGCTGCGAATTTGTGAGTGATTTTTTTTTTTTTTTAAATTAATTATGAGGGTTTTTTCAGTTTCCAGGCGCGAAATTTAAATGTCAGTGATTTTTGCAAGTTGGGTTTTTTTTAGCCAATTTTGTTTTATTTGAATTTATTTGAAAATTCTAAAAATTCGGCAAAAATAATTTTCCAGTCAATTTAACGATTTACTTTATTCTTACGAAAAATCCTGCGACAATTATTTACTTATAGAAATAATCGTTTTTTTTTTCGAAGTTCCACTCTAGACTCAAAATTTTTGATACATAAAATATTTCTAGTTCTTTTATTAAAAGATTTTACTAAAAAAATCTTACTGATAAAAATCTTCGAATTTCAAAAAAATTCTGCAGAAAGAAAAAAATAGTTTTTCTCAAAGTTCCACACTAAAATCAAAATTTCAAAAATCCTCCATCAATTTTTGAAAAATTAACCAACCCTTGCAAGATAAATGTAAAAAAATCAGAAAATTGATGGAAAAATAAATCTCCAAAATTGCCACTCGAAATCGTTGGCTGAAGATTAATTTCAATCGATTCTAGGGTAAAAATTCGAGAATAATCTGGGAGAGAAATATTTTGGGGGATGATTTTATCCACCCCTCGAGCGAATTCCGTAAATTCCGCAGTGGAATTCCTCGACCCGACGGGGTAAAAAATAAATTCCGTGTTAACGAATGACCCACAATTGGTATCAGTCCAGACATTTTACATTAAAAAAAAAAAGGTTACCGTGTTAATGTCATTTATTGTCGCGTTTGTTCGTCTCGACATCGTTTATTTATTTATTATATTTTTTTTAAATATCGCGTGACGTTTATTCGTTGAATATTAATGTGACAATTTTTCCACACACATGAACAGCTTTTCGAAATGCAGATAGGGATGAAGAATGCCAGGCACCCCTTAAAATAGTCAATGTGGATTTTTTGTACTTTTTCGTGATAATTATATATTTGTAGAATTTTATTATCCGTGAATAAGAGTGAGAGATAAAAAAAAGTCCCTGGAAAATTGGGGGGGGGGGGGGGGGGTGGAACGTGCGTCAGCTGATGGGAATCGCAAGAGGTTTGATAAAATCTCATTTCAAATTCGGAGCTTTTACTCTCAATTTGCAATTTGCATAATTTCCACCATTTTATATCTGAATAAAATATTAACTATGGAGGTGAATTTTTTTTTAGCCTGATATGGCGAAATTTCAAAAATTAGGGGATGAAAAAAGTTTTTCCGGAAAACTCCATTTTTTAAAATTTCAACCCCTTAAGTGATTGTCGCGAAACTTTGCAGCAAGTATCCTCACATATTGAAGTATTTTTGCTAAAAATTTCAACTCGATATATTGAGATTTGTGAAAACTAGAGTATTTTTTTTGAAAAATTTCCATTTTTTCTAATTTCCACCCCTTTAAGTAATTTTCCTGATACTTTGGATCCACCTACTGTGAATTATTTGCGTGAGAAGGGCTTCGGCTTCGTATCGCAAAAATGAGTTTTTTTTTAAATCTACAAAATTATTTTTTAATTTCAATTTTTGAAAAATGGAAAATTGCATCAACCGATGGAAAAAAAAATTGAAAACTATTTCAGTGGATTGCGGAGAATGGAAAATAATATTTGCTAAAATCGTTGAAATTGAAAAATGTATTTAAAAAAATCAACAAAAATTCACTAAAAAAATTTATTTTTCTTGTGACTATCGCAGAAAAGAATTCGCTAATTACTTCGTTCAGCTTCCTCGTGCAACATCGACTAATCGAAGGTTCGTACTAGAGATTTTGCGGATGAAAGAAATAAAATTGAGACTTAGAGAGAAAAAAAAATTTCCCTTATCAGTAGAATAGATTTTGGATAAGAATTGTTTATAGTTCGTGGCATGTTTCATATAGAGGACTAGAATTTTTCTCATGTTTTTCTATTAATGGCTCTGCTCTTAGTCTGAAATATCCCCAAAATCATCCCTTAAAAGAAAAAAGCTTTTTCGTCACGAAGCATCAAGGTATAATTTTTTTTCCATCAATATTCAGTTAAACTAGTTATTTAACCAACACTCTTACGATTCTAACAAGTATTTAAATTTTTAATTTTTAAGTGTCAATTTTTTTTACTGAATTTAAATTAATGAATTATACGCAGTCTCAAAAAATAAATTTTTTCATTTTCATTTTTGTAACCTACATTTAAGTATATACTAGGGTGATTTATTTTTTTCTTTTTTTTCCTTCCACTCCCCACCTGAAATTTTGTTGTATATATCTGAAAAGAAATTCCCTGAAAGTTACAGCGCTTAATATTAATATTAAGTACTTTCCCTTCGCATGATAAGTTTTTCCACATCTAAAATACACGTAAATGAAAAACTTTTTTCGTCAACATTTTACCATTCCGCGATTTTTTATGCTATCGCATTGTTTTTGGTCGCAATTCACGTAGAATTGAACGATCTTTAAAAATGTCCTGAACCGTGTAAGTGTAACTTACACCGGTGAGATGGTACGGGTCCCTAAAGTTGATTTTTACTCAAAATTCTCGATTTTTTGCTGTTATCTCCGAAATGATTAACTTAACCGAAAAATCGTAAAGGAAAATTTTGTTGGAAATTTAATTTCCTACAAAAAAGGTCCCCTGGACCTAATTGCTAAAATTAATATTTCTTGAGATATTGAACCTTACCTTATTTATGGTATAAAATTTGTATAGTTTATCGAACCAAAAGTTTTTAATTGTTGATATTCCATATCATATCACTATATCACATATCATGTCATCAGTGGTGATATGATATGGAGTATCAACAATTTGAAACTTTTGGTTCGATAATACATAAAAATTTTCATATCACAAATAAGTTAAGGTTCAATATCTCAAGAAATATTAATTTTAGCAATTAGGTCTACAGGACCTTTTTTGTAGGAAATTAAATTTCCAGAAAAATTTTCCCTTACATTTTTTCGGTGAAGTTAATCATTTCGGGGATAACAGAGAAAAAACGAGAATTCTGGGTAAAAATCAACTTTAGTGATCTCGTATCATCTCACCAGTGTAAGTTACACTTACGCTGTTGAGGACACTTTCAAAGATCGTTTGATTCTACCTCAATTGCGACCAAAATCAATGCGATAGCATGAAAAACCGCGGAGGGGTAAAATTTTGAAGAAAAACGTTTTTGATTTACGTGTATTTTAGATGGAAAATATTTTCCAAAATATTTTCAAAATATTTTCTGTGACTTTCAGGGAATTTTCTTTCAGACATATGCAACAAAATTTTGGGTGGAAAGTGAAATAAATAAAAAAAAGTCGAAAAAAATCGCCCTAGTATATAGACTGAAAAATTCATGTCAATTTGACAAATATTTTCGAAGTTACAGGCATATTTGTAAACTCGGAATTACTGTGTGTAAAGTGCTTTTGAAACTTTGAACACGTTTTTCTCAAAACTTTTTTTTTAACCCTCCGCGGTCATACTGGGTCAAAACGACCCCACGACTACTTTTCTTTTTTCGTTATGAATTTTTTTGATTATATAGTCATTTGATTTTTTACAAACTAATTTTCAATACATCAACTAGAATGTTTGAAGGATGTTCTGTAATTCTTTGAGATTTTTCTGACCGATAGTTTGGTCACAATACTTGTTCAAAAATGGACAAGGTCAAATCGACCCAGATAAGTGTGACCTCGGAGGGTTGAAGTCGGTGAGCAAGATTTCTTAAAAACGGCATAAGCGATTAGTCTGAAATTTTTGCACAAGCTTTATAAATATATTTTTTATTAACTATTCGAAGGTTTTTTTTACGAATATTTTCTATTTTATAAACAATTTAAGGCAAAAATTTGCATCAAAAATCGAAATTTTTTTTTGGGAAGCCGCCATTTTGTTAAAAATGAATATTTTGCTCATGACTTCAAATCAAATACTATTGATTATACCTTATATGAACGAAATCTTTTTTAATTTTTTTAATTTTGATTATTTTTTTATTTTTTTAGAGAATTATTAAAAAAAAAAAAAAATTTAATACGGTTAAAAGTTACAAAAATACGTATACAAATCTTTACGCTAATAAATTAAATTGTCTTTTCAGAAAAAATTCTTGAAAAATCATTTTTTTTTTACCTCCTGACTGCGTATAACCCGTTAATATATTTTTATTTAATTTTATTATAAAAAATATGGCTTTAGACTTCACCTCTACAAAAGTCACATATGGATCTCCAACGTCGATAAGGAAGGAAAATTCATTGGGGTAAAATGATTTGGGGATCAGATTTCCCTTTATAGTGGCCTGATACCGCATAATATCTTGACTTCCGGTTTCGACGCGGTAACAATTTTCGTACAGGTTACCGAGAATGCGGTCCGGTAATCTTTCGGCTTTGCGTGTTCAGGAATAAGGGATGATCGTCTTGAAATTTCTTTGAAATTATTCCATGCCGGTACATGGAGCTCGCACATGCATATTTATGAAGGCGTTTTATCTATGCCGATCGTAAAAGCAATAATCCACATAATCTGATATTAAAACGGATATAATGGTTTTTTTATTTTTTTTATTTATTTTTTTTAGAAATTTGAAAAGCAGAAGATTTTTTTCAACCCCTCACGAATCGTTCAATATTGCCAAAATTATATCCTCATTATTTACAGATTTTTTCGAAAGTATTACTTCAAGGATTTCTTTATCCGAAAAAATTTTTAGTCTTCAGACACTTTCTCACAAATTAATTTCTTTCACCGTTGAAACTAAACTGACTTTTTTTTCAACGATTTTTGTTTATTAGAAAAAAAATTATATAGCGCCCAAAAATATTTTTTTGAGCATGTTTGTTAATTGAAATTTATTTATAACATTTTTTTAAAACTATGTTCAATTAATATTTATTAGAATTTCAAATTTTTTTTCGTTACAGGAAAAATCGTGCTTTTGGATGGTTTTTTAAAAATACCTTTTTATTCAAATTTATTTATTTAATATTCAAGAATGAAAATTTGTTCAAGGGAGCTTTTATTATTGTTTATTTTGTTTCCAGACACTTTCTCAAAAATTATTTTTTTCGACTATTGCAAATAAACTGACTTTTTTCAACAATTTTTTTTATTAGAAAAAAAATTACATCGTGCACAAAAATATTTTTTTGAGCATGTTTGATAATTAAAATTTATTTATAATTTTTTTTTACACCATGTTCAATTAATATTTATTAGAATTTCAATTTTTTTTTCTTTAGAGGAAAAATCGTGCCTTTGGATGATTTTGAAAAAATATCTTTTTATTCAAATTTATTTATTTAATATTCAAGGAAATTCAAGGAAATTTATGAAAATTTGTTTTCAGGGAGGTTTTATTATTATTTATTTCAGTTATCATTTCAGTATAACATGTCAGTTAATTGAAATTTATTTATAAAATTTCAATCAACTGACATTCAATTAACTGAAATTTATTTATAAAATTTGAATTAACTGACATTCAATTAATATTTATTAGAACTTCAATTTTTTTTCTTTAGAGAAAAAATCGTGTCTTTAGATGATTTTTAAAAAATATCTTTTTATTCAAATTTATTTATTTAATATTCAAGGAAATTCAAGGAAATTTATGAAAATTTATTTAAAGGAGGTTTTATTATTATTCATTTTGTTTTCAGACCCTTTCTCAAAAATTATTTTTTCCCACCGTTGCAAATGAACTGACTTTTTTCAACAATTTTTTTTTATTAGAAAAAAAATTATATCGTGCACAAAAATATTTTTTTGAGCATGTCTGTTAATTGAAATTTATTTATAAAATTGTTTTAAAACATCATATATATTTCAATTGTTTGATAATTAAATAGTACATTACGATACGAGTGCGTTGAAACTTTTTCTGACGAGCGTGAGTTTGCAGCATGAGCCGAAGGCGAATGCTGCAATCACACGAGTCAGAAAAATGTTTCTCGCACGAGTTTCGTACAAAATTTTATTGCACGAGTGCGGAGAGTGCCATTTTACGCACACGAAGTCTGCGTAAAATGGGCACTTTACGCACGGAGTGCAATAAATTTATTTATAAAAGTTTTTACACCATGTTCAATTAATATTTATTAGAATATCAATTTTTTTTCTTTAGAGGAAAAATCGTGCCTTTGGATGATTTAAAAAAAATATCTTTTTATTCAAATTTATTTATTTAATATTCAAGGAAATTCAAGGAAATTTATGAAAATTTGTTTAAGAGACGTTTTATTATTATTCATTTTGTTTTCAGACACTTTCTCAAAAATTATTTTGTTCCACCGTTGCAACTAAACTGACGTTTTTCAATAATTTTTTTTTATTAGAAAAAAAATCATATCGTGCACAAAAATATTTTTTTGACCATGTCAGTTAACTGAAATTTATTTATAAAATTTTTTTAAACCACGTTCAATTAATATTTATTAGAATTTCAATTTTTTTTTCTTTAGAGAAAAAATCGTGTCTTTGGATGATTTTTAAAAAATAACTTTTTATTCAATTTTATTTATTTGATATTCAAGGAAATTCAAGGAAATTTATGAAAATTTGTTTAAAGGAGGTTTTATTATTATTCATTTTGTTTTCAGACTTTATTTTTATATATATTTATTAGAATTTCAATTTTTTTTTTTTTTTAGAGGAAAAATCGTGCCTTTGGATGATTTTTAAAAAATAACTTTTTATTCAAATTTATTTATTTAATATTCAAGGAAATTCATTTTGTTTTCAGACACTTTCTCAAAAATTATTTTTTTCCACCGTTGCAAATAAACTGATTTTTTTCAACAATTTGATTTTATTAGAAAAAAAATTATATCGTGCACAAAAATAGGTTTTTGAACATGTCAGTTAATTGAAATTTATTTATAAAATTTTTGAAAACCATGTTCAATTAATATTTATGAGAATTTCAATTTTTTTTTAGAGGAAAAATCGTGCCTTTGGATGATTTTCAAAAAGTATCTTTTTATTCAAATTTATTTATTTAATATTCAAGGAAATTTATGAAAATTTTTTTAAGGGAGGTTTTTTTATTATTCATTTTGTTTGTTATTATTTTTGAGTTTTTATGCAAACCTGGGTAATATAATTTTGCTTTTAATGTCGTTGCAGGTCGACGGAAATGGAACGGAAACGGGACCGGAACTCGACGAGGAGATGGAGAAGGTCTTCGCAATGGATTCCGGGGAGAAATTCGACGTAGCCCGGCTCGGGTCACCCTCGGAATCGGCAGGATCTGATCGGGATCGTGATCGAGGGCCTCCACCGCGATATGGCGCCAACGTATTGAATCGTAAGTTAAAATTTGTTGCATTAATTGCACCAGAATTTAATTTTAGTAATTATGACATGATAATTTGTTTATTTTCATTTTGTCATTTTTTTTCAGAACATCGCAAAAGAAGTTACCCGCATCCCCACATGCCACTGAAAAGCCTGCATTCCAGATCTATGCGACGTCATTTGTCACCGTGAGTAATTTTTGTAACAACAAAGAAGACCAGTGCGTTCTAAAATTCAAAAAAATTATGCAAATTGGAAATTTGCACATTCCCTTTTTTTTATTAATTTTGCTCGAGGTCCCCTCTATAGGCAAGTACTTTTTACCAAAGGCGGAATCTTACCATATTTTTTGTTATCATCCAAAGTTAATATATGGGGCATTCCATGTCAAATCGACCACTTTTGAACCCGACCCCTTTCGATTTGATTGGAAATTTCATGTCCTTTTCTACTCAATTGAAGACGTTTTTCAGGAAATTTTCAAATTTTTTTACCGAACCCTAAAAAAGTTATGAATTTTTCCAAAAAAAGGCTTTTGTTTTTTCAAATAGCTCTAACTTCTTCAAAAATTGACTGATCAGGACGGTTTTTTTTCAAAATTTTTGTCTTTGGATGTATTTTCCGAAAGAAAAAAATACAAACAAATTTTTAAATATTAAAATCTATGAAATTTTTTACTTTGTCGAGAAAAATCATCGTTTTCCGGGAGATGCCATTTTTGATTTTTTCTTTTTCAAAAAATACTTCGATCAATTCCAGAAAAAATGCCGCCCTAACTGGATGGGCCGAATTTTCCTTCTATTTTTTTTATCCATTAGAAAAAAAAATTCCAGCTGGGCTTATTTCACAAAACAACACTCTGGATGAGGATTTATAAAGGACCTCAGGGTTTGAAAAATTGAGAAGAAAATAAAATCGAAAGTAGTAATCCTCGAATTTTTTTTTTTAAAGTGAAAGAAAAAATAAAAGACACCTATAAATATTTTTTTGTATTTTTTTCAAAAACTATATTCAAAAACAAAATAATGAGAAAAATTGTCATTTGGGCCCATTTTTGACTAAGCCACAGGCTTTTAAAAAAGACAACCATTGCATATCATCTTGAATCCAATATTTTTCAATTTTAGCTCGTCTTAGCTTTCTATATTTCTTCTTTGGTTGAAAAAAAATACAAACAAATTATTTATAGGTGTCCTTTATTTTTTATTTTACTTTTTTGAAAAAAAAATTTTTTCGAGGATTACCACTTTCGAGTTTATTTTCTTCTGAATTTTTCAAACGCTGAGGTCCTTTATAAGTCCTCAAAAAAATTCCAGAGTGTTGTTTTATGAAATAAGCCCAGCTGGAATTTTTTTTTCTAATCGATAAAAAAAATAGAAGGAAAATTAGGCCCACTCCAGTTAGGGCGGCATTCTTTCTGGAATTGATCAAAGTATTTTTTTGAGTTAAAAAAAAAAAAAAAATGGCATCTCCCAGAAAACGATGATTTTTCTTGAAAAAGTGAAAAATTTCATAGATTTTAATATCTTAAAATTTGTTTGTATTCTTTTCGGAAAGTAAATCTGCAAACAAGAATTTTGAAAAAAAATCGTCCCGATTAGTCAATTTTTGAAGAAGTTATAGCTATTTGAAAAAACAAAAGCCTTTTTTTTGAAACATTCATGACTTTTTTAGGGTTGGGTAAAAAAATTTGAAAATTTCCTGAAAAATGTCTTCAATTGAGTAGAAAAGGAACAAAAATTTTCAACCAATTCGAAAGGGGTCGGGTTCGAAAGTGATCGACATGGAATGATCCGTATATTATAAGGGCGATTTTTTCGACTTTTTTTTTCTCACTCCCCTCCTGAAATTTTGTTGGATATGCCTGAAACTAAATTCCCTGAAAGTTACAGCTCTTAATATTAATATTAAGTACTTTCCCTTCGCGTGAAAAGATTTTCCATCTAAAATACACGTAAATTTACGCAGAATTGAACGAAATCTCCGAAATGATTAACTTTACCGAAAAAAATGTAAAGGAGAATTTTGTTCGAAATTTAATGTCCTACAAAAAAAGGTCCTCTAGACCTAATTGCTAAAATCAATATTTATTGAGATATCAACAATTTAAAACGTTTGGTGCGATAAACCATAAAAATTTTATAGCACAAATAAGTTAAGGTTCAATATGTCAAGAAATATTAACCTTAGCATTTAGGTCCAGAGGACCTTTGTTGTAGGAAATTAAATTTCCAACAAAATTTTCCTTTACATTTTTTCGGTAAAGTTGATCATTTTGGAGATAACAGCCAAAAAACGAGGATTTTGGTAAAATCAACTTTAGTGACCCGTAGCATCTCACCAGTGTAAGTTACACGTACACTGTTGAGAACACTTTTGAAGATCGTTCAATTCTGCGTAAATTGCGACCAGGAACAATGTGATAGCATAAAATGCCGCTGAGTTATAGAATTTTGAAAAAAAAAAAATTAGTTTTACGTGTATTTTAGATGGAAAATCTTTTCACGGGAAGGGAAAGAATTAAATATTAATATTAAGGACTGTAACTTTCAGGAAATTTATTTTCAGACATATCCAACGAAATTTCAGGTGGGGAGTGAGAAAAAGAAATGAGTCGAAAAAAATTTCGCCCTAATATATTATGTCAAGTTTGAAAATAATTTTTGGAAAAATGCAAAATCGTGTCATCTTTGTGTGGAGAAATTAAAGATCAGATAAATCACCATATGAAGCGATCTGCGGATCATCCACGAGGAAAAGAACGGGCACAAGAGTCTAGCATGAAAACGAACGTCGCGTACGATTTTTTAAATAAATAATTGAAACTAAAAAAAAAAAAGTACGCGTATCGCGACGGAAATCGCGAAATTTGATCCCGGTCGATCACGATGATTGAAAAAAACTTTTGTACGTGTAAAAAAAAAAGTGGTTAAAAAAATACTGCGGCGTAATCCAAGGGCACTTCAAGGTCGCTGTAATCCAGTCGACACATTTTATAGCCAAGAAAATATTTAAGATGGCAGTGAGCATCGTTTGAAGAAAAAACATCGACAAATTTTCAAGAATGGAATAAATATTGAATGTTGAAAAGAAAAAAAAGTCATGTACTTCAAGTCTATTAATTTTTCTTTAAAAATTACATTTGTGAATTTTTACATTCATCCGAACGTTCGAAATTTCAACAACAAGTTCCAAACAAATTACAAATGGGTTGCTTTAATTAAAAAAAAAAAATCCTGACTGAATTTAATGTACGAACTATTGTTAAGATCTTTAAATTTTTCGTAAAAAATACATTTGCTAATTTTCTATTCAACTGAAAATTTAGATTTTCAAGTATATTGACGATACAAGAACACTAATCGAGGAAAATTACCCTAAATTGATTCAGATAAAATTTTTTTTTTTTATTCGAACGAAGCGCATCAGTAATTTCTTGGTTAAGAAAATAACACTTCTCTTACATACTAAAAAGGTCATAAAAAATATCACTTTTTCAGGTTAAAAACACTGCACTGTATTCCAAAAAGTGGTCCAGCTCCTTCAGAGATGACGATTACTGAAAAAAAAATTAACGAAATTAAAATTTTACGAAAACAGATTTTTTTTAAAAGTGTTATCGCCATTTTTAGTCTGAGTTAATCGAATTCCGATAGAGACACTAGTATCGTTAAATTTGGGTCGTATATCGATGTATTTTTCCCCCTGAACACGAATCTACCAATAGTTTTTTCAAAATATCAAAATTTTCATGAATTTTTATTTTTTCTCAATTTTGGCCCCATTTTCAAAACCCTCAAAATAGCAAAATTTCAAGTGCTCATAACATTACTTCGGCTCGACCGATTCCAAAATTTCTCTCTCCTACTTACTAAACTTAGAAATTAGAAATGAAAGCACTTGAAAAATCACGGAAAAAAATGGAAAGGGAAATTATGCCTTAGAAAAATTGCAAAAATCGATGGTTGAACTTTAAAAATCTGCCAAAAATTGAAAAATTATCCGAATTCGATGAACCAAGCGGCATTTTAAAGCTTCAACGATTCCGAAATGAATGAGTTGAAGTCGAAACCGGAATTCCACATAGAAAAGAAGCTACAGCCATTTTAGAGAACATACCTAATTTTGGCTGAAATGCGAAAAAAAATCTTTTTCAATTTTTTTCTTTTTAAACCTTCGATGTACTTTTCCCCCTGAACCCGAATTTACCCATAGTTTTCCCAAAAAATCAAAATTTCTAAGACATTTCATTTTTAAAAAAACTCGTTCAAGTTTGCCCCATTTTCAAAAACCCAAATTTCATCGAAATTGAGAGGGGTCGATTCCAACTCTTGGTCGATTTGACATGGAATGACCTTAATACAAAATAACTAATAAAAGGTTGTAAGTAGTAGTTTTCGGTTTCTCAGGGTCCTGATTTTTGTCCCAGAGGTATTGTCCAATTTCATTTATTCCAAAAAATTGAAAAAAAAGTGTTTTTAATTTTCAGCGAAGGATCGACCGCAGAGGAGCACGAACCGGACGAGGAAAATTTGGAAAACGGCCAGAACAATGGTAACGGCGAGAGCAGAGAGGTCGAAACGATGGACAATGGTCGTGGAAAAACGACCTTCATGCCGGAAGGTGACGTCGATGAGGAAAATCATTATTCGCAAAATCGTCAGTATCGCTGTTTGGACGCGGAAAATATCGGTAGCAGCGAGAGCGAGGCACCGGTTTCGGAGAGAGCCGCTTCGGCGGGTTTCAGCAGCGATAGTCCTGGTCTCGGTAGTCCGAGGGTCCAATTTGAGAAAATTCGAGAAGAGGACGACGCAACGTTACCATTTGACGATCCATTGAGCGACGAGGATCGAAAGAGTCGACGTCATCATCACAAACACGATCACAAGTGCGTTTCGACTTTTTTGTAAAAAAAAAAACGAATTTCCAATTAATTGTTTCAAAAAAATCGTATTTCTTCTCACTTCAATAATACCTAAATAAGAAATTCATGTGCAGAGCCAAAAAGAATGGAATCTGCATTTTCAGATCGTCATTTGGCTATTTTTGGCTATTCTAATTTTTGTTCATCCAAAAAATCGTGGATTTTGGCTTTTCCAGATCGAAAATCGTTCGTTAATGGCCTAATTTTTCTTTCGTGAAGCTTGAAAAAGTATTTGATTTTTTTAAATATTGATTATTGAATTAGAAAAATTTTCAGTTTAGAATTGACGAGTTAAGCGAGTTCATTACAAGTGCGTTTCGACTTTCCTTTAAAAAAAAAAAAAACGAATTTTCAATTAATTGTTCCAAAAAAATCGTATTTCTTTTCAATTCAATAATACCTAAATAAGAAATTCATGTGCAGAGCCAAAAAGAATGGAATCTGCATTTTCAGATCGTCATTTGGCTATTTTTGGCTATTCTAATTTTTGTTCATCCAAAAAATCTTGGATTTTGGCTTTTCCAGATCGAAAATCGTTCGTCAATGGCCTAATTTTTCTTTCTTGAAGCTTGAAAAAGTATTTGATTTTTTTAAATATTGATTATTGAATTAGAAAAAATTTCAGTTTAGAATTGACGAATTAAGCGAGATCATTACAAGTGCGTTTCGACTTTCCTTTTTTTTTTTTAAAACGAATTTTCAATTAATTGTTCCAAAAAAATCGTATTTCTTTTCAATTCAATAATACCTAAATAAGAAATTCATGTGCAGAGCCAAAAAAAAATGGAATCTGCATTTTCAGATCGTCATTTGGCTATTTTTGGCTATTCTAATTTTTGTTCATCCAAAAAATCTTGGATTTTGGCTTTTCCAAATCGAAAATCGTTCGTCAATGGCCTAATTTTTCTTTCTTGAAGCTTGAAAAAGTATTTGATTTTTTTAAATATTAATTATTGAATCAGAAAAATTTTCAGTTTAGAATTGACGAATTAAGCGAGTTCACTACAAGTGCGTTTCGACTTTCCTTTTTTTTTTTTTTTAAACGAATTTTCAATTAATTGTTCCAAAAAAATCGTATCTCTTTTCAATTAAATAATACCTAAATAAGAAATTCATGTGCAGAGCCAAAAAAAATTGAATCTGCATTTTCAGATCGTCATTTGGCTATTTTTGGCTATTCTAATTTTTGTTTATCCAAAAAATCTTGGATTTTGGCTTTTCCAGATCGAAAATCGTTCGACAATGGCCTAATTTTTCTTTCTCGAAGCTTGAAAAATTATTCGATTTTTTTAAATACTGATTACTGAATTAGAAAAATTTTTAGTTTAAAATTGACGAATCAAGCGATTTAATTCCAAGTGCGTTTCGACTTTTCCTTTTTTTTTTTTTAAAGAATTTTCAATTCATTGTTTCAAAAAAATCGTATTTCTTTTCAATTCAATAATGCCCACATAAAAAAGTCATGTGCAGAGCCAAAAAAAATGAAATCGGAATCTGCACTTTCGGATCGTCGTTTGGCTATTCTTGGCTATTTTAATTTTTCTTCATTCAAGATATCTTGTATTTTGGCTTTTCCAGATCGAAAAACGATCGTCAATGACCTAATTTTTCTTTCTCGAAGCTTGAAAAATTATTGGATTTTTTTTTATTCCTGATTATTCTGAATGAGCGAAATTTTGCAGTTTCGAATTGACGAATTGAGTAAGTTGATCACATTTTTTTTTCGGAGATGTTTTGATAGCATAGATTTTTTACTACTTTCAACACTTTTCTTTTTTTCGAACTCAAATAGTATTTTGAAAAATTTTGAGACATTTTGAGAATTTTGAGAAATCATCATGAAAAAATGTATGCGCAGATCCAAAAAAATCAAATTGAATTCTGTAGGTCACTTTCACATCAGAATTGGACTATTTTCGATTTTTTCTTTGTACAATGAATTTTAAATTTTGACTTTCCCGGATCGAAATCTTTGTGGTTAATTTTTCTTTCTCGACGTTTTAAAAATTATTTTATTTTTGTGATCGTTGATTATTTTGAGGGGATAATTGAATAGCAAAGCACAAGATTTTCTATCAGTGAATCAAATATCTTTGAGGAAAAAATGAAATAGACGATTTCAGTAGATTTGACTAGATTATTTGTATTCTAGGTGAACATTCTCAAATGGATTATTTCCTCATATCCTCGGTTTGTAGCGATATACAAAACGATCGTAACTCACGCACGCGACTGTAAACTATTTCTCATGCTCTATAAATCCACCCCTGCAGATTTAACCTCTCTCCCTCCATATACGGGGCATTCCATGTCAATCGAACCAACTTTCGACTCGCTATGATTCAAAATTTCGAATTCTTCACAAAAAATACTCTTTCGATGCGAAAAAGACTTTCTAAAATTTTTATAAATTTTTTTCAACCCCTAACCACCCCTAAATAACATTATTCCTTCAACTTATCTTTTTCCACATTGTTTTTTTTTGGTCCGTTACAAAAAATTCCAGTTTTTTTAAAACCTTTAATCAAACCCTGTCATGTTCTCTAAACAATAAAAAAAATTCTCGCATTTTCCTGGTCAATTTTCAACCCCATTCTCAGCTTACGTCAATCCCTGTTGGCCTAATTTTACGACTAAAAAAAACAATTTGTGAAAATTCTTTCAATATTAAAAAAAGAATCAAAAATTTAAGAAGGTTAAGCCAGACACTGGATCAGGGTTGCGAATAATGCATTACTTTTTTAAAAATGCTTTTACACTTTCAATAACCATTAACGCTCCCGAAATTTGAGCTTTAAAAAAAAAATTTTAGATGTCGCTCAAATAACTTGATATTTTTTTTCGATTTTTACTAACGATCATAATATAGAGATTTCGATTTTTCCTTGTCGCACCAAAAAATATAAGTATGAAATGAAGCAATGCTTCACCCAAATTTTGGGTCCTTGAAAAAAAAAAATGGTAATGAAAATTCAAGTGGCCTGCACGCCCATTAATTTTTTTTGTTGAAGGACCTCAATTTTGGGTGAATCACTGCTTCATTAAACATTTATATTTTTTGTTGCGATACGGAAAAATCGTAATTTCTATATCATGATCGTTGGTCAAAATCGAAAATAATATAAAGTCATTTGAGCGACCTCTAGAAATTTTGTTTCAAAGCTGAAATTTTTTGAGAGTTACTTTTTTGACAACTACTAACACCTATCAAATTTAATCAGAAAAAAATATCGATTTTGATTGCATCACCTTTCTGCAGGGTTGCGAAATTTTCAATGAAAAAGTAATGCATCAATCATTACTTTTTTAATGGCTAATGAAAATGTTAATAGAAATAATTTCCATTAGCCATTAACATTTAATGGTTAATGGTTAATGTAAATTAAATGTTAATGGTTAATTACATTAACCATTAACATTTAATGATTAATGGAAATAATTTACATTAACCATTAATATTTAATGATTAATGGAAATAATTTACATTAACCATTAACATTTAATGGTTAATGGAAATAATTTACATTAACCACTAGATGTTAATGGTTAGTAAACATAATTTCCATTGACCCTTAAATGTTAATGATTAATGAAAATTATTTCCATTTGCCATTAAAAAATTAATGATTAATGCATTAATCTTTTTCATAAAAAATTTCGCAACCCTGCACACTGGATCAATTTTTATTGTCCTGTAAAAAGAGAGGTAATGACAAAACTTTCGAGTTTACTATTTTCCGGGCCATTTTATGCTCGTTTATTTCGGGCCAAATTGCTGTGTCGTGATCCACGTCGTTTTGTCGTTTAACGCTTGGGGCAGCGCGGGGGTGGGAAAACGATGATACAAAGAGGGGAATGAGCCAGAGAGACGATTTTCAAGCTTGGTTGGAAATTCGAATGTCTGGTCTTGTTTATTTTCGCTAAGGGGACGGTGCGTTTTGGTGGCCTAGACCCAGGGACACGTGGAAAAGTTTCCGAGAGGTACAACCTGGTTCCATGGCCCTTAGCCAGCTTTTTTTATTTCTTTTTCTTTTTTTTTTTTTATTCCAACATCTCTCTCTCTCTCTCGCGTTCTGACTCATTCTATATATGTCCCGGGACAGTGACGACGGGCGTCGTTGTACCAAAAAGTCACCCTAGACGTCGCTGAACGAGAAAATAAAAATCTATATCCCAATAAAAGGGGGAAACTCCCATTGTTTTGCACGTTTAATTGGGTCGATCGAGTCTCGTTCGAGAGAGTCGAGGAGGCGAAGCGCGGTGGGTGCCAGCTTGTACCTGCCTCTTCTTTGGTCTATTTCTCTCTTCTATTTTTTTTTTTTTTTTTACTTTTTATCTTTTTTTTCACGTTTTTGCCCAACATGCCCGTCACCTACGACAGATCCCCCGAGCGCATTGGCCATATCAGACGGTATCGGTGCTTTTATCGATTTTAGTGCTTTTCGAGTGATCCCTTTTCATCCCCTGTTTCTACTTCGTACGAGAAATGGTATTTTTTTTCTCGTTTTTTTACAGTTTTCAAAAAGTGAAATGAGTTCAAAGCTTGACGAGTGACATCAGAAATCAGTTTTTTGAGAATTGAAAAATTGCCTCATTTTGTGAATCATCGATTGGGAATTGAAAAAAATGGATTTGCTGAATATAATTTTTTTTAAATGCATAATCTTGAGATTTGTTTGGGATTGTTTTTTTTGGGACGAAACGATCTTGCGATATTGGAATTGAGGACGAATGAGGTTAAAAAGTGTGAATTTTTGAAATTAAGAAATAAAATACGAAAATATTTAAAAAAATACTGTGAATAATCGCTGAATTGTGCATTGATGAAAATGGTGAATTAGAAATAATGTTTATTTTTTAATGGAGAACCTTGAATTCCATTTTGAATTTTTTTTCTTTGAAAAGAAGCAATTATTCAATATTTGAATTAAGGGGAAATTGGAAAGCGAAAAACCGCTATTTTTTTTAGGTGTTTTTCTGAGTTTTACTAGAAACGAAGTTGTTCACTTGAATTTATTAAACAAATCTTTTGAGTTCAAATAAAAGTATACAAATTAAGGAGCTGTTTTTTTTCAATTGAAGACGAAAATTCAATATTTTTGTAAAAAAAATTGTTTTCTAATCTCGCCAAATGTGACAAAATGCCCGGAAATTTAGAATAATTTCAATAGAAACGAGAAAAAAAATGGCAAAAATCCTCTCTTTTGTCATTTTAATTTTTCCCTCTCACTATTTATTTGTTTATTATTTTTCAAGTACATTTTGCTTCGTTTGCTGACAACAATCAATCATCCACCTTCGCCGCTCGATACCAATTTATTTCTACCATAAAATAATAATGTAGGTAATAAAAAAAAAAAATTGACAAATGGATAAATCTTCAATTTCCATCCGGCCAGAAAAATGAGTTGTTCCAGCTCATTTTTCTTTTCAAACTCAAGAAGATTGAATTCTGGAGCGTGAATTTCCATGAGATTTTTTTCAACCCCTATTTTCTCGTTCGCCTTTGGGGGAGCCTGAACGTAGGGTGAATTTTATTTACATACATTATCCCATTCTCTCTCCCTTTTTTTTATCAATTCACTCCTGACATTTTGATATCCCGTGAACTTGAATTTCGGTGGTTTTGGACTGGTCGGGAGTTACGTAGATCGGTGGGACACGCGATATTCAATCACTGTCAGGGTCGAGGTGTGACCAAAGCGGATTTGGCAAGCGTCGATGAATGCCGAGGCACGCGGAAGCATAAAATCACTGTCGCAAGAAGAAGAAGAAGAGGGGAGATAAAGAAGATGAGAAAGAAGAGGAGGAAGCAATGAGGAAGATGAGGGGAGGGGGGATGATTGAGAAGAGGGGGAGGGGAAGAAGATAAGGAAGAAGAGAAGGAGGAAGAAGAGGAGGAAGAAGAAAAGGAAGAAGAGGAGGAAGAAGAGAAGGAAGAAGGGGAGGAAGAAGAGGAGGAAGAAGAGGAGGAAGAGGAGTAGGAAGAAGAGCAGGAAGAAGAGGAGGAAGAAGGGGAGGAAGAAGGGGAGGAAGAAGAGGAGGAAGAAGGGGAGGAAGAAGAGGTGGAAGAAGAGGAGGAAGAAGAGGAAAAAGAGGAGGAAGAGATGAGGAAGATGAGGGGAGGGGGTACGATTGAGGAGAGGAGGAGGGGGAGGGGAAGAAAAGGAGGAAGGAGAGGAAAAAGGGGAGGAAGAAGAGGAGGAAGATGTGGGGAGGGAGAATGACGACGAAGAGGAGGAAAAGGGGAGGTGGAAGGGGAAATTAAGATGAGAAAGAGATGAGGAAGATGAGGGGAGGGGAGGGGTGATAAAAAAAGAGGAGGAAAAGGGGAGAATAAGATGAGAAAGAGGTGGAAGAAGAAGAGGAGGAAGAGCAGACGAGGATGAAGCAGAATGAAGGAATGACGCGATCTTGCAAAAGTCAGAGTGTGTCGAATAAAATTTCTGGCCCATTCATTTGAATTCTCGAGACAGATGGACCATTTTTTTCCATCCGGGAAACAAAGTGGAAAATTTTGCACAAAGAACTCTCTTGTTTCTCGATACTTGAAATATTTCAAGCAGCTATTCGGCGACACGTTGTCAACGAAAAAAATATTTACGTGGACGTAAAGAATTTTTTTGAGAATTGAGAAATTTTGGGAATCTATGCTGTATTTAAAAATTCGTATTTAGAAATATTTACAAGATTGAAAATTATTAGTGTTAGATGAATAAGACTCGTAATAGCAATGATCTTTGAAAAAAGTCAGGATTTTTATAGATATTATTACAAACATTTTTTTATAGTGTTCTTTTTCGTTTTTTTTCTCGTGAATCAATTTTTTTCGATAAAAAATCGGCGTGATTTTGAATCAGCGATAAATTTCAAGATAAAATATGATTCTGGGATGTTGAATTTTTTCTTTAAGGCGGATAATTTCTGCTAATTTTTTCTGATCTTCAATTAAAGCTCCAAAAATCGTGAGAAATCTTTGTCCCTGAGATTCAAAATTTTACTAAAGAAATTCTTAACTTAACATGAGTCGTTACTCATTGAGTAAACATTTTTTTTATTAATTCCTGAGTGGACTTCAGTCGTTTTACATCAATTAATCTTTCGTCCCAAAAACTACTCCAAAACCAATCAAATCCCTAAAAATCGGGGTCCCTCAATTTCCACATCGATTGAACTTTCACTTGCAAAAACTACCCCAGAAAAAATCAAATCCCAGAAAAATAAAAACTCCTCAATTTCGAAATTTTCTAACAAAAATTCCTGACTTGAAATCAGTCATTCCAAATCGATTCTCATTCCCAGAAATCAGTGATCGGCAAAAAAAATCTATCTATTTTTATTATCCAATTTTTTTCGAAAAATTAATCATTAGCAAAAAAATATTACTAATTTTCTTTTTAACATTAGTAATTAGCAGGAACATATTACTAATTTCTCTAAAAATTAGTAATTAGCAAAAAAATATTACTAATTTTCCTAATAAATAAGTAATTAGTGACAAAACATTTCCAATTTTTCCAAAGAATTGAGTAATTAACGATAAAATATTAATAATTTTTTCCAAGAATGAGTAATTAGCGAGAAAGATATTGCTGAATAACCGAAAAAATCAATAATCTGTGGAGAAATGTTGTATTAATTTTGGAAAAAGTAATGAATAAAGTAAAAATTACTAATGTATTTTTTAATAGGTGCTGATTAAATATTCGTATTAATAATAACTTACGCGATATCGTATGAAATTCGATACAATAAATACTAATGCGTGAAATATTCAAAAGATCTGGGTTATTATAAAAAATAAAAAACTTTTTGAATAGAGTTGTTTGAGCTTATAACCATGAGTCAATCAATACACAGAAGTACGCAAATATACACAATACTTTTCTACGAATTACTGTTTTTCAAAAATTAATTAATTAATTAATTAATAATATCTTCCTTACCAATTACTGTATTTAGAAAAAAACTTGGTAATATCTTTTCGCTAATTACTAATTTTTTTTGTTGAAAAATTAGAAATATTCTGTCGATAAATACTAATTTTTTAGATAAATTGGAAATATTTTGTCACTAATTACTAATGTTGTCATTGATTACTAATGTTTTTGGAAAAATTGGATATATTTACTGACTAATTACTAATTTTTTAAAAAAATTACCAATATTTTCCCGCTAATTATGAATTTTGATGTAAAATAAGTAATATTTTGTGACTAATTATTAATTTTTCGAAAAAAATTATTAATAAAATCAATATCGTTGACGAAAAAATCGATACTGCCGATCACTGCCCAAAAACTACTCCAAAAACCAATCAGAAAAAAAATATCGATTTTGATCGCATCACCCTATTGCAGGGTTGCGAAATTTTCAATGAAAAACTGATGCATTAATCATTACTTTTTTAATGGCTAATGAAAATGTTAATGGTTAATGGAAATAATTTTCATTAATATTTAATGGTTAATGGAAATAATTTACATTAACCATTAACATTTAATGGGTTAATGGAAATAATTTAATTTAACCATTAATATTTAATGGTTAATATTTTGTGACTAATTATTAATTTTTCGAAAAAATGATTAATAAAATCAATATCGTTGACGAAAAAATCGATACTGCCGATCACTGCCCAAAAACTACTCCAAAAACCAATCAGAAAAAAAATATCGATTTTGATTGCATCACCCTATTGCAGGGTTGCGAAATTTTCAATGAAAAAGTGATGCATCAATCATTACTTTTTTAATGGCTAATGAAAATATTAATGGTTAATGGAAATGATTTCCATTAACCATTAACATTTAATGGTTAATGGAAATAATTTACTTTAACCATTAATAGTTAATGGTTAATATTTTGCGACTAATTATTAATTTTTCGAAAAAATCGAATCCTCAAAAATTCGCAAAAAATCGTGATAACAATTTTTTTAAAACAACCAAATGGCCTCTAAAAGCTAATTTCCACGTTAAATTGCAGAAGGCATCATCACAAATCGCGAAAGTATTCGCTCCAGGAGGATCCGCAATGGCGAAAGCGATCGGGGGCCGGTCTACCGGATGTGGCGAGTCCGATGGGACGTCGAGTGAGCGTTCAACCGGAAGAGGCAAGTACACTGCAGGAATTAGACATCGACGACCTGGAGTCGCACAGAAGCGACGATCCGCGTGGAATGAGGAGGCACAAGGCCGGTCACTCGACGATACAAATTGGCCGAAGAAAGGAGGGCGGAATACCGCACGAGACCTTCAAGAAGATGTACGATCATTCGCCGCACGAGGTCTTCGTTCAATTGGACGAATTGCACGGCGTCGGTGAAGAGCGCGAATGGCGGGAAACCGCTCGTTGGATAAAATACGAGGAAGACGTCGAGGAAGGTGCCGATCGTTGGGGACGACCCCACGTCGCGTCCTTGAGCTTTCACTCGTTGCTCAACCTACGCCGTTGTCTCGAGACCGGTGTCGTTCTGCTTGACCTTGAGGAACACGATGTGCCGGGTCTGGCTTATCGCGTGGTCGAGCAAATGGTCGTCGAGGAATTGATCCTGCCGGAAGATCGTCCGGTCGTTATGCGAGCACTTTTGCTCAGGCATCGTCACGTCCACGAGCACGATCGTGGCTTTCGTTTCGGTGGAAAACGCAATTACGCCAGTTACACAAGTTTACAGGTAATTTTCACTGATTTTTTTCGTGAAGATTTCTCCATTTTTTTTTTGAAAGTATTTTTCAAAACCCTTGAAAATATTATCTCAGAGTGGTAACTAATGCATTATGATGATGATGCATTACTGTATTCATTACCCATTACACTGCATAATGTGAAATGTGTACCATTACAAAATACAAGAGTATGGGTAATGAATGCGTGTTCCATTGCGAATAAAAAAAAGTAATGTGTAACGGATGCATGTGACATTACGAATAATAAAAGTAATGTGTAATGGATGCATGTGATATTACAAATAAAAAAAAGTAATGTGTAATGGATGCATGTCTCATTACAAATAAAAAAGAGTAATGTCTAATGGATGCATGTGACATTACAAATAAAAAAAGCAATGTGTAATCAATGAGCGCGCCATTACAAATTACAATTGAAAAAATAGTAATTTGTAGTGGACAATATTCCATTACAAATTAGTGTGTTTCTACGACAATTTGGAGCAGGGACTATTTTGCTCAAAGGTAAGTCTATTAATTTTTCAATGCAAATAATTTGTGTGTATCAAGTTTTTGTTAACTTTACTATTGTAGTGGTAAATGTATGAACAGTGATTTTTTTGGAGTAATTTTTGCTCCATTGTTGTGAAAACTACTATTCAAGAAAAAATTATAGCTGTCAGTGTATATTAAGAATGGCGAGTCCCTATGAAATCTTATAATGTTAATTGTTCAATAAATAGCTTCTTAATCGTCGTAAAATTTTTACACGACCTCCTGAATACTTCATGTAAAAACATATTAAATTTTCAGAATTCTATCATCATTACTTCAACCTCCTTAAGGGTTAAAATGAAAAACGATGAGAAAATTCTGAAAATTTGGTATGTTTTTGCATGAAGTATTTAAGAGGTCGTGTAAAAATTTAACGAAGATTAGGAAGCTCGTTATTAAAATATTATCATTTTGTTAAGAACATTTTTTTAAACAAATGAAAAAAATATTTATCATTAAACTTCGTTTTGTTTCCGTTGCTTTCAATATAGTGTAGATATTAAAAAAATGAGTGGTAAAAAAAAAACTTATCGCAAAGTTATATCAGTTTCCATAAGACTACATTTAATTTAATTTAATTTGTTAATGTTAATTGCTCGATAACGAGCTTCCTAATCGTCGTGAAATTTTTACACGACCTGAATACTTCATGTAAAAACATATTAAATTGTCAGAATTCTATCATCATTACTTCAACCTTCTTAAGGGTTCAAATGAAAAATGGTGAGGAAATTCTGAAAATTTGGCATGTTTTTGTATGACGTAATTAAGAGGTCGTGTAAAAATTTCACGACGATTAGGAAGCTCGTTATTAAAATATTAACATTTTGATAAGAACAATTTTTTAAACAAATAAAAAAATATTTATCATTAAACTTCGTTTTGTTTCCGTTGCTTTCAATATAGTGTAGATATTTAAAAAAATTAGAGGTAAAAAAAAACTTATCACAAAGTTATATCAGTTTCCACAAACTATATTTAACTTAATTTAATTTGTTAATGTTAATTGTTCGATAACGAGCTTCCTAATCGACGTGAAATTTTTACACGACCTCTTAAATAATTCATCCAAAAACACCAAATTTTCAGAATTTTCTCATCATTTGCAATTTGGGACTCAACATCCTTAAGTTGATATACACTGACGTCTATGAACAGTCATTTTTTGGAGTAATTTTTACTCCATTGTTGTAAAAATTACAATTCAAGAATGGAGTAAAAATTACTCAAAAAAATTACTGTTTACACATTTACCACTACGATAGTAAAGTTAACAAAAACTTGATAAAAATTATTTTCAATGAAAAATTAATAGACTTACCTTTGTGCAAAATAGTAACTGCTCCAAATTGTCGTAGAAACACACTAATTTGTAATGGAATATTCTCCACTACAAATTACTTTTTTTTCAATTGTAATTTGTAATGGAGCACTCATTCATTACACGTTATTTTTTTTATTTGTAATGGCACACGCATCCATTACACATTACTTTTATTATTAGTAATGGAACATGCATACATTACACATTACTTTTTTATTTGTAATGGAACACGCATCCATTACACATTACAATTTTTATTTGTAATGGAACATTAATTCATTACACGTTACTTTTGTAATTTGTAACGGAAAACTTCTTCAATACACATTGTTTAAAGTAATGGGTAATGCATTACTTTTACATTACTATTTTCACAACTCTGATCTTAGTCCACCCCTGCACTCGAATAGATCGGAATTTTAGGGCCAATCGATTTAGATAAATTTTCAGGATTTATCCTAAGCAAAAAGATTTTCTAGAATTGCTAGTTTCAAAATTCGTTCGGGTGATGTGAAATCTCATAGAATAAAATAGCGATCGGATTTTGAGGATGAATTCGTCGAAAATAACGTTTTAATATCGTCCGAATTGGCTGAATGACGAAATTTTTGGATGGAGAGTACATTTTTGTGATTTTCGATTTTTTTTCATCGTTGCGATAAACGCTTGCGAGAAATCTTGACCTTTTTCAAAATTAAATATACCGAAAAATCGTTGGTGATCATTTTTGGAATACTCGATTGGGTGTTCAAGCTAAGTTGGAGCGATAGATTTTTAATTAATTTCATTATTATTTTAAATTTTCCGATTTTTATTTTTAGAACTAGAAAAATATTTTAAAGGGACGCAAGTGAAATTCTAGCTCTATGATACATATATCAGCCTACTAAAATACAATTTCAAAACGTATTATTGTTTACTTTCGCGTTTGAAGTCATACAAAATAAAACTGGGCAGCTTGAATGTACGAATAACTCTTTTTTAGTTCTTTTTTTTTTTTTATTAAAAAATTAATCTCTACAATACTTAATTTCAAGAGATACTGATTTTTTAACATGCCCTGTTGATTATTTCAAACAACTTTACGCATGAATTTTGCGAAATTCTCTTTCGTTTAAAAATAACGATTTTGAAAATGGCAAAAATTTTGCCGGAATTATTTTTCGATGGGGGACATTATTTTTTATCCAAAATCATGCATAAAAAAAAATCAGTGGCCTTTTAACAAATGTGTATCATTAAAATATCAAAATTTTCGAGATCACAGATTTTTTTCTAATAATTAAATTTCAATTTTCGACAAATTCGAGAAAAAACACATTTTTCATAAATTTTTTTAGTATTTTTGAAAACATTAGTTTTCGCAAATTCAGCCAGTAACGTCGATTGCTATTATTTTAACTTTGGGAAATCTTTACGTCATCTCAAATTGTATGAAATTTTCGACTGACCAGCATCGTAATATTGTTTACCCCACAGTCAATCTGGCTGGAGGAAGAAGATGCTGCGCGGGACGGCACTGAGAACCATGTGACTCAACATGTAAATCTCTTGCTATCTCTCGTATTTCCCATTATTAAAAAAAAAAAAAAAAAAAAAAAAAAAAAAAAAAAAAAAAAAAATCAAATAAGCCAATTTTTTTCTCTCATTCGTGTAAAATTCGCTAGAACGCCATTTTTCTCAACCCTTATTTACCGCCTCGTTATTTGTAGCTTTCATATCGTACGTCAATCGTTATTTTCCGAAACGAGCTTTATCACGTGATTTTTTTGCTCATCGAGATTCGACTATTCTTCTTCTTCGATATTTTTGGTGAAAAATTCTTTTGTGAGCAAAAAAATCCAAAAATATTGACTATAATCATCCGTCTAGTGTATCCATAATTTTCCATTTCTACCTTTTCCTCTTCGTCATTTGCCCCAGATTTTGATTTTTTTTTTTTTTTTTAAAGATCCTTCATTCCTCAATTTTGTATCTTCGCATGGATCTTCTGTATTCGTAGAGCACTTTCTCCCATTGAAATATTCTGTGTTTTAGTTTTAAAATCTCACGCCCATTTTTCTTTCTTTAATGTGTAAAATTTAGATTTATCCTCATTGCCAAGTTCATCATGTGTTAGCAAATTGGAGCATAGAATTTTTGTACTTTTCGAATATAATTAATCGAAAAATCTGTATTACCGAATTTCTTTCCTATTTTCGATGAATTAATTTACGAAATCTGATGAATTCATCGATTCGACAAATTACAGGTCACTAAAAAATGTTTTTCTCATTTACCAACAAAATTTTCAATCTTGGAAAGTCAATGCTTCAATTTCATATGTTTTTTCTTGTAAATTCTCTCCATTCCCAAACCGCTGAATGTGCAATCGTTTTCGATCAAATTATCATATCCCTGAATTCTCATTTTTTCAATTTTACTGACACTATTTGTCTTATTTCGCAGAATCTGAACGACGCTAAGCCAAAAATTGTCTCTTCGAATTTGGCGCTGGACAATAATCACACTGCGGTCGACATGAAGGAGGAAATGACTTACACGAGTAGCAACGAGGATCTGAAGAAAGTTCACAATGATCATATACTGAAGAGAATACCGGCCGGTGCTGAGGCGACCGTTGTTTTGGTCGGCGCGGTTGATTTTTTGGACCAACCGACGATCGCGTTTGTGCGACTTGCCGAGGGTGCTTTTATGCCGTCGATAACGGAGGTCACGATACCCGTGAGATTTATGTTCACCTTGTTGGGTCCTCGAACAGCTGATCTCGATTATCACGAGATCGGCAGATCGATATCGACCCTTATGTCGAACGGGTCGTTTCACAAAATCGCTTACAAAGCGAAGGAGAGGCGAGAATTGCTCTCGGCGATAAACGAATTTTTGGACGATTCTATCGTACTTCCACCTGGCGATTGGGAGAGACAAGCTTTGTTGCCGTTCGACGAGCTTAAATGCAAGAGCGAGGCGATTAGAAAAAGAAAGGCAAAAGCGCTGGCGAGCGCGAAAAAACCCGTTCAGAGCGATGCCGCAGCTAAAAAAGGTAAACAATTTTTTTTTCTCTGGTCAGAATGTACCAGTCTACTTTAGAAGGTTAAAAAAAGCAAGTTTAAAAAAAATTCTCAGTTCCATTATCAGATATGACTATTGTTATTACAATCAGAGTTGTGAAAATAGTAATGTAAACGTAATGCATTACCCATTACTTTGAACAATGTGTATTGGATAAGTTTTCCGTTACAAATTACAAAAGTAACGTGTAATGAATGAATGTTCCATTACAAATGAAAATAGTAATGTGCAATGGATGCGTGTTCCATTACAAATAAAAAAAGTAATGTGTAATGTATGCATGTTCCATTACAAATTAAAAAAAAATAATGTGTAAAGGTTGCATGTGCCATCAGAAATAAAAAAAAATAACGTGTAATGAATGAGTGCTCCATTACAAATTACAATTGAAAAAAAAAAATTGTAGCGGAGAATATTTCATTACAAATTAGTGTGGTTCTACGACAATTTGGAGCAGGTACGATTTTGCTCAAAGGTAAGTCTATTAATTTTTCAATGAAAATAATTTGTATTAAGTTTTTGTTAACTTTACTATCGTAGTGGTGAATGTATGAACAGTTATTTTTTTGAGTAATTTTTACTCCATTCTTAAATTGTAATTTTTACAACAATGGAGTGAAAATTACTCAAAAAAATACCTGTTCATAGAAGTCAGTGTATATTAAGTTAGTATACACTGACTCGTATAACTTTTTCTTGAATTGTAATTTTTACAAGATTGGAGTAAAAGTTACTCCAAAAAATCACTGTTCATACATTTACCACTACGATAGTAAAGTTAACAAAAACTTGATACACACAAATTATTTTCATTGAAAAATTAATAGACTTACCTATGAGCAAAATAGTACCTGCCCGAAATTGTCGTAGAAACACACTAATTTGTAATAGAATATTCTTTACTACCAATTACTTTTTTTCAATTGTAATTTGTAATGGAACACTCATTTATTACACATTGTATTTTTATTTGTAATGGCACATGCATTCATTACACATTACTTTTTTTTATCAAGTTTTCCGTTACAAATTACAAAAGTAACGTGTAATGCCATTACAAATAATAAAAATAACGTGTAATGAATGAGTGCTCCATTACAAATTACGATTGAAAAAAGAGTAATTTGTAGTGGAGAATGTTCCATTACAAATTAGTGTGTTTCTACGACAATTTGGAGCAGTTACTATTTTGCACAAAGGTAAGTCTATTAATTTTTTAATGAAAATAATTTGTATCAAGTTTTTGTTAACTTTACTATCGTAGTGGTAAATGTATGAACAGTGATTTTTTGGAGTAGTTTTTACTCCATTCTTGAATTGTAATTTTTACAACAATGGAGTAAAAATTACTCCAAAAAATAACTGTTCGTAGGTGTCAGTGTATATTAACTTAATTTTTTCTTGAATTGTAATTTTTACAAGAATGGAGTAAAAATTACTCCAAAAAATCACTGTTCATAGATTTACCACTACGATAGTAAAGTTAATAAAAACTTCATACACAAATTGTTTTCATTAAAAAATTAATAGATTTATCTTTGAGCAAAATAGTACCTGCTCCAAATTGTCGTAGAAACACACTAATTGGTAATGGAATATCTCCAAGACCAATTACTTTTTTTTCAATTGTAATTTGTAATGAAGCACTCATCCATTACACATTGCTTTTTTTATTTGTAATGGCACATGCATCCATTACACATTACTTTTTTTCCTTGTAATGACACATGCATCCATTACACATTACTTTTTTATTTGTAATGGCACATGCATCCATTACACATAACTTTTTTTGTTTGTAATGGAACACGCATTCATAACACATTACTCTTGTACTTTGTAATGGTACACTTGTCCATTCCACATTATGCAGTGTAATGGGTAATTAATACAGTAATGCATTATCAAAATAAGGCATTATTTACAACTCTGATTGCAACATTGTTTCATCTTTCGAAAGGACAAAACAAAAATGTATTTTTTATTTTTATTCTTTGAATAATTTATAGAAGACGCCGAAGTTGAAATTGTCTTGTCTCATGGCCGAGAGTTAATCTCAGGATTGGCAAGTCTGAAACAAAAAAATAAAAAAGCATTTTAAAGGGGAAGGTTTCTTACACGACAATTTACCACTGATAATGAAAATCGATAACAAAAAAAATGGCGGATGTTTGAAATAAATTGGGAAAAATTCAATTTTTCATTTCAAACATCTGCAATTTTTTTAAAATCAATTTTTCATTAACGGTGGTGAATTGTTGTGTAAGAAACCTTCCTCTTTAAAATACTTTTTTATTTCATTTTCTTCAGACTCTACAATCCTGAGATTAACTGTCGGTCATGGGACAAGACATTTTCGACTTTGGCACCTTCTATAAATTATTCAATGAATGAAAATAAAAAATTAAATTTTGTTTTGTACTTTCGAAGGATGAAACAATGCTGTAATAACAGTTTTATAGTCATATCTGATGAAGGAGCTGAGAAAAAAAATCTTGAAAATTTGCTTTTCTTGGCCTTCGAAAGTAGGCTAGTACCTTAAAACTTATGTGGAAATTATCTCGGGGAACCAATGAGATGAAGAAATAATCTTTTAAATTTTAGTTCAAGATAAAAATTATACGAGCTGTATTATACACCGAATTATTTCAGCGTCAGAGCGTTTTGAACATTTGAAAACATTTTGTCTGACAAATTAATATTTTTATATTGAGGTATTTTAGTATTGATTGACATATTGATTGACAAATTAATATTTTAATATTGAGGAACTTTTCAAATTCTATTTCTGGGAAAATGGAAAGGACACCAAATTTTTCAATTGGACACCAAATTAGCACCTACTTCTCGCACATTTTGATGATTTGTCTCTGCTAACTTTTCAGAGGTTCAAAATGAAGTGGAAGATGCTTATTAGATCGAAATTGAGACCAAATGATACGAATGAGTACTCATTTCTCGAAATTTCAAAGATTTGCCTTAGAAAAAAAACATAATTCAGATAAATCATGTTTTTTTTCGTTATTTAGGCTTTTTACATATTTTTGACCAAGCACGAATAAAAAGGTAACAACGCGAATCTTGAAAATTCGTTATTTCGATATCTTCAATTTTAGTATGAAGCCATCTAAAACCTCCTTGATCATTAAAAATGTAGCATTTGTCAAATGTTTCCAATATCATTAAAATTAATTTCCGGTTCACAAACTTTGCATCTCAAAAGTATCCGAAAAATAAACAAACTTCTTCTAGTATTTCTAAAATAACCAAAGCATCCAATTATCATTCATTTATCAAATGTTTCCAATATCATTAGACTTGACAATTTCGAGCCACAAAGTGTGCATCCCAAAAACATTCTGAAAGTAGATGCAAATCTGTAGATTCTCCAAAATGAGGCAAACATCCCATTTTTAAAAAACCAGGATTCCCCAGAATGTTAATAATTCCTTATCTGTTAAATAAAATCCAAAAAATGCAGAAGTAAAACAAAATTTTGAAAAACATTATTTTCACAGCTCTATTGGCCGGTGACGACGAGAAGAAGCCACCGAAAGATCCTCTCAGACGAACGAGACGTCCATTCGGAGGATTGATAAACGACATAAAGCGGCGTTATCCTTATTATTTATCGGACTTTACGGACGGTCTTTCGTCGTCGTGTCTCGCGGCGGCGATATTCATGTATTTCGCTGCTCTTTGCACGGCGATTACATTCGGAGGTTTACTGAGCGACAAGACGCACAATACAATCGGTATCTCCGAGACTTTGGTCTCCTGTTGCTGGACAGGAGTGATAATGGCTCTTTTCGGTACCCAACCACTCGTTATTATCGGGACGACGGGTCCCTTGTTGCTTTTCGACGAGAGTCTTTATAACTTCTGTCTGGCAAACGGTTTGGATTTTTTAACAATGAGAGTCTACGTCGGCGGTTGGATGGGCGTTATTGCCCTGACGATAGCGTCCGTCGAGGGATCCGTTCTCGTCAGATTATTCACGCGTTTCACCGAGGAAATATTCACCGGTTTGATATCGATACTCTACATTGTGGAAACATTCATCAAGCTCGTCAATTACTTCAAGAGAAATCCCCTCGTGTTGGAATATTGTTTCGACGGTGGAAATGGTACTCGCCATTTTGAAAATACAACGGAAATTCAGGATTACGATTTTTACAATGAAACCAATCTTTCATTGATGACCGAAGGAAGAAGCGTCGCACTGTTGCCCGATCATGATTCAGCCGGTTTGATAAATCAACCCAACACCGCATTGATGTGCACCATACTTTGCTTGGGCACTTTTCTCGGTGCTTATTATCTGCGAATTTTTCGCAATAGTCATTATCTTGGACGGAGCGCGAGAAGGGCTTTTGGGGATTTTGGCGTACCGATCAGCATCATCGTTTTTGTCATCATCGATTATCTTGCCGATGTGGAAACTGAAAAATTATTGGTACCGGAGGGTCTTACGCCGACTGTTCATGGAAGAAATTGGTTCGTTTCACCGGCTGGAGGCGATAAACCAGTTCCACTGTGGATGGCTTTTGCCTGCGTTGTACCCGCTCTTCTCGTCTACATTCTCGTTTTCATGGAAACTCAGATATCCGAGTGAGTTTTTGTGTTTGTTCGCGAAGATTGCGAAAAGAACTTTTTGCTTTTAATACGAACTTAGATTTTTTGGATTTTGTTCGCTGAGAGAGATTTGCGAGACTCGTCGGACGATTTTCAATGGATAATCTTCATTGAATAATTGAAGAAAATTCGATAACCCGTGTGTAATTTTTGGAGCGATTGTGGGGAGTCCACTATTTTCAATTTTTTCGGGTGAGGTGAATTTTGAATTTTTTTCTGACAAATATGAAGACGTAAGCTCCATTATTCGTTTTTAGTAACCCCTATTCAATTTTCTTAGTTGTGTCGATTCGTGGAGCGAATTCTTACAACTAACGGAAAAAACAAAAACTGACTTTGAGCACTGATTTTCAAGTCACATTCAATCTCTTGAGTTTTATCAATGGGCAAATTTTTGCAAATTAATTTTCGCGATTATTTTTAATCTTCTGACCGAAAAAATTCATTCACTGGCGATATTGGCTTCTAGCTATCCAATTTATTTTTTGTAGTCGTTATTCAATTTCTTGAACAAATTTTCCAAACTTCAGGCTGTTATTTGACAAGAGCCGAAAAATAAACCTGACCTCAAATTTATATCTGACCTAAAAAGACATCCTCCAGCGACATTAACTCTTAGCAACCCTATTTTTTTTTGTTCATCGTTGATTTTTAATAATTCCACGCAATCTTTTCACTTCTATTACTATGCAAATTCAAATTCAAACGATTCCTTCAAATCTTCCGACCTAAAAAATCCACCGACTGGTAAAGTTAGTTTCTAGCATTGATCGGCAGTATCAATTTTTTTGTCAACGATATTGATTTTATTAATCATTTTTTCAAAAAATTAGTAATTAGCGGAGAAATATTAGTAATTTTCCTAAAAAATTAGTAATTAGTAAAAAAATATTTCCAATAAAAAATAAAATGTACGGATTGAGTCACGGTTATAAGCTCAAACAACTCTATTAAAAAAGTTGTTTTATTTTTTATAATAACTAGATCTTTTGAATATTTCACACATTAGTATTTATTGTATCGAATGTCGTACGATATCACATAAGTTACTATTAATACGAATATTTAATCAGTACCTATTACAAAATGCATTAGTAATTTTTAATTATTTATTACTTTTTCCAAAATTAATACAACATTTCTTCACAAATTATTGATTCTTTTTGGTTATTTAGCAATATCTTTCTTGCTAATTATTAATTCTTGGAACAAATTAGTAATATTTTATCGTTAATTGCTCATTTTTTTGGAAAAATTGAAAAAGTTTTGTCACTAATTACTCATTTGTTAGAAAAATTAGTAATATTTTTTTGCTAATTATGAATTTTTCGCAAAAATTGGATAATAAAAATGGATAGATTTTTTTTGCTGATCACTGGTTTCTACCGACCTCATCCAATATTTTTGCCTCACTACAAATAATCAGTGATCGGCAAAATCGATATTTTCGTCAATTTAATTACCGCTAATTACTCTGTGTTAGAAAATTTTATAATTGTTCCAATAAATATTACTCATTATTAAGGCACTCAGTAATTGGGCCGAAAGGCATTTCTAATATTCGAAAATTCGATAATTCATGTTCGATTATTATCCAATAAACCTATAACTTGTAATGTAGATCAAATAATTACTCAGAAACCAAGTAATTAAAATTTTGCGCTTATGAATTACTGATTTTTAAAAAATTAGGTAATTATTCCTTCTAATTATTAATTATCCAAGTAATTAAATACTTAAGTACTCTACTTACTAATTTTTCAGAAAACGAGTTAATTATTCCTTGCAATTATTAATTATTCGATAATGCATTATTTAATAATGCATATTTATGCTTGTAAATTTGTTTAGTGAAGTGTTGCACTATAAAAACTTTGTCATCCGTAGCTTGGAATAAATTTTACGCCAAGTTTACGTTAAGTTTTTGGTGAGCAACATTTGGATACAAATTGATCGAAATCTACGGCCGGTAATTGAATACAAGTTATAGGAAAACTTGTACACAAAATATACTCCAACTTTTGTACAAGTTCACTCCAACAAAATCTACAATTATTCGTAGTCAAGTTGTACTTAAATTGTGAAGGAATTTATAATTAATTAGTAATTTATATATCTAAATCATGAATTATTCAAATAATTGGTTATCGAAATAGTTCAATTACCAATTACTTGAATAATTAGTAATTTAGATACATACATTACTAATTATTCAAATAATCAATAATCGACATAATTCAATTATAAATTATTCTAATAATTAGTAATTAAAATAATTCAATTACTAATTAATTCAATGATAAGTATTTTAAAGAATACGATTACTAATTTTTCTAACAATTAATAATTCAAAGAATACACATATTCAATATCCAAATAATTCGTAGTATTGGTCTTTGAATTACTGATTATCGAAATACCTAAAAAAATAATGGATGATAATATTAATTTTGTAAATAACGATTAATTGAAAATCTAAAAAATTTTTTGCCGATCAATGCTACAAATTTGATGAACGAATTTTTTCAAATTTCAGGCTGATAATCGACAAGAAGGAGCGAAAACTTCGAAAGGGAAATGGCTATCACATGGATATCGTCGTTGTCTGTCTGATGAACGTCGGTTGCGGTTTGATGGGTGCGCCCTGGTGTTGCGCAGCGTCGGTCCGTTCTTTGACCCACGTGTCCGCGGTCACGGTCATGTCAAGGACTCACGCACCAGGTGACAAGCCCCACATCGTCGAGGTGAAGGAGCAACGCGTCAGCGCGCTTTTGGTAGCGATTCTCGTCGGTGTTAGCGTTTTAATGGCGCCCTTACTTCGACGAGTACCGATGGCCGTTTTGCTCGGCGTTTTTCTCTACATGGGAATATCATCGACCAACGGTGTTCAACTGTTCGATCGTGTTAAATTGTTCTTCATGCCCGTTAAACATCACGGCAGTGCCAATTATGTCCGTCGCGTTCAAACGTACAAAATGCACATTTTCACACTCGTGCAAATTCTTTGTCTCGCCACTTTGTGGATTGTAAAGAGCACCAGGGTCGCACTTTCGCTACCCTTCTTTCTCATTCTCATGATACCGCTCAGAGCTCAGATGAGTCGCTTTTTCACGAATTCCGAATTAAGAGCACTCGACAGCAAAGAACCCGATCAAGAGGCGAACGAGGACGAGCCTGATTTTTACGAGGAAGCACCTCTTCCCGGCTAGACCTGTGCCTTAAACAATTTTATCACCTCACGAGAACAAAAAATACTCTCTACGCTATTTTTTAAAAAATTCTCCCTTCCGGCGATTTTGGGTACTAGTCTACTTCAGGAGGCCAAAAAAAAAGCAATTTTTCAAGATTTTTTTTTCTCAGCTTCTTTATCCGATTTGACTTTAAAACTGTTATTACAACATTGTCTCATTCTTCGAAAGTACAAAACAAAAATTTATTTTTTATTCCGATTCATTGAATAATTTATAGAAGGCGCTATAATCGAAAATGTCCTTTCCCATGGCTGATAGTTAATCAGTTTGGATTAATAATAATTTTGATCTATTAATTATTGATTGATAATATTTGATTAATTAATTAATAATTTGGATCCATAAATTAATAATATTTAATTAATTAATAAATAATTTGAATCCATAAATTGATTATTAATTAAAATCAGGATTGGCAAGCTTGAAACAGAAAACTAAAGAAGCATTTTAAAGAGAAAGGTTTCTTACATAATAATCTACCACCGTTAATGAAAAATCGATTTTGAAAAAAATGCCGAATGTTTGAAATAAATTATGAAAAAATAAATTTTCATTTTTATTTCAAACATCCGCCATTTTTTTTATCGATTTTTCATTAACGGTGGTAGTTTGTTGTATAAGAAACCTTGCTCTTTAAGGATGTTTAGTCCCAAATCGCAAATGATGAGAAAATTCTGAAAATTTGGTATGTTTTTGGATGAATTATTTAATAGATCGTGTAAAAATTTCACGACGATTAGGAAGCTCGTTATCGAACAATTAACATTAACAAATTAAATTAAATTAAATGTAGTCTTATGGAAACTGATGTAACTTTGCGAAAAGTTTGTTTTTGACCTCTCAATTTTTTAATATCTACACTATATTGAAAGCAACGGAAACCAAACGAAGTTTATTGATAAATATTTTTTTTATTTGTTTAAAAAATTGTTCTTAACAAAATGTTAATATTTTAATAACGAGCTTCCTAATCGTCGTGAAATTTTAACACGACCTCTTAAATACTTCATACAAAAACATACCAAATTTTCAGAATTTTCTCATCATTTTTCATTTTAACCCTTAAGGAAGTTGAAGTAATGATGATAGAATTCAGAAAATGTAATATGTTTTTACATGAAGTATTCAGGAGGTCGTGTAAAAATTTCACGACGGTTAAGAAGCTATTTATTGAACAATTAACATTAAAAGATTTCATAGGGACTCAACATCCTTAAAATGTTTTTTTAGTTTTTTGTTTCAGACTATAAATTATTCAAAGAATGGAAATAAATTTTTTTTTTGTACTTTTGAAGGATGAAACAATGTTGTACTAACAGTTTTATAGTCATATTTGTTAAAGGAGCAAAGAATAAAATCTTAAGAATTTCCTTTTTTTCTGGCCTTCTAAAGTAAACTAGTACCTTTATCCAGACGGAGATAATTGCCTTTTTCATTATTTTTTTCCTTTTTTTCTTTCTGAGGCCTCGTTCGTTTCTTGTTGAAATGTGCGGCTCAAATGAAATTTTATGCATGTCAGCGTTTGACCAAACGACGAAAAAAATGAGAGACATCTATTTTTTTCTATTTTCATCTATTTTCTTAGATGAGAAAGAAAATGAGAGAGAGAGAGAGAGAGAGAGAATCGTTCAAACAAAAATAATAGAATTATATTATTATGGGCGATTGCTTTTGGGGAATTAACGAAGTACTGAGATTGCAAAAATTGTTTATACTCGTTTTGGATGGTAAATTAATTTTAGAGGGGAAGTCCATAACGGAATTTCTATTTAATGTAGAATTTTTTTTAAATTATTATTTGACAAAAAATGATAAATATACGTGTATCAGAGCCGATACATTTTTTTAAACATTGAATTATTCAAAATTCATTTTTTTTTCGTTTCGAAAATGGCTGCAGAAATTAATTTTGCAAAAATCAATTCTTTCTGTTTTATTTACAGTGCCAATTTAAGAAAAAATGCATTTCGAGAAAAAAGCTTTCGAAAATGGCCACTGATGGACAAATTATTCAAAATTATTCTTTGAAAGTTTCATAATATATTATTCCAGTATATATTTCATAATATATACTGGAAAGTCTATTGTTATTTAAAAAAAAGTGATAGAAATGATTTTTTTAAAGCTCTAAACCAGAATTTTTTTCAAAGCGTTTGCGAATAAATTTTGCAATTTCAGTAATCCGTCGATTTTACTCCACTGCAAGGACCACCTCAAACGACCCGAACTCGGCTATAAATTTCACTGTATATTTAACGATTTACAGCTGTTTTTGGGCAAAAACTGTATTATATAGTATAGGTAATTCAAGATTCCAATGAAAAAAAAAATCTTTAAAAATCAACAATCGATTATGCTTGAATCGAAAAAAAATTCAAAAATTACATATATCTTGTATAATAATGAATTGTAAATAATCTAACTTAATAAGCGTTTACGATTAAAAATTTAGCGGCGAGAAGGCACTCGAAGAACAATTTTAGAAAATTCACATTAATTTTTTTTTCAACCCAACATATTTGTTTTTTAATTTCCTTCGAGAAAAAAAAAACCCGTCCTGAAGCAATTACTCTTTTTTTCGTTATTCAAGACAAAAGACAAATATTTTAAAAAAGAGACTTCAAGATTATATAGTGAAATTTACAATTGTTCACGCGTAAAGACGTGATCAGGATGAAAAAAAAAATTTTAAGGCTTGTAAATTCGCCGGAGAAGGCTCACACGATTTTTCGTCCAAATTCCAAAATCAGAGATCGACGAATTATTTTAATTATCTACAAAATCGACGATTCCATTGTAGATCAATGGAATTATTTTAACGAGTATTTCCCAGCACGAAAATTCAGTAGAAGGAAGAACGAGGGAAAAACAAAAAAAAAGTGAATGTGGCATTGAAACGGATATGGACAATAAAAGAAAAAATCATCGTCGTGGGAATCGATGTATCGATGGAGGAAAAAAAAGAGTAGAAAAATGAAGTACCTGATTGCTAAGGAACGTGATGCCAAGCACGTTGCACATATTTGATTTTAAATCAAGAACAATGCGAATGTATTTCGCAAATTCAAAATGCGGATTCTATATGCTGACAATTGTGTTCATATACGCACGCTTGCACGATTTTATCGATAATGTGTTCATCGAGGATTGGGAAAAACAAATTATATATATACATATATATATAAATATATATATATATATATATATACACATATAAATATATTTACTATTTTCGTAATATAAACGAGACAAAAATATTTTTCAATGCACATTGCAACGCGCTTGGCAAAAATACTTTGCGTCTCGAAACCGAAGCGTTAATCAGCGTGATGTATGTGATTGTGTAACTAATCGCGGTTGATCCACGATCGGATTATTTTTGTAACAATGAAACGTCGTTTGCGCGCGTTTGAAATCGCGTTACCAAAAAAAATTGACAATGAATCGCTGTAATAGCCGGATTATGAGAGAACGGGATTTATATAAGGGGGCGTCCATTAATCACGTGATGCATTTTTAATCCATTTTAGACCCTCCCCCTCCGTGATCATCCATGAGGTTTTGTTACCCCCTCCCCCCTCTGCCGTTGTCACGTGATTTTTTTTACCAATGGCAATAGTGATAAATATATTTTCGAAAAATTAAAATTCGATATTTATGGATATTGCAATTAGTAACGTTATCCGGATACAAACAATTTTATTTTAAGAATGAAATAACTTTTATAGAATCTATATGGGGTATTCCATTTCAAATCGACCATTATTAAACCCGACCCCTTTCGATTTGGCTGAAATTTTGTTTCCCTTTTCTACCCAATTATAAACATTTTTCAGGAAATTTGCAAATTTTGTTATCCAACCCAAAAGAAAAAGTTTTTGTTTTTAAATGACTATAACTTCTTCAAAAATTGAGTAATTGAGACGTTTTTTTTTTTAATTTTTAAATTTTTTAATATACTTTCCGAAAAAAAAATGTTAACATATTAAAATCTATGAAATTTTTCATTCTTTCGAGAAAAGTCATCTTTTTATCGAAGTTCCCCATTTTTAATTTTTTTTTCACTCAAAAAATACTTTGATCAATTCCGGAAAAAATGCCGCCCAACCTGGAGTGGCTCGACTTTTTCTTCTATTTTTTTGCACCTAAAAAAATAATCGACGATTACCATATTCAATTTTATATTTCTTCTCAATTTTTTAAATTCCGAGGTCCTTCATGAATCCTCAAAAATTTTCAGAGTGGTACTTTGTGAAATAAGCCCAATTGAGAAAATTTTTTTTTTCTATCATCCTTAAAAAAAAATAAAAGGAAATGTCGACCTACTTCAGGTTGGGCGGCATTTTTTCCGGAATTGATCAAAGCAATTTTTGAATAAAAAAAAAGGCGAACTCCGATAAAACGATGATTTTTCTCAAAAAAAAAGTGAAGAATTTCTTAGATTTAAATATCTCAACATTTTTTTTGTATTTTTTTTGGAAAGTATATTTAAAAACGAAAATTTTCAATAAAAAGAACGTCCCAATTAGTCAATTGTTGAAGAAATTATGGTCATTTAAAAAATAAAAGCTTTTTCTTTTGGGTTGGATAAAAAATTTTGTAAATTTTCTGAAAAATGTTTTTAATTGGGTAGAAAAGAAAAACAAAATTTCAGTCAAATCGAAAGGGGTCGGGTTTTGAAGTGGTCGATTTGACATGGAATGCCCCATATAATATATTTTATCAACAATTAGTAAGAATAAATATGACGCTGAAATTCGCATCGCTTAAATGCAACAAAAATAATTAATTTTTCAATCTAATTCACACTTCCTAACAATTTTCACCGGGAAAAATCGTTAATTCTATTAACATAAATAAATTTATCGCTTGTCGGTAAGTTAAAAAAAAATCCCAAATATGCTAAGTTTTATGAAAAAAAGCACCAAAAAAATACACGTGATATTGCCCGAGACCCCCCCCCCCCCCCCATGTGATCAATGGTGATATTTTGAAGTACCCCCCCCCCCCCCCTCCCATCATGAGTCACGTGATTAATGGACGCCCCCTAAATTGAAGAATAAAAAAAAACAAGAGATAAGCATTGGACAAAAATAGATAGAGAAAAGGGGAAAAGATCATGTATATCATATTTTAGAAAAAAAGAGAGAGAGAACTGTATTTTCATTGTACGGAGGAATTATATTATTCTGATAATTGTGTATAGAAAATTGGGAGATCGTCACGAATTGACGAAGTACAATTAATTCGTCGTAAAAAAAAAAAATGGCACTTTGTGAGATTACAAGAAAAATAAGATAATCAACCAAGAGTCCTCCTAGTTCAATGTGATAGAGAAACTGCAGTCGCTCGAAAACTTTACGGTACTTACAAAAAAAAAAAAAAAACAAAACAAAAAATGTTTACTGTTGAAATTTCTATGGCATATGTAGGATATTTAATTATATATTGTACGAATGTATATCAAGATTATGCAAAGAAATTGATTTTTCTACCTTGAAGCAAAGGATCTCTGTACATAATTACATTTTTTTTTTTTCGTTGTGGAATCAAAAGTTTTTCCATCTTGGAAGAAAATAATGATTGGAAAATATTTGTTCTAAAATATAAAATATAGAATTAATGTTTCGCAATGCGAATATAGGAAAATCCTCTTTGGGGGTAAAAAAGTTATTTTCAGTTCAAATATTCTGATTAATACTTTGAATTATATTTTGGTATATTTTAGAATAGTTTCAAAATTTGAAAAAAAATTTTGTAAAATGGTTCATTATAATTCTGAGACTTCGTTATTCGAGAGAAACTCCTGTTTATTACGTGTCAATACTTTTTGCTCGAATATCAGAAGAAAAATCGATTTTTTTGCAATATCCTGATATATGCATATCGATATCCTTCGAAAATGTTATCGAGACTCTAAAAAATATTGTCGAATGCCACGGATATTATGTCTATATTGAGAGATTATTATGAATCGTCGAAGAATGACGAAGTAATGAGAGAAAAAAAATTAAAGATATTGTAAATAATCGATTTAACGTAACACAGTATTAAAATGAAAAATTAAAAAAAAAAAAAAACACAAACAGGAGTAATAATTAGTTAATTAGGCTCGTAAGTAGCTGCGATTAATTGCCTTAAGTTAAAGTCGAAAAATAAATATTTTAAGTTTCCCTCTACTTTCTTCGTACCTTATTAAATTCATTTCTTCCCATTCCTCTTCCACTAAATTATCCTCGAAAAATCCCCACTCTATTTATCATGACCTTCAGCCACGTGCTCACATCGTTTGTAAGCAAGTGACCGAAAAAAAAAAAGATAGTGGTAGTGAAACAGCGATGAAGTATTCTACTGCCATAAATTATTCGCAAAGTGCGGTGAAATTTTTGTTTTTCAATGGTTCAATATAATTAAATATCGGAGTTTTTGGTTTCATTTTGCTCATAAAAAAATGGCCTCACCGCGAATCACCGTCAAAGCAATAAAATCTTTGTCACCTCGACCAGTTGAAGAATTTCTAAACGTTAGGTAAATCAAAAATTGCCTTTTCAATGTGCATGATTTTTCCTTTGCCAGAATCTCAAAGAAACGTCGATAAAACCTAGCTCAAAATTTTGCAAAAAGGGTTTGGAAACGAAAAAATCGTCGAGTTGGAAAAAATTTCAATCATTTTGATGCAGGATCTTTCAAAATGCTGCTCAATAAATCTCTAAAATTACACTTTAAATTTTGAGGAAACGATTTTAGCTATTAAAAAGGTTTCGCAGTGAGAAAATTGCAAATCTTAATTTTTCTGGTTTTCTGATTGTTTTTTTTTTATTTCTCAGACGTTCTTTGACCCCACGAACACCGGAAAACAATAAACTCAAGGTCGGACATGCTAAAATCGCTTGTCGTAATAGATTCTCACCGTTCAAAGTAGACACTCCGAACAGAGCAAAAATTCTAAACGACGGTCTACCGGATAAGGAACACGCTGTTCTCGGTAGCGGATGTTTTGGAACAGTTTACAGAGCATCTTACAAAGGTATGCAAAATTATTTAGATGGGAAACCAAAATTCATCAAATTCTAAAAGAATTATTTCGATTTTGGAAACGTGCAGATTTCGAACTTGCCCAGCGTTTCATCATATTTATGTATCAGATCTGTAAATCCTTCAAAATATTAGAAATTTAATGAATTTCGAATCCTGCAATTGATTTTCGTGCAATTTGATATGGAAAACCTTTACGGCCAAAACTATTCTCATAAATTTAAATTTAGCTCTTTCAATACATTTCCATAGAAACATTTTTATGAGTAAAAGCTTAATTCGCTGTATTTTTGCAAATAAAATTGGTTCGCATTTCCCAGATCGAAAACCTTTATCGCTCAAACTATCCTCATAAATTTAAATTTACCTCTTTCAAGACATTTCCGGAGAAACATTTTTATAACTAAAAGCTTAATTCGTTGTTTTTTTTGCAAATAAAATTGGTTCGCATTTCTCAGGAGATCGATAACCTTCATCGCTCAAACTATCCACATAAATTTAAATTTACCTCTTTCAAGACATTTTGGGAGAAATATTTTCATGACTAAAAGCGTGTTGTTTTTTTTTTGCAAATAAAATTGGTTTGCATTTCCCAGGAGATTGAAAACCTTCATTGCTCAAACTATCCTCATAAATTTAAATTTACCTCTTTGAAGACATTTCCGGGGAAACATTTTTTTGACTAAAAGCTTAATTCGTTGTTTTTTTTGCAAATAAAATTGGTTCGCATTTCCCAGGAGATGGAAAACCTTTATCGCTCAAACTATCCACATAAATTTAAATTTATCTCTTTCAAGACATTTTCGGAGAAAATTTTTGATGACTTAAAGCTTGTTATTTTTTTGCAAATAAAATTGGTTCGCATTTCCCAGGAGATCGAAAACCTTTATCGCTTAAAGTATCCACATAAATTTAAATTTATCTCTTTCAAGACATCTCCGGGGAAACATTTTTATGATTAAAAGCTTAATTTGTTGTTTTTTTTGCAAATAAAATTGGTTCGCATTTCCCAGGAGATCAAAAACCTTTATCGCTCAAATTATCCACATAAATTTAAATTTACCTCTTTCAAGACATTTCCGGGGAAACATTTTTATGACTCAAAGCTTAATTCGTTGTTTTTTTTTGCAAATAAAATTGGTTCGCATCTCCCAGGAGTCAAAAACTTTTATCGCTCAAACTATCCTCACAAATTTAAATTTATCTCTTTCAACACATTTTCGGGGAAACATTTTTATGACTAAAAGCTCAATTCGTCCTTTTTTTTTGCAAATAAAATTCGTTCGCATTTCGCAGGAGATCAAGTAGCAGCAAAAATAGTAAGAAGACGAGAATGCAGCGATGCTGCAGTAAATGCTGAGAGGCACGCTGTATTCCTTCGTCACTCGAATATAGTTAGAGTCCTGGCGATCGAAGAGGGTTCTGTCTGGTCTATGATAACAATGGAATTGTGCGGTACGTCTTTGCAAGATCGTCTGAACGAGAAAATATTGTCGCCTAACAAGAGATTGTCAACGTGGAAAGCGTTATCGTACGCTCTTCAATTTTGTCACAAAGCTGGAATAATCCACGCCGATGTGAAGCCAAAAAATGTTCTCATCGCAAATGACGGACAACCTAAACTAGCGGATTTTGGTAGCTCCATTGTGATGAGCGAGCCACGAGTTTCCCACGGTTTGCACGTGAGTTTTGACAAAAAAAAAATATTTAAAAAAATATTTTTTCAAAAATATTCAAAATTTCCAGCATCGAAAAATATTCCTAAAAAGCTTTCCTAGAAGTCTTCTTCCTCACTAATTTCAATGGTAAAAATCCTTCTGTAATTCGTATAAAAAATAGAATCGTCCTTTTAGAAGATTCTCGACTATTCGTTTTGAAAATTGTTTGAATCCCACTCCGAAAACATTTATGAGAAAATAAAAAATGTTGCGATATTCTTTGTAACGTACTCGCCTCTTCTCCACAGGGAACACCAGGATACGTCGCACCGGAGGTAATCCGCGGCAAATCTCCATCTCCGGCATCAGATATCTACTCCCTTGGCATTCTCGCTTGGCAATTGATCGCCCGAGAGTCGCCTTTTGCCGGATTACACGCGCACACGATGCTCTATCTCACGGGAAAGGGGGAGCGACCTTGGGACGACCTTGAGGAGGACGACTTTGGCGGAAATTACAGGATTCTCTACAGGAAACTATGGAGCCAGAGGATGGAAGACAGGCCGCCGTTCGCTGTAATTTTGAAAGAACTCGACAAATTAGATAATCGTACGTGAAATTTGTCGCAAAGTGATTCACTTTTTTTTGTTCTTCTTCATTTGCGAGAAGCGATTTATTATTATCATTGTACAGTGGCTTATGCGAGAGGGAGAAATGTACGAAATTAGGGAGGCCTCACGTTTCAGGCATTTCGCCGCCAGGTACGAGCTGTAAAGAGAAAAAAAAAACATCCGCCATCTCTGTACAGTTCGTAAAATGTGAAAAATAATTTTATTTTATTTTTTTCATTTTTGCCACGAACCATCGTGATATTGTTGCCGTTAAGGAGAATCATGTCGAGTTTCGTGACTCTTCGTCCTTCGGGCGTTGCTTCGCTCTCTGTAACGTCGTCCAACAACATATTTACGAAATCGTCAAAGCCCAACAAAGTGCCCACGATCTCTTTGTCGTTTTTCATTATAATGTGGATTCTCGATCCTATGCATTTGTCAACGAGTTCTGGAATTTTCAATGATTTGGCGATTTGAATCTCGCAAAAGAATATCAACGCCGAAAGTTAGGTTAGAACGGAGTTTCGATCATTATTCAAAATTCGAGCTTACCCAACGGCAAAAGAGTCGACGGATTCGTCGTTACTGAACTCGTCATCGAGAATTATTGTAGAAACTTTTTCTTGTGTTGTTAATAACGAAAACTAATGCTTTTCTATCTGTAAACAATAATTATACGCGCAGCGAACGTTGTTTTTCGAAACTCAATGATGGTGGCCATCTTTGCCGGCGACGCCGGTGGCGCCCTCAACGCTTTGTTTCTTTCGAGAACCGATATATCGATGTATCGATTAGTGTATTATTATTATTATTATTTATTAACGGAAAAAGAAGGATTCGCGCAGAAAATTGAGACGCAGATATTTGCAGAGATGGTTCCAAATATTACGAGTGATAATTATTCCTCAACAATTCGTAAATTCCAGATTTCTCTGCGCAATTGTCTTGCCAGCAGGTAATTAGTATTCATTTTATCCTACGATCCATTATCTAGCGTTTATCGATCGATTCGTTTCTTCAAATATGCAGCGCGCATTGATTTGCGTCGGAGGGAATTTTTCTACGACCCTTATATAAATATATATAGTAGAAAAAAGACGCGATCGATTTTATTTGCATTTGATAAAGATCGCTCTCCCTCTCTTTCTCCCGAGGACGTAAACTCCAGGAAAAAGCTTTCGAATTTCGAGTCCCGGCAATTGTAATAGTGAGAATGCCGCTGTTTTCTCATCGCGTAATTTGCATCATTATTCCCCCACCATAAATTCGCCATTTTTAACGGTACAGCGCGCTTTTACAAATTTGCGGTTATATTATGAATAAAAACAGATACGCAAACAAATTTGTACCTTTCATAGAGCCGAAGGATCGAAGTTCATCGTGGAATGGAATATTTGCCTCTGTGCATCGCAGGAAAATGTGAAATCTGAATTTTACGAAAAGGAACTTTTTTTCGGATGAATCGACGTTTTGAGACGAAGAACTGGGAAGAACGTTTGTCAACTAGCGCCGCCAGCGGCGACGCGCGCAGGTATTCTGGTGCTGCTGCCTCGCGGCCAGAAAAGCAAACTCAGTCGGACGACGGAGAGTGGAAAAATGTTTTAGTGTAGGAGAGAGAAATGTATTAATCCGTAGTATCTAACATGGCAGGAGAAGAGAATAATCCTCTCCACGGTTCGTTCGTGTTTTCGCGTTAACAAATGTTCGCGACAATATGATAGGCGACGTTTTATCAGCGCGTTTCCGGAGTGCATCGAATCGACGCTACGCCGAAAGACTTTATTTTCGTATAACGGACTACGAGCTCGAACAGGTAAAAACCCATTCTTCGTCGGAGAGAAAAAAAAAAGGAAGATTTCGCATCGATGTTCGGGTTTCTCCTCTCTATATCCTCGCTCGCTTTTTTAACTGTTTCGCACGTAAGTGTCCCTTAATTTCTCCTTCATCCGCTTTCTTCGACGCGAACGTTTGTCCATGAATTTTCCTCCTTTTTCTCATAAAACGCCTGAAAAGTTAGCCTATATTTTGCGCAAAACACGTCTCTGCGAATCGGATGAAAAAAGAGATCGGCTTCTTTTTTTGACAGTATTTCGTGGTCGCCGATTTTGCCAGGACGTTTTTTCCCTTTTGCAGAGGGCTTTTATGTGGCGCCTGTTTTTTTTTTGCGACGCCTCCGAAGATTGATTTGCCGTAGTTTACCGTTTCCTTCTCATCATTAATCGCGCTTTTTTTTCTTTTATAGCGCATTGTATCGGAGTTTGCACACGCGATAGACGTCTCGAAGGGAGAACCCGCGTCACGGTTCGATTCCTTTCCCTCTTCTTTGCGGAATTTCCGTTTTTTTTTCTTGCTCTTTCAAATGGCGCTGTTTTTTGAGCCTTGACCGTATTTTTTCATTCGTATTCGGCGTTATGAAAATTTTGACTAAATACGCTTTTGTTTTCATTCCGATTCTTCGTATCCTCTTTGTGGAATTGGCTCTCATTTTTAGAAGAAGAAAAACGTTGAAAGTTAAACATTTTTTCAAATTTGTTCCCATTATTTTGCTTGTTTTTTTGAGAAAAGAACTCTGAGATTTTGAAAACTAATTCGTATTCGGTGTTATGAAAATTTTGACTAAATTCGCTTTTGTTTTCATTCCGATTCTTCATATTCTCTTTGTGGAATCGGCTCTCATTTTTGGAACACAAAAAAACGTTGAAAGTTAAACTCTTTTTCAATTTTGTCCCCATTATTTTACAGGTTTTTTGGTAGAAAAGAACTCTGAGATTTTGAAAACTAATTCGTATTCGGTGTTATGAAAATTTTGACTAAATTCGCTTTTGTTTTCATTCCGATTTCGTATTCTCTTTGTGGAAAGGCTCTCATTTTTGAAAAAAAAAAAAAAAAAAAAACGTTGAAAGTTAAACATTTTTTCAATTTTTTTCTCATTATTTTGCTTGTTTTTTGGTAGAATAGAACTCTGAGATTTTGAAAACTAATTCGTATTCGGCATTATGAAAATTTTGGGTAAATACACGTTTGTTTTCATTGCGATTCTTCGTATTCTCTTTGTGGAATCGACTCTCGTTTTTGGAAGATGAAAAAACGTTGAAAGTTAAACATTTTTTCAATTTTTTCCCCATTATTTTACAGGTTTTTTGCTAGAAAAGAACTCTGAGATTTTGAAAACTAATTCGTATTCGGCGTTATGAAAATTTGAACTAAATACACTTTCATTTTTATTCAGATTCTTCGTATTCTCTTTGTGGAATTGGCTCTCATTTTTAGAAGAAAAAAAACGTAGAAAGTTGAACATTTTTTCAATTTTATCCCCATTATTTTGCATGTTTTCTGTGAAAATGTCTTAGGAAATTTTTGTTTTATTTTTTTGGTCATTTTACTGATTTTCCATAATTCTTCCAGAATTTTTGAAATACAGCAAACTTTATTGTTTGCAACTGAATAATTTCTTTTTTTTCTGTACATTCCGTGCTTTTCTTTCGTCCCTCTAGAATTTCATAAATGAACCGAATCGTCATTGTTCGCGACTGAATAATTTTTCGAATAATTTCTTCATTGCAATTCCATTCGCCGGAAGATCAATGTCAAGTACGTTGCGCAACGAAGCCTTAGGAACGAAGCTAACGCATAATGTTTGGCAAAGGGGCATAGTATCCGTCGAGAGAAAAAATTAAAGCACTTTGCACAATTTGCGACGAAGATCTTGCCACAGCTTGTACCAATTAAATCTCGAAGGTCGCCAAAACGACTCGGCGTCGTATATATTTTCTATGCCACGGGTAAACGAGCTTGATAGATCCGATCATAATTCTAATTAATCTTTGCGACCCGCTCCATTGTCTCGAATCAGTTTATACGTATTCTCAACCAAAGAGCGTCGTTTCAAGCACAGCCTTAAGCTTTAACATCTGCATTGTCCGTATAAGCTCAAGATATAAGACCAAATATCAATACCGTTACAATGAAACCACCAAAGTGTGAATTTCATTTATATTTGGCTCAAAAGTACGATATTGAAGTTCATTGAAACGCAGTGAAAATACGTTTTCTGTTTCTATTTTGAATTTAAATGTTTTGAGGATTTTTTCAGTCGAATTGAGAATTGAGGATTTAAAAGGTCAATTTGGTGCAGTGCAACGATACAAACTTCAGTATCGTCCAAAACATTGGTGCTTTCTTCTCAAGTCTGATTTTTATTCCAGGCTTGAGATTTTGTCGCTGAACCACGAGAGGCAGCCTTTGAAATGGATGGAACGAGAGCCGCGGAGGTTTTGCCTCTGCTTCAAGAACGTTTGGCTATTTTGCCCGGTGGAAGAGACCGTCGTGGCGGACCGGTCCTCGTATTTCCAACAACTACGAGGAGAGAACGCGCCAAACCGGAGGATTATCGTCGATTATTACAGTATCTTCTAGCCATTCCAAACGACGAAGTCAGGGGACTTCGTTTCACCGTGATCATAGATATGAGAGGAGCCACGTGGGATTCTGTAAAGCCTATATTGAAGGTTCGACTATCTACCTTCAATATTTCAGGCTAAAAGTGAATTTTCAAAACGCAATACGTTTTTTTTAAACTTCTTCCTTAATTATTATTGTCAGATGAAGGAATAATCGACAAATTTATTCTTTAATCTTTTACCGAACCATTTTGAGGCTTTGTTGATACTTTGGAAATAATTCTTGAAATATCTTCAAATTCTTAAAATTGTCATTCGACAAATACTTGCAAGCTCTTCTGATTTTTCGTTGAATAAATACTCGTTCTGATTTTTCGTTCAGCCGAACGTTCGAAACTTCAAGTTCATCCTGTTTTCTGTGAAAAAATCTCTAACAATCTTTCGATTTTATCTATTTATAATTTTTCTTTACATTCATCCCTCTAGAATTTTATAAATGCAATAAAATGGTTTTTCTTCTACATTTTTCCAAATTCCACAAAAATATTCTGCATTTTTTTTTTATTGAAACATTTTTAACAATATTGGTTTTTTTGTGCTTCTCTTTCATTTTCCTTCTCGAACATCTCTTTGGAATTTAAAAGAAGCAACGAACGAACTTTGTAAAACGAGCTTTTCCTCTTCCTACAGATTCTTCCAATTTTCTCACAAGCTTTGTGCATTTTTCAATTGGAAAATCACAGAATCTGCTTTTGTTTTTTTATTGAGTCGATACTTTGGTAATAATTCTTGAAATATTTTCAAATTCTTGAAATTATTATTCAGCAAATACTTGCAAGCTTTTCTAATTTTTCGTTCATCCGAACGTTCGAAACTTCAAGGTCATTCTGTTTTCTGTGAAAAAATCTTTAACAATCTTTCGATTTGATCTATTCATAATTTTTCTTTCCATTCATCCCTCTAGAATTTTATAAATGCAATAAAATGGTTTTTCTTGTACATTTTTCAAACTAAAATATTCTGCATTTTTTTTTATTGGAACATTTTTAACAATATTTTTTTTTTATGCTTCTCTTCCATTTTCCTTCTCGAACATCTCTTTGGAATTTAAACGAAGCAAAGAAAGAACTTCGTAAAACATGTTTTTCCTCTTCCTACAGATTCTTACAATTTTCTCTCAAGTTTTGTGCATTTTTTAATTGGAAAAACGCAGAATCTCCTTTTGTTTTTCCATTAAGTTGGTACTTTGGTAATAATTCTTGAAATATTTTTAAATTTTTGAAATTATTATTCAGCAAATACTTGCAAGCTCTTCTAATTTTTCGTTCATCCGAACGTTCGAAACTTCAAATCCATTCTGTTTTCTGTGAAAAAAATCTTGAACAATCTTTTGATTTGATCTATTCATAATTTTTCTTTCCATTCATCCCTCTAGAATTTTATAAATGCAATAAAGGGGTTTTTTGTACGCTTTTCCAAATTCCACTAAAATATTCTGCATTTTTTTTTGTTATTGGAACATTTTTAACAATATTGGTTTTTTTGTGTGCTTCTCTTCCATTTTCCTTCTCGACCCTTTAGAATTCCTTTAGAATTTAAACGAAGCAACTAAAGAACTTTGTAAAACGAGCGTTTCCTCTTCCTACAGATTTTTCCAATTTTTTTCTTAAGCTTTGTGCATTTTTCAGTTGAAAAATCGCAGAATCCGCTTTCGTTTTTTCATTAATTTCCTTGCATTCATTAATTTAATTTAATTAATTCGTGCATTAATTAATTAATTTAATTTAATTAATTCGTGCATTAATTAATTAATTTAATTTAATTAATTCGTGCATTAATCAATTAGTTAATTAATTTCCTTTCTGCATGTTATTAATTTCGAAAATTCATGTACTTGAAGTTTCGAACCTCCAGTTGACTGAAAAATCAAAAAAAGTATTGACTTTATTCAAAAATTAGAAGAGCTTCCGAATAACTTAGGGAATAATCATTTGAAAAATTCAAAGATGTTTTAAGAATTATTTCCAAAGTGTCAATAAAGTCTTAAGATTGTTCTTAAGACTTTATAAGACTTTATAAGACTACTTAAGACTTGAAATAATAAATTTGTCATTTTTCGTTAATTTGAACGTTCGGAACTTCAAGTTCACGAAAATTCCGTCAATTTCCTCACCTTTGTTATCGTTTTAACGAAAATTCGAGGAAAATGACGATTGGATAAATATCGAAATTGTATCTTGTCTCGAGTGAACACATTCGTTAACGATTTATTCTGCATTGTCCTCGAAAGGTGTTGCACGAGCATTTTCATCGATCCGTTCACGTGGCTTTCATCATAAAACCGGACAACTTTTGGCAGAAACAAAGGACCTCGTTGGCCAAACAGAAGAAATACAACTTTGAGGTAAAATGGAGCAATCAATAGGAGGGAACGAGAGAGATAGACCGAACGACGCGGTTGAATACAGTGATATACAGTTTTGATGTTTATAGCGATATGAGAGTTGGATAGACGGATAGATATGCTCTGAGAGAGAGAGAGAGAGAGAGAGAGAGAGAGAGAGAGAGAGAGAGAGAGAGAGAGAGTGAGAGTGAGAGAGAGAGAGAGAGAGAAGCCCTCTGGCCTACTTTGGCACGATTTCAGTATATGGCATATCCCGAGCGCACGTTTATTGAATGCACCGAAGCAGCGAAATTCTCGTCTGGCTCATTGTGCCGCACTGATGCCAAGAGTAAATATCCGACGATGCAACCGGGCGTCGCAAAGGGCGCTTCACAGCCGCGCGACGAAAAAAAAAGGAGGAAAAAAAGCTGAGCAGATTATAGTGACAAAAGCTGACCTTTTGGAAAGAAAAAACCGATATTCCATTTTACGGCGTCAATCCTTTTTTTTTCATCGACGTGATCGCGCATCGAAATATAGTTTAAAAAGCTATTACATGAAATAAAGGATGTAGCGATGAGACATCGAAGAGACGCAGCGACATTGTACTTCCGGTTTGAATGAAAATTGATCTTTACCGGTTTTCTTTTGTTGCAATTTCAGATCAACACGATAAGTCTGGAAGCCCTCGCTAAGGTTATCGATCCTTCGCAATTGACCGCCGATCTCGACGGTTCGCTGCAGTACGATCATGCACAATGGATCGAGACGAGACTCGCCGTCGAGGATTTTACGTGGCAAGCCGCCGATTTACTCGACAGACTCGACGATCTTCAGGAGGATCTCAGTCGCAATGATTTTGCCGACGATGTCGGCGGCGCTAAGCACGGTATCGATCTTCACAATGAGATGAAGAAGAAGATAATGAAGGTACCGGTTGAAGAGGTCGAGGTCGTCGGTCAGCGCTTGCTGCAGCGCTTCAATAACGGTAAATATCGTTAAAATGACGGGACAAGACACTTTGATGCTTGTTCGGGATGATTTGTGAATTGTCTTTGAAACTTGCATCGTTAAGGGCTTATGCGCAGTCAGGAGGTCGAAAAAGAGCGATTTTTCAAGTATTTTTTCTTGAACGACATTTTAATTTATTAACGTAACAATATATATGATGTATTCCAGCCCAAGTGTGTAAGCCCGTGACCCTGACCCTCTCGGATTTATTTGGTTTTTTTTTCATATGATCGCATGGAGTCTAAAATATACCCTCATAATTTTTTCAGATTTTTCCAAACATCCCTTATTTAAAAAAAAAAAAATTCTTTTTGAAAAAAACGCCATTTTTTTAAAATCTAAAGAAATTTTGAAAAAACCGTGACGATATATAAAAATTTTCAAGCTATCACCCGTAGTAGGCAGATTTTTTTTTCTGTGTTTTACGCATTGGATTTCAAACAAAATTTTTTTTTTTAAAGCCATTTTTTTAAAAACTAAAAAAATTCTGAAGAAACCGTGATAATATATATAAAAATCTTCAAGCTATAACCCATAGTGGGCAGATTTTTTTTTCTGTGTTTTACAAGCTATTAACGTTCTCAAAATTCCAAAAAATTCTCAAACAGCTCACCTTGAGCAGATACTGATTTATTTTGTCACTCAAATTGAGTATCTGCTCAAGGTGAGAATTTTTTGGAGTTTTGAGGACGTTAATAGCTTGTAAAACACAGAAAAAAAAATCTGCCGACTGCGGGTTATAGCTTGAAATTTATTATATATTATCACGGTTTTTCAGAATTTTTTCAGATTAAAAAAAAATTGCGTTTTTTTTTTAAATAAGGGATGTTTGGAAAAATCTAAAAAAATTATGAGGGTGTATTTTAGACTCAATGCGATCATATGAAAAAAAATCAAATAAATCCGAGAGGGTCAGGGTCACGGACTTACACACTTGGGCTGGAATACATCATGTACATATTTTTGTTACTTTTAACTTTATTTTGAAATTTTATTTTAAAAAAAATAATGATACTTGAAGCCGCTATAGTCGATATCCGGGAGGTCCTAAGAAAAGTAATCGGCAGTATCGATTTTTTCGTCAACGATATTGATTATATTAATCATTTTTTCGAAAAATTCGTAATTAGCCAAAAAAATATCAGTAATTTTTCTAAAAAATTAATAATTAGTAACCAAATATTTCTATTAAAAAAAAAAAAAATAGTTATTAGTGACAAAATATTTCTAATATTTCTAAAAAATTAAGATTTAGCAGTGAGCACGATATCTCTGGATGGGATCATCCAAAATAAAAAAGATTTCGTTAATATAAAGTACAATCTAGTATTTACTTGAAGGAACAAGCAAAATATTTATTTTTAACACAATGGCAGATTCTAAAAAAAAATTCGATTTTTCATGAAAATGTTTGCGTCAAATTGTTTATAAAATTGAAAATATTTATCGGTAAAAAAAATTCTTCGATTAATTACTAAAAAAATATATTTATAAAACTTGTGTAAAAATTTGAGACCGATCGGTTATTCCGTTTCTGAGAAATCCTGCTCACCGACTTTGAAAACACAGTTTTGAGAAAAACGCCTTCAAAGTTTTAAAAGCACTTTACACATAGTAATTACGGGTTTACAAATATTCGTATAACTTTGGAAATATTTGTCGGATTGACATGAAATTTTATGTGCATATACTTAAATATACGTACATTATGAAAATGAAATTTAAAAAAACGATTTTACAAAAACAATGTAAAAAAAATTCAATTTTAAGGTGCTATAACAATTATATAAATAAATTTTTTGGCGAACTTTTTTAGTTCACTTAGAAGAGAATTTAATACCGAATAGAGAAAACTTTGGTTGAATCAAATAGGTCGTTTTTTAGCTATCACCCCCGCCAATTTAGAAAAATCATGAAAACAAAAATTGGAGAAAAAGCGTTTGAAAGTTTTCAATAGGAAAATATATGAATTTTTAGTTACTTACTTTAATTACTTACTGGCCTCTGTTACTTCGTAAACATATTCTTGCATAATTTATCTATCGATTTAAACAATCAAAAAAGGATATTTTTGAAATTTTAATTCAGGACACTCCCTTGAACAAAATTTGCAGATTTTTAACTATTTTTCCAACTTTCACGGACTTGGCATATAATTTCAGGGTGGCCACTGTCAGGGAAATCTGGGAAATGTCAGGAAAATTAAATATTAGTAAGAGAAAATACGAAATATCAAATTGAAAAAAAAAAAATTACGGGTGAACATTTTTCTCTGTTTTTTTTGCATGGAAAATGCAACGTTCTTTGTAACTTTTTTTCACAAATCCGTCAGGGAAATTTCCGAAAATCTCAGGGAAATGTCAGGGAATTTTTTTCGTTTGATTTAGTGGTCACCCTGAATTTGGAATGAATAAAAATATGAAAATAATTCCACCTATTGATGAATTTTAAATTTTTAAAGGTGGAGAAGGTGGCAGCATCGAGGGCGGTGCATCCGGTGGAGTTGATTCCGATGGACGTGCATTGGCTGCTCTCGTGATCCAACATTTGGATTCCGTCCACGCGGCGCAGCAGCATCTTCTTCAGCTCTGGCACATAAAAAAAATTAAGCTCGATCAGTGCTTTCAGCTGCGAATGTTCGAGCAGGATTGTGAAAAAATGTTCGACTGGATATGCCACAATCGTGACGTGTTTCTCGCGAATTACGTCGAGATCGGTCGTTCCTATCAATTGGCGAAGAATCTTCAGGAGGAGCACAAACATTTTACGATGAGCTCGATGAACGTTTACGTGAATATCAACAAAATTCTGACGATGGCCGGTCGATTGTTGGAGACTCAGCATTACGCTGCTGGACACGTTCGAGCCGTTGCCGGACGTCTCGATCGCGCTTGGAAAGAATTTGCCGCTGGATTGGACGAGCGCACCGCCGTTCTCGGCTTGAGCGTCGTTTTTCATCACAAAGCCGAGCAATACGTCGACAGCGTTTCCGGCTGGAGTCAGGCTTGCGAATCCTCGAATTTACCAAACGAGATACCCGTTCTTGAGTCCCACATACGTCAACATCAGACGCTCTACGAGGCGATGTGTCAAGCCTACACCGAGGTGAGAAATTGGAGAATTGAAAAAAAGATTTTCCCTTTTTTCGCAAACAGTAATAATTGGATTTTCAAAAGTTATAATGACCATCAAGACAGTGATCGGCAAAAACAATTTAGATTTTTAATTAATCGTTATTTACAAAATTAATATTATATCATCCATAATTTTTTTTAGGTATTTCGATAATCAGTAATTTAAATACCAATACTACGAATTATTTGGATATTGAATATGTGTATTCTTCGAATTATTCATCGTTAGAAAAATTAATAATCGTATTCTTTAAAATACTTATCATTAAATTATTTAGTAATTGAACTATTTTAATTACTAATTATTAGAATAATTTATAATTGAATTATGTCAATGATTGAATATTTGAATAATTAGTAATGTATATATAAATTACTAATTATTCAAGTAATTAGTTATTGAACTATTTCAATTACCAATTATTTGAATAATTAATAATTTATATACATCAATTACTAATTAATTATAAATTCCTTCGCAATTTAAGTACAACTTGACTACGAATAATTGTAGATGTTCTTGGAGTGAACTTGTACAAAAGTTGGAGTATATTTTGTGTACAAATTTGCTCACAACTTGTATTTCATTACCGGCCTTAGATTTCGATCAACTTGTATCCAAATGTTGCTCACCAAAAACTTACCGTAAACTTGGCCTCAAATTGATTCCAAGCTACAGATGACCAAGTTGTTATAGTACAATACTGGCTATCCGGGTTTCTGCTTAACTTCACTAAACAAATTTACAAGCATAAATATGCATTATCAAATAATTAATAATTGCAAAGAATAATTAACTAACTATTGATTTCGGAAATATCGATTTTGCCGACCACTGACTCAAGATTTCTGTATTCATGAGTAAAAGCAAGGAAAATGTTGGAAAAATGCCTCTTTAATGAAAATTCATACAAATTTTGAGTTTTTCCCGAAATTATTGGTAGATTCGTGCTCAGGAGAAAAAATACATCGACAGTAGCCTTTAAAAAAATTTTTTAAAATATTTTTTTCGCTTTTTGGCCAAAATGAAACGCATCAGTAAAATAACTGATATTTGTTTTCCAATTGAAATTCCGGTTTCAACATGCGCTTTGTTCATCCGTTTCCGACCATTTTTTAATTTTTGGCAGATTTTTAAAGTTCGATCACGGATTTTTGCAAACTTTTGAAGGAACGAGTGTTTGAAATTTCGCTTTTTTCAGATTTGCAAAAAGTCGCTCAAAAATGATAAAAAAAAATTTGTTTATTTTTGTCATCTTCAAATGTTATTTTGACGGGAAATTCTCCGCTGATTGCAAATCACGCAGAGTTTTTGTCGAAAAAAAATTATTCATGAGAAAAAGCAAGGAAAAACTAAAAAAAATATTTTTTTATAAATCTAAAGATTCATGAAAGGTTATTTTCATCTCTCAGAGTTCGTAACTCGTCAAATACGGTTTTAAATGGATCAAAACAACCTTAATTGTATGTGCGATTTTTTTTAAACAAATCGGCCATCAGAGAATTGAATAGGAAACAAAAAATGTCAATAGGGTTTTTTTCTCCGTGCCATAGTTGAGAAATTATGTCGAGTCGAACTCGATAAATGCAGATGCAGAAATCTTGAAGGTCATAAACTTATATTTAATTACATTTTTATTATATTATTTTAAAAATTATAATTAATCATCGGATTGCTCTACAGGAGAAAAACCATTGGCAGGATGAAACCGTTTTTATGACAGTCTTTAATTGTTATTTTTATTTCAGCTCAATCATTTTTTTCAGATGCGTGAAAAATCAGTCATGTACATTTTTTCCATGCTTTTAATCTTGACAATTGTTTTTTTATAGTCTGACGGGAGGTTTTTTAACTGTTACACAATTTTTTTAAATTTAACATTCATTTTTCGATCCAAAATTCCATATTCGAGTTCAGTAGAACGTGAAATTGTCATTTTCGAAAAATTGAAGTTGATATTGAAAAAAATATTCATTATTTTCTTTCAATATAATTAAACGTTTAATTCATAACTTTTGGAATGGAAGAACCTCTCGAGCCTCTTTAGATCCGAAAGAGAATCGTCGAAGACTGAATTGATATGATTCGTTTTTGTTTTAAAGTTGAGCGAATATTCCGACAGGTTTACAACGCGTATCAAGCACTTTTGAGCGGCCTCGGCTCGATGCTCCAAGTTTGCCATAGCACAAGCACGATCACCGTCACGGGTTCCGATGCGTTTCACACCGATTATGTACGACAATTGTCAATATGATTTATTTATTTATTTATTTTTTTTTAATTTTTTAATCTCGTCGTTTCGTCTCGTTTCGTTCTAATACTGTCTCTCAATGTTCATAGCTGATGGATCATTCAAGCTTGGTGACTGTTGGGGCTACTGGGCGAAAAAAAAAAATCATAACTCCTACGTGCGAACGAATGGCCCATATGTACATGAAAATAATCGACATTATAACACCCGTTTTACTAAAGACTACTCGTTTCAGGGGGTTTGGCGATGTGTCCGCAGTTGGGATGGGCGATTTTAGAAAAAAAAAACGTCAATAGTCGGTCATGGAAAAAAAATTGAGTATTGTAAATCGAGATTTAAAAAAAAACTATTGGAACATCGATTGATTAATTTTTTCACAATATTGAAACAAAAAATTGATGCAGTTTTTAGTATTTTTTTAAGGTATTAGTCTACTTTAGAAGGCCAAAAAAAGCAAATTTTTAAGATTTTTCTTTTCAGCTCCTTTATCAAATATGACTATAGAACTGTTATTACAACATTGCACGGTTGCGAAATTTTTAATGAAAAAGTAATGCGTTAATTATTACTTTTTTAATGGCTAATGGAAATAATTTCCATCAATCATTAAATGTTGATGGATAATGGAAATAATTTCGATTAACCATTAGAATTTCATAGTTAATCGAAATAACTCCCATTAACCATTAACATGTAATGGTTAACGGACATAAATTCCATTAACAATTAATGCTGAACGGTTAATAGAAATTATTTTCATTAATCATTAACATTAAATGGTTAATGGAAATTATTTTCATTAACCATTAACATTAAATGGTTAATGGAAATTATTTCAATTAATCAATAAGTGCATTAAAAAAAGTAATTCATTATTTGCAACCGTGCAACATTGTTTCATCCTCTGCAAGTACAAAACAAAAATTTATTTTTTATTTCGATTCTTTGAATAATTTATAGAAGGTGCCAAAGTCGAAAATGTTAATCTCAGGATTGGCAAGTCTGAAACAAAAAAAAGAGCATTTTAAAGAGGGAAGTTTCTTACACAACAATTAACCACCGTTAATAAAAAATCGATTAAAAAAATTGTGGTTGTTTGAAATAAATTGTGAAAAATTAAATTTTTATTTTCATTTCAAACATCCGCCATTTTTTTTTTTAAATTGAATTTTCATTAACGATGGTTAATTTTTGTGTAAGAAAGCTTCAAATCTCTTCAAATTGCTTTTTTATTTTTTCGTTTCAGACTTGCCAATCCTGATATTAACTGTCGGCCATGGGTCAAGACATTTTCGACTTTGGCGCCTTCTATAAATTATTCAAAGAATCGAAATAAAAAATAAATTTTTGCTTTGTACTTTCGAAGGATGAAAAGATGCTGTAATAACAGTTTTAAAGTCATATTCGATAAAGGAGCTGAGAAAAAGAAATCTTAAAAATTTGTTTTTTTTTGGTCTTCGATTTTCATTCAATGGGAATATTTTACACGCTCTTGAGCGGAAATTTGAAATCGATATTATCAGATCAATATATTTATCCAAAGTTTCTCAGACAACGTTGAACATAAATCAATGAAATTTTCACAACTGATGCAGAATTATGGCGAAAATAATCAAACCTGCAAAAATAATTCATTATCAGCGAGGAAAAAAAAACATTGATGTTTAAATAAACTAATAAAATCACCCATCTCTAATTCACAGTAGTGGTGCTATAGTCTAATTAAACAACAACAAACATTCATTCTACATATATTTTCATGTACAGCTCAATTAGTCGAAAAATTCGATTTTTTTAAACTTTGACCTGCTGCAATCGTTTTCCTCGTTCTCGTCGATACGCATTTTTTTTTAAGGACAAAATTTTGGCATTCAAAATGTGTGTTTTTTTTTTAGAAAATTGATTGCGTATCGCGAACGAGGCTTCTCGGTGGCTCGATGTAAAATAGTTAAATAATACTAAATATTTCTCACACGTGGGGTTCTGCGGTTGTAATGATGTTTAGGTACACAGTACCAGTAAGAAGCTTCTCTACCAGCTGGATCATCTCGTGCAAGTCTGTAATCAACCCCAAGGAATTGACCACGCCACCAGAAAACATGTATGTCCGTCCGTGTGTGCTTGCAAATTTGTTTTCCCGTGTGTATGTGTTTTTTGAAAAAAAATTTTCTTCGATTTTTCGAACATCGTTTCTCACTTTTTCATGGTGTCCAGTGATCCTTAAATTCCACGAATTTCCGGCATATTCCTTGAATTTTAATCGTTATTAAAAGGACCTGAAAACATAAAACGAAAAAAAAAATGCTGAAGCCCTCAAAAAGACTTTAAAAAATTAGAGCATTCTTTCAGGACCTTTTAATCGTTATTAAAATGTCCTGAAAAGATGCTCTGATTTTTTAAAGTTTTTTTTTGAGGGCTTTCAGCATTTTTTTTTCGTTTCGATTGCTGTTGATATTTTTTTTAAAACCCTCACCAGATAATTAATTGAGTGAGTGAAGAAAATAAAATCTGAGACTTAATTTGGCTGAAATGAAAAAATCTAAAAAAAAATCCTTGATCCTGGACACCATGAATTTGTACGAATCGTCAGTCCCCGTTTGCAAATAGCACAGACTTTACGAGATTTGAAAAAAAAAATTGCACGCTACTTTTCCTTCCGTTTTCACAAAACACGTAGAAAAAATCACATTCCCAATTGCTCGACTAATTTTCTTCATCCAAGCTTGCTTCTTTTTTTCCTGACTCAAATTTGATCCAGTATTTTTGTGCATGAACGCTAAAATTTAAAACACACGTTGAATGAAAAAAAAAATTCTTACATATCCTTAATGGGAATAATTAGAAATTGGATTCTTCTTCTCTCATTTATAATCAGAGTTGTAAATAATGCATTATTTTGATAATATATTGCTGTAATCATTACCAATTACACTGCATAATGTGAAATGGACAAATGTACCATTACAAAATACAAGAGTAATGTGTAATGAATGCGTGTTCCATTACAAATAAAGAAAGTAATGTGTAATGGATGCATGTGCCATTACAAATAAAAAAAATAATGTGTAATGGATGAGTGCTCCATTACAAATTACAATTTAAATAAAGTAATTGGTAGTAGAGAATATTCCATTACAAATTATTGTGTTTCTACAATTTGAAGCCGGTACTATTTTGTTCAGAGGTAAGTTCATTTATTTTTTCAATGAAAATAATTTGTGTGTATCAAGTTTTTGTTAACTTTACTATCGTAGTGGTAAATGTATGAACAGTGACTTTTTGGAGTTATTTCTACTCCATTCTTGTAAAAGTTACAATTCACGAATAGAGTAAAAATTAATCAAAAAAATCACTGTTCATACACTTACCACTACGATAGTAAAGTTAACAAAAACTTGATACAAATTATTTTCATTGAAAAATTAATAGACTTACCTTTGGGAAAAATAGTACCTGCTCCAATTGTCGTAGAAACACACTAATTTGTAATGGAACATTCTCCACTACAAATTACTTTTTTTCAATTGTAATTTGCAATTGAGCACTCATTCATTACACGTTATTTTTTTAAATTTGTAATGGCACATGACACCATTACACATGACTTTTATTATTTGTAATGGAATATTCATTCATTACACGTTACTTTTGTAATTTGTAATGGAAAACTTAATAAAGTAATGTGTAATGGATGCATGTGCCATTACAAATGAAAAAGCAATGTGTAATAAATGAGTGTTCCATTACAAATTACAATTGAAAAAAAAGTAATTGGTAGTCGAGAATATTCCATTACAAATTAGTGTGTTTCTACGACAATTTGGAGCAGGTACTGTTTTGCTCAAAGCGAAGCTTATTAATTTTTCAATGAAAATAATTTGTGTGTATCGAGTTTTTGTTAACTTTACTATCGTAGTGGTAAATGTATGAACAGTGATTTTTTGGAGTAATTTTTACTCCATTCTTGTAAAAATTACAATTTATGAAAAAATTTTAGGTGTCAGTGTATATTAAGTTAACATACACTGAAACCTATGGACAGTTAATTCAATTCAATAGGGGAGTAAAAATTACTCAAAAAAATCACTGTTTATACATTTACCACTACGATAGTAAAGTTAACAAAAACTTGATACAAATTATTTTCATTGAAAAAATAATACACTTACCTTTGAGCAAAATAGTACCTGCTGCAAATTGTCGTAGAAACTTACTAATTTGTAATGGCATATTCTCCACTACAAATTACTTTTTTTCAATTGTAATTTGAAATTGAGCATTCATTCATTACACGTTTTTTAAAATTTGTAATGGCAAATGCAACCATTATACATTACTTTTGTTATTTGTAATGGAACATGCATACATTACACATTACTTTTTTTTTATTTGTAATGGAACCCGCATCCATTATACTTAACTATTTTATTTGTAATGGAACATTCATTCATTACTTTTGACTTACACGTTACTTTTGTAATTTGTAACGGAAAAATTATCCAATACACATTGTTTAAAGTAATGGGTAATGCATTACTTTGACATTACTATTTTCACAACTCTGTTTATAACCTTTTCTTCATCGGAAAGTAGGTTTTCTCGGTAGAATTTTTCAAACTCCATCTGCTGTACTAACCCTCGAATTTTTTTCGCACTGATTTGAGAAAAAGCACTCCTCTGTAGAGTCAATTATTTTTTTTTTTGATAAATTTAAATATCGATGAACTACATAAATTTCGTATAAAATAGAGTCAGGACGGTCATGGGATGGACAATCGGGGCGGTATGAGCGGTAATCCTGCCGCTGATTACAGCGAGGGTGCGTCACACGTGCTTGCTGTTATTCATCAAATTTTAGGCCATCACAGAGCTCTGGAGGCTCGATGGCATGCTCGTAAAGTCAAGTTGCATCAGCGACTCGCTTTGAGGTACAGGATTCTTGTTGCGCTTATTTTTTTATTTTTATTATGTGCATTTTGTTTATTTAAAAAAAAATGAAAGCAACCGGAAAAGTGAAAAAATTTAGACCCTCGGGTAAAGAAAAGGATTTTCCCGTTTACATATATTTTTTGCTGAAAGTCATTGTCAATTTTCCTTAAAAAAATATGCAGATTCCTAATAGTCAATAAATTTAGAACCTCGAGCAAAGAAAAATATTAGCCAAAATGTACATTTTTCGCTAAATCATTGTCAATTTTTGCAGACCAGAGAAAAAGATTTTCCAAAATATATACAATTTTAGCTGCAATAGTTTGCAATAATAAAAAGTATGCTTTTTAAACAGTGAAGAAAAATAGAGTCATACGCATTCCAAAAAGTACAAAATTGTAGATCTTACATAAAAAATTAAGAACTACATTTTCTAAAAATCCAATTTTTTTCCCATTTATAAATATTTTTTGCCGAAAGTCGTTGTCAATTTTTCTGAAAAAAATATACAGATTCCTAAAAGAAAAATATTATCCAAAATGTATATTTTTTGCTAAAACATTGTCGATTTTTGCAGAGCAGAGAAAAAGATTTTCCAAAATATATGCAATTTTCGCTGCAATAGTTTTCAATTTAAAGAAAGACTATGCTTTTTGAACAGTGAATAAAAATGTACGCATTCCAAAAAGTACAAAATTGTAGTTCTTACATAAAAAATTAAGAATTACATTTCCCAAAAATCCAAATTTTCTGAATAAAAAAATTATCCAAAATTTGCTCACTCTTCCGACTTCGCTTTACATATATATATTTGCTTTTATGCTTGTGTATTTTTCGTTAGCCAAAAAATTCAATGTATTTTGTTCTCCTCGACGATACAGGCTTTTTCAAGAAGACGTCAAACAAGTATTAGACTGGCTGACAAATCACGGCGAAGTTTTTATTCGAAAGAATACCGGAGTAGGGAGGAATCTTCAGAAAGCGAGAGTATATCAAAAGAGTCACGAACATTTTGAGAATGTTGCTCAGGTAAATTTCTCGCTCACAGATTCGAATTTTGAATTTTATGAAAAATAATGTATATTTATTTTATTATTATTATTTTTTTTTTATTTTTTTTTTCCTGCTTTAGAATACTTACACGAATGCAACGAAGCTTCTCACTGCTGCCGAGGAACTCGCTCATACGGGCGAATGCGCCGCTGACGAGATTTACGCCGTTGCTCAAGAGCTCGAGGCTCACGTTAGCAGTTTTGCCACGAGAGTGGAACAGCGACGAAGACGCTTGGATCTCGCTGTTGTATTTTACACACACGAAAAAGAGGTGGAACGCGTTTTTCACAATTTATTTTTCAATTTTCCATTTAATTTTCATTTTTTTCTTAAATAATTGGATTTTGGTTATTAATATTTTTTTTACTGAAGTTTTAAAAACTTCATAAAAGAATTACACGACTGTAATATGATGAGTTAATTCGTAAGCGAACATAGAAATTTGTTACTCATCGAACAAAAAATTCCAACATCAATGTTCTTTCGTTTTACGATTTTTTTTTTTTGCTCCATTTCACAATGAAACGAATTTTTTGCTCATTATTTTCATTGACCATTAAAATTTAATGGTTAATGGTTAATGAAAATACAATTGCGTTAAAAAAAGTAATGCATTATTCGCAACCCTGCCCATTATAATGTAGTGTGTAATAGAACAAATTTCCATTACCCATTGCAACGTAATGTGTAATGGACAAAACTTTGATTGCAATTTTGGGAATGGAAAAATATAGATGAATAAATTATTGCAATTTTGCATTACATTTTATTGACTTAGGACTTAGATTTTCACCTTAAATTCTAAAAAGCATCTATGTTATAATTCTATAAATCAAAGTCCTAAGTCAATAAAATGTAATGCAAAACTGCAATAATTTATTCATCTATATTTTTCCATTCCCAAAATTGCAATCAAAGTTTTGTCCATTACACATTACAATGCAATGGGCAATGGAAATTTTTTCTATTACATAATACATTGTAATGGGCAGGGTTGCAAATAATGCATTATTTTTTTTAATGCAATTGCATTTTCATTAACCATTAACATTTAATGGTTAATGAAAATTATTTCCAATAACCATTAAACGTTAATAGTTAATGAAAATGCAAACGCATTAAAAAAAAGTAATGCATTATTTGCAACTCTGCATACGATATTTTGAGGTTTTTCGTTAATTAATTAATTAATTAATTCGTTAATTAATATATATATTTATTGAAACAGCTGAGCGGTTGGGTCGACGAATTGCGTCAAGAATTGCAAGCGGACGAAGTTGCCGAGAGTCTGGAGACAGCGGAGAGACTTTTGGATCAATGCGCTCAGCACAGATCTTCGTGTCTCGAGGCTTGCGCCTCGACGATCGCTCAGGGTGAAGCTTTGCTGCAAGAATTGCGCGATGCAACCGACGCCCCGGATACGACGGGTTCGGTAAGCCGTTGATTACAAAAGAAAAGAAGATTCCCAATTTAAATTGAGGGGTTATACGTCAAGAGGTCGAAAAAAGCTATTTTTTAAGAATTTTTCTGGAAAGACATTTTAATTTATCATTGTAAAAATTGATATACATATTTTAGTAACTTTTAACTTTATTTTGAAATTTTTCTATTTAAAAAACAATGATAATAATAATAAAAACGAAGTTCTACCAAAGGAAAAAAATTAAATGTTTTTTTTTGCAACTTATAAAAGATTCAAAATTTCACAATTTTATAAATCTATCAAGTTTTTTTTTTAATAAATATCTCGAAAACCATTATAGTTACAAAAAAATCGTTCTGGGTTCGTCTTGAAGAATATACTTGTGGGTACGAAAAAAAAAATGTTCCGAAAAAAATTTTGAAAAATGATGAATTTGGAGAATTTTAAATTTTTTTAAATCGTGCAAATCCACGATTAATATTAAATTTTTTGTTAATTTTTTTTATATAATACCTTTTATATATATATATAATACCTTTTATAGAATCCCTAAAAGATCCTGAAATATTCAGGATCCTGAAATATTCAGGATCTTTTAGTTTTGGTAATTTTTTTTATTTTACCAAAATTCAAAAATTTATATTTTTGAAACAAAACAACACTATCCTGAAAATCATATGTACATTACGAAAGTGGAATTTATAAAATTGATTTTTTGAAAAACCTGACTGCGTATTACCCCTTATTTAATCGGTCTTTGTAAAAATGGATAATTTTATTTTTGTTTTTCTTGTCTCTCTCCAACTTCAGATATCGGCCGTGGAAGCGGCGCTCGACAGACTCGCGGGACTTCGTCAGGAACTCGAAGAATTATGGGCAACGAGAAAGCTGCGTCTCGAATTGTGTCTGCGATTACGAGTTTTCGAGAGAGACGCTCTCGAGGCGAGTGGACAGCTTGAAATGTGGGCACAGGAGTTGCAAGGACCTCAGAGAGAAGGATCACCCGAGCAACTTTTGCGTGTTCACAATGACGGCGTTGCTCACATGCAGAATACGGCATTTCAAGTATTACAACAGGGACAGGAATTGGCTCAGGTGAGAGCAGAGCAAAAAAAAACATAAAAAGTTGTTTTGTTCTTAATTTTAAAAAAACATGAAAAGTTCCTTTGTTCTCAATTTAAAAAAAAACATAAAAAGTGGTTTTGTTCTCAATTTAAAAAAACATGAAAACTTGTTTTGTTCTCAATTTAAAAAAAACACAAAAATTTGTTTTGTTCTCAATTTAAAAAAACATAAAGAGTTGTTCAGTTCTCAATTTAAAAAGACATAAAAAGTTGTTTCGTTCTCAATTCTTATTCCGCGACCTTGGATTGACCTTGGCTGTGCTTTTTTCTTTTTAAAGGTTTTAGAACAAGCGGGTGTTTGCATAATGGCGGATGGTCAGCACAGTGCCTCGGCGAGGGTTCAAGTGCTTCTCGAATTTTTGAACGAGCGTGAAATGGACGCCGAGGATTTGGCGGAAATGCGACGCGTTCGTCTCGAGCAAGCGGCTCAATTAGTACAATTGCAGGGTGACGCTACTCACGTTGCAAATTGGATAAGGAACGGCGAGGCGATGTTGCTCGCTTCTTTGAGGGTGCCCGAGCATCTCTCTGACGCCGAACAGCTTCGCCTTGAGCACGAACAATTTCAAGTTGCGATCGAGAAAACTCATACGTCAGCTGTTCAGGTTAATATCGACGTATCTCAAGATAAGAAAATAGTCCTGAAAATTTAAAATTCACACATGACTTTTTTTCCATCGTTCGCTGAATCTTCTCTATGAGCAGTTTCCTGAGCTACATTTGTGCAAAAATATTAAGATGTAAAATTACAAAAGTTAGACCTTTGCGAGCATTTTTTTGTTTTATTCCAAAATTTATTAAATTTTACATTCAAACAAAATTTTCCATGGAAACAAAGCTTCCTTTCGGAAGAATTAGAGTAATGCATTACCCATTACTTTAAACAATGTGTATTGGACAAGTATTCCATTACAAATTACAAAAGTAATGTGTAATGGATGGGTGTTCCATTACAAATAAAAAAATAATGTGTAATGCATGCATGTTCCATTACAAATAAAAAAGTAATGTGTAATGGATGCGTGTTCCATTACAAATAAAAAAGTAATGTATAATGTATGCACGTTCCATTACAAATTACAATTTAAAACAAAAGTAATTTGCAGTGGAGAATATTCCATTACAAATAGAAAAATTGCCGTGCTCGTATTAGAAACTTACACATTGCTGTCTCGTTATTTTATTTCGCCCACTAAAAGTTCATCCACAATTATCACAAATGATCCATAAAGTTAAAAAAAAAGAACATGCACATTATTTAGGGATTCAATGAAGCGACAAATTTTGTATCAGTAACTTGTAATTTTTATTAGATTGCTTATAATTATGGGTAACAGCGTGTAAAAGCAAGTTCAATATAAAGTTGGATAATTTTTGGTGTTGAGTACATTTTCGTACTTCATATTTAACGATGAACTGTCTAATTTGTTGTTTCTTTTTTTTTTCACTTTATGGATAATTTGTGATAAATCGGATGAACTTTTAGTGAGCGAAATAAAATAATGAGACAGCAATGTGCAAGTTTCTAATACGAGCACGGCAATTTGTCTATTTGTAATGGAATATTCTCCACTGCAAATTACTTTTTTTTATTTGTAATGGGACATGCATCCATTACACATTACTTTTTTCATTCGTAATGGAACATGCATACATTACACATTACTTTTTGTATTTGTAATGGAACACGCATCCATTACACATTACTTTTGTTATTTGTAATGGCACATGCATCCATTACACATTACTTTTTTTATTTGTAATGGTACACTTATCCATTTCACATTATACAGTGTAATGGGTAATAAATACAGTAATGCATTATCAAAGTAATGCATTATTTACAACTCTGATTTCATGTAATGTGTGATATGATGTGTTTTACTGTAATTCTCGAAGGTCAAGCACCGAGCCGATGCCCTCGTGAGCGCCAATCACTATGATCCAAAGAGCATACGCGACGTTGCCGAGGACGTTACGAAGAGATGGCAACAGTTGGTCACATGCGCCGAGGAAAGACACAAACTCGTAACGGCTAGTATAAATTTTTACAAAACCGCGGAACAAGTGAGATCGGTGCTCGACAGTCTCGAGCGTGAATACAGAAGGGACGAGGATTGGTGCTCGTCCGGTGAGAAAGGCGGTCAAGTTCCGACCCTCGTTGGCAAACATCAAGAACAGAAGGAAGCTTTTTTGAAAGCTTGCACCCTCGTTAGACGTACAGCCGAAACATTCCTCAAATACACCAATCGGAGCTTGCAATTTTACAGCTATCAGACGAGCAGCGCCGGATCGGAGAACAAAGTCAAAAGTGAGTCGTTGAGAAATTACGATTTACGAATATTACAATTTTTATCATTTAAAGTACAACTATTTTTCTTAATTGTAATTTTCCTCATAAAATCAAGTTATTTCAATTAATAGTGGTCATTTATAATAAAATAGCCATTATTTTGATCAATTGTGACTGGATTCTCATAGAATTGCAATTATCTCATTTTTTCGTTTATCTCTTAAACAATTGAACCGCGAAATCAAATTAGGCTTAAAAAAACATTTTTTTACGTGGATGACAGGCCTTAATTTCTTTGAAAAGAATTGATTCTCTAATCGAGTCGGTATCGAATCAAGAAAATCGGTTCTCATGAAAAATCGAATCTAAAGAAACAATTTCGTAAGAATCGATTTTTGAAAATCGTGAAAAAAATTAATTGCTAATTAAAGCTTACGTAAGTGCTTATTAAGTTTTTTTAATGGAAAATGATTAAATTGGATTAATTTATTTTTGATACAAAATAACAAATATAAAGTTGTTTTCATTCTGACTAAACATAGATTGATTCTTTTACGAATTTGCAATTTTTTAAATATATTTTTTAAAAATATTATGAATACATTTAACAAATCAGACTTTTTTTTCTATAACATAAGTTCTATTGTATTACGATATTTTATACATTTTTACTTTCCATTACTTTTTTTCGTTGAATCATGTTTTCAATATTTTAACTTCTATTTTTTTTACTCTTTTTCTCACGTTTTCACATTTTCCAATACTTTTTTTTCTTTTAACCTTGACATTGATGTTTCATAGACTTTAGTCAATTTTTATTTAATTGCCAATCTTCAGTAGATCATGAATTGAATAAAAAATCGAAATTTCGATTTTGAAGGTCAACGATCGATTCACCTTAAGGGCAGGCTAAAGACCCTCTCTCTCGCTCTCACACGACCCCTATCATCCTTTCTCTCTCGCACTCGCACGAAAAATGTCGGTATTTAGCCTCCTCTTAAGATAGAAAACGAAAGAATCGATTCAAAAGATCGATTTTTTTGAACAAAAGAATGGATCTTTTGAAGAATCGATTCAAAAAATCGATTTTTTTTTATCAAAAGAATGGATCTTTTAAAGAATCGAATCGGAATCTAACATTCCTACTGCAACCTGATATCGAAACTTTGCAAGTTAAAAAAAAAAAACAATTCACATTTCAGATATACTCGAAGAGCTGAGAAGCAAAGAGAACAAAGTACTGGAATACTGGACGCAGAGAAAAAAGCGTTTGGATCAGTGTCATCAGTACGTGCTTTTCGAGCGTAGCGCGAAACAAGCTCTGGAATGGATCAGTCAGACGGGTGAGCTTTATCTCGCGACTCACACAAACGTGGGGAAGAACAGACTCGAGAATGAACAACTTCTTCAGGAGCACAACGAGTTCAAGGGCGCGGCAAAAGTGAGTTTCCCGTTTGTATGGATCGAATTTCGATGGTCCATTCTTCAGAGCTCAATCATCGTACTTTTTATTAATTAAAAAAACGCCATTTGAGTATGAACAATTTTTTTAATTAATTTTTGAATTCTCTTCTCTTTCACTTTTTACCTAAATTTTTTCTACACATTTTTTTATCCTTCAAGAGTATAGAAAAATTTATATAGATAAACATTAGGGTGACAGTTATTTGAGCTTTGGCGAAAAAAGTTCGACGCCACCCCAAAAATATATTCAAGGTGTATCAAAAAAAATCTGTGTAAAGTTTGGAGGCGCTCGAAAAATTGGAACACTCGCCACCGAGCGATTGAAATTTTAAATGTAAAATACATGTATTTATCTCACGCATCAATGATTTTTTTTTTTCCGAGTATAGTATTAATGAGAAAAATTTGAAATTTGGTACACTTATTGTGCATAGTATGGTGTACCAAACCAAATTTTTTCAATTTTTTTCACTCATAATTTTGTTAATGACAAGCTCTGTAGAAATGCCCAAAAAACGAAATATGGGCATCGCTACAGAGCTTGTCATTAACAAAACTATGGATGAAAAAAATTGAAAAAATTTGGTTTTGTACACCATACTATGCACAATAAGTGTACCAAGTTTCAAATTTTTCTCATTAATCTTATACTTCGAGCGATTGAAATTTTAAATGTAAAATATACATGTATTTATCCCACGCATCAATGATTTTTTTTTTCCGAGTATAATATTAATGAGAAAAATTTGAAACTTGCTACACTTTTTGTGCATAGTATGGTCTACACAATCAATTTTTTTCAATTTTTTTCGTTCATAATTTTGTTAATGACAAGCTCTGTAGGGATGCCCAAAAAACATTTAAAATTTCAATCGCCCGGTGGCGCGTTTTCCAATTTTCCGAGCGCCTCCAAATTTTACACAGATTTTTTTTTATACACCTTGATTATGTTTTTGGGGTTGCACCGAACTTATTTCGCTAAAGCCTAAATAACTGTCACTCTAATAAACATAGTGATTGGTATTTGGATATCAAATGACAATCATCCCGATACGCGTATATTCGGGAACGAAATCGTTAATCTAAAGACAGCGAGTGACGACATCGTCCACGTTTTTACGTTGCACAATCGCGAAAATTCGTACACTCTGCCAAGTGGCACAAAAGCTAATAGCGAAAGCTTTCATAAAGAAATGGTTATTCGACGTTGCGATGAGAAACAGAATCGTCATGAACGTCGAACGAAAGGGACATTGAAAAATTGAAATAGGAAAATTAATTTGAGAATTGAAAATTCTTCATTGCAATATATGAATAAATATCGAAGATTTTTGTGCAATTTTCAGGAAACGAGAGAACGAGTCAAATTGCTGATACAGTTGGCGGACAATCTCGTGGAAAAAGGACACGCGCATGCTGCAGCGATCAAACAATCGGTCGCCGAAGTCGATCAGCGTTACAAGGACTTTAGTATGCGAATGGATTGTTACAAAAGTCAGATTGAGGACGACCTCGGCATTCAGTCGGACGACGGTCAAAAAGATTTGTCGATTGACAGAAATTCGGATCCTCTTTTGGAGGAGAAGATAAAGGGAAAAGATCTTAAGGAGCTCAACGAGGAGAAACGTCGATCGGCGAGACGAAAAGAGTGAGTTTGATTTAACAATGGATTTTAATAATAGTAATTTTCAATTTGAAATTCATGAATTATTTGATTAATGAGGCATTCCACGTCAAGTCAGCCACCCCATTTTTTAAAATCGCCAAAAATCGCATACAAATTTTTACAAAGTAGTTCCAACTATCATGAAAATGGGTGATTTTTTTCAGATTTTAAAATTGCATTTTTTAGCCGGAAAAAAATTAAAAAAATTTGTTTGTCCCATTTTGTAACTCGAAAATTATTCATCGTACGAAAAAAAAAGTAGAACATAAAATTTAGAATTTTCAACGTGCTTTTCACTGATTTTTTTAAAAACTCCTCCGAAAGCTCTATATGCCATTTTCGGAGCAAATAATGTTTTGATATTTTTTTTCTCAGAATTGACATCTTCGATTTGTCTGTAGTTTTAACAGTTTTTTACTTGATATATTTACAGACCATAAAAAAATTGGCGTATTGGAGAATCCATTATTTCAAATGCATTTTTATTGATACAATCTATCATTATAGACTGATTTAACGAAATAGTGTAGATATTGATATTTTGTCATTATTAATCGTAGAAAGAGAAAAATAATAAAATAATCTCATTTTGATACTGCGAAGACGATTCCAGGAACAAAGCAGTATCATTGCTTCATCCCCAAAAATCCTGCCCTGATCGAACCAAAAAAGTACTCATTAGCCATAGAAAGTCGGTGTATCCAAAGAGGGTAAATTAATTCTTTTTTGCAATCGAGAGACGCGAGTAGCCTTTGACTCAAATTTGAATAGACTTTATCGGTGTACATGGGTCCATTGATAAAGTTTATTAAAATGTACAAAGAGATATTTAAAAAAATTAAAATGAAAAAAGTTTAAAAAATTGAAAAAGTACAAAAAATAAACAAAAATGCGGGCTTTAGAAAATACCTATAGATAGTCTCAACCCTGTTAATGCACAGAGAAATTTGTGTATTCGTTAGGGATGAAAAACGCATGGGAAGGAATGGATTCTCCACTGAGCCAATTTTTTTATAGTCCGTAAATATATCAAGTAAAAAACTGTTTGAACTACAGACAAATCGAAGATGTCAATTCTGAGAAAAAAATATCAAAACATTATTTGCTCCGAAAATGGCACATAGAGCTTTTGGAAGAGTTCGTAAAAAATTTCAGTGAAAAGTACGTTGAAAATCCTAAATTTCATGTTCCTACTTTTTTTTCGTACGATGAATAATTTTCGAATTGCGAAATGAAACAAGAAAATTTTTTGTATTTTTTTCCGGCTAAAATATGTCATATCAAAATCTGGAAAAAATCACGAATTTTCTTGACAGTTAGAACTACTTTATAAAAATTTGTATGCGATTTTTGGTGATTTCAAAAAATGGGCCGGCCGACTTGACGTGGAATGCCTCTGATATGAGAAAAGAGGATTTTCTAGTATTTAATTTTTTTTAATAAAAAATTCACATTCGCAGATTCATAATGGCGGAACTTTTGCAAACTGAGAGAACATACGTGAAAGATTTGGAGACTTGTATACGATGTTTCCTCGAGGAAACACGAAATGGACGTGGAATCGTACCTAGCGGTTTGCAGGGACGAGAATCGATGATATTCAGCAATATGGAGGAAATCCATCAATTTCATTGCGATATTTTTCTTCGCGAGTTGGAGAAGTACGAGACAATGCCCGAGGACGTTGGTCATTGTTTCGTGACTTGGGTAAGTTCGAGGCAAATAAAATATTGTATTTTTAACGAATTTCAAAGAGCATAACTACAACATTCGAATTTTCACTTTCAAACAGGCTGCCAAGTTCGACATGTACGTGACTTATTGTAAAAATAAACCGGAGAGCAATCAACTTTTGGTCGCTCATGGTGGCACTTGGTTCGAGGATTTGCAGCGACGACATCGGGTTGAACATCCGATAGCCGCTTATCTCATAAAACCTGTGCAGAGGATTACCAAATATCAGCTTTTGCTGAAGGATCTCCAAGTGAGTTTTCATTTTTTTTTTCATCACAATTATTGATTCGAAAAATCGTGAGATCACTTGAATAGTACATTACATCACGAGGACGTAAAAACATTTTCTCACGAGTGATGTACGATATTTTACATTGCGAGGTGCAATGTGAACGTTTTCACGTCCGCTTGCGGACGTAAAAGCGTCCATTATTGTACTGAGTGATATGAAATACTTTATGGCCATGTTCCGAAAGTTGATACGATTGAGCTTTATTCTCAGACCTTTTTCGATGGTGATTTCTTTCTCATTTGTTTTCAAATAAGGCCGCATTTCATTGCAGTAAATTTTCATATGCACATGATGTAAAATTTCTTAAACAAAAAATAATGCAAATTTATTATAAATTTAATGATATTTTTCATCTCATTAAATCTATTTCATGCACATATTAACTTCTTGAAAAATAGTGTTTAATTCTAATTAGTATTAAATTAGCAATTTTTTCAATTATATTTCTCATTCGTTTTCAAATAAAACCATTTCTCGTCTCATTAAATTTTCATACGCCATGATTAATAAAATAATTGAATAATTCCTCCGATCGTTCCATTACAAATCCAACGATATTATTAATCTCGCCCATAGTTGTAAATAATGCATTATTTTGATAACGCATTACTGTATTCATTACCCATTACACTGCATAATGTGAAATGGGCAAGTGTATCATTACAAAATACAAAAGTAATGTGTAATGGATGCATGTGCCATTACAAATAAAAAAAGTAATATGTAATGGATGCATGTGCCATTATGAATAAAAAAAAAGCAATGTGTAATGGGTGAGTGCTCCATTACAAATTACAATTGAAAAAAAAAGTAATTGGTAGTAGAGAATATTCCATTACAAATTAGTGTGTTTCTTATTATTAAGTTAATGTACACTGTACCCGATGAACAGTTATTTTTTGGAGTAATTTTTACTCTATCGTTGTAAAAATTACAATTCAAGAATGGAGTAAAAATTACTCCAAAAAATCACTGTTTATACATTTACCACTACGATAGTAAAGTTAACAAAAACTTGATACAAATTATTTTCATTTAAAAATTAAAAGACTTACCTTTGAGCAAAATAGTACCTGCTGTAAATTGTCGTAGAAACTCACTAATTTGTAATGGAACATTCTCCACTACAAATTACTTTTTTTTAAATTGTAATTTGTAATGGAGGATTCATTCATTACACGTTGTTTTTTTAAATTTGTAATGGCACATGCAACCATTACACATTACTTTTATTATTTGTAATGGAATATTTATTCATTACACGTTACTATTGTTATTTGTAACACATAACTTAATAAAAAAAAGTAATGTGTAATGGATGCATGTGCCATTACAAATAAGAAAGCAATGTGTAATGAATGAGTGCTCCATTACAAATAACAATTGAAAAAAAAGTAATCGGTAGTGGAGAATATTCTAATACAAATTAGTGTGTTTCTACGACAATTTGGAGCAGGTACTATTTTGCTCAAAGGTAAGTCTATTAATTTTTCAATGAAAATAATTTGTGTGTATCAAGTTTTCGTTAACTTTACTATCGTAGTGGTAAATGTATGAACAGTGATTTTTTGGAGTAATTTTTACTCGATTCTTGTAAAAATTACATTTCAAGAATGGAGTAAAAATTACTCCAAAAAATCACTGTTTATACATTTACCACTACGATAGTAAAGTTAACAAAAACTTGATACAAATTATTTTCATTGAAAAATTAATAGACTTACCTTTGAGCAAAATAGTACCTGCTGCGAATTGTCGTAGAAACTCACTAATTTGTAATGGAACATTCTCCACTACAAATTCCTCTTTTCAATTGTAATTTGCAATGAAGCACTCATTCATTACACGTTATTCTTTTATTTGTAATGGCACACGCCACCATTACACATTACTCTTATTATTTGTAATGGAACATGCATACATTACACATTACTTTTTTTATCCGTAATGGAACACGCATCCATGGCACATTACTACTTTCATTTGTAATGGAACATTCATTAATTAAACGTTACTTTTGTAATTCGTAACGGAAAACTTATCCAATACACATTATTTAAATTAATGGATAATGCATTACTTTTACATTACTATTTTCACACCTCGTCAAATCTGTTTCAGGCATGCTGTCAAGAGGGACAGGGCGAAATCAAAGATGGTTTGGAAGTAATGCTAAATGTGCCTAAAAAAGCGAACGATGCCTTACACTTGAGTCTATTGGAGGGTTGCGACGTCAGGATAGATACCCTTGGCGACGTTGTACTCCAAGATTCCTTCACCGTTTGGGATCCCAAGCAATTGATACGGAAGGGACGTGATCGTCACATATTCCTCTTCGAGCTCTACCTCTTATTTAGCAAGGAAGTCAAAGATAGTGCTGGCAAGGTAATAAATTCACGAATCGGCAAGGAAGAGACCCTGTTTTTTTTTCCCTCAAAATCCCTGATGCTTTTATTTTTCAATTTCAAGGTCAAATACATCTACAAGAGTCGCCTGATGACGTCGGAACTCGGAGTGACTGAGCACATCGAGGGCGACGAGTGCAAATTCGCCGTTTGGACGGGACGAGCGCCGACGAGCGACACCAGGGTCGTTTTGAGGGCAAATTCCCTCGAGGCCAAACAGCTCTGGGTCAAGAGACTGCGCGAGGTCATACAGGAGACCTACTTCAGTCTAAGCATGCCGAAAAGCCCGGCGAAGAAGAGCTCGAGTCAACGATCGAGTCGCGATCTCGAAGAGTGCGCCTCGCTTGACGACAGCGTCGAGAATCTCGATAGAAATTCACTCGCCTCCTTCGGCTCGACCAATACGACGGATTCCGATAAGGTAAGTAATTTTTTTTCTCCATTGACCCTTTTTTTCTAACGACCATTTTTTTTTACCACTGGAACGCCGTTTTGCGAAGTGACTCCGGAATGATTGAAAAATCATTTTGTGGCCCGTGATGATCAGCATTGTTGAATGGAAAATCGAGCGGAAATTACGCCATTTACATTTTTGCGCGAATTTCGAGGACACTCGAGTTGGACATTGAAAAGGCGTTTAGCGAGAATCTGCTCAGCGTTAAACGCAATTTCGTTCGTATTACACGTTTGTAATCATTTTTCGTTCCACAGAAATCCTGGAAATTGCACTCGACCTTGGATGAGGGGAGTAATTCCAGGAAAAATTATGGAAATATTGGAAATGTCTCTACAATGATTCTGATAGTTTAGTAATTGCTTCGCTCCGTGCAGAATTTTTTTTTTTTTCAAAAGTAGGGAATTAAACTGTCATTAAGGGGACTGCAGCGTTTCGCACTAATTTTTCAATGAATTTACGCGTTTGAAAAAACATTCTAAAATAACAAGTCATTCGAATTTTAATCAGCAACAAAAAATCCCTCTTTTTCGACCGACACAGATGAAAAACCCCTGAATTCGGAGAATCGCAGAGAGGTGAATTTTCTCGCGAAATATGAAACTGGATTTTTTTTTCTTTTTTAATTCTGCGAACAATCTCCATTTAATTTTAACCAAAAATATCGTGCCTCATTCGTTCGAGTGACGTGAAATTGGAAAGCTGCGAGAGTGAAGAAGGAAGAGAGGTCATCCAGAGGTCATCCAGAGGTCGAAAGGGCAACGGAGTTGTAGAGCGAGGAAATTCAACATTTTCTCCCGGACCAAAATGAAATCGTCGCCGTCATGATCGTCGAGGGAAATGCCGGCATACGAATTTTCCGGAAACGCAGGAAAATGCTCGAGGATCAAATTTTTCTTCGAAATTCTCATCGGACCGCATGAACGAGATCGTGAATTTTTAATATAGTAATTCACGTGAACGGCATTCCATGGTTCTCGTCTTCCCACACACTCAAAGATACGAGCGAGGGTGGAAAAGACGCCTCGGGAGAATTTTTACACACACACACACAAAAGGTGACGCGGTCGTGGAAAAGCTATCCGCATTGCTTGTTTCGCTTCCGGTGGAGGGGGATGAAATCGAGATGTGATAAAACGTGACACGGGGGTTGTGCGTTGATAAGGGGGTGGTTTGAGCACAGAGAGAGAGAGAGAGAGAAGGCGTTACCCATACGCAAGGACGACGCGATGCTGGGAAGCGACAGACACGCAGGGATACAGGGTGGTTTCCAAGGTCTCGTGGAGGTCAAATTGGCACGCGGCAAAATATAAGGGAAAACGAGGATATGGGGCCATTAAAAAAAATATATATATATTTTGTGCAAACAGTTTGTGACAAGAAATTTTCCACAACGTCTCGTATTTAATCGAGATTTGAAGCTAAAAATTTACAAACATGTTTTTTAGGTGGGTCATTTCATTTCAAATCGACCAAGAGTTGGAATCGACCCCTCTCAATTTCGATGAAATGTAATCAGAAGTTCTCGTTTTTAATAAAACGAAGTTCTACCAATGGAAAAAAATTAAATTTTTTTTTTCGAAATTTATGCAAGATTCAAAATTTCACAATTTTTTAAATCTTTTGAGTTTATTTTTTAAATATCTCGAAAACTATTATAGTTCCGAAAAAATCATTCTGGGTTCGTCTTGAAGAGTATACTTGTGATTACGAAAAAAAAATATTGCGAAACAAATTTTGAAAGATGATGAATTTGGAGAATTTTGAATCTTTACAAATCGTGCAAATCCATTTTCCACATTAAATTTTTGGTTTAATTTTTTTTACATAATACCTTGTACTGATCTTAAAAGATCCTGAAATTTTCAGAAAGGTGTTTTTTGTTTTTTCGGAAATATGAATTTTTTAATTTTTAAAAATTTGTATTTTTGAAACAAAACAACACCATCCTGAAAATTTTAGGATCTTTCAAGATCAGTCCAAGGTATGATATATAGAAAAAATTTAACAAAAAATTTAATGTGGAAAATGGATTTGCACGATTTTTAAAAATTAAAATTTCTCCAAATTCATCATTTTTCAAATATTTTTGCCGTAATATTTTTTTTTTCGTAGCCACAAGTATACTCTTCAAAACGAACCGAGAACGATTTTTTCGTCACTATAATAGTTTTCGAGATATTTAAAAAATAAACTTGAAAGATTTAAAAAATTGTAAAATTTTGAATCTTGCATAAGATTCGAAAAAAAAAAAAAAAAAATTTCTTTTGGTAGAACTTCGTTTTATTAAAAACGAAAACTTCTGATTCAATTTCATCGAAATTAAAAGGGTTCGATTCCAACGCTTGGTCATTTTGACATGGAATTACCCAGATAGATTTTTCCTATATTGTTTAAATAGATTTGAAACTCAAAATTGAGAAATATTTTTTTTTTTGAAATATATAGAAGTTTTAGCAAGGAAGTAAAATCGCGTCGAGCTTTAAAGATTTCCACAAATATTTTCGTATTTTATAGAAGTGATAAATATTTTTTTGATTTCCAAAAAAAAACATTGAAATGCAGTTTGATCGATGATGAAAATGTAAGTTGAAGAATAATCTAATATTGCCTTAAAATTCGATTTAAAAAAACTTTTTTAACAACGTTCAAAAAAATCATGACGGATGTAAAAAAAAATTCCGGCTATTGAGAAATTTGAATTTCAATTTGCCATTTTCATTACTAGCAAAAATGCACCTTGAACCATTTTTTTTTTTTAAACAAATAGCACTTTTGTTAATCTACAAAAAAAAATATCTCACATGATTTTTATTCGTGTGGTTACCCGCATAAAATATCGGTGGGAATTTTTTTTTAGCTAAAATTTTGCCTAAATGTCATATTAAAAAAAACATTCTATTGGGGGGAAAAATTGTTGAAAGAATGTTGTCAGAGTCAAATGAACGGACATTCAAATTTGAACGAAATTCGAGAAGCTTATGGGAATTTTTTTTTCATTGATATATGAATCTTCACACATTTTCATTCCCTCATCCTCCCTATATATGGGGCATTCCATCCCAAGTCGAACTGAGTGTGACCCTCGACCTCGCTGATTTCGTTTACGATTTTTTATATGATTCTTCCAACTCAAAATAGCATTCAAAATTTTTTTTCAGATTTTTAAAACCAAATTTGAATACGTTATAATTTTTTTAACATTTTTTTCGAAAATCTTGAGGGCCGTCATTTAAAAATCTCAAAAAATTCGTAAAAATCCGGTGTCAAAAATGAAAATTTTTTACCCAAAATTCATGATGTCCAGGCTTTTGCTTCCACCTCGATTTTAGGTTTTTATGAAGAAAACGAAAAAAAAATGGATGCAGAAATAAACCAACTATTTTTGGCAATTGTTGGTTAGAGATACAAATATTCAAGCCACTTTTCACGGTAGATCAATTTCTGCATCTATTTTTTTTCAGGTTTTCTTTATAAAAACCTAAAATCGAGGTGGAAGGGAAATCCTGGACATCATGAATTTTGGGTCAAAAATTTTCATTTTTGACAACGGATTTTTGAGAATTTTTTCAGATTTTTAAATTACGGCCCTCGAGATTTTCGAAAAAAATGTTCAAATAATCATAACGTACTCAAATGTGGTTTTAAAAATCTGAAAAAAATTGTGAATGCTATTTTGAGTTGGAAGAATCATATGAAAAATCGTAAACAAAATCAACGAGGTCGAGGGTCACACTCAGGTTGACTTCTTATGGAATGCCCCATATATAAGAGGGTGAGGGAATGAAACCGTGTGGAGAGAGTGGCGCGCTCAACGCCGGGCCAGCGAGGTCCCGGGATCGATCTTCCTGAGCAGACGCCTCCCCGTTCTGCGGCAGAGAGCCAGCATCGGTGAGAAGCACCGGCAGCATCCAAAACCCCCACGAAATGGTGCGGGTTATGTGGATGTATCTCGAAACATATATTAAATATTAAGGTGCTCCAAAAAAAAATCGTTCCAATTTTTTCAATCTAGGAACAAAAAATATATGCCAAACAAAAAATCAACCCAAACATGAAAACATTTTTGATTCTCATTCTTTTTAATACAAAATCATAGTTCACGTTTTGAATAAAAAATAATCATTGAAAATAAATTGAATCATGATTTCAATTATATTTTAGAATAAATATTCTAAAATATAATTATAATCTAATTCTAAAATTTATTACAAGAATTGAAGGACTAAATTGAAATTTTTAATTTTTTGTTATTTGAAAATCATAGCTTATTTGCGTTTTGAAAATTGAAATTGAAAATACATCGGAAAATGCTTATTCTAAAATCTAGCAAAATTTCATTGCAACATCCAAAGTATCATTCGAAAAAGGTTTGTTGAATTTAAGGAAATCTGACGAGCTCCTTTTCGAAGAAATTTTTTCGTTTATCATGTATCTAAATTTTTTTTTGCTTCAAGAACGAAAAAATGAAAGGTCGATTTTTTTTTGCACCACCCTGATATGAATATATGATACCGCAGGTTTGGGTTCTCATGGTAACCACCGCGGCTGTGAGACCGCGCAGAAGATTCGTGAAACAAGGAATTGCCACAATTTTTGAAAATTTTTCAATCCTCAATTTTTTCTAATTAAGGATGTTGAGTCCTTATGAAATCTTTTAATGTTAATTGTTCAATAAATAACTTCTTAATCGTCGTGAAATTTGTAAAGGACCTCCTGAATACTTCATGTAAAAACATATTAAATTTTCAGAATTTTATCATCAACCTCTTAAGGGTTAACCAATTACTTCAACCTCTTAAGGGTTAAAATAAAAAATGATGAGAAAATTCTGAAAATTTTGGTATGTTTTTGTACGAAGTATTTAAGAGGTCGTGTAAAAATTTCACGACGATTAGGAAACTCGTTATTAAAATATTAACATTTTGTTAAGAACAATTTTTTAAACAAATTAAACAATATTTATCAATAAACTTCGTTTTGTTTCCGTTGCTTTCAATATAGTGTAGATATTAAAAAATTGAGAGGACAAAAAAAAATTTATCGCGAAATTATATCAGTTTCCATGAGACTACATTTAATTTAATTTAATTTGTTAATGTTAATTGTTCGATAACGAGCTTCCTAATCATCGTAAAATTTGTACGCGACCTCTTACATAATTTATCCAAAAACATAACAAATTTTCAGAATTTTCTCATCATTTGCGATTTGGGACTCAACATCCTTAATTCTTTGATTTTCAACGCTTGATGAATTTTCCTGCTCTTGTGTGAGAAATGTTCTCAGAGGTTTAACAATGATAAAAGAAAATTTGGCAAAATGATAAATTGCTGTGAAAAAGCCCTTTTTATAGCGGAAAATCATTTTCCGAAAATTAAAGGAAATTCCTCCAAGGATGGAAAAATTCAGGGTGATTTGAAAATGATGAATTTGCGGAGATTATAGGATTATAATGCGAAAAGATTTTTTTTCTAAAATGAGGAATGCAAAAAAAATCAATTCAATGACATTTCGATTTTATAAAAATATTTTAATCTTGATGAAAAATAATTTTCTGAGAAAACGAAATTGCTTAGGAATTGATTAGGATTTTTTTTCCCAATATTTGTAATCATATTTTCGATATTATCGATTGCATTATTTTTAAAGATAAAATAGCAACAAGCTCGGATAATTCGAATTTGGGAGTGCCATAAAATTTTCAAAGGGTGGAAACTTATCGAACGATGGGAAAAAACGAGGGAAATATTTTCAATTTTCATGACCAATCAAAGGAAAATAGCTCGAATAAAATTTCCAGCCAAAGTATCGGAAAATTTTCTCAGAATAGTAAAAATAAACCCTGCAAATTGTTTGAATGAACTAAATCGGAAGTCAAATACGTTCAAATAAATATTTTCTTTGGTCTAACTAAATAATTAGTTTCTTGAATAATTCTGCGCTTCGGTTGACCAAAATATTATTCGGGCAAAAAAATGTTGAATTGTATCAACTAAATATTCGTTTGAACGTATTTGACTTCCAATTTAGTTCACTTCACCATTTTTTTTTCTCAGTGTAGTTCACACATCTTCCTTTATCACAAAGTATGGCAATCAAATTTGGCTTCCTCATAAAGGAAGCTTTGTTAACTATCGAAAAACATGATTACTCAATGTGCAAATTTTCGAAATTCTTTCAAATTTATTTCTTGCCAAATTTGATTTTTGCCAAATTCAATAGCGATCAACCTTGATCACTATTTTAAATGCGTACAAAATTTCAGGACAATATCTCGCAAACAGCCAAAGTTAGAGTACGCCATTTAAAAAAAAAACAAAATTTGATAAAATTTTAATCATTCGATCGATTTTCGCCAATTTTAATAACTAACATCCTCGATAGCTATTTTACCTCTGTGCAAAGTTTCATTGCAATATCCTAAAAATTTCACAAGCTAGAGCATTTACGCTATTTTTCAAAAATTTAAAAATTTCATAAAATTTTAATCCCTCGATAAATTTTCGCCAAATTCAATAGCGAACGCTATATACTAGTTCCTTACAAAGTTTTACTGCAATATCTTGAAAATTGTGTGAGTTAGAGCGCTTACGCTATTTTTCGAAAAATTCAAAATTTGATAAAAATTTAATCTTTCGATCGATTTTTGTCAAATTCAATACCAAAAAATCTAACAATAGCTATACTAATTCTGTATAAAGTTTGAGTGCAGTATCTTGAAAATTGCAGAAGTTAGAGCTTTTACGCCATTGTTGCAAAAACGAAAAAAGTCGATAAAATCTGAACACCCGTTAGAATTAAAACAAAATTTTTTCATAATAAAGGTCACAAATCCATCGGGACATTTTTTACAAGCATTTATTTAGTTTTTTCACCTGTCCCGGTGTCTGTCTGTCTGTCTCTAGTCAAATCTTGCAAGTTAAATTTGACCCACTTTCCGGTTTCCGATTGAGTTAAAATTTGTCATGCATATGTAAATCGGATGACAATGCAATATTATCACAAAAAATTTGCAAATTTTTTGCAAAGAAATTGTTTCGCAAAATTTTTATAAAAAATTAGCTTGAAAATGGTTTTGCAACAAAAAATGTTTCGCCAATTTTTTTGCAAAAAAATTGTTTTGCAATATTTTGTTCACAAAATAGTTTTGAGCAATGGATTTGCAACATTTCTCTACGAAAATGTTGCGCTACAGTCTTTTTCCAAAAAATTTTGTGAAAAAATTTTCTTGCATAAATTTTGCAGAAAAATATTACAAACTGTGAAATAACTAAACTAGTTATTTAATATCATGAATACTAAAAAGTAAAAAATGAATCAACGAAAAGAAATATTTTTTAAGACAAGCCTTTTATTATAATTGTTAATAAAAAAATAACTAAAAAGTTAAAAATAATTTTATTCCGATTGGAAATAAGTTTTCAAATAAAAGCGTTTTGCATTTCAACAGAAGAGGAAAAAAAAGAGGGTGTAACACGCTTTTATTTGAAAACTTATTTCCAATCGGAATAAAATTATTTTTAACTTTTTAGTTATTTTGCTTCCTCGTAAAGGAAGCTTTGTTTTCGTGAAAACATTTCTTTTCGCGATTTTTATGCCAATATGTTCAAAATGTCCTAAAACATCGAGAAATCATATTTAGAAAAAATGTCCGGATGGATGTGTGTGTGTGTGTGTGTGTGTCCTGAGTTTCAGATGTAAATAACTAATGTCGCGAAAACGCTTCGAGATATCAAGCTAAAATTTGGCACACTTGTCGAGCACGAATTGCTCTTCATTATGAAAAAAATTTTGTTTTAATTTTAACGGGTGTTCAGATTTTATTGACTCTTTTCGTTTTTACAAGAATGGCGTAAACGCTCTAACCTCTGCAATTTTCAAGATATTGCACTCAAACTTTGTACAGAATTAGTATAGTTATTAAGGTTGTTTGGTATTGAATTTGGCGAAAATCCATCGAGGGATTAAAATTGTATGAAATTTTGAATTTTTTGAAAAATAGCTTGAACGCTGTAACTTGTGTAATTTTTAAGATATTGTACTGAAACTTTGTGCAGAGCTAATATAGCTATCGAGGTTGTTCGCTATTAAATTTGGCAAAAATCCATCGAGGGATTAAAATTTTAAGAAAGTTTTAATTTTTTGAAAAATAGCGTAAACGCTCTGACTTGTGCGATTTTTAAGATATTGCACTGAAAATTTACACAGAACTAATATAGCTATCGAGGATGTTCTTTATTAAATTCGGCGAAAATCGATGGAATGATTAAATTTTTATCAAATATTTAATTTTTATAAAAAAAGCGTAAACGCTTTAACTTTTGAAATTTTTTGGATATTGCAATGAAATTTTGTGAAGAGCCAGTATAACTATCAATGTTATTCGCTATCGAATTTCGCAAAAATCTATCCAAGGATTAAAATTTTATGAAATTTTGAATTTTTTGAAAAATAGCGCAAGCGATAAAAATTGAACACTTTTGTAGCGTTAAATTAGCATTGAAAAGTTCAAACTAATAGAAGTTGCAAATTTTGCACATTGATTAATCATTTTTTTGAATAGTTAACAAAGCTTTCTTTATTAGGAAGCCAAATTTCATCACCATACTTTTCGATAAAGGAAGCTATGTGGACTATGGATAAAGATGAGAAAGCAATGTGCAAATTTCAATTTGCAGAGTTTTTTTATTAACGACTAATAAAAGCTTGTTAAAAAATCAAAATTTCGATTATTTTTCTAAACATGATTTCTCGATGTTTTGGAACATTCTACTCATTGGCATAAAAATGTGAAAACTAGAAATATTTAAGTGATGAAAAAAGAGGAATTTTTCCCAACTTTCAAATCCTGGTGGGAAAAACTAAAAACACGAATTCCGGCTGAAAATTAATTTTGATTTTAATCTTCGCAGCATTTTCGATACTCGAAAGTTTTTTGAGGCAGAGACGAAAGGAGGATCATTCATTGATGTCGAACTGGCTGATTGGCTGATTCCACGATGGTTCACGATGACGTTAAGGGCCTACGATGAGGACGTTTCGCGCGCATGTGTCGCCTCGAGCGGATAGAGTCGTCGAGGCATTGGCGGTGGCTGCGCGAAAGAGCTCGTTGGATGGAGGTGGAATCAGCGATAAAGGGAGAGAAAGAGGGCGAGAGAGAGAGAGAGAGAGAAAGAACACCGGCAGATCCGCACACTCGATCGTACGTTAGCCGGGTCTAACGCGCGCGTAACGTTCGTTTGTGCGGGTTTATTCTACGAGAGAGACAGAGAATGAGGTAGGAAGAGTGGAAATTGCCGCGCAGAGGGAAGAAAACTGAGGTAAATCCAGGAAAGTCGAGTTTCCTCAGTACGGACGCGACTCTCGGGTCGGCCGGACTCCCGAAAGCCGTTCCAGCTTCAAACTGGTCCGGCTGAGAGACAGAAACCATAAATTTTCCACAAATCAATCGAAGAAGAAGAAAAACAGTGAAAACTTGGAATCAAGGATGGCCGAGCTTGGATTAATCGTGAACGTTTTCCTCGAGGATGTTTTCACGAAGTCGCGAAGCGATTTTCACAATAATCGCGTCTCGTGCTGGTAGCACGAGGAAAAGCCAGTTTTCTTCGATTTTCCAGCTTTTCTTGCTGAATAAATTTCCAAAGGAAAAACAAAAGGGAGAGGAGGAAATTTGAAAGATTTGGAAAGGACGAAGGAATCGAAGATTCGACGAGGAAAAAGCTGGAAAAAGCCGGAAAAAGCCTTTGAGGCATTTTCCTTTGAGGATTTTCCCGGAAAAATTCGTGTGTGAAAGGACCTTATACAGTTTGGTAATTCTTGGAACGTTATCCTTCATTATTTTTGGATAAACGAGGAAACGTAGAAAAAAAACAATAAGAGGAGAGGGGCTTTCCCTGCAAAGCTTTGCCGCAATGACGTCACCGGCCGGGAAACCGGCGACTATCGTCCAGAGAGCTCGAAGAAAAATATCTCTTCCATGGTTTCGTCAGGGCTCCGTCGCACCGCCGCATCCTGCATTAGCGAGACAGCATACTATCGACACACCAGGATCATTCCAATCCCGACTATTGCGACGACAACCCTCCCTCTCCCAGGTAGAAATTTTTGCTCAACCCCTTTTTTCACTGGCGACGACTTTTTTTGGCGCTGAGGAATTTTTTTGTTAAGAATTACACGAGAATTGAATTTTTGAAAAGTTCGTGCAAGGAAATTGAAAAATTTGCGCTGAAACGCTTGCAGTTGGGAGCTGATTTTTTATTTTCCATTTTTTTCGTATTTTATGTGACGAGGAAAAATTTAGTCGAGTTCAGAGTGAAATTTAAAATATTTGGCTCGGAATATTATTTAATTCGCGAAATTTGAATTCTAAGTAAATTTCATTCGATTGGAATTCGAAAAAGTGGCGTTTTGCCAAAAAAAATTCTAATAGAGGTTCATTCAATTTTTTGGAAAAATTTAATGAACCGCTTATCGGAAATTTTTTTTTGATAGGAATTTATTTTAATTTAATCGAATAGTTTCTGAATAATTTTGAATCTTCTGAATAGTTTCTGACTCATTCTGAATAGTTTTTGAATAATTTTCAATTTTTCTGATAAGAGGTTCATTTAATTTTTTTTTTTAATTGATCCTCTTATCAGATTTTTTTTTTCTGATAGAAATTTATTTTAATTGAATCGTATAGTTTCTGAATATTTTTGAATTTTCTGAATAATTTCTGAAAAGTTTCTGAGAAATTTTCAATTTTTCTGATAAGAGGTTCATTCAATTTTTTCAAAAAATTGATTGAAGATTGAGCTTCATTCCATTTTTTCAAAAAGTTAAATGAAGATTGAGGTTCATACCATTTTTTCAATAAATTGAATGAAGGTTGAGGTTCATTCCATTTTTTCGAAAAATTGAAAGAACCCTTCTCAGAATTTTTTTTTCAATTCTTCTGATAAGACGTTCATTCCATTTTTTCGAAAAATTGAAAAAATTCATTCCATTTTTTCAAAAAATTGAAAAAATGCATTCAATTTTTTCGAAAAATTGAATGAACTCTTCTCAGAATTTTTTTTTCTGATAGTAATTTACTTTATTTTAATCGAATAGTTTTTTAGATCGAAATGAAATTAATTTTGATCGGACCAAGTGGCCGAAATTTTTCTCCCCCTCTATTTTCGTCGGTACGCACCTTCTCGCAATAATTTTTTTTTTTCAATCCAAGTGATACGACAATCGAATTGATAATTTTTTTTCATGCTGATGGATTTGAAAAAGTGAAATTGGAAAATTTCCGATAAAACTTTCGAAGTGAGGGATTATTTTTTTTGTAGTCAGAAGGATGAATTCAGTCAATTTAAAATTAAGCCTATTTTTTCTCATCATTCGAGCAAAAAACGAAATTTCAAATCAGAAGAATTAATTTCAATTCAAAGATTGATTCGATTTTGCTAACTGTAAAATTCTGCAATTTGGCAAAATAGACTGAATCGAGTAAATTTGTTTCAACCCCCTTCATTTTTTTCAAGCGAATAAATTTATTCCTATTTTCTTGATTTCTATTTCAATCGAGCAAATTCTAGTTCCGATTAAAAATTATCATTTTGCTCCAAAAAAAAATCTTATCGCGAATGCATTTTTTTGCCGATATTTCGTTATCGTGTTTGTCGAGATAAGGGCTCGCAGAGGGTTGTTTCCCCCTCCATTAGCACCGTTTTTCCACCTAGAGGAAATTTCTCTCTCCCGCCGGATATCGAGTATTTTTTTTTTATTCTTTCCTTATCGCGAACCAACAGACGTGTCACGCTTCGTCGAAGCTTTCGATTCGTTGAAAAAGATAAACTCCAATTGTTCGGATTATACAACGTTCATTGTGTTTATATATAGATATATATTTATCGACGTTTCAATGAAGAAAATTTAGTCTCACTGAGGCGCCACCGGATTTGCCGAGGTCATAGCAGAAGCTTCAGCGTCTGACCCTGAAAAGAGGGTGGTTTCTCTTGCCATGGCTAGTGCAGCTGCTACCCCCACTTTTTTTCTTATTTATCATCCCCCAACCTCGTAAAAAACATTTTCACAGGATAACACCATTAAAAATTGGCATTAAACTTGAAAGAAAAATCTTGAGTAAAATTAAAACGAACGACAAACTGCAGAGATTCCTTTTTTCTTTTTTCTTAAAAAAAAGAAAAATTCTTTCAAATATCCGGGCCAAATAATGCAAGATTATTCGCAACTGACATATAAAACTGATAAAAATGATGTCGAGGAGAATTTCGTAACTAAAAAAAAATAAAAAATTAATTTAAATTAGAGTGATTCCACGTAAAACCAGAAGACGTTCAACGACTCAAAAAACAACTTTTTTGCTTTTGTGTATAACTGTCGGACTTTGGAATTCGAGAATTTCACTTTGAGAAATCGAAACTGTATTAAAAACCCTGCAAAATGAGCATAAATTAACCTCATTTGGTGCATTTATGACGCCACAATCTTTAAACTACTTTTTTTCAAAAATCAAGAATAACGGAAAGACCTCGTTTTTTGAAAGTCTGAAAAAATCATATTAAATGTTTACGACAAAAAATTTATATTTCTGTGGAGTTTGAACTAGTTCTGACCAATAGATTTTAAATTATTGATTAATTTCATCTTTCAGAAATCAGTTTCAGCTATTTTGGGACATTCATGTTTTGACTTTAGATTTTCTGAGAATTTCGTCAATAAAATCGATAGTCATTGTTTCACAAAATTATTAAAAAATCAAATGATAATATTTACGAATAATTGCTTTTTCTGCAACTTTAGGTCTAAAGTTGCGATTGTTTAAAGTGTAAAAATTTATAAAACAATTTAAAAGTACGTGATTTAAAAAAAATCATAATTCGTAAAAATAATTTTATTTTGGGCTAGCAATTAAACAGCAATGTTTTCTCATGATAGAGAACAAAGGAAAATATCGAGATATGGATTTTTTTGACCTGCTGGTTTGACGAGGAATCACTCATTAATTAAAATTAAATAAAAAATAAAAACGTGGTAAAATTATTGTACCTGAAAAATAGAAATGGAATATATTTTCCATTATTTCTCGGCTTTTCGAGACTATTTTCCTTATTTTTTCACGCAAATTGGAGAGTTTAAATTTCGAATGATGAAATTTATTTTCTCCAAATGGGCCAACCCTGAAAGAAAGTGGCATCTGCCGGAGGTCCTTGTGCTCCTTTCTCTCAACGACTAATGAATTTATTAGCCTGGCTTGCATTATTTATACATCGGAAAATCTGGGAGGGTAAATAGTATCGCGAGAAAAAATCGTTTTATTTGTATTTTTTCATTTTCATTTTTTTTTTTTTTTTTTTTAAGGCCACCAACGAATGTAAAAACATCCGGTGATCTCGCGGAGGAGACGAGGAAGAGATATGTTAGAGCCTGAGAGATGTGAAACGCGTATATCTTTCGCGAAAAAGGAAATGGCAAAAACGAATCGAGTTCAGGGTCCTACGTACGACGTTATAATTCTCATCTTTGCTTGGACTAATATTTATTTTTAAATTCCCCTCCTCCCTCTTTCTTTCTCTCTCTCTTTTTACGTTGTGGAATCCACGATGACTCATATTTGAGTTTCTTCATTACATCCTCGATACTATAACGCCAATTTCATTGCCCATTTCCGTTTTCTCGCCCCAGTATTTTTGATTTTTTTTTTCGATTTTTTATCACCGTCAAAAATGAATATTGACCAAATTTTCGATTTCCTCTCTGAATGCAAATCCTTGGAAAAAAAAACTTGGGGGATTTATTAAAGGTCTAAACTTTAAGAATATTTTTTAAAAAATGATTTTTTCAAAATTTTAGACCAGAATTAATGAACCATAGATTCAAACTGCATTCATATGGGGCATTCCATACCAAGTCGACCTGAGTGTGATTTCGTTTATGATTTTTTATATGATTCTTCCAACTCAAAATAGCATTTAGAATTTTTTTCAGATTTTTAAAACCAAAAACGAGTACGTTATGATTTTTTGAACATTTTTTTCGAAAACCTTGAGGGCCGTAATTTGAAAATCTGAAAAAATTCTCTGAAATCCGGTGGCAAAAATGAAAATTGTTGACCCAAAATTCATGACGTCCAGGATTTCCCTTCCACCTCGATTTTAGGTTTTTATGAAGAAAACGTAAAACAAAGAAATAGATGCAGAAATTGATCTACCGTGAAAAGTGGCTTGAATATTTTTATCGTTAACCAACAATTTCCAAAAATAGTTGGTTAATTTCTGCATCTATTTTTCTTACGTTTTCTGCATAAAAACCTAAAATCGAGGTGGAAGCGAATGCCTGGACGTCATGAATTTTGGGTCAAAAGTTTTCACTTTTGACATTGGATTTTTGAGAATTTTTTCAGATTTTTAAATTACGGTCCTCGAGGTTTTCGAAAAAAATGTTCAAAAAATCATAACGTACTCAAATTTGATTTTAAAAATCTGATAAAAATTCTGAATGCTATTTTGAGTTGAAAGAATCATATAAAAAATCGTAAACTAAATCAGCGCGGTCGAGGGTCACACTCAGGTCGACTTGGTATGGAATGCCCCATATATATATGGGTAGAGTTGAGTTGTGATATCGATTCGTGTCTTATCTCGTCCGATGCTTTTAATCCGAGCATCTGATCGAGTACCCGATAAGAATATTTATATCCCCAGATGAGAATCGTCCATCGTGGGAATAAATGTGAAAATTCGTGAAAATTGCTTCTAGCTATTTTTTTTTAGAATTTAAATGATTGAAGCAAAGTTCGTGGGGATGAGATTGAAATCTATTTTAGCAGCTTGAAAATTGAGGAAGAAGAAAACGCAAAGTTCATTTCTGGAGGTGATTTTTATGATGGAATAACTTTTGAACTGTTTGAGTTTCCTTACTGAATTTTTTTTACACTCCTTTAGTGCTAATTTAAAAATATACAAAGTTTGGGGCGTTGACGAGATTTTTATTTATTTTAAAATCAAATTTTGTGTGAGAAATTTGAACTTGATGTAAAATTACAAAATTTAGGGCGTTGGCAAACATTTTCCGAAAAATCTGAACATTTTCAAAAATCTCAGGTTTTTAATAAATTTGAAAAATTAGTCGGGATAGTTAAAGGCCTTCAAACTCATTTTTTCTTTTTTTTTCGCCACAAACTTTCTCAGTGAATTTCCTCGAGTGTTTAAGACAAAGTGAGGGAAAACGTACATCCGAACAACCAACTTAAAATCCCTCGGGGTAATTCGCACTTTCCCAGAGTGCCATTTGGAAAAGTGCGCCTCGAGCTCTATCTCGACGACCAATTTTCGAACCATCAACAACCCCTTCTCGAGTCACTTTCGTTCTCATTAAATCGGTCGGAGCAGAAAAATAACAACAACAACCTCAATTCGAGAAAATAGCAAAAAATCGTAAACCTTCATTTTTATCTGCTCTCATCCTCCAAAAGACTTTTCTCATCGCTCGTATAATTCAAAAAAATGAACGTTGCGATAAATCCTCAAATTTATCAATCCCACCCCTAAAGTATCACCAACCCCTTCTCGCACTGTTGGATTCTCATTGAATCGTTGAAAGTCGAAATAAACGACCAAATTCGATTTGAAAAAGTGGCAAAAAATCGTAAATAGTCATATTTATCAAACCCACCCCTAAAACATCACCAACCCCTTCTCGCACTTCTTGAATTCTTATTAAATCCGTGAAAGTGGGAATAAACGACAAAATTCGATTTATAAAACTGGCAAAAAATCGTAAACAGTCAAATTTATCAAACCCACCCCTAAAACATCATCAACCCCTTCTTACACTCCTGGATTCTTATTAAATTCATGAAAGTGTAAATAAACGACAAAATTCAATTTGAAAAAGGGGCAAAAAATCGTAAATAGTCAAATTCACCAAACCCACCCCTAAAAAAACACCAACCCCTTCTCGCACTTCTTGAATTCTTATTAAATCCGTGAAAGTGGGAATAAACGACAAAATTCGATTTGTAAAACTGGCAAAAAATCGTAAACAGTCAAATTTATCAAACCCACCCCTAAAACATCACCAACCCCTTCTCGCACTTCTTGAATTGTTATTAAATCTGCGAAAGTGGGAATAAACGACAAAATTCGATTTATAAAACTGGCAAAAAATCGTAAACAGTCAAATTTATCAAACCCACCCCTAAAATATCATCAACCCCTCCTCACACTGTTGGATTCTCATTAAATTCATGGAAGTGCAATTAAATGACAAAATTCAATTTAAAAAAGGGGCAAAAAATCGTAAATAGTCAAATTTATCAAATCCACCCCTAAAAAATCACCAACCCCTTCTTGCACTTCTTGAATTCTTATTAAATCGGTGAAAGTGGGAATAAACGACAAAATTCGATTTGTAAAACTGGCAAAACATCGTGAATAATCAAATTTATCAAACCCACCCCCAAAACATCATCAACCCCTTCTTACACTGTTGGATTCTCATTAAATTCGTGAAAGTGTAAATAAACGATAAAATTAAATTTGAGAAAGGGGCAAAAAATCGTAAACAGTCAAATTGATCAATCCCACCCCTAAAACATCATCCACCCCTTCTCACACTGTTGGATTCTCATTAAATCCGTGGAAGTGGAAATAAACGACAAAATTCGATTCGGGAAAATGGCAAAAAATCGTAAATCGTCAAATTTTATTTATTCTTTTCCCCCTATGGATTTTTCTCATCGCTCGTATAATTTACAAAAATAAACGTTGCGATAAATCCTCAAATTTATCAATCCCACCCCTAAAATATCACCAATCCCTTCTCGCCCCACCCGAATTCTCATTAAATCGCTAAAAGTGGTACGAAAAACCAACAAATTCGATTTGTAAAACTGGCAAAAAATCGGAAACAGTCAAATTTATCAAACCCACCCCTAAAACATCATCAACCCCTTCTCACACTGTTGGATTCTCACTAAATTCGTGAAAGTGGAAATAAACGACAAAATTCGATTTTAAAAAGTGGCAAAAAATCGTAAACAATCAAATTTATCAAATCCGCCCCTAAAACATCAGTCACCCCTTCTCACACTGTTGGATTCTCATTAAATCCGTGAGAGTGGAAATAAACGACAAAATTCGATTCGGGAAAATGGCAAAAAATCGTAAATCGTCAAATTTTATCTATTCTCTTCCCCCAAAGGACGTATAATTCACAAAACAAATGGTGCGATGAAAGATCGCACGTGTGTGTGTGTGGAAGAAAAATAGCGATAGGTGGGAAAAATCGTTTATCGAATTTCGTTTTGTACGCAGTCGAGTGCTAATATCGATTTCGTCTGGCTCACAAACTCTGTTTTTTTTCTCCCTGCCCTCGCTCATTTTCTTCGACACATTTGTCAGGGGTTGGAGGTAGGAAATATCCGATGGGAGGCAGTCGAGAACTCGGGAGGTACACACACATTTGTGATGTGAATTTCTATTTTTTTTCCTTTTTTCTTCTTCCTTCTCAACGTTTTCTCTTCTTATTCTAGCCCCTCGTGAAAATGGCCACTTCAGACGCCTCGAGCAATCGCTTTTTTTCTTTCTTTCTTCTCAACCCTCGATTTTGTGCCATTTCAGTGGGACCGAGGCTGATAATTTTTGCAGTATATTGAAGGAAAAAATTGAGCCAGTTAAAGTTATTTTGAAACTTGAGAAGAAAATGCCCCGGAAAATTTTTATTCACCATCCGACTCTTCTTAACAGAGGCTTAATCCATGCAGAAACGATCGGGGGTTGCAAATATGCTAATTAAAATGTTTAATTCTCAATATTTGTTTTTTTTTCAATATAATGAAAGAAAAAAATACAAAATTATTTGAAAAATTACCAAGAAAAATGCCCAGCATCACAAAATCAATCGATTCTTATATTTCAATATAAAAAATGACGGAAAATCTCAGCCAATTTCTAAAATTTCTAAACTGAAGCAGCAGTGTTGGAAAAACAATTAAACGTAAATAAATTCACGCAGGAACTATTTTCTAACTAATTGAAAAAAAAAATTAAATTAATTAATTCAAAAACAATCGGAATTCAATGAAAGTAAAAAATAAAAAAAACGTTTCGTTTCAAACCATTCAATTTCTTTTGGATATTGCCCTTGTTCTTGGAAGAATCGAGTTTGCCGAAAATTCGATCAAGAAGGTTCGAGTTCTCAACCTAGTGTATATATATATATGGGGCATTCCACGCCGGTATCCAAACATTTTCGTATGAATTGAAGGTGTATCAGTGTGAAGGTTTGCAAAAAGGGCCCACTCAATTCAGGTTTCTCCTTCTATTAAAAAAAAAAAAAAAATCCGACAAAGCTTGTTATAAACAGAAGGAAAGCCCTGCCCACTTTATCTCAACGCTCGAAATTTTTTATATAGGAAGAGAGATTTTTGTTATTTTTTTTCAAATTTTTAAATTCGGGGTAACATTTGTTAATAAAATTATTATTAAGTCAGTTAAATCATTTTTAAAAAATCGGAAAAAAATTCGGAGTCCTTTTCAGAGGTACTACAAAACGATAAAAAATTGCGGACAAAATCGGAGAGGTGAAGGGTCAGACCCAGGTCGAATCGGTGTGGAATGCCCCATATATATTTATATGTATATATACTTCACCTTTGCGTGGATCCCCCTCCCCCTCGTCAATTATAATCAAACTGAGTGCTCTCTCTCTCTCTCTCTCTCTCTCTCTCTCTTCGTTTCTAATTGCCACAATGGCGCTTCCGCTTTCTCATCAATTGCAGGTGCAATAAAAGTCACCCAGAGAGACCGCTCGTCACTCGCAGAAACCTCCCTCACTTTCCCATGTACCATAAATCTTGCTATAATACGTCAATTTCGAAGTTTCAAACTCATCTTCGCGGTTGAAGAGAGGTAGAGAGAGAGAGAGAGAGAGGAAGGTAGAAAAAAGTGGTTTTCCACAAAGGGGAAACCATAAAAAAAATTGCTTAAACCCTCTTTCGTGTTGGACACTCGTTACGCAATATCATTTATCTTTCAACCTTCTTCCAATGTGTATTTCCATTGGGATTAGGTGGCGCCGTCTCAGCCACCGCTAAACTCCCTTCACCCTCTAATTACGAATTTTTCCCTGACTATTTTTCCTTCCCTTTTTATTGTTTTCCCCCATTAACGAAAATTCAGCTCCTCTGCAACACTTTTTGCCTCTTCGTGTCGATTTTGTTGGGAAAAAAAATTAGTAATTGTGGAAAAGTTCATTACGGGGCAAAAAGTAGGTCGAAATGTCGTGACGAAGCAAGTTTCAATTCTTTACAATTTTTTTTTTAATCTACTTATTCTTTTTAGGCTTTCATAAGGGGGAATCTGTAAGGGATGAAAAATTGTCAATGTTGAAAACTATGTAACCAGAGTTGTGAAAGTAGTAATGTAAAAGTAATGCATTACCCATTACTTTAAACAACGTGTATTGGATAAGTTTTCCGTTACAAATTACAAAAGTAACGTGTAATGAATGAATGTTCCATTACAAATGAAAATAGTAATTTTTATTATTCAATTGTAATTTTTACAACAATGGAGTAAAAATTACTCCAAAAAATCGCTGTTCACACATTTACCACTATGATAGTAAAGTTAACAAAAACTTGATACAAACGAATTATTTTAATTGAAAAATTAATAGACTTATCTTTGAGCAAAATAGTACCTGCTCCAAATTGTCGTAGAAACAATGTCATAAAAGTAATGCATTACCCATTACTTTCAATAATGTGTATTGGATAAGTTTTCCGTTACAAATTACAAAAGTAACGTGTAATGAATGAATGTTTCATTATAAATGAAAATAGTAATGTGTAATGGATGCGTGTTCCATTACAAATAGAAAAAGTAATGTGTAATGTATGCATGTTCCATTACAAATAATAAAAGTAATGGGTAACGGTTGCATGTGCCATTACAAATTAAAAATATAACGTGTAATGAATGACTCCTTCATTACAAATTACAATTTTTAAAAAGTAATTTGTAGTGGAGAATATTCCATTACAAATTAGTGTGTTTCTACGAAAATTTGGAGCAGGTCCTATTTTGCTCAAATGTAAGTCTATTAATTTTTCAATGAAAACAATTTGTGTGTATCACGTTTTTGTTAACTTTACTATGATAGTGGTAAATGTATGAACAGTGCTTTTTTGGAGTAATTTTAACTCCATTCTTGAATTGTAATTTTTACAAGAATGGAGTAAAAATTACTCGAAAAAATCGCTGTTCATACATTTACCACTATGATAGTAAAGTTAACAAAAACTTGATACACATGAATTATTTTCATTGAAAAATTAATAGACTTATCTTTGAGCAAAATAGTACCTGCTCCAAATTGTTGTAGAGACACACTAATTTTTAATGGAATATTCTCCAATACCAATTACTTTTTTTCAATTGTAATTTGTAATGGAGCACTCATCCATTATACATTACTTTTTTTATTTGTAATGGCACATGCATCCATTACACATTACTTTTGTTATTTGTAATGGCACGAGCATCCATTACACATTACATTTTTATTTGTAATGGAACGCACATTCATTGCACATAACTCTTGTATTTTGTAATGTCACACTTGTCCATTTCACATTATGCAGTGTAATGAGTAATGAATACAGTAATGCATTATCAAAGTAATGGATTATTTACAACTCTGTATGTAACATAGGAATTTCAAATTTGACATAATACATAATTAAAATAAGGGGGGGGGGGGGAGGCAGTTTGGTAAAAAAAAATTGTAATCAATATATCGTATAAAATCGTGTAATTAATATGATCGTATCGTATAATCGTGTAATTAATATATCGTAATAAAAATAGGTTTTTCATAGTATTGATAAGGAACCGTAATTGTACGAGGCTTTCTTCTTCTTCTTGGCTGATTTTTTTTTTTTTCATTGTTTAATTTAAAGAATTTTTTGTTTTAGATCTCTCTGACAATTTCCTTCATCTCCGTGTCCATTATTCTCGAGGAAAAAGGTCACCCGGGAAATTCACGACTCGTTGAGGGACTTTTCTATGGACGATCATTTGTCGTCGTCGACGTCGACATGAATGCTTTGCATTTCCGTCGTGAAGTGTTCGTGACATGTGCTCGAGCGAATTCAAACGGCGTTGAACGTCGCCAGTTTTTTTTTTTTATTTCTTTCTGAAAGAACTATCTCAGAGAATCGGTGTGTGTGTCACGGAAAAACACTCTCTTTTCTCACTCTTTCTCTCGAGTGATCCTTAATGAGTCCTGGACGCTCGATTATTCCCTCATTTTTTGTTTCACTCTCGTTCTCTTCCAAATCTCTCTTTTCTCAATTATTCGTCACGTTTTTTCCTTCAAGAAAAAGTGTCGACTGGATTTTTCAAACCCTTTCGCTCAAAAGGATCTCTCTAATTTTCGGAAAAACGGTCCCAACAATTTTTAGAAATTTCAATCAAAAGCGTTCATACCTTTATGATTTTTTTCTAATTCTAAAATCGCTGTGCAATTTTTTTTTACTTTAATCATCAATGTCAGACTATTTTTGAAAGTCATTATTTCTCTCTGATCTGAACGCCTCAAGCGATTATTTTCAAAATTCTCGCAAATTTTCCGTGCGTTTTATTTTTTAGTTTTTTCGATCCGAACCCCTTAATCCATTAATTCTAAATTTAATACCAACCATTGTTGTTGTTTGGTACGCTCGTGAAAAAACATTACAAAAGTTGGAGCAAACGCAAGAATTTTAATTTCCATAAAAAAAAAAAAAAAAAAAATTAGCCCCTCGAGGCTTTTCCCGAAAGTTTATTTTCGGCGAAGAAACTAACGCTAAAAGCCGTTGCTCACGATGTCGTTAATCGGATTTTGTACTACCAAAATGGCAACAAGACAGAGAGAGAACTATCGAGGAGATCGATTGAATCTGAGAGAGGGAGAGAGAGAGAGGCGATCCCCTCCAACTTTACATTGAACCAAACTATAATGCACGACACAACGAACACAAGCAATTATTGGAAAATAATATCAGCCACACATTTGTGTGTTCGCTGTAAATGGTATATCGCTGTTGAAAGTTTTCCCGGTCGTAATTATTGTGCTAAAATCATCATCCTCGATTGAGCTCTGTTTTCGTGTCGATCGCCATTAATAAGACTCTAGAAAGAAATAGAAAAAAAAATTAATCCGAGAATAGGATACTTATTCCGGATCTTTATTCATATTACCGCAGTATTTTGTGCAATTTGCTGAATTTTCTAAAAATTGTCTGAACCATTTTTCGTTAATCTCGACGATGTTTTAGAAATTACAAAATTAGCTAATTTCCTTCAAAAGACTCTCGTGCAATTTGCTGAATTTTCTAAAAATTGTCTCAACTATTTTTCCTCAATGTTGACGACGTTTTAGAAATTGCAAAACTCGCCAATTCTCTTCAAAAGACTTGTGCAATTTGCTGAATTTTCTAGTAATTGTCTGAACCATTTTTCATCAATGGTCAACAATGTTTTAGAAATTGCAAAATCAACCGAATTCTCTCCAAAAGTTTTTAACGCAGTCTCTTGTGCAATTCGCTGAAGTTTTTAAAAATCGTCTATAATTCATAATGTTAATGTTGACGATATTTTAGAAATTGTAAAATTACCTAATTTCCTTCAAAAGACTCTTGTGCAATTAGCTGAATTTTCTAAAAATTGTCTGAACCATTTTTCCTTAATGTGGACGATTTTTTAGAATTTGCAAAATTCGCCAATTCACTTCAAAAGACTCTTGTGCAATTTACTGGATTTTCTAAAAATTGTCTGAACCATTTTTCGTCAATGGTCGACAATGTTTTAGAAATTGCAAAATCAACCGAATTCTCTCCAAAAGTTTTTGGCGTAGTCTTTTGTGCAATTCGCTGAATTTTTAAAAAATCGTCCATAATGCTTTGTCAACGCTGACGATATTTTAGAAATTGCAAAATTAGCTAATTTCCTTCAAAAGACTTTTGTGCAATTCGCTAAATTTTTTAAAAATCGTCTATAATTTTTCGCCAATGTCGACGATATTTTAGAAATTGCAAAATTAGCTAATTTCCTTCAAAAGACTTTTGTGCAATTCGCTGATTTTTTTAAAAATCGTCCATCATTTTTCGTCACTGGCGACGATATTTTAGAAATGTCAAAATTTGCCCATCCCATCGTTTCAAAGACTCTCACTCAAATTAGTTGAAGTTCGATTTGTTAGTTTTCAAAAAGAGCTTGTCAGACGTCTTTGTGATGAAATTGCGGCCGTCAGGATGAAATTTTTTTCGTGGAATTTCCGCAGTGTCGGGCGAGTCCAAAGAGTCTTGAAATCACTAACGTAAAGCTCGCATTGACGAGGATTCATCGCTAAGCTGACAACTGCGATTTCATCACGGACCAGCCCATATGTGGCAGCAGATGTTACATACAATATTGTATATATTAGCAAGTGGAAAATTTTTTTTTTTCAATCTCCGAACAAAAAAAATCTTGTGTTCAACGAAAAAATACAGAGACGAGAGCTTGTGAAAAATTTTATACCGTCGAGGGATTTATTTTGATCCCTTATTTTTTTAATATCAAAATTATATTATATTAATAATACATTAACAATATATTAACATAAATATATTTAAAAAAAATATCATTCGAAGCATTTAATAATTTGTATCCAAAATGTGAAAAGCTAAAATTTAAATCTAGAATTTTTAGAAAAATTCTAAAATCCGTTTCACGCTCTTATTAATTTTTTCCAAGGGCTCATTTTTGGGGAGAATATTTTCGTTTATCATATCAACATTTTTTTTCGTTCGAGACTGGAACAAAAAAATTCATTTCGAAATTTTTTAGATTTATTTCCATCATTCTAATGTCAATATATATGTATATATTGATAAATCAATCACAAAACACTTCTGAGAAGTAAAAAAAAGGATGCCAAGTATTGAAAATTTGAAATTTTGGAACATATTGAAAACTAGAAATTCAAAATAAATCTCTAAAATATGAATTAATTCATTACCATCATTCTAATGTCAATATATATGTATATATTGATAAATCAATCTCAAAATACTTCTGAGAAGTACAAAAAAAGGACGCCCAGTAAAATTTGAAATTTGAAAAAATCAAAAAATTCGAAATTCAGAATAAATCTCTAAAATGCGAATTAATTTATTTCCATCATTCTAATGTCAATATATATGTGTATATTAATATGTGTGTGTGATAAATTAATGCTTTTTGCACGAGAATAATGATTTTCAGTGTTGAAGGCGAAACCGCGATATCGCGTTTCCAAGCTTCCTCTTGAGTGTTGACGTCCTTGAGAAAAATAGCCACGCACTTCTTACTTCACAAAAACCATGTTTTGTCGTGGATCTTGTTCACGGCTATCCTGCATATTCCACTACTCGCCATGCTCGACGAAACGTAAACGAAATAAACGACGGCCTCGATACATATATATATATATTTGCATGTAAACGCCAAATACAGAGTGCCGCGAGTGCTTTTCCCTCGTTCTTTTTATTTTCTTGCGCAATTAACGTCTCGTAAGGCGTGGACATTTTAAATTTCTCGTGTCAAACGGTGATTTACGAGGCTGCTTGATTTTTTTTTCAACCGCCAATCTTCAAACGTTACGCAAAAAAAAATAATCACATTGGTGATTTTTCATAGATACTTTATTTGGAATAAAAAATAAATTTTAGAATCCTTGACATTTTTTTGAAACTCATTTTTATATTTGATTTTTTTCTCACTATTTTTGAAACGTTTCCCAAAAGTTCATTAACTCGAATCACTACATTTCTAGAAACGTTTTATTTGGAATATAAAATAAATTTTAGAATTCAATAAAATTTTTATAAAATTTGTTTCGATATTTTTTTTTTTAATCATTTTTTACAAACGCTTTGTAAAAGTCATTATTTCAAATCGATAAATTTTCATTGAAGACACTTTATTTGGAAAAAAGAAACGTTTCTAAAATTCTTGTATTTTTCATTGATATTTTTAGTTTTTATTCTTTTCTTCAAACGTTTTTTAAAAAAAGTCATTGAATCGTTGATTATAGGCATTCTTTTTTAAATAAAAAAATAAATTTTAGATCCTTCTAATTTTTGTAAATTTCATTTTGATATTTCATTTTTTTCGGCATTTTTTAAACGCTTCATAGAAGTCGTTACTTCGAATCGGTAAATTTTTATAGAGACACTCTATTTGGAATTAAAAAAGGTCCTACAATTTTTTAAATTTTTATTAAGGTTATTTTTATTTCATTTTTTATTTTAATACCGTCTCTCGATTATCGAGAGAATGCTTGCAAACAACATCTGTCAATGACAGATTCGGAAATGTATATATATGGGGGAAAATTATTTGAAGCCTCTCGAGTATTGTCTCTCACCGATGGGACGATTTTTCCGAATCAATAATTCCAATATTTCAGTTACGTAAAAAAAATATCCTCGCATTGTATATCGAGAGCAATATGTGAAATAGGAGAGGAAAAAAAATCAGTCGGAAAAACAATCTTTTACGAATCGTTTCGTATAGCAATCAGAGTTTGTCTCGCTGCTCTCGATATCCGTTTCGATTGACGAATATTTGTTTTAGACGATAAACTATTTTTATTTTATTGCGACGTGGAAACTGCTGGCTTTATATCGAGTGATATATTTTGCCATCGCTTGATTTCCCGTCAGTGAGAGTACATAAAAATTTCATCGTCTATTGCACTTTAGATATCTATTTATATTTAAAAAGTATTTTTGTGTGTCTCAAACCCAAATCAACGGTTTTTAATCAATATTCAAAAAAATTTCAAGGTTTTGGAATGAACTCATGATTTTGGCTCAGCATAACTTATTAAATGTTAGCGCAGAAAAAAAACCTATTAACCTGTTTTGTCCCTCGTTTCTCTGGAAAAAATTAAAAATTTGAATTTAATGAAAATTTATAAAAATTTTGAGTTTTTGCCGAAATTATTGATCGATTCGTGTTCAGTGAGAAAAAATACATAGACATAAGGCTTTAAAAAAATTAATTAAAACATTTCATTTTCCATTTTAGCCAACATTGAATCCCTTCAGTAAAATGGCTGAGATTTTATTTTCCAAATAAAATTTCGGCTTTTACATGCGCTCTGCGATCGTTGTAGCTTCAAAATTCATCCGATTCCGATCAGTTTTCAATTTTTGGCAGATTTTTAAAGTTCGACGATAGATTTTTACAAATTTTTAAAGGCACTTGAATTTCGGTATTTTGAGATTTCCGAGCAGTCGAATAAAAATGAGCAAACAAAAATTATTTATATCGTTTTCAAACGTTATTTTGACGGGAAATTTACTGCTGATTGCAAATCACGCAGAGTTTTTGTCGAAAAAAAATTATTCATGAGAAAAAGCAAGGACAAAGTTGAAAAAATATTTTTTTTTATGAATTCAAAGGTTGATGAATATTCATACCTCAGAGTTCATAGCTCGAAAGATATAGTTTCAAATAGGTCAAAACAACCTTAATTGTATGTGCAATTTTTTTTTAGAACAAATCAGTCATCAGAGAATTGAGTGAGGGACAAAAAATGTTTATGGGGTTTTTAATTCCAAATTTTACCTACACGTTCTTCAAAATATATAAACTTTAAAGAAATGCAAAAGACCGTTAATGAAAAATCGATTTAAAAAAAAATGGTGGATGTTTGAAATGAAAATGAAAAACTGAATTTCGAAGGATGAAAGAAGGGTGCAACGATTAAACTTGGATGAATATCACAAGCAAGGTTATGGTTGACAAAATGGCTGCTTCCATCCGGATCAGCTGATCGTATATATATGTGTGCGATCAGCTGATCCGGAAACGCAAAATGGCTGCGTTCAATCGGATCAGCTGATCGTTTATATATGAATATACGATCAGCTGATCCGGATCAACGCAGCCATTTTGTGTTGTTGGCAAACATAACCTCTGGAAAGTCGCGGCTACGAAAAGTCTTCTGCTTGCGATATTCTTCCTGTAATAACAGTTTTATAGTCATATCTGATAAAGGAGCAGAGAAAAAACTTAAAAATTTGCTCTTTTTTAGGCCTTCTAAAGTAAATTAGTACCTTAGAGAAATGAAAAAAAAAAAATTTAATGAAAAATCGATTGTTGAAACCGATCAAACTGGCATTGTCCCTCGAGGGGTTAAAGCCTTTTTGTTCGACCAAGTTCTCGATGCTAACAAACTCGTGAGAATTTCAGGATAAACCCAAAAACTCACTTGAGCGACTACCGATTGATCGTCGCTTATCGAGGCAGTCTTGCAAACACGAATATGTACACAAACGTATATACAAGCATGGCAAATGTTTGTTGTCCGGGGAGGGTTACGTATAGAGCGAGGTGTGAATAAAAAATGACCGAAGGTCGGCCTTTATAGTCACCGAGTTTCGCTTTGACGACGTTTGGTTCATCAACGGGGAAAATCCAGAGCTTTTATTCAGCGTGGATCGTCAATAACGATCCTCGACTCTGTGAATCTCTCTCTCTCTATTTCTCGCCCCATCCAAACTCTTGAGAAAAAAAAAAATTCCTCAAATTCCGATGGGAAACCTCTAACGTCCAAAAAGTGCCTAAAAATACAAAAAAATTCGAAAAAGTCTTTTCAATTATAATAATAATGATTACACTGAGAGAAAAAAATACTGAACTTGAGAACATGAATTTATTTATTAAATGAAAGTATTAATTCGATTATTTATTTGTTGAACCAATAAAATCACTCTTCATTTAAAAAAATATGTTCACTAATCTATTACTCCATTATATTAAACTCTTATTTAATAGTAACAATTGAATGCATGATAGATTTGATTAAATTTGTATTCATTGGATTAATTACATTGATCGCATCATAAACATGAGATTATTTGGATCTAAAAAATGACTTCAATACGAAATTATTTTTTCGCACAAAGTTATTTCTTTGCAATTAATTCATCATTATTTTACTTCTAAAAATATCTTTATTTAAATAGATTTTAATAAATTTGCATTCATTGGATCAATTAGATTTATTGCATCATAAACATGAGATATTATTTGAATCTGAAAAATGACATCAATATTAAATTATTTTTTTCGAACAAAATTTTTTCTTTGCAATAAATTCATCATTAACTTTACTTCTAAAAATATTTCTGTAGTATTTTCAATATTTATTAGATATAAAATTGATTGTGATTATTTGAAAAGAAGCTGTAGTAAAATAAATAACACATTATTTTATTCCAATAGAAATTTGTTTGAAATTATGAAATTTTTATTTCCTTCAAGCAAAGAACTATCATTTCTATAGTATACTTTAATAGTATACGTAAGTTGTTAAAAATTAAAAAACTGGTTTTTTAAATGTTTTCTTATATTCGAATCTTCATAACTCCTAACTTTTTTCAAGTGCATAGTAGTGGTCGGTAGCGTAATAGGTAGCGTGTTAGGTAGTTAGGTAGGATAGGTATGATGGTAGGTAGGGTCGAGGGTTCGAATCTCGGTCGGACAGAGAAATTAGATCGGAGAATTGGCGCAGATTTGTCTTTTTTTCTATTTATCTCTTCTTGGGGTCACTAAACTATGCATATTAAATTATTTGGCAAGGGCTATATATTTTTTATAAAATGTTTAGCGACAATTAATAAACACGCATTTGATTGAATCAATCATTTTTCCGGTTGTTTGGACTAATTAATTTGTTGATTCAACAAATTTGTATTAAAAGCAAGACATGCATGTTTTGAATGATAAAATGTGTTCTTGATTCAAACAACATATTACATATAATTGATAACATATTGTTAGATTCAAGTAAATTCGTTTATTGAAACAGAAATTTATGGAATTGACTGAAAAAAATGAACCAAGTAAATATATAAGGGAACCAATCTAATATGTTTTGGCAAATAATGAAAAAAATGATTTTTTGCCTTCAAAACTTTATTTCATTGGTTTTAGTAATTTTTTCTCTCAGCGTAGACGATATTTGGTCAATATAATTAAAACTAACATTTTGGACGAATTTTTCCCATGAGGAAGCTAAAAAAAAGTGCTCATAAAAAAGTTTTGAGTGGAGAAAAAAAGTGAGAAAGCGGTCCAAGTTTTAATTTTCACTATTTTGTTTGTATTTCAATATTTTTGAGCAGTTTGACAAAAAAATCTGTTTGGAATTTTTGTTTTGCAGTTTTGACTCAAAAATTGGAATTTTGAGCTTGGAGAGAGATTGGCTGAAGTTGCCTACTTTGATTATACTTCCGTTTCATTCTCCGGGTCATTTCCCTCACTCGCTCGACTTCCGGTCAACAGTAACGAGATGATTTAATTCGTCGTCGTTGAAATTTGCACTCCACTCTATAAATACTTTTACTTACGCATATGTATGCTTCTCGATAATTTTATACGAGACTCCTTCGCACCGATCGTGCATTATTTGTTGGAGAAAGTTTTTGACTCGATCGAAATCATCGAGGCAAGAATAACATACTATTTGTCGCTCCGACGAGCCGAAAATTATCAAAGGCAAAATCACTCTCACGCTCGTGGAAGCTTTTGCCCTCTTCGTGGTCCTCGTTTCACGTTTATATACTTGCAAATTTACCTCGACGTAGAAACCGTGACAAAAATCGAATAAAAACGTGTACTTCACTACCAAATATCGATCTTACACCCCTTGGAACCACTCCGGACTAATTTGGACAGCCTTCGTCGCTTTTAAAATTTTTAAGAGTCTCGCAGGAAAAAACCTTTCTAGTTGTTTAACGGGTTATACGCTGTCAGGAGGGCAAAAATGTATTTTTCAAAAAAAAAAAAATTCTGGAAAGACATTTTGATTCAACGTAAAAATTTATATACAAATTTTTCTAACTTTTAATTTTATTTTGAAATTTGTCTTTTTTAAAAATAATTATTCTTGAAGCTCTCTGATTGGATATCTCTGGATTCGATCATCTAAAATAAAAAAATTAAAAAGATTTCGTCAAATTAAGGTTTAATCTAGTATCTAATCAAAGGAACAAGCAAAACATTTATTTTTAACGAAATGGTAACTTCTGAAAAAAAAATCGATTTTTGATAAAAATTGTTGCCTTAAATTGTTGATAAAACAGAAAATATTTATCGGTAAAAAATATTTATCGGATTGACATGAAATTTTCTTTGTACTTAAATATATGTACATTAAATATACTGTACTTAAATATATGTACATACTTGAATATATGTACATTACGAAAATGAAATTTTTAAAAATCGATTTTTTGAAAATCCTGACTGCGTTTAACCCCTTAATTTTCGTGACAAGTAGGGAAAAAATAGAATGAATTTGACGATAAATTATTTTGGAAATACTTATGAAATTTGAAAAGTGCATTTTTGCAATTTTTTTTAGAAAATTCTGTTTATATGTTTCTGCAAAAATTTGGTACTCCAAAAAGTAAAATCTGAAGAACTGCCCGCATTTTTTTTTGTTCGATCGAATCATTCGACAATTTCGAACAAAAATGGAATGAATTGATTGATAAATTATTATTATTGAAATTTTCATGAAATTTGAAAAGTGAATTTGTGCGATTTTTTTGGGGGAAATTCTATTCAGGTTTTTTTGCAAAAACTTGCTGCTCAAAAAAGTAACATCTGATGAACGATTGGTAATTTTTTGTTTGTTTGAATTCCTCGACAATTCAGGGAAAAAAATAGAATGAATTTTATGATAAATTATTATAATGAAAAACCTTATGAAATTTGAAAAATGTATTTTCGCTATTTTTGTTGGAATATTCTATTTGAGTTTGCAGAAATTTTCTACTCCAAAAATTTAGGAACAAAATAGACAAAATTTTGCGATAAATTATCATAGTAATTCTTATGCAATGTAATAAGCATTTTTGGGCAAATCCTTTTTTTAGGAAATTATTTCTGCACAAATTTGGTATTCCAAAGATTACATCCGAAAAACACTGAATGATTTTTTTTGTTCACAAATACATTACAACGAATTTGTAGTCGATTTCCGGAAAACACTTGTCAAAAAAGTCTTTTAAATTTATAAAAATGTACATAAAATTATTCATTTAATTTTCATTTTTCATCTAATAATCATTTAATTTTTCATTTCTCATCACAATGCACATTGGCATAATTTTTCAAAGGTTCCCTTTTCAATTTTGCACCTTTCAAAGACCACATAAAAAATTGTGTAGAATATTACGTTTTTTTAAGCATCTCAATTAGCGAATTCAATGCTCCATTTTTTTTCTCCAATACAGATTTTCAAAATAATTCATTCAAGAAATGTTTTCCTCCGTACCAAATTATGGGAGATTGAAATTATTCGTTGTAAAATATTCTTAAAAAAATTTCATCATCGATGCTTTGAATGGGAAAAAAAATCCGATTGATGCTGCTATTCACGTCGTCCGGTCACTCTCTTTCATTCCCTTCGTCAATTTTTTTTTATCTTTTTTTTCTGTAATCTCCGGCTGACGTGAATCAACTTTGAGTAGTGCACCAGTCGAATAATCAATAGGGTTGTAAAAAAGGTAGGAAAAGTAAAAGAAAAAAAAATAGAGGGAAAATATGAATTTGAGTCAACAGGGCTTTTTACAACCCTTCGCGAATATTAATAAAAAGGATCAACGAGAGTAGAGGAGTACGAGAATGGCTATTATTAAATCTTTCGTTCATCGAGAGACGAAAGCCTTTTGAGGCTTTGCAGAGTAACGAATGCACAGATCTTTCGCGAATAGAACGCGTGACGAGACTTACAATCGACTCGTTGTTGCTATCACTTCCTTTTATCAAAGAAAGTCTTTGACGAGAGATGGAATTAATAGTGACATCTTGTACTTTTTCTTCGACTCTAATTCCAAGCGTCAACAATTTTTTTTCTTCTCGATTATGATCAATGAAAAATCATCGCAGATGTTTCGAATAAATAAGAATTAGCAAAACAGAGTCTCAATCTTGTATTTTTTTTCGATTCTAATTCGAAAAGTCAATTTTTTCTTCTTCCTTCATTCATCAATGAAAATCATTGCAGATGTTTTGAATAAATGAGAATTTGGAAAATTGGGTCATTGATCTTTTTTTTTTAGCTCAGGAAATGTATCAAAAATTGTATCCATTCGTGATCGACAATAACCCAAAATTAGTCATTTTTAGAGGGGAATTCCATATTTTCCTGAAAAAATGTCTTTTTGTCGTGGAAAACTTTTTTTAGTTCTTAAAAAATAGAGGAATTCCGCTGAATCTATTTGCTCGAAAAATAACTTGTTTTTTAAAATTAATTTATTAATTTTTTTGTTTTTAACAGACCGGGGTCGTGGAAATGACGTGGGTAGTTGCTGATCACTCCGCAGCGCCAAATTCACGTGAGTTAACCGTGACGAAGGGTCAACAGGTCGAGGTACTGGAGAACGGAAGTGGCCATACTGGAGGAGGTGAATGGACCCTCGTGAGATTTCCACTAGCGCCAGGACAAACTGATCCGCCTGCCGAGGGTCTCGTTCCTACGAGCGCCCTTAAACAACCACCTACGACATCTTGCAAAACTTCCCCGTCCAGAAAAGCACCGTCCTCGCAACAAAATACCGTAGGAATTGCTCAACAGTCCGTGACAGCGGTCGAGGATACCGGTGAGTCTTAAAAAAAAAACAAAGCATTTCACGAACCCGAATATTTGACAATTAGCCGATTTTTGTCAATAATCAAGTCTGAATCCTATTAAGTCAAGTTACCAAATATTTAACCAAAAACTACGTCTTTAAACATCGTTTAATTTATAAAACGACTTATGGAGGTAAATTTGGATAAATATCTTGGGACTAAACTTGGGTGAATATCACAAGCAAGGTTATGGTTGATAAAATGGCTGCTTTCATCCGGAGCAGCTGATCGTACATATATGTATACGATCAGCTGATTCGGAAACGCAAAATGGCTGCGTTCAATCGGATCAGCTGATCGTCTGTATATGAATACGATCAGCTGATTCGGAAACGCAAAATGGCTGCGTTCAATCGGATCAGCTGATCGTTTATATATGAATAGACGATCAGCTGATCAGGATCAAAGCAGCCATTTTGTGTTGTTGGCAAACATAACCTCTGGAAAGTTCGCGACTACGAAAAGTCTTCGGCTTTTGATATTCTTGCTTAATTCTTTTCACACTGTTGATTAATTAACTCTAATTAATTATTTATCATTGGTGTCGATGATGTATTTTTACACTATTGATTAATTAATTCTAATTAATTATTCATTATTCGAGTTAATTAATTATGTTCACACTCTTATTGTTGTTTTTCAATTTCCATTATTTTTTCTCCGTTGGAGAAAAAATTTGAAATTTAAATTCTTCGTTAACTCAGTATGAGTAATTATTTTCATTTTTGTTCTTTTTTTGAGAACTTCCGTTGCGGGAAATCGTGCCAAACGAGCCTTGATCATTTAACCGCGTATTTCGCAGGGAAATTAGGTCAGCGCTGTCGAGGGCAAAAAAGGGTGGATAAGAAAAACGAGGTTTTGACTTTCGTTGAGTTTTACCGCGTTCTATGAAAATTCCTTGATGCGTGAAATTCGATGTATTCGGACGAAGGGAAAACTCATCGAGTGTGGGGTCAGCGGGAAAATCGTATTTTCCAAAGTTTTCTTATCGTGACGCCTGACGGCAATTTTTTTTTTTTAAGGACGAAGGGTAAACGAAGGTGACTGAGGGTAAAATTGCGTTTCAAATTTTTTTTAATCAAGATATATTCATCAATTAGCACGGTCAAGAATGTTAAATTTGAAAAAAATTTATCCTGCTTTTTCTGCTCATTAAAAAAAAAATTAATCGCACTTATTTTCTAACAGAAAATTAATATCTCAAATAAGTCGACAAATGTCAGGGAAAATCTAGTCTCAAAAAATCTTATAATTCATTCCATCCGCAAATATTCGTCTGCGAAAAAAATCAATTTCGCGATTAAAAGAAAATTTTGAAATCTCAGAAAACTGTTTTACGTCATTTTTTAAATGAAAACTACACCAAAACTTACTCGAAGTATTCAGAAATCTGCAGAAGAAAACCTCAGCCCACAAAATCTTGTACATTTTTTCCATTCACAAAAAAATTGGTTGGATTCGAAAAAAATTGAATTTTACGAATTAAAAATGTGCAAGAATGACACTGGTTTTTTTTGTAAGAAAAAATTGAAGGTATCACGAAGCCAAAATGATTTTTTCGACTTCTCAGACCAAATAATGAGAAAACCTTCTGGCAGTCATTAAATAGTCTTATCTCCGAAATTCTATTTTGCGACAACCTTCGCCTCAATATTGTCACTAAGAGAATTTTAATCATCCGCTGATCCTCATTACAGTGAGAGGGCTTTGGAAGAAATAAAAAAATAATGAAAATAACGTACGAGCTTTATCAACGCCGAGATTTATAGTCCGAGATCACGTAGCCATTGACGACGGTCCCTGAAAGCCGGAGAAATCACGTCTCGTCGTTGGAGAAGCGAGAAATCAGAAGCACCTTCAACGTTAATCCCGTCTGATGTTGGGAGAGTAGCAATTAATTGCCACCCTTCTTCGACGTCGTGAGAAAGGGCGTCAACGCGAAGGTCGTGGGAATTTGTCAACGACGTCAATGTCGTCGTCGCGACGGGAGTTCGCCTCCTCGATTCTCAACGTACGTTCCTTCGAAGAATCAAGCACGATAAAGCACGATGAGCTGGAAGAGGGAGGAAAAATTTATGTATAAAAAAGGAAGGAGGAAGAAGCGATCTCTATTTTCGCAAGGATCGCTCTTGGATCAAGGGTTGAGAAGTGAGATCAAGAGGAAACGCTAACTCCGGAAGATGGAGGGAAGAAAAAAAGGTTGAGCTTGGAGGAAAAAAAAAAAAAAAAAAAGCCATGATGGACAATAGTATCTGCGGGCGAGTCTCCGTACAAAGAAAGATATCGTCGGAGAACCCGAGCTGGAAAAATTGTGGAACCTTGGAATTTCTTTTTTCCCTTGTATTGCTTGGGTTGGATCTTACATCACTGTACGATCGTCCTCTTGGGTTTCTTCACTCGGTCGTGAAAGAAACAGAGAAATAGGGGTAGAAAAAGATGGAGAGATATTTATTGTGCCCTGTGGCTGTGGGCCAAATCATGATACACAGTTTAAAGTTTTTTTTTTTTTTTTTTTACATAGACTGAAGTAGAGTAGTATTGGGTAACTTCACCAGTGGATGGATATCTGCACGTGAATTGACTTTGTGTAAAGTGATTTTAACACGGCTGTCCATTAGACTGATTTTTAAAAAAAGCGACTATTTTTTGTTTTTCGAAATAACATATTAAATATTTTCGGTGAGGTGACAAAAGATGCTTGTTAAAAGCAGAGCTCTTAATATAAATATTTAAATATATCTCATCGCAAATTTCTATTTCCCATTTAAATAACGCAGGAAACAAAATGTTCAAAGTTTGAAATTTTAGATCCCGGCTTCAAGTCAATGTACCGAATCGAACGTATTCTTGAACGAATTGAACGATACGTATTCTTGAACGAATTGAACGATACGTATTCTTGTAGGGAATTGAACGCTCTGCAAAAAAGATCTCTTATTATTTTTCTATAAACTCACTGCTTCAAAAGTTATTCACGGTCGAATATATGAGGCACTCCACGTCAAATCGGCCACCCCATTTTTTGAAATCTCCTAAAATCGCATACAAATTTTTAGAAAGTCGTTCTAACTATCAAGAAAATTCGTGGTTTTTTTCAGATTTTTAAATTACATTTTTTAGCCGGAAAAAAATAGAAAAAATTTGTTTGTCCCATTTTGTAACTCGAAAATTATTCATCGTACGAAACAAAAAGTAGAACATGAAATTTTGGATTTTCAACGTGCTTTTCACTGAATTTTTTTACAAACTCCTCCGAAAGCTCTATATGCCATTTTCGGAGCAAATAATGTTTTGATATTTTTTTTCTTCTCAGAATTGACATCTTCGATTCGTCTGTAGTTTTAACAGTTTCTTACTTAATAAATTTACAGACTATAAAAAAATTGGCGTAGTGGAGAATCCATTATTTCAAATGCATTTTTATTGATACAATCTATCATTATAGAGTGATTTAACGAAACAGTGTAGATATTGATATTTTATCATTATTAATCGTAGACAGGGAAAAGTAATAAAGTAATCTCGTTTTGATACTGCGAAGACGATTCCAGGAACAAAGCAGTATAATTGCTTCATTCCCAAAAATCATGCCCAGATCGAACTAAAAAAGTACTCATTGGCCATAGAAAGGTCGGTGCATCCAAAGAGGGTAAATTAATTCTTTTTTGCAATCGAGAGACGTGTGTAGCCTTTGACTCTAATTTGAATAGACTTTATCGGTGTACATTGGTCCATTGATAAAGTTTATTAAAAAGTACAAAAAGATATTTAAAAAAATGAAAATGAAAAAAGTTAAAGAAATTGGAAAAGTACAAAAAATAAACGAAAATGCGGGCTTTAGAAAATATCTATAGATAGTCTCAACCCTGTTAATGCACAGAGAAATTTGTGTATTCGTTTGGGATGAAAAACGCATGGGAAGGAATGGATTCTCCACTAAGCCAATTTTTTTGTAGTCCGTAAATATATCAAGTAAATTAAAATTAAATAAGTTATAAGCCAGTGAAGTTAGGGCTAAAAAAGGGGTGTGCTGCTGTTTCGACTCTTTTTTTTCAGTTTTCAATTTTTTTGCAATAGTAAAAAAAACAATTTCGATACAAAATAGCTATAATCTCACAAATTATTGGAATTTAAAAATGTCCTTTCGAGGATATATTCTTAAAGGTCTAAACTTTGAGATGATGCAACAAAAAATTGTTTTTTTCAAAATTCTAGACCGGAATACTCCCTAAACTCGATTAATCGATTTCGAAATCGATTAAAATGATGCCAAAACCTTATCAGATCGCAAATTGATTCTAGGATACTGTCTCCTTTTTTTTGATAATTATTTCCTTTCTAGTTCTGAAACTAACTAAAACTAAAACTAGAACTGGAGAGGTTAATAGGTGACCTTTAGCTAACCCTGATAGTTAATTAACCTAAAAAGGGACAAGAAGTACGAAAATTTTGCAGAGTTAGAGGAAGAGGGGGAACCCTTCTCCGCACTCGATCAATACGCACTCGTGCGCGTGTCCTTGACCAGTTCGCAGCCTCCGACGACCTATCGCAATTCCCACCCACCCTTAAGCCATGCAAGCACGCATGTTTTCTTCTATATATTTGGTATTTCTCGTAATCAAACCGTATCCGCCTTCCACCCACACAACGAATTCCTTACCACGATCAAGACCTCATCAAGACCGGTAAATTTACCATCTGCACCGGTTAAGACTCTTCCATGGACCAAATCAACTCAAACATCCCCCAAAATACATTTTCCAAACGTTTGCCTTCGTTCTGAAGCAAGGTTTCATTTTTTTTTTCATTTGGCAGATACAGAGTTGCAAAAAGTGCATTATTTTAATAATGCATTATCGATTTCATTAATGATTATTTTTTCAGTTAATAATGGGACTTAACTTCCATTATACATTATTCAGTCAATGAATAATGTGATAAAAAAAATATTGCATTATATTTTTAGTTAATAATGCAAATGTCAGACCATTGAGCATTATATTAGTACTGGAAAATTTAAAAATGAAACATTATGCATTACGTCATTGATGAGTACTTGGAAAAGCATTACATTATCCGTTGCTGAAGTAATGGATAATGTGGAAAGAGTTACATTACTCATTACTGAAATAACGAGTAATGCAAAAATATTCCATTATCCATTAACAAAGTAATGGATATTGCAAAGTAGCGTTAATTTTTCATTACTATAATACAGAATATTTTAAATAATGCATTATTCGGAAAAAAAATTGTACGCATTCGTAGTCCAATAGGACAATGCAATAAAATCTTTCTTTTGTCTACGAAAGTGGAAAATATGGATTGATGAAACCGGTTCAGGGACTCGATGGTATGGATTTATGAAATTTTTTTAAGTAAAAAAACCCAAAAATGTAAACATCGGAATGTCAACAGAACTGATAATCCCCGTTTTGAAATTTGAAATTAGAATTGATAATTGGAGTCGAAGGAGAATAAAATACATATATGATCTTTGATCTAACAAATAAAAAGATGCACATGTGGAAGATGATTTTTTCTTTTGGTTAATTCACAACTGCACATTGAGTAATGCATCACTAAAAGTAATGCATTACTCAATGTAATGCATTACTCAAAGTAATGCATTATTCTTCGGTTTTGTACCTTTCATTACTATAGTAATGAAATTTTTTTTCTGCTTTGAATTACTCATTACTGTAATAATGGACAATGGCAGCTTTTAGCATTATCCATTACTGTTGTTATGAATAATGTTACGTTTTTTGCATTATTCATTATTAATTTAATGCATAATCGTTAGGTTTCACATTTTTCATTACAAAAATAAAAACAATGCTTAATGTTTCTATCACAGAATTTTCATTATTTCTAAAATAAATAATGCATTATTTTTACATTATAATTTCGGCAACTCTGGGCAGATATAATTTGGGGATGAAATTATTTATCAGTTGTTTTTGGTAGAGTTGTTTTGTGGAAGAATTTTGACTGGTAGAAACGTAAATTGAACGCTGTGAGAGCTTCGATTTCAATTAAATAATCGATTTTTCTCTAATTCTAATTACTGTCTGTCCTACATTTTATCCAATCAAAATTTTGACGTTTGAGGAACTGAAAATTGAGAAATGAAATTTCCTTAGAATAATAACAAATTCAGGAATATTTATTTTAAATTCAGAACTGAGATTATCCTCAGTCATGTAAAATTTTGGTTTCGTCGGATGAAAATTTACATTTTCACATTGACAAAAAATGGAAATACGTGAAAATTTTAGAAATAATTAATTTTTGATATAACGAGAACCGAGGTCTTGCCTATTTGATGAGACGGAAAGTCAGATTCGATGGATCTTGATTGCCTCGTCAATTAATCGCATCTCCTTGAATAAAATCGTGTAATTAGACGCCTCGAGGATTCGTTGGAATGAGAATCGTGCTTAATCGAGTCTCGCTTCTTTTTCTTCGACACACCTTTCGCGAGTGTCGACCAATCAAACTTTTCTTCATTGCACGAGCTGTTTAGACCGAGTTTCGCTCAGTCGCGAAGAGAAACTCCTCGCAATCGCGTTATTTAATAATATTTATAACCGTCCCTCCTCCAATCCGAGGAAAATCACTTCTCGCACTCGCAAAGCGGAAAAGTTTGCCCGAGTGACTTTTCTCACGACTATAAAGTAACTTTAGTGTATTCTCGTGTGCGAGAAAAATTAATGGGACGATCTACATACGCTTCTCATTTGACTAGTGAAATATAAACGTACATATTTTTGTGTAACGAAGCGGAAGGCGAGCGAGAAATTTTCGAGATAAAATTTGTTCTTGAGCGTCGCGACAGAAACGAGACCACGTCGAATTCGTTAGTTTGGGTCTGTCCGCTCTCGCGCGAGGATTCACTCGATCCAAATATTTTTCTTTAATTTTTTAATTTAGAGAAGTTTAAACGTTTTTCGAATTTTTTAAACGGTTTTAAACATCAGATTATGCTTTTTTCGGTTATTGAAATTTAGATGAAAAGCAAGTGCTCGCTGCAATACGTTTTTTCGTAATTTAGAAAAATTGTAAAATGTCCAAACATTCTTTTGATTTTTGATTTTTCGAATTTTTAAAAAAATTTTAAATATCGAACGATGCTTTTTTCATGATTAAAAAAATCATGAAAAATCCAAATATTTTCCTTTAATTTTTCAATTAGGAGAAGTTTGAACGTTCTTCAAATTATTTAAACAGTTTTAAACATTAAATTATGCTTTTTTTCGTTTATCAAATAGAAAGTAACGGTAATACGAATTTTCTCAATTTAGAAAAATGGTAAAAATTGTAAAAAGTCGAAACATTCTTTTGATTTTTGGATTTACAGAAGTTTGGTCACCTTTCGAATTTTCTAAAGGTTTTTGAATATCGAACGATGCTTTTTTTCATGATGAAAGAAATTGTGAAAAGTCCAAATACTTCCCTTTAATTTTTCAATTGGGACAAGTTGGAACGTTCTTCAATTTTTTTTGAACAGTTTTAAACATATTAGATGATGCTTTTTTCGTTTATCAAATAAAAGTAACAGTGCTCGCTGTAATGCGAATTTTTTCAATTTAGAAAAATGATTGAAATTGTAAAAAGTCCAAATGTTCTTTTGATTTTTGAATCTAGAGTAGTTTGGTTACTTTTCGAATTTTCGAAACGTTTTTAAACGTCGAACGATGCTTTTTCATGATTAAAGAAATTGTGGAAAGTCCAAATATTGCTCTTTAATTTTTAAATTGGGAGAAGTTTCAACGTTCTTTAAATTTTTTAAACAGTTTTGAACATCAGATGATGCTTTTTTTCGTTTATCAAATAAAAAGTAACAGTTCTCGCTGAAATACAAATTTTCGTGATTTATAAAAATTGTTCAAATCGTAAAAAGATCAAATATTATTTTGATTTTTTGAATCTGGAGAAGTTTGGTCACCTCTCAAATTTTCTAAACGTTTTTAAACATCGAACGATGCTTTTTTTCATTATTAAAAAAATTGTGAAAAGTCCAAATATTTTCCTTTAATTTTCTAATCGGGAGAAGATTGAACGTTGTTTAATTTTTTTAAACAGTTTTAAACGTCAGATTTTGTTTTTTTCTTTCGTTCACCGCATAAAAAATAACAATGCTCGCTGTAATACAAATTTTCGTAATTTGGAAAAATTGTAAAAATTGTAAAAAGTTCAAATATTCTTTTGATTTTTGAATTAAGAGAAGTTTGGTCAACTTCCAAATTTTCTAAACATTTTTAAAAATTGAACGATGTTTTTTTAAATAATTTACAAAATTGTAAATAGTCCAATTTTCTTTTAATTGATAAATTAAGATAAATTCGGGCGCTCCTCGAATTATTTAAAAGTTTTCAATATCCGGTGATGCTTTTTTTTCGTGTATCAAATAAAAATTAACAGTGCTCGTTGTAATACGAATTTTCGTGATTTAGAAAAATCGTAAAAATCGTTGGATTTTGAGTGTGATGCAAAATGTTATGTGATAAGAAAAAAATCGTCATTAAGGAACATCATCGTGTCGCTACCGTGATAAGGACTCGTTCCTTGCCACGTTTGGGATTTATGCATCGAGGTCGGTAAAATCATATTCATGAAATATTTACTCTATGGGGTATTTCATGTCAATGTACTCAAAGTTCGACCGTCCTTCCGGATTTGGTTGGGCTAGAATTTATCAGTCCAATTTATTTTCTGCCGAAGCAGTTGATCCAATATTTGAGTAACATCGAAAAATTAGGACCTTACGAAATTTGTAACGAATTATTTCGAATTTCTAATTAATTTTGAGAATTTAAAAAAATTATTTGACTCGGAATGCCCCATATATGGGTTTATTTATCATGTACACGTTTAGTCAGAAAAAAGCACTTTTTTCAGCGACCAACGATTAATATCTTCCGTGTATAATTTTCTTTCATTTCGGACTTTTCGGGGGCAAAAAGATTATTTGCCGGGCAAAGCTGAACGAATATCGATATTTTATTTTTATCGCTCGAACGTTACGGCCGAGACAGAAACGTTTTATTTTTCGACACGGACACGATTGTCATTGTGATAAAAGGTGGAGTAGGCTTCTTAATGATTCACTGCCTGACTTTCGACCGGAATCACATATGGAGTCGTCGTATAAATTCTTCGCTGTATCGAATCCCCATTAGCGTTTCTTTTCGTCGTCCAATAAGCCAACATATTAAAACAATTGTTTTTTATCGATAACAACGATATAAAGTTCTTTGGAAATTCGATTGAAGAAAAACCATGAATTTTACTCTCGATAGAATTTTTATTGTTCGTTAAAAATTCCTGACAATTGCAGAATTTTTTTTTTTGCTGAGTTAAATTTTTTAGGTAGGTAAAGAAATTAAGTTTCTTTTTAATTACGAAAATTCGGTATTTGGATGAAAAGGGTGAAAAAATAATTTTTTCGAAAACGTAGATTGAAAACTTTTCGTGATCAATTAACTTTTACTCGCCGGTGGTTTTTTTGGAGTAAAATTAACATTTGTGTGCAGAGAATCAATAAAAATACTTTTTAATCAATTAAATTCGCTTATTTGGGCGAAACGGGTGGATTTTTTTTTTTTTTTTTTTTTTTTTTTAGGATGTGGATCACAAATTTTTTATGCTGAATCAATTTTCACTAATTTGTGATTTTGTGGAGTAAAATAAAAATTTACACATGGGAAATTAATGAAATATCTTTTTAATCAAAAAAATTCATTTATTTGGACGAAAAGTGTGAAAAAAATAATTTAGGAAATTAATGAAATATCTTTTTAATAAAAAAAATTTGTTTATTTGGACGAAAAGTGTGAAAAAATAATTTTATATCACTCAGTACAATAATGGACGCTTTTCCGTCCGCAAGCGGACGTGAAAACGTCCATATTGCACCTAGTGATATAAAATATCGTACATCACTCGGCGTAAAAACATTTTCTGACGAGTGTGAGTTTGCAGGACGAGCCGAAGGCGAATCCTGCAATCACACTCGTCAGAAAATGTTTTTACGCCGAGTGATATAATGTACCATTTTTGGAAATGTGGAGCAGAAATTTTTTGCAATTAATCAACTTTTACTGGTCGTTTATTTTGTGGAGTTTAATAAAAATTTGTACGTAGGGAATTAATGAAATATCTTATTAATCGAAAAAATTCGCTTATTCAGACGAAGAGGGTGGAAAAACATTTGTCGAGAATGTGGAGTCAAAGAGCGAGGCGTTGCTGACACGACGATTGGCCCGGACAGGGCTTTGAGCACGGCAAAAGCCGATGATTGATAGATTGACGAATGCACTCTGTGAGAGCCGTTGAGGGCCTATCAAATGTGCCTCGAATCAACCATGAAAATAGTTCTGGAACGAAAATTATTCGGTCGAATTCAATCATCAAAATGAGAAATTATTAATTCATCTTCGAAAGATTTATGCCAATCAGTAAAAAGCGTCAATTCATTTTTTATTTCCTTAAGGGCTTTTACGCAGTCAGGAGACCGAAAAAAACGATTTTTGATGAATTTTTCCTGGAAGGACATTTTAATTTATTAATGTAAAAATTTATATACATTTATATACATTTTTTAGCAATTTTCGCACTGTGAGCGAGTTTTACAAGAAAAAAGATGGAAAAAATACAAAAACGTTTTAGAAGACAAAAATCAATACTTAATGATATAATTAATTGAAAAATAGTGAAAATATTGATTTTCAGGGATTTTTTTCGAAGATATGAACCATTATTTAATGTTCAGTAAATATGGGTTTGAAAGAGGACATATCTGGGCACTTTATATGAAAGATTCAGAACTTTTTGAATTATCTGTTTTCGTTTATCTGTGATAAAGTGAATTTAACGCTAAAAATGGCGTTTTTAAACGTCTCGCGCGCCCTCTATATATTGTCAAAAAATCGAATCGTTGCACTGAGACTTTTATTTCAACGATATCTTTGATTTTTGAGGGTAGCCAACAGTTTTCAAAATTTTCGATTTACTCTAATTTACATATTTTTGTAACTTTGAACTTTATTTTGAAGTTTTTCTTTTTAAGAAATAATGAGTTTTGAAAAAGTCCTCTAAAAAAAGGCGTCTTGCGGTGAGCACGATATTTCTGAATTGGATTGTCCAAAATAAAAAAATAAAAAAAATATTTCGTTAATATAAGGTATAATCTAGTATCAAATCGAAGGAATAAGCAACATATTCATTTTTAACAAAATGGCGACTTTTAAAAAAAATCGATTTTTGATGAAACTTTCAGCGTTAGGTTGTTTATAAAATGGAAAATATTTATCGGTAAACAAAATCTCGGTTAATTTAAAAACATAGTTTAACCTTTAAAAACATAGTTTTGAGAAAAATATAGTAATAGAAAAATATATACATGGGGCGTTCCATTTGATATATGGGACGTTCCATTAAAAAAATGTAATTTTCAAAAATCGAAAAAAATAGCAGTTATTGAAATCTCACGATCGGACAAGTCTTAAAAATTATTGAATAGATAGATGTTTGAAACAAAAAATTAAAAAAATTAAAAATGAAACTCACTTTTAAAAACGCGATTTAAAGTTTAAAACTCAAAAAACTCATTCAAAAACGCGTCGAATATTTTTGTTGTATTTTTTTCTGAAAAGGCTATAAAAAAAAGAAAATTTTGAAAAAAAAACTTTTAATTTGGACCATTATTAAAGAAGTTATGACCAAAATACCAAAAAAGAGCGGTTTTTTTGTTAATTTAATATCTTTTGAACGGGTAATCAAAAAGATCTCAAAATTTAACAGGAAGGGTCTTTTGATGGGTACTAAAAAATATTAAAAAATTGAGGAAATAAAAAAAAAACTTTTTCAAACTGTCCGATTTGGGATGGAACGCCCCATACAGTGTTTTTAAATATAATTCAGATAAAACTTGAATAACACTACGAAAATTACATTTAAAAAATCGATTTTTTGAAAATCCTGATTACATAACCCCATAAAAAAAATTCTGAATTTTTGAACTACTTGAGGAAAAAAATCACATGGGAATTTTTTGACGAATTCGTGAAGCGTCGTGCTTGAAAATTGTCGGGTGTGTCAGTGGGTCAGCGTTAAATTAAAGGCCTCTCGATATGATTAAACTCGCGGTGAGACTCGGTCGGAAGTGTCTGCTCCTAAGTACAAATGAATTTATCGGTCTGGTCGTGGCCGAGGACGAAAACGAGGTGGCGCGGCCGCAAACCACGACGTCCTCGAGTTTTGAGGACATCGTCAATGAAATTCGCGTTGTCCACTCTTATCGCTTCCTCCGCATGGAAATTCAACCTCCGAAATAATTCACTGGAACGTTGAGTAATTTATCACATTTGCAAAGAATTTAGAAATTTTTTGTAAAAAATTTGACCAAAGGAAGATTTTATTTTTCCCAAAAATATTGTGAGTCAGATTTAATTAAGGATTGTCGTAAATTTTTTGTTTGATTTTTCCTCGCCAGGAAAATAATTAAATTAAGGGTCATTGCGGGGGTGAAAATAAATAAATCTAAAAATAAAAATAAATAAAATAAAAATCATATATTTTCAATATCTCTTCCCCTCAATTTTACCTTCAAAATTATCATTCCAAAAATTGTTATCTAACTAAATTCATCGGAATCAATATTTTCCGGTATCAAAGATGGAAAACGCCATTTGTTATTGGCGATTAATTCCTTAAAAATATTTCTGTAAATAATTTACAAAATTTACCGATTCTAGTAGATCACGATCCTTCGACCTCTTTAAGCTGGCCTCAGAAACTGGAGATCAGAAACGATCTCGGCGCTAATCGAATAACGATTAATTGCTCTCGAGGAATTCTTCCGCTGCCTCGAGCTAAAAATGGATTTACCAAGGCGCCTCCCTCGGTTTCCTTGAAAATTGCTCTGGTCCTCAAAAGTTCACACACACAAAAACCTACATTCAACGCGACCTCATCTTCCCGATGCATTCTTCATCATTTCACGGATTCTGCGATGAGCGCCACACTTTTGCCAATCGGGTCTTAACCCGCTGTATTCCAATATTGGAACATTCGTGGACTATAGTTTGGCACATTTCCAGAATCACAATAACGCACCAACGATTCTCCTCATTCTAAACTCTCGTTGCAAATGTTTTTTCAAAATTTCCTTTCCCAAAAATAACGAACAAAAAATCGTGACGAGAATTTCGATAAAAAATGAACGAGTGTTATTAAATTTTTCAAAGATGCAAAAATCATTAGACAAATACTCAATTTGATTCAGGTGCGAAACAAAAAATTGGCATTGGCATTGACATTGGCAGAAATTAATTTGAAGAATTTGGAAAAAATTGAAGTTTCAGCGATAGTAATTTTCGAAATATAATTTTTGATATTTTTTGTTTTGTTTTGAAAATAACCCCAGGAGGTGCTTAAGATATTTTGGACATTGAGTCAATGCTTCATAATTGTCTCTTTGGTTTTTTTTGTTTTTTTATTTTTTTTATACTTAATGGTCGTTGGTTTCAAATGACATTAATTTTGAGTCTCGTGAATTCTGGTAGATTTCCAACTACGTCAGCATTAATCCGAGAAACGTTCTATAGTAGTAGTATTCTAACTAAATTTTGCCACCTCGTTCAATAAAAAATTCTGAATAAATTGTGGATAGCAAAAGTCCGCGAAAATTGTGAGTTTGAGAAATTATTTGAACGAAGTAAAAAAAATGTTTGAAAGTAAATCGCGTTAATTTTCGACTTGAAAAAATTACAGGATAATCATGAGACATCCTTTTGTACTCCATAATTTTTTCGCTAAAGGAAATTCGTTTTTGAATATGAAAAAAAATTCAAAATAAAAAAGAACGTGAAAAATTATGTATCAAAAAGTCTGAAAGGGTTTTTGAGAGTTTTTAGAAGTAAACCACATTAATTTTCGACTTGAAAAAATTACAGGATGATCGTGGGACATCTTTTTGTACTCCATAATTTTTTCGCTGCAGGAAATTCGTTTTTGAATATTAATAAAAATTCAAAATAAAAAATAACGTGAAAAATTATATATCAAAAAGTCTGAAAGGGTTTTTGATATTTAGAGCTAAAAATTGGACCCTTTGGTCTAGAGATGTTGATCCTTGAGAAAAAATTATTGCAAAAGATTGAAAAAAGAAAACATGATAAAACTGATTACGGAAAATGGTGAATTATTCGCGAAATTATTTTAATCAAAGTTACCGAGGCATTTTTTTAGAAGTAAACCACATTAATTTTCGACTTGAAAAAATTACAGAATAATCATGAGACATCTCTTTGTACTCCATAATTTTTTCGCTGTAGAAGATTCGATTTTGAATATGAAAAAAAATCAAAAGCAAAAATAACGTATGAAAAAAATGTGAAAGGGTTTTTTGATATTTTGAGCTAAAAATTTGACCCCTTGATCTCGAGATGTTAATCCTTGAAAAAAAATTGTTGCCAAAGATTGGAAAAAGCAAACATGATAAAACCGATTACGGAAAATGGTGAATTATTCGCGAAATTATTTTAATCAAAGTTAGCGAGGCATTTTTTTTAGAAGTAAACCACATTAATTTTCGACTTGAAAAAATTACAGGATAACCATGAGACATCCTTTCGTACTCCATAATTTTTTCGCTGCAGAATATCCGATTTTGACATGAAAAAAAAATCAAAAGCAAAAATAACGTAAAAAATTCCGTATCAAAAAATTTGAAAGGGTTTTTGATATTTTAAGCTAAAAATTTGACCCCTTGGTCTCGAGATGTTAATCCTTGAAAAAAAATTGTTGCCAAAGATTGGAAAAAGCAAACATGATAAAACCGATTACGGAAAATGGTGAATTATTCGCGAAATTATTTTAATCAAAGTTAGCGAGGCATTTTTTTTAGAAGTAAACCACATTAATTTTCGACTTGAAAAAATTACAGGATAATCATGAGACATCCTTCTGTACTCCATAATTTTTTCGCTGCAGAATATCCGATTTTGAATATGAAAAAAAAATCAAAAGCAAAAATAACGTGAAAAATGATGTATCAAAAAAACTAAAAGGATTTTTTAAATGGTTTGATATTTAAAAGTCTGAATGGAGCTAAAAATTTGAGTCCTTGGTCTCGAGATGTTAATCCTTGAGAAAAAATTGTTATCAAAAATTGAAAAAAGAAAACCTGATAAAAATGATTACGGAAAATGAAAAATCAAAATGAAGGGAAAAAGGTCGAAGGAATTATCGCAATCAAATCAACGTCCCAATTATTTTTCCATATAAATCCAGTAGCACGTGGATTTATTCATGGTGCCAGAAAGCAACCCCTCTCTCTCTCTCTCTCTCTCTGATTGATTGCAATTCCACGAGAAAATTTCCGTGCGCTCAATCGGCGAATCAAATTTTCATTACCGAGCGACGTTCCACATAACGATATATAATCAGCCCCAGACGATCAATAACGAGATAACGACCTTTTACGGATATTATCTTTCACAGTCGGTTTATTTATACATACGGGTTCACGTGCGAGCGATTGCGCATTAAAGTACTTGATATGAACATCCAGGAACCAGGAATTTCCAGAAAATTTTCATATTAGTCCAAAAAATCGATCAAAAAAATCGCAGGTATACGTTACGATTTTTTTCAAGGTAGAGGAAAGGTGTCCAAAATGGTCTCCTCAAGGGAAAAATGCTTTTTCAACATGGAGGACCGATATATAATTTTTTTCATCAGTAAATAGTGAAACTAGTTATTTGAGGTACTAAATCTACTTTAGAAGGCCAAAAAAGGAAATTTTTAAGATTTTTTTTCTTAGCTCCTTCATCAGATATGGCTATAAAACTGTTATTACAACATCGTTTCATCCTTCGAAAGTACAAAACAATTTTTTTTTTCATTTCGACTCTTTGAATAATTAATAGAAGGCGCCAAAGTGGAAAATGTCTGAAAGTCTGAAACAAAAAAATAAAAAAGCATTTTAAAGAGGAAGGTTTCTTACACAACAATTAACCACTGTTAATAAAAAATCGATTTAAAAAAATGGCGGATGTTTGAAATGAAAATAAAAATTTAATTTTTCACAATTTATTTCAAACATCCGCCATTTTTTTTAAATCGATTTTCCATTAACGGTGGTTAATTATTGTGCATGAAACCTTCCTCTTCGAAATGCTTTTTTTTTTTCGTTTCAGACTTGTCAATCCTGAAATTAACTGTCGATCATGCCATTTTCGATATTGGCACCTTCTATAAATTATTCAAAGGTTAGAAATAAAAAATTAATTTTTGTTTTGTACTTTCGAAGAATGAAACAATGTTGTAATAACAGTTTTTTAGTCATACATCTGATAAAGAAGCGAAGAAAAAAAATCTTCAAAATTTGCATTTCTTTGACTTCTAAAGTAGATCTTAAGGTATCAAAAAGGTGTCCAAAATGGTCTCCTCAAGGGAAAAATGCTTTTTCAACATGAAGGATCAAGATATAATTTTTTTCATGAATAAATAGTGAAACTAATTATTTAACCAACACTCTTATGATTCTAACAAGTATTTGAACTTTCGATTTTTAAGTTTTTAATAATTCTTCAAACTTCTACAAAAGGATCATTTTCTGCAATTTTTAAAAACTTTTTTTTTACATTTTTTACATGGATAAAATGATGAAATAAAAATAAAATAAACTCTCTTAAAATATCAGTTTTTCCGACGCTTTTCAAAACTCGATCAAATCTTACCAAAAGGCTTTTCGACATTTCTAAACATGATTCTTAAGGAATTTTAGTATCGAACATTGAAAATTCATGTTTTCCAGAAAATTTCCGTTTTCAAACTTCTACAAAAGGATCATTTTTTACATTTTTTTAAACATTTTTTTACTTTTTTTACATGAGCAAAACGATAAAATAAAATAAATGGAAATAAACATAAAATAAACTTCCTTAAAATATCAGTTTTTCCGACATTTTTCAAACCTGACCAAAAGGCTTTTCGACATTTGTAAACATGATTCTTAAAGACTTTTAGTAACGAAAATTCAATATTCATGTTTTCCAGACTTTTTTTACTTTTTTTACATGGGCAAAACGATAAAATAAAATCAATGGAAATAAAAATAAAATAATCTCTCTTAAAATATCAGTTTTTCCGACGCTTTTCAAAACTCGATCAAATCTGACGAAAAGGTTTTTCGACATTTGTAAATATGATTCTTAAGGAATTTTAGTATCGAAAATGCAAAATCTATGTTTTCCAGAAAATTTCCGATTTCAGACTCACCCTACCAACCCCTAAAAGACAAAAAAGCAACTTTTTAGACAGCGTGAATGTGCAATTAGAATAATTAAATTTAATTAATTAAATGAACTAAATTAACAATATAATAATTAAATTATAAAAATCGCCTATATTACAAAAGCGTTATTTAGTAATGCTGATGAGTCAGAGACAAAAACGACCCTTCACGAGAGTCCCAGAAAAAAATCTAGCAATCAATTTGCATAATTGTTTTTCTTCGCTCCACTACCGGTTTTTTTCCAACTTTTTTTTTCGCTGCGAGTGCTCAAATTTTTTTTTGCTCATCTGATGAAAAGAGAGACTAGGGTCGTTTTCGCTCGATGAAAGAGAGAGAGAGAGGAAGGGATAGATATGCGTGTCTAGAAAAACATCCCCCTTGACGTTTCTCATCCCTTATCGACCGGCCACGTTCTTTTATTTCCAAGAAAGCTGGGCAACCTTTTTTTTCTTTTTTTTTATTAATTCTCATTTTAATAATGCGCATCGCTGCCACGATTATTTAAAATTCATTCAATTTTCCTGGAATAACAACTCTGTGATATCGTATTATCCGGATGATTGCTCGAGTTGCAAAAAAAAAAAAGAAGCATTTGAAAAAGCGGTGAAAATGTTAACGAGCTTTTTTTGTGTGGGAGCGAAAAAAAAAGTTTTCCTCCGGGGATTTTGGGACAATGGAAAAAAGGGGAATCCACTCGAATGCCACTTTTTTTTCTCTCTCTCTCTTTCTCGTTTCCTCTTGTCCGTCCATTCGAATGGAAAGGGAAACAACGCTGGAAATTCAATCAATTTATTATTCAGGATTCAATTTCCCAACGACAGTAGCCAGAGGAATGTTATCGTGCCTCGCGAGAGGGAGAGAGATTTATATGCATATATATATATATGTGCGTTTGTCTTTCTAAACAAATGCAATTGTTTTCGCTCGGGAATTAATGAGAATCGGAGAAAAAGTATCGCTACGGATGAATAACGAAGAGAGATCATTTGTTCGGGAATTTAATTAATTCCTTTTTTTTTCCAATATCAAGTCTGATGCTGAATTATTCCTGTGAAATGCTAATTATCCTTCTGTGTTTTTGAGATAATTAAAAATCGTTCATTGTTTGTGAAAGAGAGCTTTGAATTTTTGTTGCACTTGAAAATTCGATTCCATCTTTGATCGGCAACAAAAAAATTTTAGATTTTTAATTAATCGTTATTTGCAAAATTAATATTGTCATCCATTATTTTTTTAGGTATTTTGATAATCAGTAATTTAAAGACCACTACTACGAATTATTTGGATATTGAATATGTGTATTCTTAGAATTATTCATTGTTAGAAAAATTAATAATCGTATTCTTTAAAATACTTATCATTAAATTAATTAGTAATTGATTTATTTTAATTACAAATTATTAGAATAATTTATAATTGAATTATGTCAATTATTGATTATTTGAATAATTATTAATGTATGTATCTAAATTACTAATTATTCAAGTAATTAGTAATTGAACTATTTCAATAACCAATTATTTGAATAATTAATCATTTAGATATATAAATTACTAATTAATTATAAATTCCTTCACAATTTAAGTACAACTTGACTACGAATAATTGTAGATGTTCTTGGAGTGAATTTGTACAAAAGTTGGAGTATATTTTGTATACAAGTTTTTCTATAACTTCTATTCAATTACCGGCCGTAGATTTCGAGCATAATCAAATTTACAAGCATAAATATGCATTATTAAATAATGCATTATCAAATAATTAATAATTGCGAAGAATAATTAACTAATTTTTTGAAAAATTTATTACTTGTTATTACTTTATACTTATATTATTTATATTATATTATTACATTATTTATATTATATTATTTATTATCTATATTATTTATTACTTTTATTTAATTACTTAGATAATTAATAATTAGAAAAAACAATTACCTAATTTTTTTTTAAATCAGCAATTCATAAGCTCAAAATTTCAATTACTTGGTTATTGAGTAATTATTTGATTTAAATTACAAGTTATAGGTTTATTGAACAATAATCGAACTTGAATAATCGAATTTTCGAATATTAGAAATACCTTACTGCCTAATTACTGAGTGCCTTAATAATGAGTAATATTTATTGGAACAATTATAAAATTTTCCAACACAGAGTAATTAGCGGTAATTAAATTGACGAAAATATCGATTTTGACTATAACTGTCTTTGAGAATAATAATTTCCTACGAAATTGAAAATAATGTTCACATCATTTTTTTATTCTCTTAAAAATGTCAGGATTGGAACATAAAAATTCCCAAAAATTCTGTAAAGTGTAAATTGTTTGAAATTTGGCTGAGCAAAATATTGTTTGGCAGTTTTTTTAAATTGTTTTTTTAAAATAGTGATTCAAAGATTTCTTACTTTTAGCATATTCGACGTTGAACGACGTTGGGATAATACTTTTGAATTTCCGGGTTCAAAGATTCTTTTCTTTTGGGTGGTTGCGATTTTTGTGAAAATAATCCTCAGCTGTTCTGCAATTTTTTATCTCTCCGAGCTTCTTATTTCTCTCGCATTTCGAAATTCCAAAAAAAAATTGTAACACCTGCCTAATCCCTCGTCGATCACTCAAGTTTGATGAAAAAAAAGAAATTAATTCCTATATCCGATATACAAATCTACCGAATGTCAAATTATTCTCGAAAGAAAATATATAATCTTCGTAGCCTAAAAATACAAAACGCAGTAGGATAAACACACATTTTGACGTCAGTGGCATCCTCGACAGTCTTAATTCTCACTTCTAAAAAGCACATCGCCTCGTCTATACATATGGGGCGTTCCACGCCAAATCTACCTCTTTGGAACCCGATCCCTTTTGATTTGGCTGAAACTTTTTGATCTTTTTCTACCCTATCAAAAAAAAATTTCAGAATTTTTTCAAATTTTTTTACCCAACCGATATAAAGTTATGAATTAAAAAAAAAAAATTGGCTTTTTTTTTCAAATAGCTATAACTTTTTCAAAATTGAACTTATCGGAACGTTTTTTTTCAAAATTATTGTTTTTAATGCACTTTTTGAAATAAAATCATTGAAACCCATCTTCATCGTTTTTTTGAGATTTTTCGAAAAAAATCGAAAATTTCTCGATAATTACCATTTTTTCTTTTTATTATATCAAACTTTGACATTTTTTGTCAATTGAAAAAAAAAAAATTCAACTAGCCTTATTTCTCATAACACCATTCTGAAAATTTTTTAGGGTGTTCAGAGAACTTTCAAATTTGAAAAAATAAAATAAAAACAAAAATCTAAAAAAAAACAATGTAGATGGGTTTCTATAATCTTTTTATATTTTTTTTCAAAAAGTGCATTAAAAAACAAAAGTTGTGAAGAAAAAAAACGTTCCGATAAGTTAAATTTTGAAAAAGTTATAGCTATTTGAAAAATAAAAAGCCAATTTTTTTGAAAAATTTATAACTTTTTATCGGCTGAGTGAAAAAATTTGAAAAAATTCTGAAAAATGTTTTTGATAGGGTAGAAAGAGATGAAAAAAATTTCAGCCAAATCGAAAGGGATTTGGCGTGGAATGTCCCATATATATTAGATATATATATGGGGCGTATATGTATTAGACTCGCTCAAAAAAGGACCTTATTTTTAGATTGTCTTTCTCATCGAGAATCGAGTACCTCGATAAAAATAAAAATTTTACAATAAAGATAAAGGATTGAAGAATATTTTGCTGCCTGTAAGATTGAAATGTCCAAAAATTATAATTCTAGATTTTTTTTCAGATTTCTTACAAAAGTATTTATTAGGATTTAAGAGAATTGGGTTTAAACGATTAGCAGAACATTCTAATTATAAGATCAAAAAAAAATCGAAAAAATCTTGCTTCAGTTTGAAAAAATATTTGAGACATATCTTGGCGGTAAATTCCATCTAAATAAATTTTTTTGTATTATTTTTCACAAAAAAAAAATAGAACATAATTGAAAGCAGTGATCAGCAGACTCTGAGTTACTCCAAAAAAATTTCATGAGAGTTCCAATTCATTTCTCGATTTTCCAACATTTTCCAAAATTTATAAAACCTCTGAAATCACAATATTTTTTAACAAAAATGAAGTTTCAACGTTTTACAGGCGGGAATGAAGAATTTTTTCGGCCGAGATCTTTGGTTTAAAAAAATTTTTTATTCACGACAGAATAGAATCTCGATGAGCAGCGAAATCCAAAAATAAAGGCCTTTTTTCAAGCTAATCCAATATAGATATCACGAGAAGAAGGAGAAAGAAAAGAAGAGGAGGAGAAAGAAGAAGCACGACCTTTAACTCTCGAAATATAGTAAACTTGGATTCGGACCAAAGACAGTGGAAATGAGGAACGACGATGAGATTAACGAGACGAAACTTGGAGATCGAGGGACGTATACTCTATTTCCGATTCGGGAGAGACCCAACTCGTCGTTTCAACGTTTTCGTTGTCGTCGTCAACAACTTGTGCAGTCCGACATCGTCATCTTCGTCGTCGTCGTCGTCTTTCCTCGAGAGCTTCCGCGTTCGCACGTCGCGAATTTTTTTTTCTCCCAAAGTGCCGGTCTCAAAACTCAGTTTGAGCCAAGAAATACCGAGTGCAGAAAGCCTCAGAATATTTGTAATTTTTTTAAAACCACAAAAACTACACAAAATGTGTTTTTTCAAATTTTAGGATACTCAATTTGACGTTGAACGCGTGTTGGAGTGATCCGGAGGCCAAAATCGCTTCAATCGTGGCTGGGAACATTTTCAGTGGAGAAAAGGAGCGAGGAAAAAATCCCGAGTGGTGAAAATACCATTAATCGACCATTTCAACGAAATAATGGTGATAATTAGCCGAACAGACGAGAAAGAGAAAATGGTCATTGCCGGTTCAACATTGCCCACTTCCGGACTATTTTATTGCGCGAGAAACACCAAACTGCGAAATTGAATGCACGGACACATAATTTCCTGCGCGGGAGAGCGCTAGACGAAACTATAATTAACAACAGCCTCGCTATATCGAGATGTATCTATCTCGAGCATATTTATGTCCGCCATTCCACGGATATTCGCTGAACGATTTTTTCAAATTTCTCGTATTCGTTCATTCCATCGAGAAATTATCGATCAGCACAAAAGATAATAAAAATTGTGCCTGTTCATTTTGTCAATTCTACGATTATTTAACAATGTAATTTTGCAAATAAGAATGGTGAAGTTGTTTTCAAAAATTCAAATAAACCGGAAGTCCATTTTGGGGAGTAATTCAAAAGAGGAGCAAGAGAAACGAGGAAGAGGAAACAAAAGGGAAAGCTGAGAAAAAAGCAAGATAAAAATAATAAACAAAAGACAAAGACAAATAAGAAGACGAAAGAGAGAAATTAAGAGTTTTCTCGGAGTAGAAAAGCCAGAAACGACGGAAAATTTGAGAAAAGAGAAGAGTAGATGAAGGACGATAAAAATAGAGGCAAAAGTGAATGAAGCGAAGAGAAGAGACAAAGAAAAAAACAAGTGTTTGAAGGAAGCGAGAGAGAAGAAAAATGAAGGAAAAAGGAGGGAGGAAGAAAATTGAGGGAAAAGACGTATGAAAAATCAAGAGGTTTTTGAAGACATCGGAAGACCGTCAGGATAAATAAACTCTTCGACAAAATTTTCGTCTTTGATCGTGACAGCTAATCTCGAACGGAGCATTTTCCACTCTTCTTCATAATTCTCCCACGCCAATCTCCATCGTCAAATATCTTCTCCGAACAATTTTCAACATTTTTTTTTCATTTTTTGAGAAATCATAGTTTTGAAAATTGTTAGTTTCTTCGTGGATTCTCGACGGAGCGGAAGTGCGATACCGAGAGCCGGACATTGCGAGGAAAGAGTTTACGAAAAGTAGATTTGACGGTGTAGAATTTTCCGGGAAAAAGTGTGGGCTGAACCCAACGATTGCTCATCTCAAACAATAATTCTTACGACCACGATGAAATTTAAAAAAAAACCAAAATACGAGGAAGAGAGTGACGAACGAGGAGATTAGGATTTTCCAATAGACTGCGAATTTTTTTGGTCCTCGGCGTTTCTCCAATGAGTGTCAGTCTCACATTTGCCAGAGCACAGACGAGATACATCTTTTCTGTACTTTTTTGCACATTGAAACTGTGTATTTGCGGCTAAACTAAATTTCATCAATTTCTGGTTTTTCGGTTTCGTTGTGAACGGTGGAAAAATTTACTTTTTGGATTGAAAAACTTGAAGTCGATGATTGCAATCGCAAAGTTAAATCTCGTTAACTTCCGGTTTATCAGGGAAAAGTTCGTTGGAAAAGTTGACCTTTCCGGGTTCGACAAAATAAAAAATTAGCGATTTTAATCGCCAAGCTGAATCCCGTGAACTTCCGGTTTGCCAGTGACTTTATGACTCTTGGAAAAATTAACTTTTCCGGATGAAACAAAATTGAAAATTATCAGTGATTCGTAGATGACTGAGAAAAACCATAAATAATAGCCATTGAGGATTTATTAAAAATTACCGCAATGGGAATCTAAATCCTGTAAACTTCCGGTTTGCTAGTGCCTTTATGACTCTTGGAAAAATTAACTTTTCCGGATGAAACAAAATTGGAAATTATCAGTGATTTTTAGATGATTGAGAAAAACCATAAATAATAGCCATTGAGGATTTATTAAAAATTACCCCAATGGGAAGCTAAATCCCGCAAACTTCCGGTTTGCCAGTGACTTTATGACTCTTGGAAAAATTAACTTTCCCGGGTGAAACAAAATTGGAAATTATCAGTGATTCGTAGATGATTGAGAAAAATCGTAAATAATCGCCATTGAAAATTTATTAAAAACTACCACAATGGGAAGCTAAATCCCGTAAACTTCCGGTTTGCCAGTTACTTTATGACTCTTGGAAAAATTAACTTTTCCGCATGAAAGAAAATTGGAAATTATCAGTGATTTATAGATGATTGAGAAAAATCATAAATCTAGAATAGCCATTGAGGATTTATTAAAAGTTACCGCAATGGGAATACTGCGAAGTGCGAAAGAACATTATCAAGCACGTTTGTTGAATAGACGATTGGGTAAACGCAACGAACTATCCCGATTGTGCTCGTGTTGTGTTAAAATCATTATTTTATGCGAGACACCTGTATGTCGTGTTTCAGAAACCGTGCCAAATGACGGAAATGGTTCGACGAGTACGAGTTCACCGGGTAACAAGAGACGAGGATTCAGCGGGTGAGTTAATTTTTTTTTATTTCTCCAAAAACACAGTATTTTGAAAATATTAAGATAGTGTCGCAGTTATTTTTCGCGAATTTTTTCTGCTCAAATCTCCCCTCTTTTCATCCATTTCCATCGGTCAATATAAACACACGTATTCCCAATGACTATTTTTTGAAAATTGAAGCCATAAACAAGCATAAAATAATAATGTCAAAAATTGCATATAGTTCTTTTTCATCATTTACCGAGTCTTCATTGTGAGCATTAATTTTGGGTCCTGTATGAACTTGACTTGAAAACAATTGAGAAAGTTCCAGTTTGTCTGATTTCTTTCATTTATCGAAAATTAAATTTTCAATGATTCTGATTTTTTTACGTAATTTTTTTAAAATATGATATTAATAGGTCTTCAATTATTCGGTGAAAAAATTGAGCAGCATTAGCTATAAATTTCCAAAAATTACAATTGCAAACAAACAAAAAAGTCGAATGATTATTGATATCCTTATTTTTTCGCTATCACTCTCATCCATGAAAAATATAATTTTTCTATAACTTTCACTGAAAAAGGGAAATCGTAAAAACTATGACGTTGAATTATGTCAATATTTTCATCATAACGAATATTTATCATAACGATCGAAATCCAATTCCAAGAAATTTGAAGATAGTAATAAATAAGCATCAAATAATAATGTCAAAAATTACATAATTCTTTTTCATCATTTACCGAATCTTCATTATGAGCATCAATTTTGTTTCCTTTATAAACTTGACTTGAAAAAAATATCAATAATCAAATATCATTGATTCTAATTTCATTACGTAATTTTTTAAAAATATTATATTAATAGGTCCGTAATTAATTTGTGAAAAAAATTCAGCTGCATTAGCTATACATTTTCAAAAATTACAATTGCAAACAAACAAAAAAAGTCGATTTGATTATTAATGCCCTTATTTTTTTGCTATTACTCTCATCCATGAAAAATATAAGTTTCCTGTAACTTTTACTGAATAGGGAAAATCGTAAAAACTACGACGTTGAATTATGTCAATATGTTTATTACTGGCAAATTTTTTAGTAAAAAGAAAAGAAGGAAATTTGTGTGAGCATATATTTATCATAACGATCGAAATCCAAATTTGAAGATAGTAATAAATAAGCATAAAATAATAATGTCAAAAATTGCATAGTTCTTTTTCATCATTTACCGAGTCTTCATTGTGAGCATCAATTTTGGGTCCTTTATAAACTTGACTTGAAAAAAATTGGGAAAGTTCCAGTTTGTATGATTTTTTTTCATTTTTCGAAAATTAAATTTTCATTAATTATGATCTTATTACTAAATTTTTTTTAATATGATATTAATAGGTTTTTAATTAAGTTGTGAAAAATATTGAGCTGCATTGGCTATGAATTTTTAAAAATTACAATTACAAACTACCAACAAAAATCAAATTGATTACTCTATTCATGAAAAATCTATTACTCTCATCCATGAAAACTATATTTTTCTATAACTTATATTAAAAAGGGGAATCGTAAAAACTACGACGTTGAATTATGTCAATATTTTTATTGCTAGAAAATTTTTGAGTAAAAGAAAAAGAATGAAATTCCTGTGATCAAATATTTATCATAACGATCGAAATCCAATTCCAAGCAATTTGAGGATAGTAATTTTAGAAGAGAATTAAATGTATGCATGACTTCCGAATTTGACAATAAAATTATCAGGAATACGAAACAATCGATCTGTGGGATAAGTAATTATAATGGTTATTTTTTTCAGAAGGAAATGGTTGCCACAACCGTTGCGCAAGCTCAGTCAGGGCAAAGTTGAAAAATCAACGACTGCTTCGGTCGACCGTCCACCGGCGTTGCTGAAAAAAACAGGCTCGGACAAACGTTTCAAGTTGCCGACCGGCGACAAATCCGGTCGAGCTGTATCCGAGGGCGAGGAGGAGGAAGAGGTCGAGCTCGAGGACGGCGAAATACCGATTTTTCTCGAGCAAAATGGCGGCGAAGACGGAGAGGACGATTTCGAGCTGCCACCGCCGATGAAACCAATCACCGAGCCGATACTCGTTGCAACCGGAAATGGACCTCCGGGTTCCACGATTCCCGATGAATTGCCCGGCAAACGAGTGAGCCTTCCAATTTTCTCTATCCTTACCCATTCACATCCTTGAATCTTCCAAAAACGTGAAAAAATATGGATTTCTCCATCAATTGGTTACGGTTCAAAAATCATGGCACGAAAATTACAAATCATAATCGATTGAGCGATATAAAAATGTACTCGATTTTTTACAAAATGTTCATTTGCTTCAACTAAAATCAGAATTCACTAAAAACAATTTTACTATTTTATAACGTGCCATGATAATTATTTGTAATTCTGAGAGGAAAATCCAAATCAGTCTTTTTTTTGATAACTGAGAATTTTTATAATAATTACATTATCTTTGTCACAAACGTTCGTCAGTTTTTTTTCTGGACGTTCTATTCGAGATAATGAATATGAGTGGTAGCGTAAAAAACTATCTGATCACGCTGACTCACGGTTTTTTTCCTCATATCACTATTCACACAAAGACACGCGATTGTTGCCACAGTTATCCCGTTTTTCAGGTAGTTATCGAAAATTAATATTTCAACGAGGATCTCGTGCCAGAATGTTGAAGGGGAGAGGGAATTAATAAAACACGTTTAGAATCGCGTGTTGAAAGAGTGAGAGAAGAAAGAACGAAAAGAAAACGAGGAAAATTCTTGATGGACCAAAAGGAATAATCATTATTTTTGCAGTTCCATACCTTAAAAGGAAGAACGAAATGAAAGTAAAAATTGATAATTTGACATAATGTGAGATTTTGATGATGGGCATATATATTGTCAGTCAACAATTAGCAAAAAAATTATTTTAGATAAAAAAGGATGATTAGTTTAGCCAAAAAAATCTAATGTATCGCGTGAGGTATCATTTGAAAGAGCTATCTCTAAAAACTCTAAAAATACTTTTTAAATAATTTTTGGTCCAGTGGTCTTGATGATATAGTAAAAAATTAGGTTTCTGAAGTTAAAATTTATATTTTAATAGGGATGGTAGATATTGAGTAGCCGGATTTAAAAAAAAGCGACTATTTTTTGTTTTTCGAAACAACACATTAAATACTTTCGAGGAGGTGAAAAAAAGATGCCTGTTAAAAGCAGAGCTCTTAATATAAATATTTAGATATGTCTCATTGCAAATTTCTATTTCCCATTTCAATAACACAGGAAAAAAAATTAAATCTTTGAAATTTTATATCTCGCCTTCAAGTCAATGTACCAAAATAAACAATACATATTATTGTAGAGAATTGAACACTCTACAAAAAAGATTTCTAATGATTTTTCGATAAACTCACTCCTTCAAAAGTTATTCAAGGTTAAAGTTAAATTTAGAGTAAATTTCACTTTTTTTTTTTAGTTTCTGGCAAAATGTTGAAACTTATTACTAAATATCATAAAATCTTTCCTGAAACAAAAGTTTAAATTGCATTAACCTAAATTCCCTAATTTTTAAAAATTTCCCAAAATAAATATTTATTTTCATATTTAAAAAGATTTATTCTTTTAGCAATTTTCGCATTGTAAGCAATACTACCGAGTTTTACAAATAAAAAGATGGAAGAAATACAAAAACATTTTAGAAGGCAAAAATCAATATTTAATGATGTAGTGAATTGAAAAATAGTGAAAATATTGATTTTCAGAGATTTTTTTTCGAATATATGAATCATTTATTAATGTTCAGTAAATATGGGTTTGAAAGAGTACATATCTGGGCACCTTGTATAAAAAATTCAGAATTTTTTGAATGATCTGTTTCCGTTTATCAATGATATAGTAAATTTAACGCAAAAATGGCGTTTTTGAACGACCCGCGCGCCCTCTAAAAAAATTCAAAAAATCGAATCGTTGCACAGAGACCTATATTTCAACGATATCTTTGATTTTTGAGGGTAGCCAACAGTTTTTAATTTTTTCGATTCACCCTAATATATATATTAGAACGTGAATAACTTTTGAAGGAGTGAGTTTATCGAAAAATCATAAGCGAGCTTTTTTGTAGAGCGTTCAATTCTCTACAAGAATACGTATCATTCATTTTGGTACATTGACTCGAAGCCGAGATATAAAATTTCAAAGTTTGAAATTTTTTCCTGTGTTATTTAAATGGGAAATAGAAATTTGCGATGAGGCATATCTAAATATTTATATTAAGAGCTCTGCTTTTGACAGGCATCTTTTTTCACCTCCCCGAAAGTATTTAATATGTTGTTTCGAAAAACAAAAAATAGTCCCTTTTTTTGAATCGGTCTAATATTGAGTCATAGATTACCGCAAAACCGCCGGTTTTTTCAAGTGTAATAGTTGCTGAAAAAAAATTTCAATAAAAATAGCTGTTTTTTAGTATTGGTACGAAATCCCGATTTTCCGAGCTTGATTCGCTTTTGTTTGGTTTTTTTTCAACTTTGTTAGATCCGTACAATCGTTAATTGAAATGGAGCGGTCTCGGGAGTTCGCCTTAGTGCCGATAAGCTTAACACGCTTTTGATAAGCCTCGGAAACTCGTTTTTGTTCATGTCGCGGTTAAAATTCTAAAGGCGTATGTTGTTTTTACAAGGCATGTAAAATACGCCATTTTTTTAATTACTCCAATCACGAGACGCACATATATGAGGCATTCCAAGTCAAGTCGGCCACCTCATTTTTTGGAATCACCAAAAATCACATACAAATTTTTATAAAGTAGTTCTAACTGTCAAGAAAATTCGTGATTTTTTTTAGATTTTTAAATTACATACTTTAGCCGGAAAAAAATACAAAAAAATTCCTTTTTCCATTTTGTAACTCGAAAATTATTCATCGTAGGAAAAAAAGTAGAACATTAAATTTAGGATTTTCAACGTACTTTTCACTGAAATTTTTTACAAACTCCTCCGAAAGCTCTATATGCCATTTTCGGAGCAAATAATGTTTTCATATTTTTTTTCACAGAAATAACATCTTCGATTTGTCTGTAGTTCTAACAGTTTTGTACTTGATATATTTAAAGACTACAAAAAAATTGGCTTAGTGGACAACCCATTCCTTCGCATGCGTTTTTCATCCCAAACGAATACACAAATTTCTCTTGAACCTTAACAGGGTTGTTAATGTTCAAGAGAGATTTAATGTTTGAGACTATTTATAGATATTTTCTACAGCCCGCATTTTTATTTATTTTTTGTACTTTTTCAATTTTTTAAACTTCTTCCATTTTTATTTGTTTAAATATATTTTTGTACATTTTAATAAACTTATTTATCAATGGACCCCTGTACACCGATAAAGTATATTCAAATTAAAGTCAAAGGCTGGTCACGTCTCTCGATTGTAAAAGAGAATTAATTTACCCTCTTTGGATACATCGACGTTTCTATGGCCAATGAATACTTTTTTAGTTCGATTTGGCCATGATTTTTGGGAATGAAGCAATGATACTGCTTTGTTCCTGAAATCGTCTTCGCAGTATCAAAACGAGATTGTTTTATTATTTTGCCCTGTCTACGATTAATAATGATAAGATATCAATATTTACACCATTTCGTTAAATCACTCTATATAATGATACATTGTATCAATAAAAATGCATGCGAAGGAATGGGTTGTCCACTGAGTCAATTTTTTTATAGTCTGTAAATATATCAAGTAAAAAACTGTTAAAACTACAGACGAATCGAAGATGTTAATTCTGAGAAAAAAAATATCAAAATATTATTTGTTCCGAAAATGGCATATAGAGCTTTCGGCGGAGTTTGTAAAAAATGTCAGTGAAAAGCACGTTGGAAATCCTAAATTGTATGTACTACTTTTTTTTCGTACGATGAATAATTTTCGAGTTACAAAATGGGACAAACAAAATTTTTGTATTTTTTTCCGGCTAAAATATGTAATTTAAAAATCCGAAAAAAATCACGAATTTTCTTGATAGTTAGAACTACTTTCTAAAAATTTGTATGCGATTTTTGGCGATTTCAAAAAATGGGGTGGCCGACTTGACGTGGAATGCCTCATATGTGTGTTTGTGTGTGTGGGAAATATTAATCATTCGTAGCGTGGTCATACGAGAGTGAGCCATTTGACTGATTGACTCAAAAGATCAGTAGTCATTGCATTCTCAGTCAGCATCGAAGAAGTAACGGTTGATTATTTTGTTTACAGACTGCGGAACGATCTATCAAGACACTGGACGGTGCTACGTCGGCCGACCTTGCCGAGATAGAGCAAATAGTCAAGGAAAGAATGGTTAGTCGCCCGTTTGTCTATCATCAAATAGCAAGGTCGACTGATAACGTGAATTCACGATGTCCCAGTATATGAGTCGAAATAGTGATTAATTTTGGCAATTATAAAATTATTTGCCAAATATTAAATTACTTTTAAATTTGAAAATCTTCGCTATCGATTTATTTCCGTCGTACGACAAGCTTTCTTGATCAGGAATTTGTAATGTATAGGTAATGCATTATTCATTAATTTTGGAATGTGTAATGGAAATAATTTCCATTACCCATTACAATGTAGTGTGTACTGGAAAAAATTTCCATTACCCATTACAATGTAGTGTGTATTGGAAAAAATTTCATTACCCATTACAATGTAGTGTGTAGTGTAAAAAATTTGCATTACCCATTAAAATGTAGTGTGTACTGGAAAAAATTTTAATTACCCATTACAATGTAGTGTGTAATGGAGAAAATTTACGTTAGCCATTACAATGTAGAGTGCAATGGAAAACATTTTCATTACGCATTACAATGTAGTGTGTAATAGAAACATTTTTCATTACTCATTATAATGTAGTGTGTAATGGAAGAAAATTTCATGACTCATTACAATGTAGTGTGTAATAGAAAAAGTGTTCATTACCCATTGCAATGTAATGTGTAAAGGACAAATCTTTGATTGCAATTTTGGAAATGGAAAAATGTAGATGAATGAATTATTGTAATTTTGCATTACAATTTAACGTCTTAGGTACCTTAAATTCTAAAAAGCATCTATATGCATACAAAAAGTTGAACGTTTAACTGCACTTCTAAATATACTTTTTTTCAGCGTTTACTTTGGCCAATATCCTTTGCTCACATTAAGGTGTAATGAACGAGCAAAATTTTGTCGATTACACACTACATTGTAATGGGTAATGAAATTTTTTTCCATTACATACTACATTGCAATGGGTAATGGATTTTTTTTTCATTACACACTACATTGTAATGGGTAATGAAATTTTTTTCCATTACACACTAGAATGTAATGAGTCATGAAATTTTTTTTCATTACACACTACATTGTAATGGGTAATGGCATTTTTGTCCATCACACACTACATTGTAATGGGTAATGAAATTTTTTTCCATTACACACTAGATTGTAATGAGTCATGAAATTTTTTTCCATTACACACTACATTGTAATGGGTAATGAATTTTTTTTCCATTACATCCTACATTGTAATGGGTAATGGATTTTTTTTCCCTTACGCATTACATTGTAATAGGTAATGAAATTTGTTTCCATTACACACTAGATTGTAATGAGTAATGCAATTTTTTTCCATTACACACTACATTGTAATGGGTAATGGATTTTTTTTTCATTACACACTACATTGTAATGGGTAATGAAAATGGCAATGCATTACAAAAAGTAATGCATTACTTGCAACCCCGATCAGGAAGCCCCGATTCCTCATCAAAGAGGAGTTCGAGCATCGTGAAGGAGGCTTCGCGAATGATGGAAATAATTCAGGAAGCAAATTTCTAATTTGAACGATTTTTTTCTTTGATCTCTTGGAAAATTTTCAGTATTGAGGAAAATCAAATGGTTTCAGGAGCAACATACGGAAAATCAGGAGCGTCACAGTCTCATGAGAACACCAGGAAGATCGTCGACCGGTGAGGACGGTTACAGCAGTATCAGCGGTTCCTCGATAACCGAGGAAATTGATCCCGAGACAGCGGCACTGAATAAACGACAATTCGTATTGCGAGAATTGGTCGAGACCGAGAGAGATTACGTGAACGATCTACGGCTCATTGTCGAAGGTTACATGGCTCACATGAGAGATCCTGACAGCGAAGTTCCATTGCCCGAGGATCTTCGCGTCGGCAAGGATAAAATGGTCTTTGGCAATCTGGAGGCCATCTACGAATGGCACAGAGAGTAAGTCATTGAATCATGAGCAGCTTTTGTTGAAAATATTTTTTGAATTCTCGTTTTTTCATACTTGACATCGGTCATTATAAATAATGTATAACATGATCAGTGATTGGCAAACTGGCAAGCGGGAACGTATTACTAATTTTTTTTTTTTTTTTCAATTAGTAATGACTGATAAAATATTACTATTTTTTCCAGAAAAATGAGCAATTAATCATAAAACATTACCAATTTTTTCCAAGAATTAGTAATTAGCGAGAAAGACATTGCTAAATAGCCAAAAGAATCAATAATTTGTGGAGAAATGTTGTATTAATTTTGGAAAAAGTAATAAATAAATAAAATTTACGTAATCTGGAGGCCATCTACGAATGGCACAGAGAGTAAGTCCTTGAATCATCAGAAGCTTTTGTTGAAAATATTTTTTGAATTCTCGTTTTTCCATACTCAACATCGGTCATTATAAATAATGTATGATCAGTGATCGGCAAAAAAAATCTATCTATTTTTATTATCCATTTTTTTCCAAAAATTAATAATTAGCAAAAAAATATTACAAATTTTTTTTAAACATTAGTAATTAGCGGAAACGTATTGCCAATTTTTTTTTTTAATCAGTAATTAGTGACAAAATATTACTATTTTTTCTAATAAATAACTAATTAGTGACAACATTTCTGATTTTTCCAAAAAAATGAGCAATTAACCATAAAACGTTACTAATTTTTTCTAAGAATTAATAATTAGCGGAAAGATATTACTAAATAGCCAAAAGAATCAATAATTTGTGGAGAAATGTTGTATTAATTTTGAAAACATTAATAAATAAATAAAAATTACTAATGCATTTTTTAATGGTTACTGATTAAATATTCGTATTAATAATAACTTATGTGATATCGTATGACATTCGATACAATAAATACTAATGTGTGAAATATTCAAAAGATCTAGTTATTATAAAAAATAAAACAATTTTTTTTAATAGAGTTATTTGAGCTTATAACCATGACTCAATTCGTACACACAAGTACGTAAATATACATAATACTTTTCTAGAAATTACTGTTTTTTTTTTTTAATTAATTAGTAATATCTTCCTTACCAATTACTGTATTTACAAAAAAACTTGGTAATATTTTTTCTGTAATTACTAATTTTTTTAGAAAAATTACTAATATTTTTCCGCTGATTACGAATTTTTATAAGAAATCAGTAATATTTTTTGACTAATTATTAATTTTTCGAAAAAATGATTAATAAAATCAATATTGTTGACGAAAAAATCGATATTGCCGAACACTGAATATGATTAGGAATGGAAAAAAATCAGTCTTGTCGTTTATTTCTGCAATTCAGTTGTAACGAAAATCATTTTTATTCATTAATGTTTCGGAGCATTATTGATCAATTATTTCTTGCACCATTTGTTCGAATTTCATGTTAGAGAAAAATTTAAATTTGGTCAGAAAAAATTCAAATGATTTTTTTTGCTATTCACTATTTTATTAAATTTTTTTTCAATTTCACGATTTAATTAATTTTCAAAATTTCCCTTTTTAGCTTTTTCCTCAAAGCCCTTGAGCGATGTCTCGAACGTCCGGAAGAACTAGGTCCTCTTTTCAAACGATACGAGAGAAAACTTCACATGTACGTTGTGTACTGTCAAAACAAACCAGTCTCGGAATACATCGTCTCCGAATATATCGATACGTACTTCGAAGTAAGTTGAATATATTAATTTTCCTTTCCTATTTGTATCGATGAAAGTTGAAATCAGTTTCAAAATCAACCCATTACATCTAGAAAAAAGATTTATTTCAATAAACACATTTTTTAAATTTATTTGAATAAGGATTCTAATTAATAACTTATTAGGACGATATTTTAATTTTTATTATTTTAAATAAATTTAATCAAACTAAATGAATCATTTCACTCAGTGGAGAAATCTGAGGAACAATTGGATGCAAATTTCAGTTTCAAATTCTTCTCATTCATCTTCATACAGAATCTGAATGAAGATTTTATGTATTCAGGCTCTGAGACCGATTTGAATTTTTTTTATTTTGCAAAATCGAACCGCTAATAAACAGATCTATATTTTTGGACTTTATTTCAGGAATTGCGACAAAAACTTATTATTTATTTCAATTGAATACATTTTTTTTAATTTATTTGAATATGGATCCTAATATACCTTATTAGGACGATATTTTAATTTTAATTATTTTAAATAAATCATTTGACTCAGTGGAGAATTCTGAGGAACAATTGGATGCCAATTTCAGTTTCAAATTCTTCCCATTCATCTTCATAGAGAATCTGAATGAAGATTTTATGTATTCCGACTCTGAGATCGATTTGATTTTTTTTTATTTTGCAAAATCGAACCGCCAATAAACAGATCTATATTGTTGGACTTTTATTTCAGGAATTGCGACAAAAACTTATTATTTATTTCCATAAACACATTTTTTCAATTTATTTGAATATGAATCTTAATAAATAACTTATTGGGACGATATTCTAATTTTTATTATTTTAAATAAATTTAATCAAACTAAATGAATCATTTCACTCAGTGGAGAAATCTGAGGAACAATGGGATGCAAATTTCAGTTTCAAATTCTTCTCATTTATCTTCATACAGAATCTGAATGAAGATTTTGTGTATTCAGGCTCTGAGATCGATTTGAATTGTTCTTTTAATTTTGCAAAATCGATCCGTTGATAAATCTGTATTTTGGGACTTTTTCAGGAATTGCGACAAAAACTTGGACATCGATTGCAACTTTGCGATCTTTTGATAAAACCAGTACAGAGGATTACCAAATATCAATTGTTGCTGCGCGAGGCGCTGAGACTGACCGAGAAGACACAAAGGATATCGGAGATCGAGGATCTTCGAGGGGCAGCGCACGTGATGCGAGTCATTCCAAAAGCGGCCAACGACATGATGGATGTCGGAAGGTTGCAGGGTTTCGATGTTAGTGGCAATTTGACCCGGTGTAGAATGACGACGAAAATTCGAGACTCAGTGGGGAAGCGAAAAAACCAATGATTTATTTTCTTTTCGCAGGGTAAAATAACAGCGCAGGGTAAACTGCTTTTGCATGGGCCGCTGTTGGTGAGTGAACTTTCGACCGTTCAGACACGCGGACGCGAATGGCAGATATTTTTGTTCGAGCAAAATATAATATTCAGCGAGGCCGTTGGTAAAAAAACGCAGTTTACCAATCCTGCGTACATCTACAAAGCTCATATCCAGGTAAACTTCTCTCGTGTCACGGTGATAAATCTTAAGGGGAGGCTAAATACCGACATTATTACCGAAGCCCTACATTATCGACTCAAAATCGCTGTCCAAACTTTTTCCAATACCGGTGGAGGAATATCAATTAAATTTATGAATGAATGATGAATGAGTTGCAAAATGCAAATGCGAGACATCAATCAACGTTTTCGTTAATTGCCACTGACTTGTTAGACAGTTTGGATAAAAGTCTGATGAAAATAATGTTTATGTCATAGGAATTCAATATGGAGCTGCCCTCTTTCGGATTTCTGTGAACTTAATTTCGCCATTTTTTTTTCGATGAAACACGAAATTTATCAACATTTAACTCGTGATTTGGATTCCAAACTTACGTCGCGGTTTTTTCATAAAATAATGTCGAAGACGCATCGATATTCGTACTTTGGTGTTCGTCATGGAGCCCCACTCTTGTTTTTAGCCGAAATGCCGTAAAAACATTATAATTCAATATTTTCAGTTACAGATTTCTCATGATAATCGGATCTGTAATTTTTTTTTTTCGTTTTCCGAAAAAATTTCAGTGGGGCGCCATTTGTGCCATAATTCTGATGATACTGTCAAAATTTTATTCATTTCCATCCATTTGTACCAGAGCAAGTTTGGAATCCAATTTCGAGGTGCTAATGTCGGTATTTAGCCTCCCCTTAAGAAGTCATTCTGATCGAACGACTATCGAAATTATACTTCTGGAAAAATTGATGTAAAAATAATTCCATTGTTTTTGAACTTATAAATCAGAATGACTCCTCGAGATAGTCATTGCAGTAGCTCAAGATAATGGATTTTTTTTTTTCGTAAATTCATTGATACCGGCGAAAAGTTTCCGGACAGAACTTCAAAAAAGGTCTGGAACGTTTTTTTATGCCATTTCGCCGGAAGTCAACGTAGACTAATTGAACAAGCGGCATTTTAAAGGGGAAGAATTCGGCTTCATTTCCTGATTTTTTAAATTATTTTTACAAATTGTTTTTAGATTTGGACTTTTTTTTGAAAACAGCTGTTTTTCACCTTTTCCCCCTCTCTTCGGGTGCACCCAACTTCTAGAGGAATTTTTTAAATACATTTTTACGATTCGATTCATTAAGGGGGAAGTTTGAGCTTCAATTTCCTTTTTTTTTAAAATTGAGCGATTTTTTTTTCCAAAGTTATTCTGTTTTTTGTAAAAAAAAAAGAGGAAATTTGAAAAATCGTATTACACGAAAACAAAGAGGATTCATGGAACGATAGCAAAAAGTTGCGTCTGTTTTTGTTGAGTTCAGAGGAATTTTTTTAGATTTTTTTTCTAAAATTTTGTTTTCTAATGTTGAGGCTGGAAAAAAAATTAGAGACAAAAATTTGAAAAAAAAATCCAATGTGTTGAAAATGGTAAAATAAAGTATTTTTCCCTCTTGAAATTTTATCAATAATCCCGTAGTTCTCAAGTTATGGTAATTGCATGATCTGAGCTCCGACCCAGAAGATGAGAAAAAAAAAATTTTGGAAAAAATCTGAAAAAATTTCTCTACACTCAACAAAAACAGACGCAACTTTTAGCTATCCTGAAGTTTTTCATGAATCCTCTTTGTTTTTATGTTATACGGGATTTTTCAAATTTCCTCTTTTTTCACAAAAACCAGAATAACTTTGGAAAAAAAAATCGCTCAAAATTTTTGAAAAAAGTAAATTGAAGCTCAAACTTTCCTTTTTATGAACCCAATCGTAAAAATGTATTTTAAAAAATTGCGCTAGAAGACGGATGCACCTGAAGAGAGGGGGAAAAGGCGAAAAACAGCTGTTTTCAAAATAGAGCCCAAATCTAAAAACAAATTGTAAAAATAATTGAAAAATCAGGAAATGCAGCCGAATCCTTCCCTTTTAAAATGACACTTGTTAAATTAGTCTACGTTGACTTCCGGCGAAATGGCATAAAAAAACGTTCCGGTTTGTGATGGAAAAAAACGTTCCGGACCTTTTTTGAAGTTTTGTCCGAAAACTTTTCGGCGTCAGTTTACATTTTTTTCCATCACAAAAAAAAACTATTTGAACATTTATAATTTTCAAACCCTCCAAATTCTCTCCATCTACGTGATTTAAATTTCGAGGATAACGAGGGAATGAAAAATTAATCGAAAGACGTAAAAAAAACAATAAATCCTTCAACAGGTGAACAAAATGAGTCTGGAGGATTGTCCCGATGATTCCGAGAGATTCGTGCTTCGTTCGACGGATCCGCTTACTCCGGGTCTTGGTTTCACGTGCAGCGTTATCGAGGAAATTGGTCCGCGCAAGCAGGAATGGTCCGACACGATAAAATCGATATTGCAGACACAGCATGATTTTCTCAAGGCCATACAGTCGCCGATCGCCTATCAAAAGGAACTTACCAAATATCCACAGTAAGCGTCTCTATACCTTCCACTGAACAACCAAAAAAGGAAAAAAAAACCAAAAAAAAAACAAACAAGCAAACGAAAAACCAAAAAAAAAACAAAGAAAACAAAAAGATAAAACCCAAAAACCTCACTGACTCTCTTTTAACACTCGAAAAACCTGTGAATAATTCGTTCCAACAATATTTTTGTATATTTTATATAATGAGGAATAACGAAAGCCTGTAAGGTAGATAACCGTAGTAGTCTAATCCTGGGACCCGAACCCCACCCCCTTAACCACAATACCTTACTTTCAAGAAAAAAAAAGAAAACAAGAAATGAGAGAAGAAAGAAGAAAAAAAAATACGACACTAACTCCCACTTCCGGTGTGACCCTTAGATCTTGATCTCTTTGACAATTATTGAATTCCTAGCTTCTTCGAAACAATCTTCTCACAATTTAATCTGAAAAATCTCACTTTTAATTGTTCTCACTCCCAGAGCCTAAAAAATGACATTTGCTAATCCGTTCCAATGTGCATATATACATATTATCAACATATATGTATACGTATGTATAATATATATTCTATATATTATATGTATATATATATATGGATGAACCTATAAATATATATATTGGCGATGTGAGATTGACGCTTTGCTGACGGCGTTATGGTATCAATAATATAACGACGAAAATGTACGATATATTTATAGTAATTTTAATAACGTTTATAAACACCGCGCTGTCGCAACAGGCGATGGTGCATGTAAATACTACATATTACTTGAGGGAAAAAAAAGCAACAACAACAACAAACAAAATCAAATTATAACCAACTCATGAGCGTAACACTTTGTTTAGAATAAAAATCATAAAAATTGATCAAAAAAAGAAAATTTTGAAAACTGCGATGCGCATCGTTGATTCCCGTTTTTATAATTTTCCTGACCCGTAGCTGAAAAAGCCCTGTGTGTGTATTTTGAGCACCTGGCACAACCCGTATACTAACAGCTTGTTTTCTTATGATTTCCCAAAGTGAAGAAGGAAAAGGAAAAATAAGAAAAAATACAGTACTGGTGCCGGAGACGGAATTAACTCGCTTTCTAACAAAAATAACCAGCATCGAGGACTATTTTTGAAAATATGGGATCCCTGTATGAGAATTTCAGCATGATTGAGGAGTTTCGGAGGCGTTGAATTTTTTAAATCAGTGCTAAATTTTGGAAATCGTTTTTACGAATGTTTGTGGATTGATTCGGAAAATCGTACGGAAATTGGCTCTTGTAGGATTTATTTTTGTGTGCGAAAGAAGTCATTTCATGTCAAATCGACCAAGAGTTGGAATCAGCCATTTTCAATTTCGATGAAAATTTGTCAGAAGTTTTCGTTTTTAATAAAACGAAGTTCTACCGGAGGAAAAAATTTTTTTTAAATTTTTTCGAAAGTTATTCAAGATTTAAAATTGTACAATTTCTTAAATCTTTCAAGTGTATTTTTTAAATATCTTGAAAACTATTATAGTTATGAAAGAATAGTTCTGGGTTCGTATTGAAGAGTATAATTGTGGTTACGAAAAAAAAAAATTCTGAAATTTTTTTTTGAAAAATGACGAATTTGAAGCATTTTTAATTTTTTAATTCGTGCAAATCCACGATCAACATTAAATTTTTGGTTCAATTTTTTAAATATAATAACTTGTACTGATCTTAAAAGATATAGATATAAGATAAAGATATAAATATAAGATATAGATATAAGATAAAGATATAGATATAGATTATAGTAAGAATTTTCAATAATGACATAAGAATGTAAAAAGCAGAAACATAATTTCAATTCGCGTTTTTATTTATTTGGTAAAGCGTTTTAAGCGTAAGCTTATACATGTCTATTAAGTTTACACTTAAAACAATTTACCGAATAAATAAAAATGCAAAGTCAATTATATTTCTGTTTTTATATCCTTATGTCATTAATTGAAATTTGTACTGCTCAAAATTACAGAATTACATGATTGCTCAACTTTACTTAATTTAGAGGTGAACAAATTTTTTTTTACCAAAATTCAAAAATTCCTATTTTTGAAAAAAAACACCATTCTGAACATTTCAGGATCTTTTAAGATCAGTACAAGGTATTATATAAATTAATTGAGCCAAAAATTTAATGTTGATCGTGGATTTGCACGATTTTTTAAAATTCAAAAATTTCTTTGAAAAAAAACACCTTTCTGAAAATTTCAGGATTTTTAAATATCAGAACAAGGTATTATATAAAAAAAAAATTGAACGAAAAATTTAATGTTGATTGTGGATTTTCACGATTTTTGAAAATTCAGAATTTTCAAATTCATCATTTTTCAAAAAAAAAAAATTCGGAATATTTTTTTTCGTAGCCACAAGTATACTCTTCAAGACGAACCCAGAATGATTTTTCCGTAACTATAATAGTTTTCGAGATATTTACAAAATAAACTTGAAAGATTTAAAAAATTGTAAAATTTTTAATCTTGCATAACTTTCGAAACTAAATTTTTACATTTTTTTCCTCCGGTAGAACTTCGTTTTATTAAAAACGAAAACTTCTGACCCAATTTCATCGAAATTGGAAGGGGTCGATTCCAACTCTTGGTCGATTTGACATGGAGCGACCAGTACGTAAATTTCGATCAGGAGTGGTGATTCAAATTTCATGCGGATAATGGATGATTTTTAGGAAAATATGTGACGCAAGCTTTTTAGAAATTTCGTATTGATCGATTGTTAAGAGAGAACAAAATTATAATTCGCAATTTTCTTGTATTTTAATTGTTTCGAAACATTATTTGTAAAAATTCATCGCAATTAACTTAGTCTTCTTGATATTTGTAAAATCGTCTGATATTTGGCACTGATTTGATGACTGTGCATTAGACCGGTCGTTAAGAATTAAATTTTTTGCGACGCCCCCTAAAAAGCTTCCATTTGATGAAAAAACGCGAGGTAAATTTTTTTTTTTTAATTAAAAATAACACGTGCCGCCGGACGATCCAAGTTCATTTTCATCGAAGAATAATAATTTTTTTTTACAAAAAAAAAATAACAGCTCATAATCTTCATAATAACTAATGAAAACAGTTAAAAACAGTAAAAACAGTTGAAAATTTTACATTAAAAAATGAGTTTTTATTTTTTTTAAATATGAAGTACTTCCTCGACCAATTTGAAATTTGGAGACATTATGTGGGATAGTAAAACACAGAAAAAACATTATTTTCATAATTGTGCCAGAATGTTATCCTGGAGAAAAAAAAATAATTACCGAAAAAATTAACTGTTTTCATTAGTTATGATGAAAATTATGAGCTGTTATTTTTTCTAAAAATATCCTTTATATACCTTTGTAACGTGTTCAAATTTCATTCAAATCAGTCTAGCCGTTTGTAAAAAAAAAAAAAAAAAATTGTTCTTCGATGAAAATCAACTTCGCAAAAAATTTAATTTTCAACGACCATTCTACCGTGCATTCTAAACCTCCTTGATAAGCTTCGCACGAACTGGGCTGACTAACCGACTTCGTTGAACAGAAAATCGAAATTCCGGGTAAAACTTAGAGTGGTACTGTTTTTTTTTGTGGTTTTTTCTTTTCGTTTTTTTGGCATTCATTTATTATTTGCTGGCCGTAAACAGCCGCGGCGCGACGCCGGAGCCATCAGTGACGAGAGCAGCGGTATCGATACCGCCGACCCTAACAGTTACCGGATCCGCCAATAAAGAAAGAAGAAACGGACATTCGCGAAAGAATCAGCCCGTGCAGCGAGCTCACACCGGCGGCCTCGAGTGTGACGGTCCACCGCCGAGAACGCCAAGTCCGACAAAGAGTAAACTCAATTTCCTCGAGGGATTTAGGAACACGTTACGCGCTCGTTCGCCAGTTCGCACCAATTCCATTCCGGTGAGCGAGAGCCATTGAAAAAAAAAAAGAAAAAAAAATCAACGCAAATAGCATTTTTGAAAAATTATCTCTCGGGTTGCACGAGGCTCCGATATCCGGAAAAATCTTTTTTTTTTCTCTTTTGAAAAAAAGCGCGAAAAAAAACAACCAAAATGCTTTTACTTCGTTTCGTACAAATACTGGAATTTCTCTCTCTGTTTCTCATTTACTATTTTACAGCAAAGGGACTCTTCCGCTTCCTCCTCTTGATGCCTAACGCTATCAGCTCTCTATTGCATTGCCTTGTGTCATTGCGACGAAAGAGCCTCGTACTTCTATTACTAAAAACAGTATGAAATAACGTCGAGCAACATTTTCGTTTTTTTTTAAATATAATTTTTTTTTTTTGGTAAAAAAGCCATGAAAACGAACCGAGAGACTCGAAGGAAGCCCTTAAAGTACAAAAACAAAAAAACGTGTGTATGATGTATAGCGTCCAAAGTGCCCTACTATAGCAGAGATCAAAAGAAGTAGAAGGAAAAAGTTTGTAAATAAAAAAATGAAAGATATTGAAAATAATAAAAAAAAAAAAAACGACGGAACTCGAGTCTCGACTAACCAGCACGCGTTGGAGGATGATGATGACGATTGTCGCGGTGGTGGTGATGGTGATAGTGCGATTACGATGATTCTACTGATTATTGCTATTCTTTACTTCTACTCAGAGTTGTGAAAATAGTAATTAAAATTACACATTACTTTAAACAATGTGTATTGGATAAGTATTCCGTTACAAATTACAAAAGTAACGTGTAACGAATGAATGTTCCATTACAAATGAAAATAGTAATGTGTAATGGATGCGTGTTCCATTACAAATAATAAAAGTAATGTGTAATGGTTGCTTGTGCCATTACAAATATAAAAAATAACGTGTAAGGAATGAGTGCTCCATTACAAATTACAATTGAAAAAAACGTAATTCGTAGTGGAGAATATTCCATTACAAATTACAATTGAAAAAAACGTAATTTGTAGTGGAGAATAATCCATTACAAATTAGTGTGTTTCTACGACAATTTGCAGCAGGTACTATTTTGCTCAAAGGCAAGTCCATTAATTTTTCAATGAAAATAATTTGTGCGTATCAAGTTTTTGTCAACTTTATTGTCGTAGTGGCAAATGTATGAACAGTTATTTTTTGGAGTAATTTTTACTCCATTCTTGAATTGTAATTTTTACGACAATGGAGTAAAAATTACTCTAAAAAATCACTGTTCATACATTTACCACTACGATAGTAAAGTTAACAAAAATTTGATGCACACAAATTATTTTCATTGAAAAATTAATAGACTTGGGTCATTCCATGTCCAATCGACCAAGATTTGGTATCGACCCTTTTCAATTTCGATGAAATTTGGTCAGAAGTTTTTGTTTTTAATAAAACGAAGTTTTTCCAAAGGAAAAAAAAATTAATTTTTTTTTCGACAGTTATGCAAAATTCAAAATTTCACAATTTTTCAGATCTTTCAAGTTTATTTTTTAAATATCTCGAAAACTATTATAGTTAAGAAAAATCGTTCTGAATTCGTCTTAAAGAGTATACTTGGGGCTATTTTTTGGTTCATTTTTTTTAAATACATATAATACCGTTTACTGATCTTGAAAGATCCTGAAATTTTCAGAAAGCTGTTTTGTTTTTTCAAAAATAACAATTTTTGATTTTTTTTAAATCGTGTACATCCACGATCAATATTAAATTTTTGGTTCAATTTTTTGTTATATAATACCTTGTACTGTTCTTAAAAGATCCTGAAATTATGAGGATAGTGTTTTGTTGTTTCAAAAATATACATTTTTTTACCTCCCAGCTAAGTAAAGTTGAGCAGTCATGTAGTTTTGTAATCTTGAGCAGTAAACAAAAAAGTAAAAGTAACAGTATTTTAATTTTAAAAAAAATGTTGTTTACCAAAATTCAAAAATTCATATTTTTGAAACAACAAAACACCATCCTTGAAATTTCAGGATCTTTTCAGATCAGTACAAGGTATTATATAAAAAAAAATTGAACCAAAAATTTAATTAATACGGAACTTGGATTTTCACGATATTTGAAAATTCAAAATTCTCCAAATTCATCTTTTTTAACATTTTTTTTCGGAATATTTTTTTTCGTAGCCCCAAGACGAAACTTTTTAAGCCATAGTCAGAATGATGTTTCGTAACTATAATAGTTTTCGAGATATTTAAAAAATAAACTTTAAAGATTTGAAAAATTGTGAAACTTTGAATTGAGCATAACTTTCAAAAAAAAAAAATAATTAATTTTTTTCCTTTGGTACAACTTCGTTTTATTGAAAACGAAAACTTCTGACCAAATTTCATCGAAATTGAAAGGGGTCGATTCCAGCTCTTGGGCGATTTGACATGGAATGACCCACTTACATTTGAGCAAAATAGTACCTGCTCCAAATTGTCGTAGAAACACATTAATTTGTAATGGAATATTCTCCACTACCAACTACTTTTTTTTCAATTGTAATGGCACATGCATCCATTACACATTACTTTTTTTTATTTGTAATGACACATGCATCCATTACACATTACATTTTTTATTTGTAATGGCACGCGCATCCATTACACATTACATTTTTTATTTGTAATGGCACATGCATCCATGACACATTACTTTTTTTTATTTGTAATGGGTAATAAATACAGTAATGCATTATCAAGATAATGCATTATTTACAACTCTGCTTCTACTTAATACTTAAAACAAAAAATTAAAATTAAAACCAGCTAATTTCCTCTTCGACCTTTTGGGAGCTTCGCTGTAATGACAAGGTCGAGCATGAAACTTTCGGGAGCTGCAAAAAAACTGGTGGTATTTATTGCGGATGAAGATTTTTCGAGTCGCATGAGGAAGACAAAAGAAATGAAGGGTGCATGCGCCATTGGGACAAATGGCGGTGAAATGGAAGAATTAGAGAAATAGAAAATGATTGAAATTCAGGTTGCGCCTGGAGCACGAGTGAGATTGGCGGCAGATTGGGGAAAACTTCATGCCGGTGACGAGCTCGTCGTTTCTCATCTCGACGGTCCGGGATTGGTCGTATCGGCTCTCGACGCCAAAGAGGAATTGTGGATACCGGCTTCTCTGATACCAAATTCATCGTTCAGCCGTGCCTGGTCATTCAGACCGCGTAAAAGTGATCAGGACAGGACAGGTTCCTCGCCAACGTCGACGAAAATCATCCCCGAGAAGAAAGGACCACCGAGATTGATCAGCGGCTCGTCACCGGTCAGAGCAACTGCCGGTGAAATTGCCAGATTATCGATCGAGGTCAGCAATGCCGAAGGCGCCGTCATAACTTGGACGAAGGAGGACGATGTCGTGCAAGATATCGAAAACGACGACAGACATCAGATACGTCAGAGTGCTGCTCTTGTGTATCTTGAAATCTCGCGATGTCGTTTGTCCGATTCTGGAATTTATCGTTGCAACGTTCAGTGTGAAAATGGCACGTGCACGGCGAATATAACGCTGTGCGTCGCTGGTGAGTTTGTTCAGACGATCATTCCTTCCTCATTTTGGGATTGGCGATGTTACACGATTATTTGAGGTACTACTTTAAAAGGCCAAAAAAAAAGCAAATTTTTAAGATTTTTTTTCTCAGCTCTATCAGATATGAGTATAAATATTATTACAGAGTTGTAAAAATAGTAATGTAACAGTAATGCATTACCCATTACTTTAAATAATGTGTATTGGATAAATTTTACGTTACAAATGACAAAAGTAACGTGTAATGGATGCGTGTTCCATTACAAATAAAAACACGTAATGTGTAATGTATGCATGTTTCATTACAAATGATAAAAGTAATGTGTTGCATGCGCCATTACAAATGAAAATAGTAATGTGTAATGAATGAGTGCTCCATTACAAATTACAATTGACAAAAAAAAACGTAATTTGTAGTGGAGAATATTCCATTACAAATTTAGTGTATTTCTACCAAACTTTGGAGCAGGTACTATTTTGCTGTGATTTTTCGGAGTAATTTTTACTCCATTCTTGAAATTGTAATTTTTACTCCATTCTTGGAATTGTAATTTTTACAAGAATGGAGTAAAAATTACTCCAAAAAATCAAAGTAAAACTTCGAAGTATAGAAAGTGAGAACAAAAATCTTAAAAATTGCTTTTTTTTGCTTTCTAAAGTAGATTAGTACGTTAAATATCCGTTTCTTTTTGGTGCTGACGATCGAGCATTTTCTGCGATTTTTGAGTACACCGATCAATCGATCATCGATGCTTTTGGAGAGAACGTCCAGATTTGTCTCAAGGGAAGATTTGATACTGACGTTATTGACTCGAAATTTTGATTGAAAGCTTTTCTGATACTGATTAATGAAAATCAGTTAGATTTTCACAATTAAATGAGAATCGTAACACAGAGGAACTCCCACTGAGGATTTGCTGACAGTTATTTTGTATTATACTCTATAATGAGAATTTTGAAATAATGTTTGTCGATAAGAACGATCCCGACTCAATAACAAGAGCAGTTTTCTTTGTTTTCCGTATTAATACGCATTGCCCTCAGTAATATCTTCTATTAATCTCTATTTATCTGTTAATTGTTAAAACTCCATCGATTTTCATTGGGCAGTGGCCGAAAAACTTTGAGTGAGAATTTTGATGTGATACAATGTCGGTATCTAATCTTCCCTTGAGAGAGGATGGAAACGATATTTTTTTAAAAGAAAATATCTAAATCTACTTGAATTTTATTACAAAAATTGATCTCTTAAACTATCTGTGAATTTTTCTAGTCTAATATCGAAGAAGTTGCGAAAGCTAGAGCGATAAAGCACTTTTCTCTAAAATTCAAAATTTCATAAAAATTGAAACATTTTTAGAATTTTCTCTAAACTTCCTTTGACCGAAAAATTGATTTTAAAAATATTTAAAAAAAATAAAATAAAAAAATGCAAGTTTTGAAGATTTTTTTCTCAGCTTCTTTATCAGATATGGCTATAAAACAGTTATTACAACATTGTTTTCTCCTTCGAAAGTTTAAAACAAAAATTTATTTTTTATTTCCATTTTTCGAATAATTTTTAGAAGGCGCCAAAGTCGAAAATGTCTTGTGCCATGGCCGACAATTAATCTAAGGATTGGCAAGTTTGAAAGAAACAAATAAAAAAGCATTTTAAAGAGGAAAGTTTCTTACACAACAATTTACCACCGTTAATGAAAAATCGATTTGAAAAAATGGCGGATGTTTGAAATAAATTGTAAAAAATTAAATTTTTTTTTTTCATTTCAAACATCCACCATTTTTTTTAATCGATTTTTCATTAACGGTGGTAAATTGTTGTGTAAGAAAACTCCGTCTTTAAAATGCTTTTTTATTTTTTTTTGTTTCGGACTTGCCAATCTTGAGATTGTCGGCCATGGGACAAGACATTTTCGAATTTGGCGCCGTCTATAAATTATTCAAAGAATGGAGATAGAAAATAAATTTTTGTTTTGTACTTTCGAAGGATGAAACAATGTTGGGTAAATATTCGGAAGTATAACTTTTGTCAGAATCGAGTTGATTTTTTTCCGTGGTTTCTTACAGTTAAAAAACATCATATTTAATATTATTTTGGTGGCGCGCATGATGTTTTTACCCAACTTGAATTTTTTTTCCTTCAATAAATTGAGCTACTAGAATCCCTGTTGCAGAGTTTCTGTTGTTTTTTTGGATTTTATAAAAAACCAAGTTTTTATAATGAATTTTTTTTTTCTTACTAAGCCCAAAAAAACAACAGAAACTCTGCAGCGGGGATATCTATTTTAGTAGCTAAATTCCTCCATTTTATTTTATTAACAAATAAATAACATTTAAAAAGTTGGGTAAAAACATTATGTGCCGCCATAATAATATTAAATATGTTTTTTTAACTGTAAGAAACCACGGAAAAAAATAAGCTGGATTCTGACAGGATTTACACTTCCGAATATTTACCCAATGTTGTAATAACAGTTTTATAGTCATATCTGATAAAAGGGCTGAGAGAAAAAATCTTAAAAATTCGCTTTTTTTGGCCTTCTAAAGTACTCTTTAAGAATTGTATAAAAAGTATTTTCTTCAATTTCAGCGAAATTTTAAAAACTTCCACGATCGATTGACCGGCACGGACGGAAAATAAAATTGAATAATGCAAAAAAAAAATGATTTTTTAATATTCATTCTCAGGCGCCGGTGGTTCGACGTGGGCTCACGCGATTAGTACGACAAAGGTGAAGATCGACTGGGAAAAACGTGACGCGGATCTCTGTAATATCGAGTGCCGAACGATACCGTCATCGGTATGGTTGCCGATTTTGCAGGAAGCGCGAAATCCACCGGTCATACTTGAATTATCGTCGGGGGCGTCTTACAGTTTTCGCGTGGTCGGTGAAGACGGAAACTGCACATCGCCGTCGGCGGTCGTAACGTTGCCACTCGACGAAAGTATGAGTTGGGAGGCCGAGCAATTTATCGGTCGTTATTTGGAGCTCGACGAGCTCGGAAAAGGACGTTACGCGATTGTACGACGCGCGAGAGATCGTGGAACGGGTCAGGAAGTTGCACTCAAGCAAACGCCGAGGCACAAACAATCGAGAAATCTCACACGTGGCGAATACGATTTATTGGCCTCGACGCATCATGGAAATATCGTCAGAGCTTTTGCCCTATTTGAAAATGCACCTCAACCGGGGGTCGATACAATTGTATTGGAATTGTGAGTATGAAATTAGCGAAAAATTGTAATTTTATCAGAACTGCAATGTGAGAGCCTTGAAATAGCGTTTATTGACAATTTTTTTGCATGGAAGAAAAGGTAGTGGAATAATAATATTCGAGGAACTAAGTGAGCATTTATTTGAGTATTAAATCATCATTAATTATCATAAATGATAATTAAATTACAATTGTATTGGAATTGTGAGTATGAAATTAGCGAAAAATTGTAATTTTATCAAAATGGCACTGTGAGAGCCCAAAAATAGCGTTTATTGACCATTTTTTGAATGGCAAAAAAGCTATTGAAATAATAATATTCGAGAAACTAATTGAGAATTTATTTAAGTATTAATTTGGCATTAATTATTATAAATGATAATTGAATTATTAGAGACAAATATTGAGAAATGATGACACCGAAGCTGTTCTCGCGAGGCATATTGAATTTTAAATAAAATATGTAATTGTTTTTTTCGACCAGATTGACTGAGATAATACCTTTAATCAATTTGTATTAAGGTACTAGTCCACTTTAGAAGGCCAAAAAAGAAGCAGATTTGAAAAAAAAATTCTTAACTCCTTTATCAGTTATGACTATAAAACTTTTATTACAACATTGTTTCATTCTTCCAAAATACAAAACAATTTTTTTTTCTAATTTATATTCTTTGATTAATTTATAGAAGGCCGACAGTTAATCTCAGGATTGAATGAAAAATCGATTTAAAAAAATGGGGGATGTTTGAAATAAATTGTGAAAAATTCATCTTTTCATTTTCATTTCAAACATCCGCCATTTTTTTTAAATCGATTTTTCATTAACTGCGGTAAATTGTTGTGTAAGAAACCTTCCTCTTTAAAATGCTTTTTTAATTTTTTTGTTTTAAACTTGCCAATCCTGAGATTAACTGTCGGCCATGGGACAAGACATTTTCGATTTTGACGCCTTCTATAAATTATTCAAGGAATCGAAATAAAAAATAAATTTTTGTTTTGTACTTTAGAAGAATGAAACAATGTTGTAAAACAGTTTTATAGCCGTATCGGATAAAAGAGCCGAAAAAAAAATCTTAAAAATTTGCTTTTTTTTGGCTTTCTAAAAGGCTTTTACGCAGTCAGGTCGAAAAAAGCGGTTTTATCGAAAAAAATTTCTGGAAAGACATTTATTTTAAACAAAATGGCGCCTCAAAAAAATCGATTTTTTATGAAAATTTTTGTCTTAAGTTGTTTATAAAATTTAAAATATTATCGGTAAAAAAAACCTACGATTAGTTACTAAAAAATATATTTATAAAGCTTGTGTTAAAATTCGAGACTGATCGGTTGTGCCGCTTCTGAAAAATTTTGCTCACAGACTTTAAAAACACAGTTTTGAAAAAAACGCGTTCAAAATTTCAAAAGCACTTGACACGTAGTAATTTCTTTAAACAAATATGCCTATAACGTAACATGAAGTTTAAAAAAAATCTATTTTTTATTTATCCTGACTGCGTGAAACCCCTTAATAAAATGAACAAAAGTTTCGAAGCTGAAAAACGCGGTGAGCTCCTTTTTGAACCGTGAATTAATAAAAAATAATTAATTTTTCAGAGTACGTGGACCAACGCTCTTTGTATACCTGAGTAAAAAGACTGATTACACGGAAGCGATGGCGAGCAAATATGCAAATCAATTATTGTCGGCGTTGCAATGGCTACATCAACGTGGCAAGTGTCATTTGGATGTTAAACCGGAAAATGTGCTGGTCGATCAGGAAACTGGTATCGTCAAACTCGTTGATTTGGGCGAGGCAGTTAGAGGACCGGTCGACGAGGTCGTTCCACCGGCGGATTTGGAGTTTGCGGCTCCTGAATTGGTGCTCGGTAGACCCACAGGATCTTATACCGATATGTGGGCTGCCGGTGTATTTATTTATGTACTTTTGAGGTAGTTGAAATGAATTTTCAATAAAAAAATTTTTTTTTTTGCTGTAATAATTTTTGCATAATTTTTTGTTGATGCGAATTGTAGCTATTTGAAATGTGGATACTTCAAAATTTATGGAAAGTCCTGAATCGCTGAAAAATGGCGAAAATTAAAATTTATTTTTTACGTCAATAATAGTAATAGTAATAGGCAGAAAATACTGGCTGCAATTTTGAAAATTTCTTTTTTACAGTGGTTTATCGCCATTTCTCGATGATTCGGTCGAGGAAACAACTGCAAATATATTGAAATGTGATTTCTGCTTTCCCGACGAATACTTTGAAACAATATCGAATGACGCAAAGGATCTTCTCAGTCGATTACTCCGTCTGAGAGGAGAGGAACGAGGTGATGCGGAAACTTCCCTGATTTCTCCATGGTTCAAGGTGAAAAAAAATCCAATTCTCACGAATTATTCAACTTTTCATTGTCCTTCTTATTTTTCATCGACAAAAATTAATAATTCTTTCAATTTTCTATTTTTTTTAAATAAAATTGAAGGTAGTTAGTATTTTTAACGAAATTCTCAAAAATTATTCAGCTTTTGATTGTCCTTATTGTTCATTTATAAAATTTCTTAATTCTTCCAATTTTCTATTTTTTTTTTTAAATAACATTTAAGGCAGTTAGTATTTTTAACAAAATTCTCAAGAATTATTCAACTTTTGATTGTCCTTATAGTTCATTGATAAAAATTCATAATTCTTTCAATTTTCTTTGTTTTTAAAATAAAATTTAAGGCAGTTAATATTTTTAACAAAATTCTCAAGAATTATTAAACTTTTTATTGTCCTTATAGTTCATTGATAAAAATTCATAATTCTTTCAATTTTCTTTGTTTTTAAAATAAAATTTAAGGCAGTTAATATTTTTAACAAAATTCTCAAGAATTATTAAACTTTTTATTGTCTTTATTGTTCATTGATAAAAATTCATAATTCTTTCAATTTTCTATTCTTTTTAAATAACATTTAAGGCAGTTAGTATTTTAAACAAAATTCTCAAGAATTATTCAACTTTTGATTGTCCTTATAGTTCATTGATAAAAACTCATAATTCTTTCAATTTTCTTTGTTTTTAAAATAAAATTTCAGGCAGTTAGTATTTTTAACAAAATTCTGAAGAATTATTCAACTTTTGATTGTCCTTATAGTTCATTGATAAAAATTCATAATTCTTTCAATTTTCTTTGTTTTTAAAATAAAATTTAAGGCAGTTAGTATTTTTAACAAAATTCTCAAGAATTATTCAACTTTTTATTGTTCTTATTGTTCATTGATAAAAATTCATAATTCTTTCAATTTTCTTTGTTTTTAAAATAAAATTTAAGGCAGTTAGTATTTTTAACAAAATTCTCAAGAATTATTCAACTTTTTATTGTCCTTATCGTTCATTGATAAAAATTCATAATTCTTTCAATTTTCTTTGTTTTAAAAATAAAATTTAAGGCAGTTAGTATTTTTAACAAAATTCTCAAGAATTATTCAACTTTTTATTGTCCTTATTGTTCATTGATAAAAATTCATAATTCTTTCAATTTTCTTTGTTTTTAAAATAAAATTTAAGGCAGTTAGTATTTTTAACAAAATTCTCAAGAATTATTCAACTTTTTATTGTCCTTATCGTTCATTGATAAAAATTCATAATTCTTTCAATTTTCTATTTTTTTTAAAATAACATTCAAGGCAGTTAGTATTTTTAACAAAATTTTCAAGAATTATTCAACTTTTTATTGTCCTTATTGTTCATTGATAAAAATTCATAATTCTTTCATTTTTCTCTGTTTTTAAAATAAAATTTAAGGCAGTTAGTATTTTTAACAAAATTCTCAAGAATTATTCAACTTTTCATTGTTCATTGATAAAAATTCATAATTCTTTCCATTTTCTGTTTTTTTTAAATAAAATTTAAGGCAGTTAGTATTTAGACAAAAATTCTATTATGCCGCAAATTTAAACGCTGATGAATTTCAGATGGCGAAAGGTGCTACGATTCCCGCGACCCGTATGGCAGCGTTCACCGAACGGCGTGCTCACTGCTCAAAACCTCATCAAGATCACAATGATAGTTTTTACTCCTAATGTTACATATTATTGATATTATATCGACAAGAAATTGAAAAGAAAATGTTATTTCGTATTAACGATTTGCAAGAAACTCAAGACCAAATTTGGACAACCGACATGTGTAAATAAGGGATGTAATTTAAATTTGTACTTTGCCCGAGTCTTTTTCGACGTATTACTTAAGAAAACAAACGAACAAACAAAAAGGTCGCGAGATACATTGTACTTATCGATTTTTCATAGAACTTACATGTACATATTTTTGTATGAAAAAAATTGCTATGACAGTCTAAATGTGTTTTTTACTGTTTGATTTTTTTTTCTACATTCCCAAATCGTGACGGATCTTTGACAAATATACGAAACTCGTAAATTAAAGTGGGAAAAAATATTTTTTGGCGAATGAAAGAAAATTCCGATTGGATTTCGAAAATTTATTATCTAATATCTAAAAATCTTATCTATTATGAAAAATTCATTATTTATTATCTATTATCAAAAATCTATTATCTTTTATCTAAAATAGAAATTATTTTTGCAGAAATTCAGTTATCTCGGAGACGGCGTTGATTTTATTTAAAAAAAAGGTCGCGTAGCGATGGAAGAAAAAAAACATCTGCAATAAATTGCTGTGCGATATAGGAAACCCGACAAGTACAAAGCACGCAGATTAGAGAGAAAAGAGGTCTATTATTTTTTTTCTTTTTGCTGTTGGGGTAGAGAACGTTTCAATGATTTCTTCAAATAGAGAACAGAGAAACAATTATTTTTTTCCGCGAATTTCTAAAAAATTCTGTAAGCTCGTAGATCACCGTTGAAGACTTTGCCACAAGAAATAAAACCGAAGTTCGAGTGTGTCACGATGAATCATGCATAAATTATCTAGGAGTTTATAGAAGAGGGGATATCTCTCTATTCGCGGTCTATGTTTGTCTCCTTTGACCTTGACATTGGAATTAACGTCGACTTCCGGTCGTTTACGGCAAAGCTTTAAAATTAGTTTATTTATCGTCATTCATAAAGAATAGAAATATTTTTAAAAATTTGAAAGTTTTCCTATTTTATAGAAATTTAAGAAAATCCTATAAAATGATTGGTAATTGTCCATCAGTTTTCCCACGATTAATCGTGCAGGATTTATCGTAAAATATAACAGTTAAACATGATAAAAAATTGAAATATTAAAAAAAAAAACTGAAAAAATGACAACTTTTACGAAAAAAATCATAACTTTTTTATTTTTCGACAAAAATGGTTGAAAATTTGACTTATACGACAGAAATTCTCAATTCTGAAAAACGAAAGTAGTCTTGAAATAAAATTGGAAATATTTTTGTCAACTTTTGAAGGTGCCAATTTTGGCTCAGGGAGGTCTCGTGACTCTCCAAAATACACGTCAAACGCTCTCAAAATTTTATCGCCTTACGTAACAGAGTCTCTTATCGCAAAATACCTTGAAAATTAGATATCGCCGATCCGTGACGTTTTTTCGATTGCCCTCCCTTCTCTAGTATCCCCTCTTTTTTTCTTTATCATTCGCCAGTTCGCTGTCTTTGAGAAATCCTTGTAGTCCATTGACTCAGTTCTCACGTAAAAAGAAACGTTACGTTAAAAAAAAATCAACTAGAGATTATTCTCCCTTCTCGCAATTATATCGCTCCGAGACAGAAACAAAAAGAGAACTGCGAGTGTAGGCAATGTATAATTTGACTCTCGAGGCTATCGTATTTCACAATGAAGATAACGGATCTGGCATAAAGAAATTTAAAAAAAATTCTCACAGAGGAATGTCGTCGACGATATATTACAATCGATATTATCATTAAGGTGTGTGACGAGGAAATTTCAGTACATTTCGTCTCAAGGAAATTTCGGCAAATTGAGATAAATTATTTGAAAAATTCTTTTCGAGCTTACCATCCCTTTTTTCCATTTTTTCTTTACATTAAATTTTTTTTTTAAATATATTTTATTTATTTAATATTTTCTTGACAATAAATTTTAGTGCATCGCAGAGACATTGTTGGAGATCAAAATAACTTTCAAAATTTTTTCTCCGTGCATCTCGCTCTTTTTCTCATTTCTATTTTTCCTTGACAGTGAAAAAACAGTTGATTTGTGATTAGTTCAACGATTTTATCATTAAGGTGTGTGGAAAGGAAACTTTAGTGCATCGCAACATAATTTCTGAAGATTAAAATAAATTTTTTAAATAAATTTCGCTAATTTCTGAATTTCTGAAGATTAAAATAAATTTTCAAACAATTTTTTTTTTTAGTTTTCCACTCCTTTTTTATTTCCATTTTTTCTTGACGTTTATTCAATATATAATTGTTTAAAAAAAAGTGGGAAAAAATTAATTTGTGATTAATTCATCGTTAATTGAATAACTTTTTTTATTTTGCCTTCTTAAGAAAGAAGTTTCGTTTTCGGGAAATTTTTCGCTAAATGCCAAATGAGTTTAAAATTGAGTTTCTAAAAAATGCTATGGTTCAAAATTTAACAGCACTTTTTTTAGTTTTCAGATATTTCGTTTTTTTTGTTGTTGATCTAAATCGAGTTCCATTTTTGTTCTCTCACAATGTCTCCTCTGACGACACGATGATATAAAGTATACAAGCGCAAGGCCGTTCTATATATAAAACACGCCTCGGCATTGACTTATTTAAGGTTTCTTTTTTGCGGAAAAAATTATGTCGGACATTAGAATTTGTGGCAAGAGTTCGATGAACTCGGAAAATGAGTGAATGAAAAAAAGTGCATAAAATCCGGCATTTATTTAGTAAAATAAAATTAAAAAAATGAATGAAGTCGCAGAGGTAAATTAAAAAATTCGTAACCTTCATTTCTTTTGCGAAAAAAATTAATAAACCCTGGATGAATAAATGAATTTTTTTTTTTTTAATGATAGTGCCAAAAAATTTGAGGTCATTTTTCAATCAGTACAAAATGTTAGATATTTTGGTTTAAAAAGGAGGCCAAATTTTGCATTTTTTAAACGATGAATTAAAAAATGAATAAATAATTTAATAAAAAATCAAATAAAAATGTAATTCAATTGAACATTAAAATAAATAATTTAACAAATAAGAATAAATCATTTTTTTCCTCGGAAACTCTGAGTGAAATTTTGATTAAAAAATTACTTTGTTGAGCAGTAATTAAAAATGCAAAAAAATCTGAATTAATTTTACAATCATGGTTACAGAGTAGCTAAATATTTGTAATTGCAATTAATCGATAATTGAGCAAAAAACTGGAAAAAATGTTGTTTAAAAAATGTTAAAAAAAATTAAAAGTTAAAATTAAAATTGAAAAAAATTCATAAAGTCGCAGAAGTAAAATTAAAAATTCGTAGAACCTTCATTTCTTTTGTGAAAAAAATTAGGAAACCCTCGATCAGTAGATGAAATATTTTTTTTTAATGAGACTGCTCAAAAATTTGAGGTTATTTTTCAATCAGTACAAAATGTTTGATAGTTTGGCTAAAAAGAAGGCAAAATTTTGCGTTTTTAAAATTATGAATTAAAAAATGTATAAATAATTTGATAAAAAATCAAATAAAAATAAAATTAAACATAAAAATAAATAATTTAATAAATTATAATAAATGATTTTTTTTCGTCAGGTATTCTAAAGAGTGAAATTTTGATTTAAAAAACTACTTTGTTGAGCAGTAATTAAAAATCCAAAAAACTCTAAATTAATTTTACAATCATGGTTACAGAGTAGCTAAATATTTGTAATTTCAATTAATCGATAATTGATCAAAAAACCGTGGGGAAAAAAAAAGTTTAAAAAATGTTTTAAAAAATTAAAATTAAAAATCAAAATAAATAAAATTAAAAATTAAAATTTTAAAAAAAGGTTGAAAAATTATTTTTACAAAAAAAAAAGTGTTCTCATCTCCGATTGAAGATTGACAACAAAAAATGTATTCTCAATTCGCTCTTTGTTGTTCTCTGGATATGTGCGAGAGGCTCTCGGGCTCGCAATGTCAAAGATTTTCACGGGTGTGTATTTAGCAATAATCTATTCTGCACAAGGTCCACATGCACATCCTCAGGGATGTTATAAATAAAGAGACTTCTCTCTCTCTCGCGCGCGCGACTTTGCTCCATTGAACTTTGGCGCTCGTCTCCTTCTCACTATATATAATATATATTCTGAAACGCGTTTAACTGGACACTAGCCCAGAGTTACGCAAGAGTGAAGAACTCGTGCGCGCTCTATCTATGCGCCCCGCTTTGACCTCATTACGTGGACAGAGGGATTGACCTTGCGTCTCGTTACCGCGGGATAACCGAGATTCGCGAAACAATAATATGCAACGAATTTCTTGAATTCGTGCGATTTTTTTTTCTCAAATTAAACATTAAGGGGTCATACCCGGTCATGAGGTCGAAAAAAAAACAATTTTTCAAGATTTTTTTCTGGACGGACATTTTAATTTATTAACGCAAAAATATCCATATTTTTGTAACTTTCAACTTTATTTTGAAATTTTTCTTTTTCCTATTTTTGAAAAAAAAACGCAATTTTGAAAAATTCAGGATCTTTTAAGATCGGTACAAGGTATTATATTTAAAAAAATGAATAAAAAATTTAATGTTGATAGTGGATTTTCACGATTTTTGAAAATTCAAAATTCTCCAAATTCATCATTGTTCAAAAAAAAAAATTCGGTATATTTTTTTTTTCGTAGCTCTTCAAGACTAACCCAGAACGATTTTTTCGTAACTATAATTGTTTTCGAGATATTTAAAAAATAAACTTGAAAAATTGAAAAAATGTCCAAATTTTGAATTTCGCATAATTTTCGAGAATTTTTTTAAAATTTTTTTCCTTTGGTAGAACTTCGTTTTATGATGAAAGAAAATTCCTGACCAAATTTCATCGAAATTGAAAGGGATCGATACCAACTATTTTGGCCGATACAACATGGAATGACCCATGTACATTACGAAAAGAAAATTGTTTAAGAATCGATTTTTTCAAAAATTGAATATTTATGATCAGAGAGGAATTTTTCTATTTTCTTGACCCACAATTTTCGTCTTCAACCCTTGAAGACGAAAAAAAATCCTGTATTTTCTCATCCATTTGTGTATCCTGTATTCTGTATTTTATCCTCATCCTTAATTTGATCCTCCATTATATACTTAAATATATGTACATTATGAAAATGAAATAAAAAATCGATTTTTTGAAAATCCTGACTACGTATAACCCCTTAATTAAACATTTTTATTTATCCCTTTTCTCTCCATTTTCAATTTTTCATTTATCGTTTTCCATTTTTGTATTATAAATTTCCTTTTTTCATTCATTGTTCAATTTTTTTTTTTAAATAAACATGAAGCAAGTGTTTAATTACAATTTACTATTCCGTGTTTTTCATTCTTCATTCTTTCCATTATTTCCTTGCCATTTTTCAGTTTTTAATTTTGGATTAATCATTTCCCTACTGTTCATTCATTTTTTTTTAACATTCTGATAATTAAATACTTTGGGATTCCCCGAAAATTATGATGAATTAAAAAACACTGAAAAGTGTATATTTTTCAAAATCTTAGTAGCGTTTAACGCGACTATTTTCCCGCCAAAAAATTTTCCGACACGTTTACCTGCACGAAAAGATGCCAATATTTCTATGTACATTTATGCGATATACTCGAGCACATAATAATACAAGGTGATATAAGTTTTAACCCCCCTGAGCCCCCCGACATTGCCAATGATCGATCGTCACCAGAGAGGGCGGAGAATATCCGCGGAGCTGTTTGAGGCCGCTCCCATTCGCGAAGGTGCATCACAAAGAGTGACGCGAATATTATGAATCCGGTCAACCAACGTCCCTGACATCGCGAAAAAATCTCATTGCCGATACTTTCGGCCGAACGAGTAAAATAATCGAAAAAAAACTCACATTTTGACAATACGTCGAGATTTCAGATTCTATGGGGGATGAAAAAAAAACCACGCATTGAATGGTGGTACAAACCATAATGAATGAAAACGGAAAATTGAGATGAGTTCAGTTCCCAACACAGCAACGCGCGCATCTCGTCCCTCTATCGGCGAGAAATCCAAAGTCAATGAACGGGCGTCAATGGCGGGAAATTCAAATATGCGAAATCTCTTTGGGATCAAGTGAAAGAAATTTATTCACAAAAATCTTCACAAACGTATATTCTCAAGTACACATGAGTAAAAAAATCATTTTGAGACATCAAATTCAAATGAAAAGATTTTATAAAACGTTATTCAAAGAAAAGGCTTGGAATCTCCCTCGAATTATCACGAAATTCTTAGCTGTATGATTCACTCGATTATTCGGGAACATTCCATCCTCGCGCGTCTTCATCACAACCGGAAATGACGCTCGAACAACCCGGGAAAAACTCTTCGATTCGAACATCTGAGTCAAAAGGACATTTCGTTAAAAAAAAAGAAAAGAAAATCCCAAGGGATATCCGCATCATTCTTATCTTGCGAAGAAGCCGGTGGAATTTCGTGAATTCTGGCCTCGGGTGTTTGTCACGCGAACGATAAGAAGGAGAGAAGACAAAATTTTAATCCCTGCACAGTGCCAATACTTGGGCGACGCCGCGCGTCTCTCGAGACGCGCACAAAATGGCGGGCGCATGCGCAGAAGGCGTGTGGCACGTGATTATCGCGCCGTTCTATTCTTAGCGGAGGGTCGCTTCGTTCCGAAGAACACTGCCTCGCTCACTCGTCGTCCGTCGCGCGTTCGATACAGGAGTCAAGTCTCTCCTTTCTTCCTTTTTGCAAAAACCCTCTCACACACGCATACACATTATTTAACGGAAAGTTAAAACCCAATACACATTAAGGATGTCTGGTCTCGCGGATCCCGTGGCTTTTGCCAAGGACTTTCTCGCCGGTGGTGTTTCCGCCGCCGTTTCGAAAACCATCGTAGCCCCCATCGAGCGTGTCAAGCTGCTTCTGCAGGTACAGCACATCTCGAAACAAATCGCCGAAGACCAGCGTTACAAGGGTGAGTAAATTGTAATAAAATTCTTAGTAAAAAGTCCTTTCGACTGTCGAATTAGCGGAACGATTTTTCTCTCAGTGCAAATGGAACGATCGCGATTGTGAGTTTGTGTGCGCGTGCGTCAGAGCCCATGACCCTGAATCCGCGATAATTTAGGCGTGTGCAGAACAATCTCTATTCCACGAGCAAAACGCCAGAGAATGAAAATTCGAGTCTCGAGTGAAAAAAATGGTGCTTGAGAGGGGCAAAAAACGTGCTCGCGTGCGAGAAAGGATCAAGCATCCTCGGAGAAGGATAAAACGCCTCGAGGAGGAAAGTGTGACAGGTTGCAGCGGCCCCTGCGTGTCAATGTCAGACTCCAGCGAGAGTCGAGAGAGAAAAAAGAAAGATTCGAAGGCTCAAGCTCGCGTTACGTAACTTTAGGAAGGAAAAGAGCCTCGTGATGCTCTCGCGAATCGCAGATCTTTCTCTCGTTCTTGTATTAATATATAGATCGTCGAAGTTTGCTCACTTTATGTAACATTAGCGTTTTTTTGGGATCTTATGCAATCAAGGGACGAAGAGAGAGAGCGAAGAAGAAGAAGAACAAGCGATGCTCTCGCATCGAACGTGGATGCGCGGGCGGGTCGATAATGCTTTTTCCGCCAGATGGCGCAGTTTTTCACTCTTCCGTCTCACTTTAGAGTCTTTATATATTTTACGATCGATGACGATGCGGTCCAACATGGCCGACCACTTGCCATGAGGACAAAAAATTTACGGGCCTCTTTTCTTTATTCGTTTCGCGAAATTTTAAACTCTCGCTGGACTTTTATAATGCTAGCATGGAAGATTTAATGACGTTTATTTTGGCGACGTTCGAATTTTTACTCTCGATAAGGGATTGTGAGGCCTTTTTGTAATTGATCTGGCGAAAGGGATTTTTTTTGCATATACTTTCAGGCTTTTCATTCGATTTATCTTCTCGTTCGAGAGCCGATCAATCGGATCAATAAAGTTTCTTATTGGCAATTATTTCCGAATGTAGGTCACCCGTAAATTCTCATTAAGTTTTCAATGACATTTTGGCTTTTTGACAGGGGACAAAATATTTTGATTTTTTTTTGCGAGGAGAATCATGGCTGAGAATCCTTATCAATCTTGATTAGGGACGCAAATTGAAAATGCGGTTGCGACCGGATTCCTTTCTGAACCGTGTCATTCGTGAGAGACTGAAACTGGCTAACTGGAGCATCACTCATTCCCCCACTCCCCGTTTTTAATGTATATTTTTCAAGTGAACTTTAACCTCTTAGAAATCCGGGGAGTGAAGACTTATTTTTTGACTTTTTTTTCGTCATTAATTTTCTGAATTGTATGAAAAACTTGCAAAGATTACGAATATCTTCAATATAGAACGGACTGAATTGAATCTTTTTGAAGAGTAAAACATTCTGACAGTTTTCTTGCCATTCCAATTGATCGAGGCACGAACTTTCAAGGTTAGATTGTCGCGAAGCACAAATTTGATGAGTTTTCTTATACCTTTCTGAATCTTGGACTTCGTGTCATTTTTCACTATAGCATTCTGAGACGTGAATAGACTTTTCGCAGGAATTATATATTTCGAGATCGATAAAAGTAACGCGGTGTATTGTGCAATCGTCGCAATGCGAGATCGAACTTTCGCGAAAAGAAAGATGGCGGACGTACAATTGCCCTACCTGAAATTTGTAACTGATCAGAGAGTATTTTTCCGGATCAAATGCATTGCAGACGTCTACAAGTCTACTGACATTCAGGGGAAGACATTGAATTCAATCGGATATGCTCTTTATATAGATTCTCACAGAGTTTATCCGCAATCCCGACATTTTGGGGTTAGAGTGTCTGTTAAATTTTCTTCACTTATATTTTTAAAAATCGAACGACCGTTGGGTTTTTTTGCACAATAATTGGGGCCAAATGGCTCCATTCATCCGTCCAGCTGTCAACGTCCGCTAATGGCAGCTCGGAAATAGTTTTTTCGGGGAATTTATTGCGAGATCCAACAAAACGATTTTAGAGCGATAATCAGAAAAACCGTTATACGATGGACGTTCGAATGAAGAAAGATGGCGCCTGTACCAAAATGCATCATCCATCAAAATTAGTGATAACAAAAGAATGTTTGTATGTGGTAAACATGATTTTCCAAAAAGATTGAGAAAAATTTATCAATTATTTTATTAGATTCAGAGAGCTTTTTTTTAAATATATTTTTCTGTTTTTGTTGAAATGTTTTCTTCTCGTATGTAGAATAAAAAGAATCCTTAATGATGCGCCGCAAAAAATATTCTTTCAGAAATATAATGGAAATATACCATTAAATTTAAGGTATTAAAATAACAATCTAGAATCAGGGGTCTTTGAGAATTGTTTTAGCTTTTTACATCTCAGCATTCTTGTTGTAGGGAAAAAAAAGTAATTGAAAAAAAATCTGAAATACATCTTGATTCCTTTTCGATCGCTGGGTAGAATTGTAGAAAAAATTCTGAACCAAATGAAACATCGATAAAGTTGATTTCGATCGTCCCTTTGCGTAATTGCGCAAAAACTTTTGGATTGCAGTCCCAAAGAACATCTTAATGATATTAATAATCTAAAATAAAGATATTAATAATAATAAGATAAAGATGTTAATAATCTAAAATAAAAGAACATCTTAACAATTTTAAGGTAATTCTTTTTGACGAATATTATTCCCAAGTTCTCATTATAAATCATTATTTCAAAATACTCTCGGCAAATCCTTACTCAGATTTGCTCCGTGTTTCAATTCTTCATAAATTATTAAAATTTCATTGATTTAGATTCATCGATGTCCAAGAAGTTTTGTATTGAAATTTTGAGGTAATAATGTCACTGTACAACATCCTCTTCGGATAAATCTCAATGTTCTCTCTAAGAACCTGGATAATTTTGATAGATTATCAGTGCAGTAATCGATAGAAATATTGAAGAAAATGATCAATTATCACTGTAAAAAAAAACATCTATGTTTAAAAAAAAAGTTAACCCTTAACAGTCCCACTGGGGAATTCACGATTTTTCTTCTTATATTAAAATTTTTATCTCGTTAAAAAACCAATTGGCCCTTTTTTAAAATGTTTTTGGCGTTTTTAATTTTTTTTTTGAATATAAGTACTTGAATTCGAATTATAGATAATTTTTCTCTCGTGGGGTCTAACGGACCCCATCGGACCGTTATGAAATGCCTAGATAGTGGGTCCGTTAAGGGGAGGCTAAATACCGACATCAGCACCTCGAAATTAGATTCCAAACTTGCTCTGGTACGAATGGATGGAAATCAATAAAATTTTGACAGTGTCATCAGAATTATGGCACAAATGGAGCCCCACTAAAATTTTTTCGGAAAACGAAAAAAAAAAAATTACAGAAAAATTACAGAAATCTGTAATTGAAAATATTAAATTATAACGTTTTTACGGCATTTCGGCTAAAACCAAGAGTGGAGCTCCATTACGAACACCAAAGTACGAATATCGATGCGTCTTCGACATTATTTTATGAAAAAACCGCGACGTAAGTTTGGAATCCAAATCACGAGATGAATATTGATGAATTTCGTGTTTTATCGAAAAAAAATGGCGAAATTAAGTTCACAGAAATCCGAAAGAGGGAAGCCCTATATGGAATTCCTATGAAATAAACATTATTTTCATCAGACTTCTATCCAAACTGTCTGACAAGTCAGTGGCAATTAACGAAAACATTGATTTATGTCTCGCATTTGCATTTTGCAATTCATTCATCATTCATTCATAAATTTAATTGATATTCATCCACTGGTATTAGAAAAAGTTCGGACAGCGATTTTGAGTCGATAATGTAGGGCTTCGGTAATAATGTCGGTATTTAGCCTCCCCTTAAGTCCAAAAACAAGAATTCCGAGAAATCGCTTTTTCTATTTTCACAGATTTGATTTTCAATAACGCTTCAATACAGGAGAAATACTTCAGGATTCCAAAATATCTGACCATAAAATAAAATTACAAATTCTAATAATTCTAATGGTTTATAATAATTGAATTTTCATGTTAAGTCCAAATATCCCGGCATAACGAGTTAATCCAAAGATCTCGGTATAACAAGTTCACTCTACATATAGAGAATGATAATTAGTGATACATTTGAACAATGGTTATAGTTTTACTAATTTTTTCTACAGTTTTATTAATTTGTTATTGGAATTCCTATGAAATAAACATTATTTTCATCAGACTTCTATCCAAACTGTCTGACAAGTCAGTGGCAATTAACGAAAACATTGATTTATGTCTCGCATTTGCATTTTGCAATTCATTCATCATTCATTCATAAATTTAATTGATATTCATTCACCGGTATTGGAAAAAGTTTGGACAGCGATTTTGAGTCGATAATGTAGGGCTTCAGTAATAATATCGGTATTTAGCCTCCCCTTAGGGGTTAACATCGCCTAACTATTCTCAATTTATAAAATATCCTTCTAAATTTTTCCTCGTTAAATTCTTCGAATTTTGGGTATTGCGCTCATCGGCAAAATTTTATGGCACGTTTTTATCATTCATCAATATTATTGCAGGAATGGTCGATTGCTTCGTTCGCATCCCAAGAGAACAAGGATTCCTCAGTTTTTGGCGCGGTAACTTCGCCAACGTAATCCGTTACTTCCCCACTCAGGCTTTGAACTTTGCCTTCAAGGACAAGTACAAGCAGGTATTTTTGGGCGGCGTTGACAAGCATACCCAATTCTGGCGTTACTTCGCCGGTAATCTCGCGTCCGGTGGTGCCGCCGGTGCGACTTCACTGTGTTTCGTATATCCTCTTGATTTCGCCAGAACCAGGCAAGTTTTTTTTCTCAAATTTTTCAACAACGAGGAACAATTGAAACTTGTGAAATATTCGAAAAAATAAATTGCTATATGAGCTTTTTTTTTTTCATTTTCACAGGTTGGCCGCGGATGTCGGTAAAGCCGGAGCCGAACGTGAGTTCAGCGGACTTGGAAATTGTCTCACAAAGATCTTCAAGACTGATGGTCTTGGCGGTTTGTACCGTGGTTTCGGAGTATCCGTACAGGGTATCATTATCTATCGTGCATCATACTTCGGCTTCTACGATACCGCACGTGGTATGCTTCCCGATCCCAAAAAGACGCCGTTCCTCGTATCGTGGGGTATCGCGCAGGTAAATTTCATCTTGAATTCATAAAATCGCTTAACATGAATCCCGAAGGACGTTTTTTTTAGAAAAAAAAAAACCTTACTCCTGGTGGAAGATAAATGAATGGTTGTTTTCCCTTTGCATTATTTTCGCCTTATTTCAAATCAATCATCGTCTCAATCAATTCCCAAAATGAAATCACAAAATTAAACGAAACAAGATCAGTCCTGTCTTGTTAATTTTGACTTCCTCATAAAAGAAGAATTCTTTATGAAAAAAAAGATCAAGGAATAATCCGTAAATATGAATTTTTATGATTTCCTCTCCTTTTTGAAAATGACACTCAATTATTGCCGACAATTGCTCTAATTATTTGCGCCATTGCAAAATGCAGAAAAAAAAGATTTGACTTCTACAAATGTACACTATTGGCGAAATTTTTCCGGACACAACTTCAATAAAGGTCTGGAGTCAACGTAGACTAATTTAACAAGCGGCACTTTAAAAGGGAAGAAGGGCTCTATTTCCTGGTTTTTAAATTATTTTTACAATTTGTTTTTAGATTTAGACTGTATTTTGAAGACAGCTGTTTTCGCCTTTTTCCCTCCCCCTCAGGTGCACCCATCTTCGAAAGGAATTTTTTTAAATACATTTTTGCGATTGGATTCATAGAGGGGAAAGTTAGAGCTGCAATTTCGTTTTGTTTTAAATCCTTGAGCGATTTTTTTTTTCCAAAGTTATTCTGTTTTTTGTGAAAAAGGAGAAAATTTGAAAAATCCCGTATAATACGAAAACAAAGAGGATTCATGAGAAACTTCAAGACAGCAAAAAGTTGCGTCTTTTTTTGTTGAGTTCAGAGGAATTTTTTCAGATTTTTTGTCCAATATTTTGTTTTCTCATGTTGAGGCTGGAAAAAAAATTTGGAAACCATTTTTTTTTTAATTCCAACGTGTTGAAAATAGTAAAATGAAGTATTTCCCCTTCTTGAAATTTTATCAATATCCCGAATTTCTTTAGTTATGATAATTAAATGAGCTCTGACCCAGAAAATGAAAAAAAAAAAAAAATTTTGGGAAAAAATCTGAAAAAATGCCTCTGAACTCAACGAAAACAGACGCAACGTTTTGCTTTCTTGAAGTTTTTCATGAATCCTCTTTGTTGTCGTGTAATACGGAATTTTTCAAATTTCCTCTTTTTTTTTTTTTTTTTTTTTTTTTTTTTTTTTTTTTTTTTTTACAAAAAACAGAATAACTTTGAGGAAAAAAACGCTCAAAGTTTTTAAAATAAGGAAAATGAAGCTCAAACTATCCCCTTTATGAATCCAATCGTAAAAATGTATTAAAAAATTCCTCTAGAAGATGGGTGCACCTGAAGAGAGAGGGGGGAAAAGGCGAAAAACAGCTGTTTTAAAAAGTCCAAATCTAAAAACAAATTGTAAAAATAATTGAAAAATCAGGAAATGAAGCAGAATTAGAACCTTATTTTTTTTGACCTATTACGGTAACCTGGGGTGAAAAACGACCCCAATTTTGAAAAATTCATATCTCCGGTAAAATTTGACGAAAAGGGTTCAACTTGCGCTCATTCTTTTCGTTTTTTAATGCAGAATCACGTAGGCCTACGGCGATTCCGCTTAAAGTACGTGAAGTTAGAAAAAAATGAGGTAAAATTGTGAAAACTTGAAAAAATTGTAAAAATTCGCGAGATTTAAACTCGCCTGGGGTCGTTTTTCACCCCAGGTTACTATTTCAGGGTTAAGATGCCGCTTGTTGAATTAGTTTACGTTGACTTCCGGCGAAATGGCTTTAAAAAAAACGTTCCAGCCTTTTTTTTGAAGTTTTGTCCGGAAACTTTTCGCCGGCAATGTGCGTTGTCTCATGAAAAATCGATTCTGCACAATGGAGGACGTGCATTGATGAATTTTTTTTTCTCAGTGCGTAACGACTGTTGCCGGTATCATCTCGTATCCCTTCGACACGGTGCGTAGGCGTATGATGATGCAGTCCGGTCGCGCAAAGGGTGACATCCTCTACAAGAATACCCTTCATTGTTGGGCAACGATCTACAAATCGGAAGGTGGCGGCGCATTCTTCAAGGGCGCCTTCTCCAACGTTCTTCGTGGTACCGGTGGTGCCCTTGTTCTTGTGCTCTACGACGAGGTCAAGAATCTCCTCTAAGAAACCGATTATCGAATCGACAATCCTGACTTCAAACTAAAAAAAAAAAAACAAGATCGAGAAAGAGAAGAAACGACGGAAATAATTGAGAGAAAAAAACCCCACCCTCGTAAAAAATCCCCTCACGTTCATCAAGAATCAAAAATCCATTATCACGACTACCATCGACAACACAAGACACCTTCCCTCTCCATACCCGCCCCACTTTAAGCCCCCCTGAAAAAAAAATAACCGGAAGAACAAAAACCGCCCGAGTCCTTGGAAACAATTAACGTCGACAATTTCACAGATAAAACTTCCGACAATCCGGGAAAGTGATTTGAAAAAAAAAAAAAATACAGTAAAACTCGGCATACGTCCGATTAACCGTGGGTCATAGCGTTAGCAAATTGTTTTTAATTTATTGCCCGATTCAGTATTTTATTGCGGCGACTCGCGGTGCGCCAGAAAAAGCGAGAAGAAAATAAGATCCATGAAACACCAGATCCGGAAAGAAGGACTTTGAAGGAAGTCTTCGGGATGACTTGGAATGAACCCGAAGAGATTTTTCTCTCTTCGCGTTTATTTGAATTTATTCATTTCTTTTTATGCCAGTTTTCTTTTTTTTCCTTTCACTTTCGTTCCGAGACAAAATTTGAGAGTTCGACAATTTTTAAATTGTTCAACGACGACGGCACAAGTAGAGTAAAAATTCAACGGAGAAATGAGACGAGTCTGAGGAAAATCACGTCTATCGACGTCTCTGAGAGGATCGTTGAACGATTCTTACGGGATATCGAGTTTCCAAAATCAATGGGGGAAAAAAAATGTCGAGCCGGAAGAGAAAAAAATGGAAAAGATGTGTCGAGCATCGATGAAAAAAATGAAAGAAACGACGTGGACGTGAAGGAATCAGAGGGACGCGCGACGAAAAAAATCAAGTTACAACAGATTGAAAAAAAAAAAAAAAAAAAACAATACCATCCATCGATGACGACGATGGCGGGGCGCGTAGACCTGGGCTGCCCCCGCCCTTAATCTCGGCCCATTGTAGATAATTAATAAACTCGTAATGATAATTAAATGCAAGAGGATAACGCGATCATCGTACCCGTACGTTTATTTGTCGAACGTCGGAGGATTCACACCGAGTTTAGGGGGAAGATTGAATAAAGAGAATCTGAGATGAGGAGAAAAAAACCAAAAGTTTGAAAATCATTGAAAAAAAAAGTGAAATAAAATAAAAACCTTACTTCGCACTCCAAGAGAACTTACGTGTAAGATGAACGGGGAAGTACCCGTTTGTCCGAATGTGTATGCATCTAATCTGTTCATGTTAGGATGTATGCAGGTTATACGGCAAATCAATAAAAAAAAAAATTACGAAACTGATGGGAAAATATCGAAAATAATTTATTTTTGTAATTCCTATTTTTTTAAAAATTATAATTGATGGATTTCTGAGTTTGTCGATTTTGAGATCAAGCCAATGACACTTCTTTTTTTGAATTAAAAAACCGTTAACTTCAGAAAAATATATGTTCATAAAAAATTCGAAAAAAAAAGGTCACGTGAGGATGTAAAATTGATAAATCTGCATCTCAAATTATCAGTGTATCAGGCATTATTTTTCTGATTTGGTAATTTAAAAGATAAAATCTCGCCGACAAAACTTTAAAACATATTTTTCACGACGATAGGAAAAGTAAATAAAAATAAAAAATAATTTGCTTAAGTTTTCTTTATAAATTAAAAAAAAACTTCATTGGAATGTCGGTAAAGTCAGTCACAGCCTCGGGTCTGCAGTTAGAAATCCTGAAACATCGCAACGAAGAAAAAAAATATTTTCGGTATTAAAAAAATAAAAATATTTTCTTTCACTATCAGTAGAAAATCGATCGAGAAAATTCTATATTTCTTGTCGCGCATTTTCGCGATGAGAAACAAATGAATATCATGGGAATTTGCTGATCTTGTAGTTTTTTTACGTATCCGTTATATTAGACTTGAATAGAGTGAAAGTATTTTCGTACAAACAATCATAAATATTGATTCACCAGAACAGAGGCACACATTTAGTTCGAATATATATATATATATACATCACACAAATTTATCCTAGTTTTTTCTTTTTGCTCAATTTTTGTCTTGTACAAAATGATCTCGTCTAGTGCATGGAATGGAACGATATTTGGTGGGAAAAAATAAAGCGATAAATGGTACGAGATTCACGAGATATCGGTTTGATGTGAAAGTTCGAAGTGCCTTTCAAAATCGGATATCTGTGCGATATTTTTCGATTTTTTTTTCTTTGTCTTTAGTTTATGTACAATCCGTTCGAATGAATGGACTCGAATTTGGGGAACGTTTATTTTAAGAGGATGGGTCATACTGTTGTCCTGTTGGAGTCTCCGGCGAGCATGTCCAATATTCGACTCAGGCCCGGCATGTTCAGCAATGTTCCCAATATTGGTACTCTTCGCAAGAAATTTATGGCTACGGGCAAAAATCCACTGAAACAAAAAGTTTTTTCGCTCATCTTTGCGCTTCCTGCTGGATATATTGTTTTTTTTCATTAAGGGGAGGCTAAATACCGGCATTATTACCGAAGCCCTACATTATCGACTCAAAATCGCTGTCCAAACTTTTTCCAATATCGGTGGATGAATATCAATTAAATTTATGAATGAATGATGAATGAATTGCAAAATGCAAATGCGAGACAAAAATCAACGTTTTCGTTAATTGCCACTGACTTGTCAGACAGTTTGGATAAAAGTCTGATGAAAATAATGTTTATTTCATAGGAATTCCATATAGGGCTTCCCTCTTTCGGATTTCTGTGAACTTAATTTCGCCATTTTTTTTCGATAAAACACGAAATTCATCAATATTCATCTCGTGATTTGGATTCCAAACTTACGTCGCGGTTTTTTCATAAAATAATGTCGAAGACGCATCGATATTTGTACTTTGGTGTTTGTCATGGAACCCCACTCTTGGTTTTAGCCGAAATGCCGTAAAAACATTGTAATTTACTATTTTCAATTACGGATTCTTGATGATAATCGGATCTGCAATTTTTTTTTTTCGTTTCCGGAAACTTTTTAGCGGGGCTCCATTTGTGCCTTAATTATGATGATACTATCAAAATTTTATTGATTTCCATCCATTCGTGCCAGAGCAAGTTTGGAATCCAATTTCGAGGTGCTAATGTCGGTATTTAGCCTCCCCTTAAAAATAATAATGGTAAAAATCATCTTTACCTGAATAACAATATGAATCCGTAAGTCTCAAGGATCATGCCAATTATGGGCCATCCCATGAGAACAACAATTACTCCGCCTAAGAATGCTGCGCTGGCTTTCAGTTTGTGCCTCTGGAAGAAGAAACTTAGCGTCCTCCTCGGTCCAATGACGCACGCCAAACCAGAGATGAACAATAGCTTTTGAAAAAAGACAATTTTTCTATAATTATTAATTATCTCGGTGAATTGTAGCTTAATTGAATATTAAAAGTTTCTTTAATATCCGTGTAAAACATATTTAGCTCACTATTGTAGAATTAGCGGAAAACGCAGAACTTCCATAAAAATGAACATATCGACATTGTTAAGGTTGCAGTTTGAAGATGAAAGATGCATCTAATCATGAAAAATTCGGCAAACGCGAGGGTTGCACCCCTTCAGTGTCAAAAAGTGCGAAAATTGCGAAAAAATGAGAAATGAGCGTAACTTTCAGGCAACATTTTTTTTAGAGTCGCCATCTCAAGTGCGTGCTTTGAAATAACATCGAAAATTTGTGGCAAGAATATCCACTTGGAAAACTACCCCTAACAGTAAAGAAACATCGAAAACCACTCCTACAAATGGCGATCTGCCTAAAAGTGAACTTCCATTGATGTTCAGTTTGTATATATTTTCTAAAACGCATGGAAAATGTGTATGAAGAACATCCGATTCAAAAACTACCCCTAATAGTAACGAAACATCGAAAACCACCCCTAGACTCCACCCAAAAGTACACTTTCATTGATGTTCGGTTCTGAAACACTCGTATTTCGATTCAGAACAGGATAAAATAACGGATAATGCGTTAATAACATTTTATCCCTCGAGGGGTCAATTTCTCTCAATTGAGGGGTAGTTCATGAGGGTTGATTGGTTCGAAAGTTCTTCAGAATTCCACTGTGTGTTCTGGAATGACTTTTCCTCAATTTCTGGCAGAAATTAACGTTGGGAAATAAAATTAATATGTTTTCAAGTGATTGGGGTGGTTTTTTTATTTGGGGGTAGTTTCCGAGGGTAGAAATATTCTCAAATAATTTTTTTTTGCACATTGAGTAGAATTCAGATTCACCATGTAGGAACTTTGCCCAACGCTCCAAAAAAAACTCAGCTGTTTAAGGGTTGAAACTTAATTTTATGAAATTTGAATTTCTTTCGGAATTATTGCAATGTTCAATGCAAACTGTGATATTCTATAAATTCACGAAATGATTATAGAATTTCTATAGTTAATTATCAATTATAACAGCCTGGAATTTGCCATTTCGTTTTGTCGACTACCAAAAAATATTCATTGCACTTTCGGTCATGAAAACTGGTAAATAAATATTCGTGAGGTAAAATCTAGAAAAACGTCACTAAAAGTTTCTCGAGCTGTACAAAGAACTGCCATAAGTTTTCTCCGAACACTTTGTCATTTAACTTTTTCAAAAAGATTAAAAGAATGAAATTCTGTGCAAGAGACTCGACAAAGCATATTATCGTTATTCCTGGAAATTCTTTTTCGGCTCTCATTACGAGAATAATGGTAAATGTCATTGAGAAAAAATTAATTTACATGACTATTTCATTATTTAAATGGAAAATCATGAATATACATTTTTTTTAACAAAAAAAATTATGAGGTTACTCACGTTCCCGATAGCAAGGAGACCCTTGTCGAATATTAGAAGTACACCGAGAAACAGAAAAGCGATGCCAAATCCAGCAAGGCCAACACCAATTTCTGAAAGAATTCATCGTTCAAGCGTCTACAATAAAAATTAGGGGAAATAAAAGAAAAGCGTCAATTGTCACAAGTCTTTCGCGACATTGGCAAGTCACCGATTGGTTTTAGAATTTTTTTTTGTTTTTCTTTCTTTTTATACTCACTTTGAGTATCCGTAATCTCGAACATATTTACAGTTTTATTGGACCTATACGATAATAAAAGACGAATATACAGCGACGTTTGAAGAAGAAATAACAGAAATAGTAAATATACTGAGCGAGGATTATAACCTAAAAATTGTTCCACGTCACTCTGTGCATGATCGTGGCCGGTGTGTGGTGTATCTACTGTCTATTCGCACGCGTCATGCTAAGCTAATGGAGTGAGTCACTCTAGACACGCTAGAGTCACTCCAGACACGCCAGAGTTACTCCAGACACACTCGGGTACGCCCCTGAGTTGACGCGTGCGAATCATATATGTAATACTCCAATATTGCTAGCGGCCTATGCTTCCCTATAAGTGGTGGGTCCACAAAAAAAGACAGAAGACTCACTACGTAGCGAAATATATAAATGTTACTGGCCAGTGTACTCCCGCTTTCATTCGCGCTTGCGCATTGCAAGAGCCAGAGAGAGAGAACGATATTGTCTGCACCGTAAAGTGTTCGCAGAGTTGCCGCTGGCAATATAGGAGAATTACATATTTACATATATGGCAAATACACACCGGTATAGCGAGCCAGTAAAGACAAAATCGTCCTCATTCATTGAAAGCTTGAGAATAAAAGATGGTTGAATTTGAGCAAATTCCTAGCCTGAATGAATATCGCAAGCAACAATTATTGCTCGCAGTTATTCCACGGGAACATTTTTTCTAATGAAATTCTATATCTATATGGAATGCACAGATATATTGAGCAAAGCGAGCTGCAGGTCATCGTACAAGTAGAAAGTCTTGCAAAAGACTTCTTAACTTTGCAACAGAGTTATCGGTGGGAATTTGAGATTCGGAAGGAGAGCCGGAAGAGGTCGCTCACGCTGCTGGTCCGAACGCTTGAAACAACCATCGTCAAATGATGCCCCCGGGCAGTGTTGCCAGGTCCCAAAAACAAAAATCTTCAAAACTGATCGCCAAATTTCTTCAAATATATTTTCGAATATTTCTTCAAAATTTCTTCAAATTTCGATTTAAATTCTTCAAAATTTCTTGAATTTTAATAAGAATTTGATTAATAACGCTCTATTTTGTCTTTTGTACTCATGCACTGAGAAAAAAAGGTTTAAATGAACAAAATCTGCAGTCAAATACGTTCAACTAGATATTTAGTGAGTACAATTCAACATTTTTGTGCCTAAATAATGTTTTAGTTCAACCGAAGCGCGGAATTGTTCGAAAAACTAATTATTTAGTTAGACCAAATAAATATCTAATTGAACGTATTTGACTGCAGATTTTGTTCATTCAAAAATTTTTTTTCTTCAAATGATAACCACATTTCTTCATATGATACTGATAAAAGTGTCTTCAAAATGTACTTTACGTATATATAAATATATCCGTAAAGTACATTTACGTACTTTTTTAAAAAGCGCGAAGACCATCGATCCGTAATAAATAATATTTTTAATAAAAAGAATGCTCCATAATTAATCATGGCGTAAAAATTGATAAAATAGAAATATATTGTAAAAATTTATTGTCATTAATTCGTACATGATAAATTATTCAATTGGGGTGATTTTGATATTAATATTTTATTTTGAATTTTTTCAAATAAGAATTATTGATTATTTGATTTTGCATTTTGGTTTAATAGCATAGATTGCCTCAGGAATAATAGAGTAATTTAAAGTTCGTCGACCATCGATCCGTAATAACTAATATTTTCATTCTATGGATTGAAACATTTTTTCTTTTTTAATTATGGCTTAAAAATTGATAAAATAGAAATATATTATATAAATGTGGAATTTGATGTGGAATTTCGGTTTATTGGCATATACTGCCTCAGGAATAGCGTAATTTAGAGTGCGTCGACCATCAATTCATAACAACTAATATTTTTGATCCTTTGGATTGAAAGAATTTTTGTTCGGTTTTCTCGAAAAATTTGGTAAAATGAAAATACAATACAAATATAATGTAAAAATTCCTTAAAATTAATGTTTATACAATGAATTATTTAATTAGGATGATTTAAAATCAAATTTTCAAGTCTGATCGACGATTAAAATCTTACACGATTGAGCTTGTTTTTTTGGAATATCTTTGCAGATATCCAGAGCAAAAATCTCGAAAAACATTATTTGTTTCAATACGAGGATGCAAAAGGATTATTTTTGTCGAAAAAAAATACTCGAGGGAGGTTCGAAGGTTCATCTGAAATGAATAAATCAATGGACGAGGGATTAAAAAAAAATTCACCAAACAATTTTTTTCTCATTTTTATTAAACAAAACATTATATATAACGCGTTATAGTACAAAATAAACATACAGTAATTATCGTTCTCTTTCCAATCGCTTATTAGATAAACAAGATTTTTAATGTACACAAGTATCTCAAAGTATCTAAAAAATTAATCGCGTTTCTGGGCAATTGTATAGAAAAGTCGACGTAGAAGGAAGATCGAGAGAGCACGAGAGAGGAAAAAAGGGGAAATTATATATTTTACATTCGTTACAAAGGAGAGAGCGTCGTTTTTTTCGTAAAGGACTTGGATTATTCGTTTTGTTTTTATGGCTTGCGAAGATAACGTTGTTTTTTTTCTTTCGCTGATACGAGAAAATAGAAAATTTTATTTACAGAATTTGCGCGAGATCTTGGAAAACTTTCGCGATTATTTCGTTTCAGCACATCAAGGACGATCGGAGCCACTGAAATAAAAAAGAAAAGCTCATTAGAAATTGTATAATTATTCGCGTCACGAATTTTCAGCGGAAATGAGACGTCGACGTGAGATAAATAATTCGTGCTTGATTATCGTATGACAACGATGAAACTTTGTCCAGCTATAAAAGCTTTCTTAAGGGGTTTTTCTGGAAAAAAAATTATTCCTGAAAAAGCAACCATCGATTTTCCCAACATTTCTAATTTTTTAAATGCCCTGTTTTATCTTTTTTCAGTGATATTAAAAATCATCGTGTCGGTTCGAAATTCCATAGAAATATATATTTAAAATTTTGGATTTTTTTTTAAATCTGTGAATCGGTTGTAATCCCTTTATAATTATTTTATTATTGTCAATTAATTTTTTTAAATAAAAATATCACCGAGAATTCTTGAGATGTTACTTTCTTAAAAAGCAAAATGCTGCAACAATTTATGAATATAATTTTTTTTTTTAATTTACCTCTGATAAGCTGAGCTTGATGGTGCCATTTTGCAGAGGATCTTTGCTCTCGAAAATTCCTGTTGGAAAAACATTTATTTTTGTTAGAACGAATATTTATAAAACAATTCAGTGTATCTTTAAGAAGTATTTTTTGATAATTATTGCTTTCAAAATCTACTTGAATAAAAAAAGGGCCTCTAAAATGAAAAAAAAATTCAATTCGTCGCCATTTTGTAAATAATAAAAAAAAAGAATTCACCTGACGATTTGGATAGTTATTGATATATATATATATTTTTAATTTCAGATAACCTTTCACCAAGATATCGATGAGACAAAGGAGAGGACATTTTTTTGGTGTCAAAATAATATCTATATCTCAGTTGATTTTTAATATTTTTTAATAAAAAATGCTATGTAATAAGCTGAATATGTACTTAATAAAATAATCATAACTGGATCCTTTAATAACTAGTTACGTCTGCGAAAAAAAATTCTGAAACATTGACAACATTTTCATCCCTTACAGTGTGGCTTCGCCCTGTATCAATATTTACATGATTAAAAAAAAAAATACTATGTAATGATTGGAATGTATAACAATAACCCGATTGTTTGATAATTACTTATGTCTGCGAAAAAAATTCTGAAACCTTGACAACATTTTCATCCCTTACAGTGGCTTCGCTTCATCAATATTTACATGATTTTTAAAAATAAAAATTACTATGAAATGAGTTGAATGTATAATCAGTGAAATAACAATAACCTGATCGTTTCATAATTAGTTATGTTTCCGAAAAAAAATCTGATACATTCACAAGATTTTCATCCCTTACCTCCCCTCACCAATATTTCCACGATTTTTTAAAATAAAAATTGCTATAAATTAAATTAAATATGTAATTAATAAAATAATAATAACTCAATCTTTTAATAATCAGATATTCCCGTGACAAAAAATTCTCTAACATCGACAACTTTTTCATCCCTTACAATGGTTTTTCTCTTTAAGGCTTAGGTTTGGATTTATGCTTCAATGTAAACTCACCAAATGCATCGCTCAGATGTAATATCGAGGAAACAAAATCACCGAACCTCAGAGTGCCGTCTTTCCTCATGTACCTCAGAACGAGAATCGATAGAATATCGGTATTCAATTGAAAACCTGAGACAGAAAAATTGCCAATCATCCTTTCAATCTCCTGGAAAAAAGATTCAAGATTGAAAAAAAAAAATAGAAAATTGAGACTCACCAACTTCGAGGAGAGCATCTCGCAGCCTCTCGGCCTTTAATATTCCCGTTTTTTCCTTTGTGTGACTTTTAAACGCAGCTTGCCAATACTTCAAGCTGCACATGAGATCCTTGAAGTCGTTGAATTTTAATCTGCCACTTCCGGAACTCTGTTCGTCCATTGTTAAGAAATTTATCGATTTTTTTTTACCGAAAAATTAACCCAAAGAAATCATAAAGAAAAATCTGTTCCTTGATTTTGGCTTTTGGCAGACCGGAATTTTTGTTAAGAAAAATAATGGAGAATAAATTGGTGCTATTTTTTTTTCGTTTCTACTTCATGATTCTTTGATTTTATATTTTGAAAAATATTTGGACATGGAATTCGTGAAAGGCTTATTATTATTGAAGAAAAGAAAATTAAATTTTTTATGAAAAAAAAAAACATTTCCAAATTTTTGAAAAGGATACGTCCATCGTCAGGACGACTTGGCGACAAACTTCCATACAGGCGCAGCTTTTGATGTAATCTGCAGGAAAAATTTTGAGGAAAAGATGCAAATTTATTATTTCATCCTCGAGATTCGACGTTGAATTTCATTACTTCGCAATTTTTTTTTTTTGCGAGAAATTGACACGTAAAATGTTGTACCGTTGGGAAGACAAGCCTCGAGCAATTCTTGAAGCTCAAAAGCGTTCACTGTTCTGTGTTCGTCCGCGAGTTGGAGGAAAACCGCCTCGTATTGGGAAAATCCTTTTCCTTCGAGGGCGGGTGCTTTGACTATCGCGGACTTCATGAGCGAAGGTGGCGTGTCCATTAATCTTAAAAGAGAAAAAAATATTTTTATTGCACTCCGTGCGTAAAGTGACCACTTCTCGCACGCTTCGCTTCGCTGCGCGTGCGAGAAGCGGGCGCTTTACGCACTCGTGCGATAAAATTTTGTACGATACTCGTGCGAGAAACTTTTTCTCAACTCGTGTGATTGCAGCATTCGCCTTCGGCTCATGCTGCAAACTAACACTCGTCGAGAAAAAGTTTCATCGCACTCGTATCGTAATGTACTATTTTGAAAGTTTGTTTAAAAATGAATTAAACAATTAAAGACGTTTGTCACATTGCTTTGATACTGTTTTTTTCTATAAATTTTTCAACTCAGTTACAATTACATATTTTTACTCGAAAAAATTAAAGATTGTTCTTCAAATCTTGATTCTAGATGTAGCAAACTTTTGTCGAAAAATAGATTCATGATTTTTGAGAAAACAAATTAAAAAATCCGTCTTTTTTGGCCCTAGCTGTGGGGAAAAAGCCCAAAATGATTTCCTTAAGAGAGTTTTCTGGTCTGGAATTTTGAAAAAATCATGCCACCTATTTTCTAGAGGAAATTTTTTAAATACATTTTTACGATTGGATTCATAAAGAGAAAAGTTCATTTCCTTTTTTTCAAAACTTTGAGCCATTTTTTTCCCAAAGTTATTAATTATTATGTTTGTTAGGAAAAAAGAGGAAATTTGAAAAATCCCGTATAAGACGAAAACAAAGAGGATTCATTGAAAACTTCAAGAAAGCAAAAAGTTACACCTGTTTTCGTTGAGCTCAGAGGAATTTTTTCAGATTTTTTTTCCAAAATTTTGTTTTCTCATGTTGAGGCTAGAAAAAAAATTTGGAAAAAAAATTAAATAAAATTAATTAAATAAAAAGATTCCAATGTGTTGAAAATGGTGAAATAAAGTATTTTTTCCCTTTTGAAATTTTATCAATAATCCCATAGTTCTCGAGTTATGGTAATTGAATGATTTGAGCTCCAACCCAGAAAATGAGAAAAAAAAATTTTTAAAACAAAAATCTGAAAAAATTCCTCTGAACTCAATAAAAACAGACGCAACTTTTTGCTATCTTGAATTTTTTCATGAATCCTCTTTCTTTTCGTGTTATACGGGATTTTTCAAGTTTCCTCTTTTTTCACAAAAAACAGAATAACTCTGGAAAAAAAAATCGCTCAAAGTTTAAAAAAAAAAGGAAATTGAAGCTCAAACTTTCCCCTTTATAAACCCAATTGTTAAAATGGATAAGAAAAAATTTCCTCTAGAAGGTGGGTGCACCTAAAGAGAGGGAGAAAAAAGACGAAGAACAGTTGTTTTCAAAATAGAGTTCAAATCTAAAAACAAAATGTAAAAATAATTTAAATAACAGGAAAAGAAACCAAATTCTTCCCCTTTAAAATGCCGTTTGTTAAATTAGTTTACGTTCTTATTAACTACATTCTTATTAATTACATTCTTACTAATTAAGAATCTTTATTTAAATTTTTATTGTCAAAATATTAATAAATATGTTGTAAAAAAAAGAATGGTAAAAATATATATATATTTTTTATCTAGCTCGACAAAACGCTCAAAATGTATGTATCAAGACCAGAATACCGCCTTAAGGGAAAAATGCTTTTTCAATGTTTAGGACCAAGATGTAATTTCTTCATCAATATGTAGTAAATGATTATATTTAACTAATTCTTTAACGATTCTCATATTCAAATTTTTAATTTTAGACAAAGACATCCCCCCCATCCGGGGAAAATGATCCCCTATGGGGCAAAATGATCCGGGGATCATTTTGTTCAAACGGCGTGGGATCGTTTTGCCCCTTTCTTACTAAATACTTGACTTTAATTTTTAAAATAATTTTTCATGATTCAATACATAATGGAACATTTATTGAGACGTCTCGAATCAGAGAATAAAATACTTACTTTAATTTTAGGGGTTTACTGCTGTAGACTCTGAGGGTGAAACTCGTTTCCTGCGTGGGTTCGAATGTCGTCGGTACCAAAAGATATCCTCCCTGTTCGAGTTGACACCTGTGACTGACCTGTCGACTGTTTGTGTATTGCGAATTAACGAGGGATTTATTTTTTTTGAAAAATTGTTTGTTCGTCGATTCTGTGCTGTTTTTTGGGAACGTGTATGCCGTGAAACCGATTACTTTCGGCTCCATTATCGAATGTTGATTCAGCGACACTATCACTTCCTCCATTTCGCTCAGTATAAGATGCAATTGTGGGTTTATGTGAAAAGTATCTGAAATTTGTGAAAATCGCCGAGATCAGGTTTTTTTTTTTTTTTTTTTTTTTTTTTATAAACTCACCTTGATTGTTTCGACAACCACCGGCGGTTACTCCTCTTCTCCAGCTTCCCTGATAAAGCTTCATTTGCCACGTGTGCTTACTGTGCAACGAAGGCTCGTCCCTCGACGTTTCAGCATCGAGATGAACGACTTCCAAGTGCGTAAAAGTTTTCACGAAATCGGAATAAGAGATCCTGAAGAGAAGAAAATTTTCGGATGACCGATGGTCGCGTGTTTCTTTTTTGGAGAAATACGTCTGGTCCCAAATTTCTAAGTCATTCTTCTCAAGAGATTGTAATTTGTAATTTGCGATATGGATAATTCAATTTCAATAATTATTGAATCATTTCAATAATAATTTAATTATTTCCTGCATTTAATCAGAATTTAATCGAATAATCATTTCCATAAATTGTTTAATTTTTTAAATTACGAATGATGAAAAATTGTAAGTTTACAAAAATAACTAAATTTTATATTATCGCTCTCCAAAGTTAATATTTTGATTGAACTATTTTTAATTTGCAATTTGGATAATTGAATTTCAATAATTATTTAATCATTTCAATAAGAATTTAATCATTTCCTGTATTTAATCAGTATTTAATCGTATAATCATTGCCATAAATTGTTTGATTTTTTAAATTAAGAATGGTGCAAAAAATTAAGTTTACAAAAATAATTAAATTTCATGTCATCGCTTTCTAAAGTTAATATTTTTATTAAACTATTTATAACTTGCAATATGGATAATTGAATTTCAATAATTATTTAATAATTTCAATAACAATTTAATAATTTCCTGCATTTAATCAGTATTTAATCGAATAATCATTTCCATAAATTGTTTAATTTTTTAAATTAAGAATGATGCAAAATTTTGAGATTTACAGAAATAACTAAATTTTATATTATCGCTCTCCAAAGTTAATAAGTTTTTTAAACTATTTGTAATTTGCAATTTGGATCATTGAATTTCAATAATTATTTCATGATTTCAATAACAATGTAATCATTTTCTGCATTTAATCAGAATGTAATAGAATAATCATTGCCATAAATTTTTTAATTTTTTAAATTAAGAATGATGAAAAATTTTAAGTTTACAAAAATAATTAAATTTTATTTTATCGCTCTCCAAAGTAAATATTTTTATCAAACTATTTGTAATTTGCAATATGGATAATTGAATTTCAATAATTATTTAATCATTTCAATAACAATTTAATCATTTCCTGCATTTAATCAGTATATTTAATCGAATAATCATTTCCAAAAATTGTTTAATTTTTTAAATTAAGAATGATGAAAAATTTTTAATTTTACAAAAATAACTAAATTTCATATTATCGCTCTCCAAAGTTAATATTTTTATTAAACTATTTGTAATTTGCAATTTGGATAATTGAATTTCAATAATTATTTAACCATTTCAATAACAATTTAATCATTCTCTGCGTTTAATCAGAATTAAATCGAATAATCATTTCCATAAATTGTTAAATTTTTTAAATTAAGAACGATGAAAAATTGTAAGTTTACAAAAATATAACTAAATTTTATATTATCGCTCTCCAAAGTTAATATTTTTATTAAACTATTTGTAATTTGCAATTTGAATAATTGATTTTCAATAATTATTTAACCATTTCTATAAGAATTTAATCATCTCCTGCATTTAATCAGAATTAAATCGAATAATCATTTCTATAAATTGTTTAATTTTTTAAATTAAGAATGATGAAAAATCGTAAGTTTCCAAAAATAACTAAATTTTATATTATCGCTCTTCAAAGTTAATATTTTTATTAACCTATTTGTAATTTGCAATATGGATAATTGAATTTCAAAAATTATTTAATCATTTCAATAACAATTCAATCATTTCCTGCATTTAATCAGTATTCAATCGTATAATCATTGCCATAAATTGTTTAATTTTTTAAATTAAGAATTGTGAAAAATTTTAAGTTTACAGAAATAATTAAATTTCATATTATCGCTCTCTAAAGTTAATATTTTTATTAAACTGTTTTTAATTTTCAATATGGATAATTGAATTTCAATAATTATTTAATTATTTCAATAACAATTTAATCATTCTCTGCATTTAATCAATATTTAATCGTACAATCATTGCCATAAATTGTTTAATTTTTAAAATTAAGAATGATGCAAAATTTTGAGATTTACAGAAATAACTAAATTTTATATTATCGCTCTCCAAAGTTAATATTTTTATTAAACTATTTGTAATTTGCAATATGGATAATTGAATTTCAATAATTATTTAATAATTTCAATAACAATTTAATCATTTCCTGCATTTAATCAGTATTTAATCGAATAATCATTTCCATAAATTATTTAATTTTTGAAATTAAGAATAATGAAAAAATTTTAATTTTACAAAAATAACTAAATTTTATATAATCGCGCCCCAAAGTTAATATTTTCATTAAACTATTTGTAATTTGCAATTTGGATCACTGAATTTCGATAATTATTTAATTATTTCAATAACAATTTAATCATTCTCTGCATTTAATCAGAATTTAATCGAATAATCATTTCCATAAATTGTTTAATTTTTGAAATTAAGAATGATGAAAAATTTTTAATTTTACAAAAATAACTAAATCTCATATTATCGCGCCCCAAAGTTAACATTTTTATTAAACTATTAAATATACACTTCCAAAATGCTGCAAATATTTGGTGTTCCCAGACAGATCTCAGATTCGAGATATCTTCGAAATAGTTCGACTTACCAAAATTCTCCATCGGCCATATTTCTCACTGCCAAACGTTCTCGCTCTGTCGGTGGGACTTCGTCCCATTCGAGGCCACCTCGTGTCCAGGCACCAACGTACTCGCCACCAGGACCCAGAGGATTTCTCAATTTTACCAGCTGAATGGCCTCCCCACCAAAGGTCTCCACCTGAAGGTCATTTTTTATTTTTATGCAAAAAAAGAGCCAAATTTCACAAAAATCGATTGAAGAATTCGGGTGGGGGTCGAAGAGTCGACTAACCAATATTTCGAACGGCCGAATTCCGAATTTCACGATTACGAGCGTTCGAATAACGAAGCGCCGAAATGCCGAACGCCAGAAAAGCGAAAGCGGAGAGAGCCGCCCCATGCGTAAGAGAGAGAGAGATGCGCCTCCTCTCTCTCTTACGCATGGGGCGACTCTCTCGACTTTCTTTTTTCTGGCGATCGGGATTTCGGCGCTTCGTCATTCTAACCCTCGTAATCGTGAAATTCGGGATTTCGGCCGTTCGAAATATTGGTTAGTCAACTCTTCGACCCCCACCCTCCTCGCATGCAGGCACCATCGACCAATGCAAATTAGCCATTTAATTAAATGGCCAATTGCAATGGTCCATGGTCAATTGAAGCTCAATTGAACAATTTACCCTCTCAATGGCGTAAAGTCTGTAATTTATTCCCATTTGGATGCCGTTTGCCAATTTTTCCGTATTTGTGCGTATCTGCTGTTGCGGATTGTTGTTAACGGTACACGTTATCAGTGACGTCATATCCAGGAGTTTGGCGAGGGCGCGACCGCAACCGGTCGGATCCTGGCGTATAGCAATGCTCTCGGTGATGCCACCGGTGAGATCGGACAAACCATCGAGGAGCGTTCCGTATTTCAAGGCCTCGTACGAGCCGTGCAATCTGATTGTGTCATAAAAAAAGTGGCAAAATCGTTAGTCATCATGTTTTTATTTTTTTTTATTTTTTTTATTTTTCATTATTATTTAACATTGCACGAGACTCGATTATTTTTTGTGATTCATCGAGGAGACGGTTTATAAATTTTGCCCCGTATTTCCGCTCGGTCGAGGAGAGGATATGTGAATCGAAAGTGGATTCCTCGATTATGCGTCGATCGAGGAATTAATGAAATGGCTTTTGCAGTCAATGAATTTCCCGTCACGTATACATCGATTAAACGATTATACGTGTGTGTAGATATATGGGGCATTCCACGTCAAATAACGTGGTCATCGGCCCCCTTCGGATTTAGTTGACGATTTTTTTTTGGGCATATATTGGTAAAAAAAAAGTTTTTTTTCCAGATTTTTATCACTTGTTTTACCCCATATAATTATTTTTTTCCCCGTAACTGTTGAGTAAAAATGAATTCGGACCAGGTAAAATTCCGAAATTTTTTGTATAAATTCTGTAACTAAAAACTAGCATTTTCATCATAGTTTGAGTAAAAAAAAATATACACAATTTATGTTTTTTTTTTTAATTATAGAAATAAAATAGAAATGAAATGTTTAAAAACTTTGTAAATCAAATATTTCAATGATGGTTCTCTGTAGGATAAAAAAAATAAATTATAACTTGGTAAAAAAAATAATTTTCCTATATTTTGATAATATGCTTTCTATATTTCGATAATAGATTTTCTATATTTTGATAATAGTTAGATAAAGTTTTTATACTGTTGTGGTGCTCCGTCTGAAAAGTAATACATTTTTTCATACCATAATTAATCGACTTTATGAAATCTGAAATATGAAATATTATCAGAATATAGAGAAAAAAATTTGTTTACCGAGAAACGATTTATTTTTCGTTTTTTTCTTATCGGGAACCATCATGGAAATATTTAATTTTCAAAATTTGTAAACAATTTTTTTTTCTTTAATTAAAAAGAAAAAAATTATTCTCCGCTTACTCTCAAACTATCATGAAAATACTCGTTTCTAGTTATAGATTTTATGAAAAAAAAATTCTGAATTTTAAACCTGGTCCAAATTCATTTTTACTCAAAAGTTAGGGAAAAAAATTATTTTATAGGGTAAAACAAGTGATAAAAATCTAAAAAAAAATCACTTCTTATTTTTGGACTAAAATATGCCAAAAAAAATCCGTTAACTGAATTCGAGGGGTTCAGGCGGTGACCTCGTGAGTTGAACTGGAATGCTCCATATATGTCGAGGCTCGGGTTATACTTTCTTGATCCCCGATGACCGCGATTCGTCGAGGGGAAAGCGGAATATCAAGAGGAATTCTCTCACCTACGACCTCCTAACATATTGCGCCTCTCTAAATTTTTGATTTATAAATCGTTTCTCTCTTTTATTCTCGCGATCGTGATGATGTTCGATCGGAGATTCATAGATCTCTCGGATTCGAATATAGTCTTGTGGGTGCTTTATTTTATATGGTAAATGAAAGTTGATGAGGGTTTTTTATTCTCGTGGAGAGAGGCTGATATTTTTGGATGCAGACTTTTGTGAGGATTCATTTTCGATTAATGGTCAAATTGGCTCATAATATGCCAATATATCTTAAAATATACAGAATTAGGTTGCTTCCTGATGAAGGAAGGTTCGTGTGTCTTCTAAACTTGCTATAAAACATAGTAAAAACTTTTTTTTTAAATGCTTGGCCCTATTTTGCGCGTATGAGAATCGGTTTGCGACCAAAAATCGTTCTTGTCCCTCCAGTTTTCGTAATTTTACAGATATAGAATTCAATTTTTTTCTCTGGATGCAACAGATGCTAGGAATGATTGGTATCAAGCTTGAAAACGATATCTTGAGGGGTTCGGTGGAATTTTTATTTTTTTTATTTTTCTTGATCGGTGAGACGCTATTTGATAAAATTGTTTTAGGCATTTTTAAGCATGATCCGCGAGGAATTGATGTATCACAAATAGCATATTCGTGTTGCCCGGGAAATTTCCGATCCAAAACTCACGCTATGAACCCCCGAATGACGAAAAAAAATGTTGACGGCAAAATTATTTTTCAAAATTTTTCAAGCCCTTCAATTTTTTGCGATGTTAAAAATCCTCTAGCTCCGCCAAAATTTAAGATATCGGGATGATCCTTGCGACAGTCTCTTCGTTATCACGTGCTCTATCGACTGAAGAAAAGAAATCTCGGGTTGGATAAAATGAATTGGAGTTGCGAATAAAATAAACCGGAACCGTTTGATTTTTTTACCTGAGGACTTTTACCGTCAAAAATCGCATATTTACATTCTTCAGGTAATGGAAATTTTCTGTGAGTTAAGACGCATCAATGCCACTAAAAGGCATCAAATTTCGAAATAATACATTAATTGGTTCGTTAAAAAAAAATGGCCGCATGTGTGTCGTCACGTGACAAAAAATCATCGTTGTCGCTCTACTTTTCGTAATTCTGCAGTTATCAAGCTCAATTTTTTTCTCCCAACGCACCAATCAACTCAAATGGTTGGCATGAAATTGCAAAACAATATCTCGAAAAGTTCAATTCCAAAAAAATGTTGACACTCATCATGGATATTATTCAACTTCCTCAACTTTCCACACTGAGAGAAAAAAATACTAGAACCAATGAAATAAAGTTTTGGAGGCAAAAAATAATTTTTTTCATTATTTGCCAAAACATGTTAGATTGGTTCCCTTATATATTTACTTGGTTCATTTTTTTCAGTCAATTCCATAAATTTCTGTTTCAATAAACGAATTTGCTTGAATCTAACAATATATGTTATCAATTATATGTAATATGTTGTTTGAATCAAGAACACATTTTATCATTCAAAACATGCATGTCTTTTAATACAGGAAGCACTGAGAAAAAAAATTTGTTGAATCAACAAATTAATTAGTCCAATCACCGGGAAAAATGATTGATTCAATCAAATGCGTGTTTATTAATTGTCGCTAAACATTTTATAAAAAATATATAGCTCTTGCCAAATAATTTAATATGCATAGTTTAGTGACCCCAAAAAGAGATAAGCAGAAAAAAAAGACAAATCTGCGCCAATTCTCCGATCTAATTTCTCTGTCCGACCGAGATTCGAACCCTCGACCCTACCTACCATCATACCTATCCTACCTAACTACCTAACACGTTACCTATTACGCTATCGACTACTAATATGCACTTGAAAAAAGTTAGGAGTTATGAAGATTCGAATATAAGAAAACATTTAAAAAGACAGTTTTTTTAATTTTTGACAACTCATGTATACTATTAAAGTATACTATAGAAATGATAGTTCTTTGCTTGAAGGAAATAAAAATTTCATCATTCAAAACAAATATTCTATTGGAATAAAATAATGTCCTATTTATTTGACTACAGCTTCTTTTCAAATAATCACAATCAATTTTATATCTATTTAATATTGAAAATACTACAGAAATATTTTTAGAAGTAAAATAATGATGAATTTATTGCAAAGAAATAATTTTGTTCGAAAAAAATAATTTAATATTGATGTCGTTTTTCAGATTCAAATAATCTCATGTTTATGGTGCAATAAATCTAATTAATCCAATGGATGCAAATTTATTAAAATCTATTTAAATTAAGATATTTTTAGAAGTAAAATAATGATGAATTTATTGCAAAGAAATAAATTGAAGTCATTTTTTAGATCCAAATAATCTCATGTTTATGATGCCATGAATAATTTTCTTCAAAAAAAAAATAATTTCGTATTGAAGTCGTTTTTTAGATTCGAATAATCATCATTTTAGATTAAAACAATCTAATGTTTATGATGCGATAAATGTAATTAATCTAATGAATACAAAATCAATCAAATCTATTTAAATAAAAATATTTTTGAAGTAAAATAATAGTGACTTTATTGCATGAAAATAATTTTTTCGAAAAAAATAATTTTGTATTGAATTCGTTTTTTAGATTCAAATAATCTCATGTTTATGATGCGATCAATGTAATTAATCCAATGAATACAAATTTAATCAAATCTATCATGCATTTAATTGTTACTATTAAATAAGAGTTTAATATAATCGAGTAATAGATTCGTGAAAATATTTTTTAAAATGAAGAGTGATTTTCTTGGTTCACCAAATAAATAATCGAATTAATACTTTCATTTAATAAATAAATTCATGTTCTCAAATAAAGTATTTTTTTCTCTCAGTGCACCTATCGGACTAAATTCGTTGGCTAGAATTCACCAAGTGCGAATCATTGAAAAATTCATGAAGTATCCATCGATTCCGTTGTTTCAATGTCATTAAAAAAAAAGTGTTACGCCGAGTAAGTCGCCTCGCGCGCCTTGAAGTTCAAAAGCGCGTAGACTAATCAGACGCACTCGCTCTGGTCGAGCAAATTTACTCGTTGTAAAATGCGTAACCGCATTCTCACGAGAGAGAAAGAGAGGCCACGCGAGAATTGCAGAAATCCGGTGCATTGCGTTCTCAGGGAAGAAGGGAGAATCGCGCTGATGTTGGCAAGAGAAGTACGCACGAATTGAACGAGAAGCCTCTTTCGCCTCCTTAAGTCACCGCATTCGTTGGTACGTCTAACAAAGACAATTAAAAAAAATAAAAAAGACCCCCGAGTCATAGTTTCCATGATGACGTTTCCCGACTACAATGTAACGTCACTCTCTTACACCGTGTAATCTCTGACCGCACGGTGGACACTCTGCATCCGCATTTACAGACCAGACAGACTTTGTACCCACTCTCTTCATTTTTTTTATTGTCCATTCGGTGAGTGTGAGAAGACAGCTCATCATTATTAATGCCACTTGACAAAGTGACGAAGCAACTGGAACCTTTCTGTTATTCAATACAGTTTTTTTTTGCCTTTTCCTTACCGAACAAATTTTTTCCGATGACGATGACGAAACGACCAGGTTTCATAATATTAAGAATGACACAAACATAAACTCCCAGCCAATTTGTTGAAACAAGGACCTTTTTGATTCCTCATGAAGGAAGCTTTGTTTTTGCAATTTTTTTTTCTTCGAGATGTACATGTCAGTATGTTCAAAATGTCCCAAAACGTACAAAAAACGCATTTAGAACAAATGTCCAGACATATGTATGTGTGTGTGTGTATGTGCGTGCGCGTGTGCGTATGTGTGCGTGCGTGTGCGTGTGTGTGTGAATACTTTGTGCATTTCTTAAAATGTATATATCTGACGAACGGTTTGCGCGATCGACTTGAAATTTAGTATACAAGTAGACCATGTATGTCCCTGTTTTCAGTGCAATTTTTTTGGATATTGCAAAATAATTGTCAATTTGGCGGGACTTTCGGACCCTGAAATTTTATGTGCAGATACACTTTATAAAAAGGACGGTTGGGATTGAATTTGGGTAAAATCGCTCAAGAGGATAGGTTTTAAAAAAATCTCGTTTTTTGCAAAAAATTTGTAAGTTCTCTGACTTTTGTAATTTTACATCTATAGAGCTGAATTTTTTTGTAACGGTACATTTAATGACAACGAGAAATAATACTAAATTTTAGATAGAGGCAGGTTCGGTTAGAAAAAAAGTGTTAATTTTCAAAATAATTTTGTTAACGCTCCAACATTCGCGTTTTTAGAAGTATCGATGTAACATTTTTTACACAAATATATTAGATGACAAGAATGGTTAGTGTTGAATTTTGGAAAAAAAAACGCTCGAGAGGTTCGTTCTCAATAATTTGTTGAAATTTTCGAAAAATACTTGTGAACACTAAGTTTCCTAATTTAGCAGCTATCGAGTTCACTTCTCTAGCACCAATACATTAGATGATAAAAACAATTAATAATATAATTGAATGGAATTGTTAAAAAATCATGCAAATTTGAAATTTGCACGTAGCTTCTTCATTTGTTTCCATCATTCACGAAGCTTCCTTTATAAGGAAGCCACGATAATAAACATATATGTCATAAAGATGGTCAAGGAGATCCTCATAAAGGAGACTTGATGAGTGACGGAAAAAAATGAGGAAGCTACGTGTGAATTTTCAATTTGCATGATTTTTTTATCATAGTTTCCATTTTGCGCGCTTTTCGAATTTTTTTATGAAGTTAAAAATTCCATTGGGGACGAAGAACAACCCTCGTAATTTTTACAACATTCCTTCAGATGGATTTTCCACGAGTTTTTGGGCAGATTGTTTTTTTCTACTCCGAAAAATTAGTACCTTTTTTTTGGCAATTCTTAAAAGAGTATTCAATTAGGAGAAGCTCAAAATTGAGGAAACTCTTTCCTCGAGTCTGATCAGTAAATAATGCATTTGAAGTTCAAGGAAGAAAATCAATTTTGGAAAAATCGTGCCCCATTTTTCGCCATTTTCGAGGAAGTGTTCTATGACAATGAACGTAAAAATATGATTAATTTTAATTTAAATCTTTATTATCACGGAAAAAAATGATCAGTGAAAATTCGTGTGTAATATTTAAATAATTACTGAATTCAATGCAGAATATACGGTTCAGAACTGTAATTCAGGCGTTTTACTGGGAATCCATTATAAATTAATGGATTTAATGTAGTTTCTACTTTTCAAACCATTATAAATGCTGATTTACACTGTAAAAAATGCAATGTTCACCGCAAAAAAATGATAAAGTAGAAATAACAAGCAGAAACGACAAAATCCACTGTGTTTGATCTGTAAAATTTACAATGGTCTCTGTAGAATGTTCAAAGCACATAATTAGAAAATGCAGTGTTCCCAGTGAAAAATCAAATGTGCGTCGCAAAATGTGCAACGTCAATTTCAATTTTTACAGTGTGACACTGTAACGGGACGACCTGCGGTGGGCCACTATCTCTGCATTTCGCCCGAGATCCGCTAGATGGCGTCGGACGGCGCGCCCTCTCGCGCCAGCGATAGAGCCACCGAGCACCTATAAGGTCCGATGCATTTCCAACGTCAGCGTCCTCAATTGACATACAATTGTTGGAACATCACCCGCGTTCTGTGGTCGAGCAGTCCTATGGACTGAATACTACATTTTCTTAACAGATCACCATTGTATTTCGGTGACCCTCGTGGTCTTTATGGGTGCGAGGTTAATCTAGATTGGCTTCATTAATTAATCTCACGATTAATTAGTCAAGTACAAGCCCTCGTAGTTATGAGCCTGAGCAAGGATAAATAACGGTTTATTGCAATATTTGAATAAATTGGAATTTATTCAAATATCGAAATGTTTCACTACACTATAATTTATTTTAGAAATTGCAGTATTTTCAGTGAAAAATAAAAAACGTACCGCAAAATATACTACGTTCTTTTCAATTTTTACAATGTACACTGTAATTTTTTCACGGGCCCTGGATAATTTTTACAATGTGAAATGTGTAAAAAGTTCACCGGATACAACAGAAATATAACGTTTCACATAGTGTACATTTTACTGTTCCACACTGTAAAAATTCGTCCGATGGGCATGTACTATGTCATATGTGACGTCTGTATATTGTATTAAAGAAATATGCAAATTTCACTGTTTGCCCTTCCAGGAGGCGCTGTTGATGGGGAAAACTGTAAAAATTAATGGGAATCTCAGCAGTTCTCACTGATCATTTTTTTCCGAATTTTACCAATAAAAAATGCCTTCAAAGTTTGACAAAGACAGCGAATAAACGATCAAGAGGGACCATTTTTCCTTTCATGTCCTCTTTGGGGAGACATTCAACCCCCGCAATTTGAAGGAAGTCAGTGGACGCAGAATTGCATTGGCTGGGATAGAATCTGCGAGGAAAATTGCGGAGGTGGTCGCTGCCGGAGGCTCAATAGAGTTTGTTGCAAATTCTCTGAGAATGCGCAGGAGGCGCGCTCGTTTTACCCGCATCCTTTATATACGCATGCACCAGATATAGATAGGTGTTTTATCTTCTCTTTGTATATCGGTATTGATGTTTATATGCTGGTGGTACCGGAGAGCCTCGAGGACGACGAGGAAATTCTCGTGTCCGAGGGCACTCCGCGTTGCGAACGGGAGAAAAGAGTTACCACCGGGTGGACTGTGGTCAGCGGTGCACTGACCTCCGATTCCATCGGGCGTCCAACGGGTAGAACCAGCAGCAACGGAGCAAACCCACGGAACCGAAGTTACTCTCGAGAATTCAACAGTGAAAGTATATTCCCCTCACCTCTTTCTCTCTCTTTCTCCTTATTCGCATAGGCTAGGTTGTGTCAGGTTAGCTCGCTTTCTTTGGGTTAGCTAAGAGAGTATTCTGGTCTAGAATTTAAAAAAAATCAATTTTTTTGCATATTCTTGAAGTTTAGGCCTTTAAGAATATATCAGCGAAAGGATTTTTTTAAATTCTAATCATTTACGGAGTTATAGCTATTTTAGTGAAGCAGCAACCATGCCCGTCACGTCGGAGCGTAACTTTAAGGGGGTATTCTGGTCTAGAATTTTGAAAAAATTAATTTTTTCTGCATATTCTTCAAGTTTAGACCTTTAAGAATATATCATCGAAAGGAAATTTTTTAAATCCAATAATTTACGGAGTTATAGCTATTTTAGTAACACGGCAACAATGCTCGTCACGTCGGAACGTAACTTTAAGGGGGTATTCTGGTCTAGAATTTTGAAAAATCATTTTTTTGCATATCCTTAAAGTTTAGACCTTTAAGAATATATCATCGAAAGGAAACTTTTTAATTCCAATAATTTATGGAGTTATAGCTATTATAGTGACACAGCAACTGTGCTCGTCACGTCTGAGCGTAACTTTGAGGGGGTATTCTGGTCTAGAATTTTGTAAAAATCATTTTTTTTGCATATTCTTCAAGTTTATCTTTAAGAATATATCTCCGAAAGGAAACTTTTAAATTTCAATAATTTACGGAGTTATACCTATTTTAATGACGCAGCAACTATGCCCGTCACGTCGGAGCGTAACTTTAAGGGGGTATTCTGGTCTAGAATTTTTTTCAATAATTTTTTTTGCATATCCTTAAAGCTTAGACCTTTAAAAATATATTATTGAAAGGAAATTTTTTAATTCCAATATTTTACGGAGTTACATAGCTATTTTAGTGACACAGCAACTATCCCAGATAGAACACTGACGTATATTATACGTATATTAGACGTTGCCAGATACGTATATAATGCGTACTTAGTACGTATACTGAAGAGCTAAATGTCCGTCTAATCTCCGTATAATATATGTATATTCTACATATATTACACGGTATATTTTATGTATACGAGACGTCGAAAATACGTAGAATATACGTAGAATGCCCAGCTAATATCCGTATAATGTATGTATATTCTACATATGTAAACGGTATATTTTACGTATACAAGACGTCGAAAATACGTAGAATACAAACGGAGAATATAAACAAATTATACGGATACTAGCATATATATATACGATGAAAATCAGTTCTATATATTCACAATTGATAGTTCCTGAGTGTCAAGTAACGAAAAAAGAATTTTTGAAAAAAAAAAATTTTGCCCCCAGTGGGATTTGAACCCGCGACCCTTGTTTTTAGGCATATCCTCAAATTGAACATGAATTAAATTTAAAAAAAAAAATAGATAATTTTGAATTTCATGAATTTTTCCGACCGCTTTAGTTATCTTGCATATTCGCGGACCTTAGAATATGTACGAGACCTGACTGGGATCTGAAACCTACCTATCTATCGAGCCTAACGAACAACCTACGGCTGGGACGCTAACCACTACACCACCGACTACTTATGGTATTCTGATGTAAATATCATATCTATAGAACACAGGCCGAGAACAATCACGTGCCAAAATCGTAGTGAGAATTTATTTTCATTACCCGAAGGCCGTTTTTGGTTCGACTTGTCTTTTAACTAAATTAAAAACTAAAATATTGAATCAGATGAATAATAATAACAATTATAATAATAAATAGTATTATTTCCAAAATTAAAAAGGTCGGAGACCACGGGATATGTGGTAGGCTAATTTTAGTTCTATTTTAAATAAACTCATAAAAACACAAAAATAATAATAATAAACAATAATAAATATTATTATTATTGTTATTAAAAAAAATTATTGCTCTCAATTGTAGAAATCGGTTTTTATTCTTAAATAACAATAATATTAAATGATAATATACTCACTGAACGTATAATATTCGTATATGTATTAAACGTTCATTGAATAGCTTCAGATTTAAGAATCGCAATCGTAAGATAATAAATATATATTATATGTATATGAGATGTACAAATTGCCACCGAGATATGTAGAAAAAAACAAGTCCAATATACGTATATATATATACTATATACGTATATTGGATGTGTTTTTATCTGCAGTATCTCGGTGGAATGTTGTACATTTCATATATATATATATAATATATGTTAATAATAATATATGTCACATACAGATAATATATGTTACATACAATATAAGTTAATCAAAGCGATTCAATGAACGTATATTATACGTCATTTGTCTTTATCGTAAAGTACATGTTTCGTATACTTATAATATATTATACTATATTATATTATAATATAATTATACTTATATAATTCGATGTCAAATGCTTATTGTATAATATACGTAAATTATACGTATATGAAATTCTTTCACTATTATCAATAAATAGACCTAAAATATACGTTCAGTATACGTATAATACAGGTATATCATAGACTTATACATATTATATACATATATACCTGTAATATACGTATAATATACGTCAGTGTTCTATCTGGGATGTGTCACGTCGTTTTACCGATCTTCTATATATATCTCGCTATCGCCCCTACCACTTTTGTATCAAATTTTTTTTTACTATTGTAAAAAAATTAAAAACTATGAAACAAAGAGTTGAAAAACGTCTTTTTTTGTTCAGGCAGCCGCCATTTTGCGAATTTGTTTTTCCGTTTTCTCTGAGGTAAGGGCTATACTGACATTCTTACTAATTAAGAATCTTTTTTTAAATTTTGTATCGGCTGACTAGAAAGTTTGCAATCGTGTCAGCCAGTACATCCCTTTTTTCAGCCCCACCTTTACCAGCTTATAACTTATTTGATTTCCATTTTTTTTCTCGATTTTTTTTGTTTATTGTCAAAATATTAATTAATATGTTGTAAAAAAAGAATGGTAAAAATATATATATATTTTTTTTTATCGAGCTCAACAAAACGTTCAAAATAGACGTTTCTTGACTAGAATACCATCTTAATAAATTTAAAAATTCTTTAACTTAATTTATAATTTATAATGAATAAATAAATAAGTAAATGAATTAATTGAGCTTTAGATCTGTGAGATCATATTTTTCGAGATTTTCATGCCATTATGTTGAAAATATGTCTCGAAAATGTCGGAAAATCATTTTTAGAAAAAATGCTCCTGTGTGTTAAAAATGGATGCATCTGGAGAACGTCTGGAGCGATTAAAATGAAACTTCGTTGAGAAATAAACAATCTATTTCTCTTTGATTGGTGCAATTTTTTCGAAATTGCGAATTGTCAATTTAGCAGGATTTTTAGATTTTTCTAAAATATCTTTGGTGGCGAGGGGGGGGGGGCTGTAATAATAGTAATTTTGCAGTTATAAGTAATTTTGCAGTTATTTTGCAATTAAATTTGGAAACAACGCTTGTGGAGTTCCTAAATTTGTAGAATTCTAAAATTTTCGGAAGAGCATGAAAATTTTTTACAAATTTAAAATTTGCTCTCGGAGCTTTTTTATTTATTTCCTCGATAATGATGATTTTCAAAAGTATGGAAAATCGAGATCGAATCGTGATTTGGATGCGTTTCTAAAACTCACCGAAGGAATTTTCGAAATGAAACAAAGAGAAAAGCGTTTGTGACGAGGGGCATTTTACGAATTCCACGTCATTTATCGGAGTCACAGTTGCATTTTGTGTCGAGACTCGAGAGAGAAGAGGCTGAAGAATGTATTATTGAATGCTCGAGGTAAATTAAAAAAGTAATGCAACTGTGAGCATGATCGTGGGGAAATCAAGTTCGCTAATTACGCCATAAATTATTCTTCACATTTTCCAACGAGATGAGCAAGATATATTGATGAGGCTCGAGCAAAAGAGAGAGAGAGAGAGAGAGAGAAAGAGAGAGAGAGAGAGAGAGAGAGAGAGAGAGAGAGAGAGAGAGAGAGAGAGAGAGAGAGAGAGAAGAGTTAGCATAGTGATTTAGAAAGCTCATGATAGTCGAATGATTTACGCGATAGCAACAATTTTCTAAGCTTCGCCATTATCAATCTTTGATCGGATTCGCCAAGGCTCGATATAGCGATGCAAGTGCAACGTCCCCGTCGTATCCGATAGCTGGATCGTTTCTATACTGGCGAAGCCTTCATCGATGCAATTTGTGAGTTTCCTGCTGTCTTTACACGAAGAATGAATAATCGATGCTGCTTAAGCTCGCGAGGATCTCCAACATTTAATAATCTACGATAATGGCAATCTCGGACATCCCAACATTAATTTTCCTCCCTTCTTGCTTCCTCGTTCGATAGAAGTTTACATTTTTTTGCTATTGCTTTTTTATTTTCACTTTTGTCACTATTTTAACTATTTGCTAAATTGTTAAATTTTCCTTTGTCCCAACGAATGTAAAAATCGAAAATTTGATACTACCTTTCAATTCTTGAAAATTTTTTATTATAGCCAAATCTCCGCCATGTTGAAGAATAAACTTTGAATTATAGTGAGCTTACGCTAAAATAATTTCTACAATTGTATCTAATTGAAATTCCCCTACTTCGTGATACAATAAAAATCCATTCAAAAAAATTATCAATGATAATATTGCCCAAAAGTTATCAATAAATTGTTTAAACAAATAATTATTCAACAATTTTTCCGTAAGTTCTTTTTTTTCTTACACAAATCGAATGCGTTTTTTCTGAACGCGTATGATTTTTTTCAGAATTTTCTCTCCATTTTGAAATTTTTAGAATGGCTGTATTTATGTATTTTTTGGCCTAGGGTCTTTGAAATTTTTCAAAGCTGACGATTAACCTGTGTGCAAAAACATGTACAAAATTGGCAATTTTTTGTTTGTATTTCAGAATGTTTTTTATAATATTTCAAAGTAGAGAGAAAATTTTGAAAAAAATCATATGCGTTCAGAAAAATTAACGCATTCGATTTGTGTGAGAAAAAAAAGAACTTACCGAAAAATTGTTAAATAATTATTTGTTTAAGGAACTTGTTTACTTTAGAAGGCCAAAAAAAGCAAATTTTTAAGATTTTTTTCGTAGCCCCTTTATCAGATATAACTATAAAACTGTTATTACAACATTGTTTCATCCTTCGAAGGTATAAAACAAATATTTATTTTTCATTTTGATTTCTTGAATAATTTATAAAAGGCGCCAAAGTCGAAAATGTCTTGTCCCATGGCTGACAGTTAATCTCAGGATTGGCAAGTCTGAAACAAAAAAATAAGAAAGCCTCTTAAAGAGGAAGTTTTCTTACATGACAGTAATGAACGTTAATGAAAAATCGATTTAAAAAAAATGGCGGATGTTGGAAGTGAAAATAAAAATTTAATTTTTCAAAATTTAGTTCAAACATCCGCAATTTTTTTATAAATTCGATTCTTTATTAACGGTAATTGTCATGTAAGAACCCTTCCTCTTTAAAATGCTTTTTTAATTTTTTGTATCAGACTTGCCAATCAGACTTTGGCACCTCTTATAAATTATTCAAAGAATCGAGATGAAAAAAAAATTTTGTTTTGTACTTTCGAAGGATAAAACAATGTTGGAATAACAGTTTTATAGTCATATCTGACAAAGGAGCTGAGAAGAAAAATCTTAAAAATTTTTGTTTGACCTTCGACCCGTAGTAAAAAACTCCATTCGTCGCCATTGAAAAATCCCCATTCATTCCCCATTGCCAAAATAACCAACGGAGATGAATGCCGAATTGCCTAAGGGGATTTTCACCATTGAATTCCCCATTTGAAATCGAATGAGGATTTTCCAATGAGGATTGACTTCCCCATTTGAAACGGAATGGGGATTATTCTATGGGGATTCAATGAAGAAAATCCCCATAGGCAATTCGGCATTCACCTCCATTGGTTTTTGCAGGCAATGGGGTATGAATGGCGATAATCAATGGAGATTCTTTCATATAGTAAAAAACTCCATTCGTCACCATTGAAAAATCGCCATTCATTCCCCATTGCCAAAATAACCAATGGAGATGAATGCCCAATTGCCCAAGGACATTTTCGCCATTGAATTCCCCATTTGAAATCGAATAGGAATTTCCCAATGAGGATTGACTTCCCCATTTCAAACGGAACAGGGATTATCCCATGGGCATCAGTCGGCAAGAACTCCCTGCATGGATTTTCTGGATACCGACTTCTGCTAATATTCCGTGCTCACACTCATCTAGATAAGCATACTCTTCGCATAATCCGTATGGGAGTTCAGGGGGTTGCCGTCCTGCGACATCTCGCGCCAAGTCTCGGAACTAACGCGACGCGGTTTCCAATGGACATCTTTGGGTAATGCTGATCATTCAGTGCATCCGCATTTACTTCCCAATGGACATCATTGGGTAAAGCTGATCATTTCGTTCATCAGCATTTGCCTTCCAATGGTCACCATTGGGCAATGCTGATGGCTCGGTGCATCAGCATTTGCTTTCCAATGGGTATCATTGAGTAATGGTGATCATTCGGTTCATCCGCATTTGCTGTCCAATGGACGTCGTTGGGCAATGGTGACTTTTCAATGGATATCCATTCACTGATCAATGGTCGTTCCTATACGCCATTGAAAAATGCGGAAATCTCAATGGGTCCCCATTCATTGTCCAATGGAGTCGTATGAGGACCATTGGTTGCCATTGGCGATTCAATGGAGTTTTTTACTACGGGTCTAAAGTAGATTATAGTACCTTAAACAATTTAATAATAACTTTTGAGCAATATTATTATTGAAAATTGTTGTTTATGTTTTTCAACATAACAAATGTTTTTTACCTTCTAAAGTAGACTAGTACCTTAAACAATTTATTGATAACTTTTCGGCAATATCATTATTTATAATTGTTGTTTATGTTTTTTAACGTGCCAAATATTAAGCATCCTTAATTAATTTCCAAGTTATAAATTTCTAGATTGCTTTCTTTACGACTGAAATTAGGAGACTCACGGAGAGAGTAGGAAAAAATTGGATGGAAATTGTGTGCGGAAGTAATTTGCGTGCAGTTTGTGGCAAAAAATCGATTAAATTGTAGTTTATTCTCAACGTGTCTCGAGGCACAGAGTTTGCTCGGAGCAAAGTCCTGAAAGTAAAGAAAATAAAAAAATAAATGTCATTAATTTTCAAAACTCTCGCGCGTGATCGAGGAAGAAAAATCAAAGTCTGAAATATACATCGAGTCGAATTTCTCGAGGAAATAAATCGCTGGCGCTTGGAGGCAAATCGCTGTTGGGATGGTTTTCTAATGGAAATCGGTGGCACACGCTGGGCATACAGAGAGGAAGAACTATATGCATCAAGTACATCGAAATATATATATATGGGGCATTCCACGTCAAATCACGCGGTCATCGGCCTGACCCCCTCGAATTTTGATGTCCAATGAATTGTGGGTTTCGTTTGGCCCAAAATATGACCTCAAATTTTTAGAAATTTTTATTTTATTTTTTAGGGGTTGCCCGAGCGATAAATCATTAAATTGAGGGAAAACACAAAGAGGGGCCTTTTTTAAATTATTGAAATTTTTTTCACAGAAACTAGGACCCAAAACAGAAATTTTCGTCATAGTTCGATAATGGGACAAAAATAATTACTTTTTTTTTTGTATTTTAATTAATTTATTTTTATAATTTTTTATTTTAATTGTTTCTTGTAGTGAGAATAATAACGACACAAAAAAAAATTTTATTCATTTTTTTTCTTGGTTTAAGAGTGAAACGACAACTTTTTTCGAAAATTTATTAGCCTCGACGACCTCAAAAAAACCAGATAAGCTTTAAAAAATTTTAAAAAATAGTAATTATAATTTTTTAAAAATAGTAATTATTTTTATCCCATTATCGAACGATGACGAAAATTTCTGTTTTGGGCCCTAGTTTCTTTGGAAAAAAATTCAATAATTTAAAAAAGGCCCCTCTTTGTGTTTTCCCTCAATTTAATGATTTTTCGCTCGGGCAACCCCTAAAAAATGAAATAAAAATTGCTAAAAATTTGAGGTCATATTTTGGGCCAATCGAAACTCACAATTCATTGGACATCAAAATCCGAGGGGATCAGGCCGATGACCGCGTGATTTGACGTGGAATACCCCATATACAGATATACTTTTCAGGAGAAGGAAAACCAGTGAAGAAACGAAGGAAGGCACTCGCGAGAATCTCTCCAACTCGAACAAATAGAAACAAGCTTTCTAGATCTCGTTTCCTTCGTCGATGCGCTGCAATATTTTTCTTTTTCTCTCAAATTACTCCATGGCCGTCTTCTTCTTTGCTTACACGCCATTTTGGAAAATCCGGATCCAAGAACGCCATTAAGGGGACGCTAAATACCGACATTAGCACCTCGAAATTGCATTTCAAACTTGCTCTGGCACGAATGGATGGAAATCAATAAAAATTTGACAGTATCATCAGAATTATGGCACAAATGGAGCCTCACTAAAAAGTTTTCGGAAAACGAAAAAAAAAAATTACAGATCCGATTATCATCAAGAATCTGTAATTGAAAATATTAAATTACAATGTTTTTACGGCATTTCGGCTAAAACTAAGAGTGGGACTCCATGACAAACACCAAAGTACAAATATCGATGCGTCTCCCGTAGTAAAAAACTCCATTCGTCGCCATTGAAAAATCCCCATTCATTCCCTATTGCCAAAATAACCAACGGAGATGAATGCCGAATTGCCTAAGGGGATTTTCACCATTGAATTCCCCATTTAAAATCGAATGAGGATTTTCCAATGAGGATTGACTTCCCCATTTGAAACGGAATGGGGATTATCCTATGGGGATTCAATGAAGAAAATCCCTATAGGCAATTCGGCATTCATCTCCATTGGTTTTTGTAGGCAATGGGGAATGAATGGCGATAATCAATGGAGATTCTTTCATATAGTAAAGAACTCCATTCGTCACCATTGAAAAATCGCCATTCATTCCCCATTGCCAAAATAACCAATGGAGATGAATGCCCAATTGCCCAAGGACATTTTCGCCATTGAATTCCCCATTTGAAATCGAATAGGGATTTTCCAATGAGGATTGACTTCCCCATTTCAAACGGAATAGGGATTATCCATTGAAAAGTCACCATTGCCCAATGACGTCCATTGGACAGCAAATGCGGCTGAACCGAATGATCACCATTGCTCAATGATGCCCATTGGAAAGCAAATGCTGATGGACCAAGCCATCAGCATTGCACAATGGTGTCCATTGGAAGGCAAATGCTGATGAACGAAATGATCAGCTTTACCCAATGATGTCCATTGGGAAGTAAATGCGGATGCACTGAATGATCAGCATTACCCAAAGATGTCCATTGGAAACCGCGTCGCGTTAGTTCCGAGACTTGGCGCGAGATGTCGCAGGACGGCAACCCGCTGAACTCCCATACGGATTATGCGAAGAGTATGCTTATCTAGACGAGTGTGAGCACGGAATATTAGCAGAAGTTGGTGTCCAGAAAATCCATGCAAGGAGTTCTTGCCGACTGATGCCCATGGGATAATCCCTATTCCGTTTGAAATGGGGAAGTCAATCCTCATTGGAAAATCCCTATTCGATTTCAAATGGGGAATTCAATGGCGAAAATGTCCTTGGGCAATTGGGCATTCATCTCCATTGGTTATTTTGGCAATGGGGAATGAATGGCGATTTTTCAATGGTGACGAATGGAGTTCTTTACTATATGAAAGAATCTCCATTGATTATCGCCATTCATTCCCCATTGCCTACAAAAACCAATGGAGATGAATGCCGAATTGCCTATGGGGATTTTCTTCATTGAATCCCCATAGGATAATCCCCATTCCGTTTCAGATGGGGAAGTCAATCCTCATTGTAAAATCCTCATTCGATTTCAAATGGGGAATTCAATGGTGAAAATCCCCTTAGGCAATTCGGCATTCATCTCCGTTGGTTATTTTGGCAATGGGGAATGAATGGGGATTTTTCAATGGCGACGAATGGAGTTTTTTACTACGGGTTTTGAGAAAAAAATAGTTCCATAGTGGACGTTAGGAAACATGCGAAATCAAGAGGAACATTAAATAAGGCGCGAAAAGGCCGTGACGCGTAGTTAACTTTTAATGAGACTCTTTGATATTTCACTGACAGAGAGGAGGATTTTACTGACTGACCGAGGCGATAAGGGTCGTCCGCTGCGTGTATAATCTGGTGATTTCAATGCCGCGCTTCCCAGTGATTTAAATGCCGGGTAAAACGGCGATTTCAATGCCGGGGATTTGTATCTCGCGCCCCGAATTTCGTTCTTCTCGCACTACATTGGCCGAGTTTTTGTATGTTTTTTTTGTATGTTTATTTATTTTTACGATAATAATATTCATTAATGATGGGGATGAAAAAAAACCCTTGAAAAAGTGTAATTCTTGTGATTTTATTTCTCGCCTTCGATAAAATGAATCTCTACGAAACTTTTGGGGCTTTATATTGCATATTTTGACAAAAAACAGTTACGAATTCATTTTTACAAAAATTCGGTGTTTTTTGTAATGCAAAACGGTTCATAAAAAGGGTTTTTAGAGTTTCAAGATACGCCATCAAAAAGTTTGGAAACTGCTCTTTAAAAAATGAAGGTATCTCAATTCAATAAGCGGCGCTTCAAAGGGAACATATTTAGCTTCATTTCGCTTTTTACAATAAATTTTTTTGATTTTTTTTGAACCCAGTACGCCCTTTGAAACATGGTTGTTTTTTGGCTTTTTTTTCGGCGTTGAAATTTTGGTACACGTTACAGGAAAGTTTTATTAAACTGCTTTTTGTATGAACAACTTATGCGGGGGACTATGAGCTTTAATTTTGTTTTTTTAAAAGTTTCGTACGATTTTTCTTTGCAAAAATATTCAATTTTTTGTAAAAAACGACGACATTTATAAAATGTAGCGTAACTCTAAAGCTACTGGGTTTTCGTGAAATCACTAAGAAGATAAAAAGTTGCATACAATTATTCTTGATTCAATGAAATTTTTTCAGATTTTTTTTCTTAATTTTCTTTTCGAAAATTTTTTCCGTCGACGAGATATTTTTTTATCTCAAACAATCGGGTCTCTTACCTCTTACCTCATCTACACGGGTTTTTGGATTAAAAATCCGCGTATATAAGGTTTCTCAATGAAAAAGCCGTGTAGATGAGGTGAGAGACCCGATTTTTTGAGATAAAAAAAATATCTCGTGGGCAGACAAAATTTTCGAAAAAAGAAATTTTGAAAAAAAATTCTGAAAAAATTTCATTGAATCCAAAATCCGATTGTATGCAACTTTTTACCGTCTTGGAGATTTCACGAAAACTCATTAGTTTTAGAGTTACGCTTCATTTTATAAATATGGTCGTTTTATTACGAAAAATTGAATATTTTTACGAAAAAAAATCGTACGGATCTTTTGAAAAAACAAAATCGAAGCTCATACTCTCCCTCGCGAGTTTTTCACACAAAAAACAGGTAACAAAAATTTTCATGGATCGTGCACCAAAATTTCAACACTGAGAAAAAGCCAAAAAACAATTTCAAAGGAGGTACAGGGTTAAAAAAAAATCGAAATTTTTTTTTGGAAAAAGCGAAATGAAGCTGAATATGTTCCCTTCGAAAAGCCACTTGTTGAATTGAAATATCTTTATTTTGGAAAGAGCAGTAAACTTTTTAAACTTAAAAAAAAATTTCAACATTTTTCTTTAAACATAAAAAAAAATTATAATTTTTCTTAACATTTGAAGAATCAAAGCGATGAAAAAAATCGCAAAATTCAAGCCTCTTCTTAGCGTAAGAATCCAGATTCTCCACTTGAAGAATTGGGCGAAATTTCTTTGAATATTGTCCACTCAAAACGAGCCACAAGCTCGATTTTTCCAACCAACCGAACAATGTTCAAAGTGCGAAAATTGCCGAGTATTATCAGTATGGAAAAATAATGTCGTTAAGTAAATAATCACTCACGCGTGCTGCCATAGAAATTTATGAGACGAGCAGCGTTTACGATTGCACCGACGAAAAGGCCTTTTTCTCTTTTCAGCTCGGTCGTTTGCAGCTCGTAAAATAACGAGGAAGCTTGTAAAAGTAGGAAGCGAGAAGAGAGGCGAGAGATACGAGTGCGCGAGGAATTAAGGTTGTTTAGAAGCAAATCACGTTTAATGAGAAAATTCTGAAAATTTGGTATGTTTTTCAATGAATTATTTAAGAAGTCATGTAAACATTTTACGACGATTTGGAAGCTCGTTATCGAATAATTGAGATTAACAAATTAAATAAAATTAAATGTAGTCTTATGAAAACTGATATAACTTTGCGATAAGTTTTTTTTTGATCTCTCAATTTTAAATATCCACAATATACTGGAAGCAACGGAAAGAAAACGAAGTTTACTGATAAATATTTTTTTTTATTTGTTTAAAAAATTTTTTTTAACAAAACGTTAATTTCTTAATAACGAGCTTCCTAATCGTCGTGAAATTTTTACACGACCTCTTAAATACCTCATACAAAAACATAGTAAATTTTCAGAATTTTCTCATTATTTTTTATTTTAACCCTTAAGGAGGTTGAAGTAATGATGGTAGAATTCTGAAAATTTGGTATGTTCTTACATGAAGTATTCAGGAGGTCGTGTAAAAATTTCACTACGATTGAGAAGCTATTTATTGATCAATTAACATTCCCGTGGTAAAAAACTCCATTCGTCGCCATTGAAAAATCCCCATTCATTCCCCATTGCCAAAATAACCAACGGAGATGATTGCCGAATTGCCTAAGGGGATTTTCACCATTGAATTCCCCATTTGAAATCGAATGAGGATTTTCCAATGAGGATTGACTTCCCCATTTGAAACGGAATGGGGATTATCCTATGGGGATTCAATGAAGAAAATCCCCATAGGCAATTCGGCATTCATCTCCATTGGTTTTTGTAGGCAATGGGGAATGAATGGCGATAATCAATGGAGATTCTTTCATATAGTAAAAAAACTCCATTCGTCACCATTGAAAAATCGCCATTCATTCCCCATTGCCAAAATAACCAATGGAGATGAATGCCCAATTGCCCAAGGACATTTTCGCCATTGAATTCCCCATTTGAAATCGAATAGGGATTTTCCAATTAGGATTGACTTCCCCATTTCAAACGGAATAGGAATTATCCCATGGACATCAGTCGGCAAGAACTCCTTGCATGGATTTTCTGGACACCGACTTCCGCTAATATTCCGTGCTCACACTCGTCTAGATAAGCATACTCTTCGCATAATCCGTATGGGAGTTCAGCGGGTTGCCGTCCTGCGACATCTCGCGCCAAGTCTCGGAACTAACGCGACGCGGTTTCCAATGGACATCTTTGGGTAATGCTGATCATTCAGTGCATCCGCATTTACTTCCCAATGGACATCATTGGGTAAAACTGATCATTTCGTTCATCAGCACTTGCCTTCCAGTGGACACCTTTGGGCAATGCTGATGGCTCGGTCCATCAGCATTTGCTTTCCAATGGACATCATTGAGTAATGGTGATCATTCGGTTCATCCCCATTTGCTGTCCAATGGAAGTCACTGGGCAATGGTGACTTTTCAATGGATATCCATTCACTGATCAATGGTCGTTCCTATACGCCATTGAAAAATTCGGAAATCTCAATGGGTCCCCATTCATTGTCCAATGGAGTCGTATGAGGACCATTGGTTGCCATTGGCGATTCAATGGAGCTTTTTTCATAGCTTCTAAACAACCTTAAATGAGAGAAGAAAGGAAAAACGGCGAGAATCTCAGTGGGAGAAGTGCGGCAAAAAGGCGACGAGTTTAAAGATCGCTTAATGAAGAGCGGATGCATCAAGCCCTCGGGTCCAATTTTATAATATTAAACATTATACGTATATGCTATTTCCGGCACGTGAGCTTCCACCGTTCTCTCTCGACGTTAATACGCGTCTTGTTACTTTGCAGAAACACAAATGCACACACTCCGGTGTTACAGGAAGAGGAAAGGACACAGTTATTTACGTGACCGGTAACCAAGTCGCGTTATGTCCGTCCATGAAGAAATTGGCGAATCGTTCGAACGGAAAATCGTCATTGTGAAAAAATAAAAAATGAATCTCCGTTTACTCAAGTGGAAAAACAAAATTAACAAATTGTTTTTTAAAGGTATATATTATTGAAAACAAATGTTTTCAACATTTATTATTATAAATGCCCCATATATTATTGAAAACAAATGTTTTCAATAATATATGGGGCGTTCCATCCCAAATCGGACAGTTTGGAAAACTTTTTTTTTCCTCATTTTTTTAAATATTTTTTAGTACCCATCAAAAGACCTGTTAAATTTTGAGATTTTTTTGATTACCTCCTCAAAAGATATTAAATTAACAAAAAAACCGCTCATTTTTGGTATTTTTGTAATAACTTCTTTGATAATGATCCAAATTAAAAGTTTTTTTTTCAAAATTTTTGTTTTTTATCCCTTTTTCAGAAAAAAATACAACAAAAATATTCGACGAGTTTTTGAATAAGTTTTTTGAATTTTAAACTCTAAATCGCGTTTTTAAAAGTGAGTGTCATTTTTGATCTAAAGTTTGGATACGAAATTTCTTGCCGCACTAGAAGTTGCATAACTCCATCAAAAAAAAGATAATCGAATTTTTATAAAAGCCTTTTGGCGGGAATGAATTCAGCTTTGTTTCTGTTTTTTTAAATATTTTTTACAATTTTTTTTCGACCTGATATGCACTTTTGTACGTGACTGTTTTTTTGGCCTTTTTTGACCATCGCGAATTGGGCGCACAGCTTAAGGACATTTTTTTTTGTCTTTTTTATCTACGGCACATTTAAAAAGGTTAGTAAATGCTGCATGTGTGTTTTTAAAAAATTTTGTACGATTTTTTACCGCAAAGTTATTTCACTTTTCGCTAAATAAGACAAATTTTGAAAGATGCAACGTAACTCAAAAAGTATAGAGTTCAAGATAAAATGTCAAGAATGAAAAAAGTTGCGTATGCATACACGGAATTGCCTGGAATTATTTTAGAATTTACCCATGGAATTTTTTTAAAATTATTTTTGCTCGAAACTCGGATGATGACGTCCCAGCGAAAAATTGTATCTGATTGAAATTTCTGAACTTCGTGATACAAAGAAAATCTGAAAAAATTCAGCATCATCTGACATGCTATAAACAACAATTATGAATAATAATAATGAACAAATGTTATTAATAAATTGTTTAAACAATTGTTTAAACTATTTGTTAATGACTTTTGGGCAATATTATTATTGATGAACAATGATCGTCAATTATTATTGATTATTTTGATAATTATTGAAAATTTTGATAATTAGTGTGTTTAAAACCTGCTTGAATAAAGAATGGTCTTGAAAATTAAGACAAATTCAATTTGTCGCACATTTTGTAAATAATCAAAAATAAATAAAGGCTACGCATAACGATATATAGCTACATTCGTATGGATATTAATATTTTTTAAAGGGTTATAAGTGGCTTTAAAAATTTCAAAAAAACTGGTGATTGTGATTTAATGCAGGTACCAAAAATGGTACTATTGTGCTCACAACACTGTCAAAAATTCAAATTTCAACTTTTTTTAAATCCTTGCTTCAATCACGAGCTATACTTATCTACTAACAGATGAAATTTGGTTTTTTAATTCCGGATAAAGTTTTCGTGAGTTATCCTGACTGCCTCGAGGACACTTTTTTAAGGCGTCTCCGGAAACCAAATTTTTATGAAATAAATTGAATAATACTCAATAAAATAATAATAGTTCGATCCTTTAATAATAAGTTATGTCTGTGAAAAAAATTCTCAAATATTGATCACTTCACCCAACAAAATAACATTATATTTTTATCCTGTTTCCTATTAAATAAATAAATAAATACTCTATAAATCCACCAATAAACATTCCTGTTAAAATTCACAATTGAAAAATTAGAGAAATTTATTTCTACAAAAATGTACAGGCAGGTCTGTATTTTGGTACAGTTGCTCGACGATAGAGTTTGATCCGGTAGAGATGAAAATGTATTGCTTCACAAATTCGGTAAATCGTCCTTCTTAAAACGCTGCAATTCCGCGTATTTCCCGACTTTCATCATGCCTCATCAATCCTCGATTTCTACAATTGATTTCTCCACATTCGTCATGGCAATCTTATGATTCATACGCATGTGGCAGGAAAATTAAATAAAGTCTGTCTTCAGAAATAAATCGAATCGATAGATATTTCTCCTCATTCAATTTATAAATAATTTTACTCGTTTATTTTTTTCGTCCATTAAAATGATGAATGGAAAATGTCCTTCTCACGCTTACTCCATCACAAAAAATGATTCAACGGTGTTAAAAAAGATTACAAATAAAAAAATTCAATCAATTTTATTAATATCGAAGATAAACACATTTTTTTCTTCATCCTTTTCAATTTCAACTACGGACAATTTTCTCGTTTTCCCGATGAGATGTGAATTTTTTGCAAAAACGAAAGCAAACATTTCCCAATGCACGCGCGAATGTGATTCCCTCTTGTGGTCGGAGAATGAAATAAAGCCACAAGAAATGTGCCATACGCAACGTAGCAATGTTGAGGATGAGAAAAAAAACGTTGATGAAGAAGAGGAAGAAGCAGAAACAGAGGAGTCTGGTGGATTGCCAACGCCAGAGCCATTATACATTGTACGGGGCATTCCGTCTTACTTGAGGCAAAATCCTATCCTAATCGTTTCGAATTGGGTTCCCAATTTTTTCTAGCATTTTACTGAAGCTAATAAGCGTCGGTGATTTTTTTCAGATTTTTAAATTCATATCTTCAATGTCAAAAAAATGTTTTCCGACAATTGTCCCTAATATCGATTTTTTTTGAAGGTCAACAGCTGATAGAAAAAAATCTGAAAAAATTTGTAAGTGCTCACAAACATTGTTGCAATCTTCTGAAAAATCGACAACCAAATCCGTAACGCTAAGGGCGGGAGGTTGGTTCATTTTTGATGGAACGTCCCATATACGTTATATGTTCTGTAGGTTTTACGCTACGTTTTACTCTTCGCCATCAGCCGAGTATTTCCAAGGCTGAACAAGCGGAAAAGTAGAGAAGCACTCGAGATAGAAGCGAGGAAGAGCGAGAGAGCGAGAGAGAGAGAGAGAGAGAGAGAGAGAGAGAGAGTTTCAGTTCTCTTTTCCTATCTCTCCCGGCACAGTCCGTTTTTCCTTATTTCTTTCACACTGTTGGAATACAAGTTTCATCTTTCGTTCTTACTCTGCACACTCGATGTAACAGGAGAGAGCCGAGGAATATGATCCAGGCGGGTCCGGTAGTAAAAAACTCCATTCGTCGCCATTGAAAAATCCCCATTCATTCCCCATTGCCAAAATAACCAACGGAGATGAATGCCGAATTGCCTAAGGGGATTTTCACCATTGAATTCCCCATTTGAAATCGAATGAGGATTTTCCAATGAGGATTGACTTCCCCATTTGAAACGGAATGGGGATTATCCTATGGGGATTCAATGAAGAAAATCCCCATAGGCAATTCGGCATTCATCGCCATTGGTTTTTGTAGGCGATGGGGAATGGCGATAATCAATTGAGATTCTTTCATATAGTAAAAAACTCCATTCGTCACCATTGAAAAATCGCCATTCATTCCCCATTGCCAAAATAACCAATGGAGATGAATGCCCAATTGCCCAAGGACATTTTCGCCATTGAATTCCCCATTTGAAATCGAATAGAGATTTCCCAATGAGGATTGACTTCCCCATTTCAAACGGAATAGGGATTATCCCATGGGCATCAGTCGGCAAGAACTCCTTGCATGGATTTTCTGGACACCGACTTCTGCTAATATTCCGTGCTCACACTCGTCTAGATAAGCATACTCTTCGCATAATCCGTATGGGAGTTCAGCGGGTTACCGTCCTGCGACATCTCGCGCCAAGTCTCGGAACTAATGCGACGCGGTTTCCAATGGACATCTTTGGGTAATGCTGATCATTCAGTGCATCCGCATTTACTTCCCAATGGACATCATTGGGTAAAGCTGATCATTTCGTTCATCAGCATTTGCCTTCCAATGGACACCATTGGGCAATGCTGATGGCTCGGTCCATCAGCATTTGCTTTCCAATGGGCATCATTGAGTAATGGTGATCATTCGGTTCATCCGCATTTGCTGTCCAATGGACGTCATTGGGCAATGGTGACTTTTCAATGGATATCCATTCACTGATCAATGGTCGTTCCTATACGCCATTGAAAAATGCGGAAATCTCAATGGGTCCCCATTCATTGTCCAATGGAGTCGTATGAGGACCATTGGTTGCCATTGGCGATTCAATGGAGTTTTTTACTACGGGGTTAATCGTTCAAGGGGTTATATTCACTCGTTCCGAGTCGAAAAAAATCGAATTTTTTTTTTTCGTTGCACTAAGTCAAAGTTCACTCTCTTGAGAACGTTTCCTTCAAATTTCATAAAAATCGGAGCAATTTAACCAAATTTACGGCTGTTTTTAGGGCCCAACTTAAGGATACTAGAAACGTAGACTTGAAACGTTGGTGCAGATTTGAAACGCTCCGAGCTTTTTTCTAATTTCAATGGCCACCTCCTCGTAAAAGAGATTTTCTATTTTTTTTTACCCGTAAAACCGAATTTTTGCAACGGCGAAAATAGAAATGTTTGGCGAAATCGTCGTCATTTTATGAAAAATCAAAATTTCGCTAAATCCTTAGTTCAGGAGCTTCGTACAGGAATCTACTAATGAACGTCTAGTTCAGTCTACTAATTAATCTACTAGTTAGCGATTTCAGAAACTTAAGGTTGCATAATTTTTTTTTGTATGTATTAGGACAATTTTCGTCACCGAATAAATTTAGGGGTGGTTCATATTTGCCAAACCTCCCCTATTGGGAAATATATACATATGAATGTGCGAGCAGCGTTCAAGCTTCGACAGGGTAAACCTCCTCGACCACTTTGAAGTAAAAGTCAGACAAGAGCGATGGAGAAGGGGAGGGGGAGAAAGAGGAAGACCGAGAAATCACGGAAGAATGAGGAAAATGAAGCTCTCTATCTGCTCTCTATAATAAAATGATGGTTAAATCTCTGGAACGATGTAAGTGGACGTGATCTTTACAGAAAACACACAACTTAAAACGTAGGATATTAGAGAACTTGCATAGAGTCGAGATTTTATAAATTTTTCATGCCCGTAAGAAAAAAAAGCGTAATTACAGAGTCAGGAGAAAGTTTTTTTGCACAAGGAGTGGAATTAAAAAAAAATATTTACACTATTTTTTCCTGGTCAAATATCTGCAGCGTTTGTATGGAAAATTTTATTTTGGCTCAGGGCGGATTCGTATAAAATTTGAGATTTCCGTCAATTTTTGAATTTTTACCATTTTGATAATTTTTTTAATTATTAAAAAAAATAATAATAAACCTAAGGCCTATAGAAAAAATCCCACAAATAAGAGGGATCATTTTCAGCCTCAGTACAATCGTTAGAAAAAGCTAACAAATAAATTGCAGAGAGCAAGTTCAGTTGACTCGGAATACCCCACACAATTCTCAGAGTTGTACAATCCGACGCCACGGAGGGCGCTCGGATCGCACTGATGCGTTTTCAGCGCTTCTAGCGCTAGTTTTGGCATGAAGATGTTGTTTTTTATACTCGTATTGTTGGGTAATAAATTTGCGATTCATGAATCTCGAATTTTCACTCTCGTAGAATAAATGTAATCATTTTTTTCTCATGATTTCTTCAATGACCGTGACTTATTCAATTCTAGCTCGGTCTATTATTACTATTACGATTCTATACGTAGTTCACCGTTTAAGGATTCACCGGGTGTTATATCCTCGCTCGTAAATAATAATAGGATGGAGAGCAAAATGTGCGTGGGTCGATAAGCATATCGGTTGAGATTTTTCAGTTCATCGATCGCGATAAACTCGTTTTCTTTCGATCCGCCGAGTTGTAATCTTGAGAGCCACCTGGCTCGAAAACGCCCACGCCCAATCGCATCGATTCAATCGTGCAAACTGGTTATCGCGAACGTGCGCTTCACGAAGTTTCGTTCGATCCCGATTGTCCCTAACTTTAAATACATTTACTTCTTATTTTTATTTTTTTCAATTAATATTTTGAAAATTTATCGATGCATTTGAATTAATGAATTTGTGTAAATTATTATTTACGGTGTACAAAAATATTGTGCTTTTTCAATTACCCCATGGAACGAGAGAATTCTGGAATGTCCCGTACAATTGTCCCAAGTTCATATATTTTGTACAGGTCTCTGTTTGGGTGCGATCAATTTTTTTATAGTGAGCAAAAGTCTCCATGAGAGAGGCAATCGTAAAATAATGCGTTTTTTTAACAGTAACATAAAAAAAATTGCATAATGTCCCATACGAATGTCCCATTTTGATATACACTATATATTTGTCCCAAGTTGATATATTCTTGACACTCACTTTGCGTATGCTTTCTCCAGCAATGCCGGCCAAAATTGATCACTGTGACGACTTTGGACGAACGTAAGTCGACCGTGAACCGCAGGAAGACGATCGTCAACGAGTACCTCGACCCATGCTCCGCACCACCAGAGACGAAATCGAAATACACCGGCATATTCGGATGTCGGAGAACCGGTCGGTTCACCGGCATTGCCGAAACCCTGATCGGCAGGTACGACCCGATAAAACAATCCTTTGCTCAGATGAAGGACACCGAGACAGGAGACGAGCCATTTGTCGCCTGGAAAATGAAACAACAGTTATAAAATTTCAATTATTTCAATTTCTTTCAAATTTATTATGTTTGTATATAAGGTGTCCCAGGGGTGAAGGTCAATACCGTGAGGGTAGATTCGTGACGTATTATCGAGTAGAAAAGTCCTTTGCCATTTTTCGGTATTTTGAACCCCTGAATTGTTATTAATTTTTTTAATCAGCCAATGAGATGCACCCATTGAGATGAGCCGTGATCCCTCATTGGCTGATTTAAAAATCTAATAACAATTCAGGGGTTCAAAATACTAAAAAATGACAAAGGACTTTTCTACTCGATATTACGTCCCGAATCTACCCGCACGGTATTGATCTTCATCTCTGGGACATCCTGTATACTTAAATATATCAAGAGACGCGGCAGCGTTTTATATATTACGGAAATGAAATTAAAAAAATCGATTTTTACAAATCCTGACCGCGTGCAAAAAATTAAAAATCCCTTGATAAATGAAAAAAAAATTATGGCAATTAAAAACAAAACAATCCTCAAAAAACGATTTTGGGACAGTTCATGAAAGTTGATGCGATTTCTCGTTCGTTTGCTGCTAACTTTTGGGTCTCAGTTTCTCACGGAAAATCCTTCTCTGTTTTGTATTTATAGAAAACAGCGCTTATTTACGGGCAGAGGGAGGCAAAATAACTCTCATAAAAGCCGTAGAGCAAACGTTGCTCGGTCACTGATTAGACCTTCGAAAACGAAAGTAAATTGTGGTTCACGTCGCAATATCTCGGGTACCGCATATATTCGGCGTTTATCGTCGTTCACTTTGGTTTTTGCGGAGTTTCGCCTTTGGCAATATTCTCATGACGTTATGGGATTCACGGATTTCACGTATTGCCGAACCTCAGGGAAGTATTGCAAAAATTATAGCAGAAGGTTTATGGGACACTTGAATTTTGCGCAATCAGCCAAAACTTCGCGAATCTCTGGCTCGACTTGAAGGGCCCATATGTAGCCGTAAAAGTCGAAATATCGATTTTTGCAAAGAATGACATTTTTTGACAGTGTATCTCGTGAATCCTCTCTAAAAATTTCAGGACGGTCGGATGAAAATTGACAGAGTTACAAGCTTTTATGTTGACCCCCCTTAAATTAGGATTTTGACTCTTTAAGAACGATTTTCTTGAAACTAAGTTTCCAAATCTGGCGAGCAAGACATCTCGAAAATTAGTCCCTCAGTCTTGCCAAAAATTTTGGGGCCTTTTCCAGATTTGAAAATCTACTATTGGCAGCTGGTGTCCATTTTGCCCCCTCTTCCTCTATATAAAATAATCCTGACTCGGTACGTGCGATCCACTTTCACTGTTTGCCTCGTGGCGCAGTCTCTCCATAGATATCCAACGTAAGGCCCACCATTAATCGGGAGAATTGTATGACGAACGATTTTAACGAGATATAAAATCAATAGATCATCGGAGAGTAATCATCGTATTAAGAAAAAAGGATCAAAGTGATCGCGTGGGAACGAGAATTAAACGTTTCAGGATGATTCGAAAATTGAAAAACCTTCGAATTGATTTATTCCATTTGTTGCCGTGAGATAATTTTCTGAACAGAAATATTAATATTAATTTAATTCAATATTAATATTAATATTAATCTTCCGTGGTCAGACGGGGTCAAAACAACCCCACGACTACTTTTCTTTTTTCTTCTTTATGATTTTTTTTAAACTAATTTTTAATACATCAACAAGATTGTTTGAAGGATGTTCAGTAATTTTTTTCGATTTAGAAGATGGACAAAGTCAAATAGACACAGATAAGTGTGATCATGGAGGGTTAATAAATTAATATTAATATTAATATTAAATTACTTGATTATCTAGTTTATTTTTCACAGAAAGCTTTTTTCCCCAAACTACGAATGTATATAGGGCGTCCCATCCCAAATCGGACAGTTTGAAAAACTTTTTTTTTATGTCCTCAAATTTTTTATATTTTTCAGTACCTATCAAAAGACCCTTGCTGGTAAATTTTGAGATTTTTTTGATTACCCGTTCAAAAGATATTAAATTAACAAAAAAACCGCTCTTTTTTCGCTATTTTGGTCATAAGTTCTTTAATAATGGTCCAAATTAAAAGTTATTTTGTTGAAAATTTTTGTTTTTTTATGGCCTTTTCAGAAAAAAATACAACAAAAATATTCGATGTGTTTTTAAATGAGTTTTTTGAGTTTTAAACTTAAAACCGCGTTTTTAAAAGTGGGTGTATATTTTGATTTTTTTATTATTTTGTTTTAAACATCGATCTATTCAACAACTTTTGAGATTAGTCCGATCGTGGGATTTCCATAACTACTATTTTTTTCGATTTTTGAAAATAAATTTTTTGTTTCTATCAATTATTATGAATATCAATTTTCGTTACTGTATAGTATTTTTTTTCATTATTTATAATTTATTTTGACACTTTTTTATAAAACTTTTTAAATAAAAAAAATTTTTAGTATTCGAAAATCGAAAAAAATAGTAGTTATGGAAATCCCACAATCGGACTAGTCTTAAAAGTTGTTGAATAGATAGATGTTTAAAACAAAAATTAAAAAAAAAAATCAAAATATACACTCACTTTTAAAAACGCGATTTAAAGTTTAAAAATAAAAAAAATCACTTAAAAACACGTTGAATATTTTTGTTGATTTTTTTTTGAAAAGGCCATAAAAAACAAAAAAATTCAAAAACAAAAAATTTAATTTGGACCATTATTAAAAAACTTATGACCACAATACCGAAAAAATAACGGGTTTTTTGTTAATTTAATATCATTTGAACGGGTAATCTAAAACAATCTCAAAACTTACCAGCAAAAGTCTTTTGATGGGTACCAAAAAATATAAAAATTAAGGAAATTAAAAAAAAAGTTTTTCTGTCCGATTTGGGTTGGAACGCCCCATATGTTTTCCTTGGCATTTATACATTTTTTTCAATTCCATTATTAACAAAAAGCTTTCTGTGGAAAATAAACTGGATGATCAAGTCGAAATGATAACTTTTGTTTCGAACGGATTGAAAAAAAGAAATCAGTGAAAAAAGTCCCGTTTTTTTAAAATAAAAAATCTCATTTTTAAATCTGAAAATTAAATTGAACTTTATCGTCAAGACAAAACGAGCGATTAAACAAGAATTAAACGTTCTTTTCTCGCCACATTAATTGGGCAATTAACGATAAAAATTATGACTTTCACCCTGGAAGGATTGAGATTAGAGAAAAATAGTGTAAAGAGCAATTTTGTCGGTGCCTTTTTCCACTTATCAGCCCGTATTTCCTGCTGAAAGTTGCTCCAAAATTTTTTTCACCTTTACGCTTTCATTTTTTTTTCCCAGAGCTCGTGTCACCGTTTTGTTTATTTTTTTTCTTCATTCAACGACCCCGCACCATACCGGCGAATAATTTTCATAATCAGCAGTCCTTTTGGACAAACATGCGAACACATTTTTTCGTCTCACGAGCTCAGAATCGCGCTCAGATAACTGTTTGCACTGTAAATAGAAAGCCGGAAGAAAACTCGGCTGAGGGAGGGTTTGACGCGTGAGAGAAATTTTTATTACATATATATAATTGTGTACATATATTATGAAGCGACATAATGTTGCCAGTGTTGTGCACTAGGTCCCCATAATTAGAAAATCTAAACCGGAAGTATTGCTCAACTCGAGCACGAAGGAATCTCGGTGTCTTCATTTTCACGCGTTCCTCATTCGTCATTCCATTTGCTCTATTTATTTTTCTTTTTTTTTCCGTAACGCAGTGAGATTGATCACTCAAAGTAACCGCCACTGCGTTACATCGATTTCAGCCATTTTTAAAAATTGTCCTCCATGGCGCTAATTCTTCATATTTTTTCGTGGATCAGGACTGGATTTATTGCACATTTTTTTCTGAGTCTAGGAGCGCCATTTACGAAATGAAGTGATTTTTTGGGGAAATAATATCGGGGAATTTAAATCCAGTCGAAGAAAGTTGGAAATTGATTTTGATGGTTTGTTTATTGGTATTTCATTTTATGAATTTTGAGTGCATTTTTTAGAAGTCTTTCTTTAGAATTCTCGTTTAGTTGCGAATTCAAATCCAGTCAAAGAAAGTTGGAAGTTGATTTTGAAGGTTTGTTTATTGGTATCGATTTTCTGAATTTTCATTGAATTTTTTGGAAATCGTCCTTAAGAATTCTCGTTTAGTTACGAATTTTAAATCCTGTTGAAGAAAGTTGGAATTTGATTTTGAAGGTTTTCTTTTATTGGTATCCATGTTCTGAATTTTGAGTGAATTTTTTGGAAGTCTTCCTTTAGAATTCTCGTTTAGTAATTGCGGTTTTCAGATTCTTATGTTTTAAGGGAATATCCCGATCTGGAATTTTGAATTTGAATTTGAATTTTTTCTGCATATTCTTAAAGTTTAGACCTCTATCGTCCCTACCACTTTTGTATCAAAATTATTTTTTTTTACTATTGTAAAAAAATGAAAAAAGTCGAAAAACGCCTTTTTTGTGGTTCAGAGAGCCGCCATTTTGCGAATTTTTTTTGTCCGTTTTCTCTGAGTTTAGGACTATAACGACATTCCTACAATCTTTTTTTAAATTTTGTATCGGATAACTAGAATTGAGTGACTTTTTTTTTGCCCCAGCTTATAACTTATAGATTATAACTTATTTAATTTTAATTTCTTTGTTTTCAATTTTTTTGTTTATTGTCAAAATATGTTGTAAAAAAATTGGTAAAAAATACTTTTCGTTTTTTTTCATCGAGCTCTTTGAGAAAAATGGCTGCGCTGTCTATATTTCTCAATATCGATGGCTGGAAAACTGATGAAAAGCCCCAATTTTTAATATTTTTTCTCAACCCAAAAATCTCTCAATTACGTGCGCAGATTTAACCTTAGTTATTTTTCTGATAGATTTCATTTCCTAGAAGCTTAATGATCCGTATTGATCTTCCTTGGCTTGTTTTTGAAAATCTAGATTTCTTCTAAATCAAATTTGACCGCAAGGATTGACTCAAGGATTGACTCAGGAATGTCTGGATCATATTAAAATATAAATATGGCGGATGGAAATTTTTTTTTTGTCAATTTTTCCTTCGGGGAATGTGGGTCAGTCTTTAGCGAGGCTCGCAAAATTATAGCGTGTCGTTTTTTTAATTTTTTTTTTTTTGCAAATTGCGTGAGTGAGAATTGCGATCGTGTGGTCTTTGCACTCAATTATTTAGAAAAATATAAAGTGTCGTGCACTTCTTAACGGGACTCGATACGCATGGATACATTTTCCTCTATCGTTCTCTCTCTCTCTCTCTCTCTCTCTCTCTCTCTCTCTCTCTCTCTCTCTCTCTCTCTCTCTTCTTTCTTGTCTCTTTTTATCTCACATCTGCCAGTTCGAGTCTATTCCGTTGTCTCTATTACGTCGTCTAAGGCGCGAGTCGTCGCTTGCAATAAATTCTTCTTTAATCTTCCCTCTCCTCCAATCTCTCTCTCTCTCTCTCTCTCTCTCTCTCTCTCTCTCTCTCTCTCTCTCTCTCTCCCCCCCCCCTCTCTCTCTCTCTCTCTTGTTTTTACGGAGGCGCGATGAGAGAGAATTATTCCTAATAGCAAAGTCTATTCAAAGTCTACGGCGAGATTTTTTCATCCATAACAAGGACGATTTTATAACTTCCGGGATTCCTCGCGATGATTCGACTTACTTCCGTTTGATTTTTGTACGAGAGTCGATTGTCACACGATGATATCATAATTGAGACTCAATTTTTCTTTCTGAGCAAGCAATCAGAGGCGAGAAACGATCATTAAATCTTGACGAGGCTGAAAATTTTATTGATTTATGCATTTTTATAGCTCGGAACGTTATTGAGAATCATTTGGTTCGCTTCTAATTCGACTCTTGGATTATAATTTTATTATTATTACAATTGGATTATAATTTTATTTTCAATGTAGAGGAAACTCTGATCTGGTCGATTTTCTATTCAGGAAATTTTCATAGCCAATTATTTCACGAGGATAGCTTGAGAATTTTTTTGTCTATAATTTTTATAATTATTTTGGTCAGATTTGACCGAGTTTTGAAAAATGTCGAAAAATCGATATTTCAAAGGGCCCCTTAATCCGATCGAAGATTTCTTTTTTTCAGTCGATAGGGCACGTGATAACAAAGAGAATGACGCCAGGATCATCCCGATATCTTGAATTTTGGTGGCGCTAGAGAGTTTTTAAACTCGCCAAAAATCGACCGTAAGGACTTCGACATTGAAAAAAAATGAAGAAAAAAAATGTTCTTTATTTTTTAACGCTTTTTTTTCAAAATTTTCGTCTTTAAATGTACTTTCCGAAAAAAATTTAAGATATTAGAATGTATGGAATCTTTCACTTTAAAAAAAAAATCATCTTTTTCTCGTAGTTCGCCATTTTTTTTTACTTAAACAAAAACTTTGATCAATTCCGGAAAAAATGCCGCCTAACATGGAGCGAGCCAACTTTTTCTTCCATTATCGATTGGAAAAAAAAAATTCCAGCTGGGCTTATTTCACAAAACACCACTCTGGAAATTTTGACGGATTTTTAAAGGACTTCATCAAAGTTTAAAAAATTGAGAAGAAAAAAAAAATTGATAACCCTCGAAAAAATTTAGATTTTTTTTCAAAAAAATGCAAAAAAAAAAAAATAGAAGGAAAAGTCGGCCCACTCCATGTTGGGCGTCGTTTTTCCGGCATTGATCATACTTTTTATTTAGTGAAAAAAAAAATTTTTTAATGGCGAACTTCGAGAAAGAGATAATTTCTCTCAAAAAAGTGAAAAATTTCATAGATTTTCATATCTTAAATTATTTTTGAATTTCTTTTCGGAAAGTACATTTAAAAACGAAAATTTTGAAGAAAACACGTCCCAGTTACTCAATTTTTAAAGAAGCTCTTTGAGAAAAAGCATTTTTTTAGGTTGGGTAAAAAAATTCGAAAATTTTCTGAAAAATGTTTTTGATGGGGTAGAAAAGGAAAAAAAAAATTTCAGCCAAATCGAAAGGGGCCGGCTTCAAAAGTGGTCGATTAGACATGGAATGACTCATAGGTATCCTTAAAATTTTTTTAAATCTTTCCTCAAAACGAGCCAATCCTACATTTTTGGCCCAATTTTTGAGGCATTCCAAAACAAAATATGCATCTTTTCCCCATACCATAAAATTTCTATTTTACCCGAAATAAACAAAAATAAAAAAAATATTTGAAAAAACATTAAGGTTAAAAAAATATCGTAGGAACCTCCCACACACGTGCTCGCGGTAATGAGAAATCTCGTTGCCGCGAGAAAGGCACAGAAATCTCATAGAGATGGAGAAATTATACATTGACCGAGTGAGTTCTGCGTCTCTCGTTTCTCTCGCGGAACAAGCGGTAAAAATTTATTTTCTCGTATATAATACCGGAGGAGAGACTTGGGCAAAACTCGCGGCTATAATCTCGACCTCGAAATCGTATATGTACTGAGAACCCTGAAATCGACCCGAGCGACCTCTCGGTGAACGTGCATCACGCCACGTGCACGTAAAGAGGAGAAAAAAGTGCGCGAAAAAAATTCAAAATGGCGAAAATAAGAAAAATAGGAACGGCGGAGGGAGAGAGGGAAATGGAGAACTCGGGAAGAGAAGACTTCCTGATACGTTCCCACGTGTGTGTGCACATCTCTATGCGATTTAATATCCATCACAAGCGTTCCCAATTCACTCGCGTGAATCGTACATCAGCGAAATCCAAGCCTCGATTAAGGATGGATACGAGTCGTCCTGATTTCTATGAAGAGGTCATAGACGTAAAAGTAAAAAAAAAAAAAGTTTTCTGGTCAATAGCATTTTTGGGGTAGTGCAGGAACAAAATTAACCCGTAGTAAAAAACTCCATTCGTCGCCATTGAAAAATCCCCATTCATTCCCCATTGCTAAAATAACCAACGGAGATGAATGCCGAATTGCCTAAGGGGATTTTCGCCATTGAATTCCCCATTTGAAATCGAATGAGGATTTTCCAATGAGGATTGACTTCCCCATTTGAAACGGAATGGCGATTATCCTATGGGGATTCAATGAAGAAAATCCCCATAGGCAATTTGGCATTCATCGCCATTGGTTTTTGTAGGCGATGGGGAATGGCGATAATCAATTGAGATTCTTTCATATAGTAAGAAACTCCATTCGTCACCATTGAAAAATCGCCATTCATTCCCCATTGCCAAAATAACCAATGGAGATGAATGCCGAATTACCCAAGGAAATTTTCGCCATTGAATTCCCCATTTGAAATCGAATAGGGATTTTCCAATGAGGATTGACTTCCCCATTTCAAACGGAATAGGGATTATCCCATGGGCATCAGTCGGCAAGAACTCCTTGCATGGATTTTTTGGACACCGACTTCTGCTAATATTCCGTGCTCAAACTCGTCTAGATAAGCATACTCTTCGCATAATCCGTATGGGAGTTCAGCGGGTTGCCATCCTGCGACATCTCGCGCCAAGTCTCGGAACTAACGCGACGCGGTTTCCAATGGACATCTTTGGGTAATGCTGATCATTCAGTTCATCCGCATTTACTTCCCAATGGACATCATTGTGTAAAGCTGATCATTTCGTTCATCAGCATTTGCCTTCCAATGGACACCATTGTGCAATGCTGATGGCTCGGTCCATCAGCATTTGCTTTCCAATGGGCATCATTGAGTAATGGTGATCATTCGGTTCATCCGCATTTGCTGTCCAATGGACGCCATTGGGCAATGGTGACTTTTCAATGGATATCCATTCACTGATCAATGGTCGTTCCTATACGCCATTGAAAAATGCGGAAATCTCAATGGGTCCCCATTCATTGTCCAATGGAGTCGTATGAGGACCATTGGTTGCCATTGGCGATTCAATGGAGTTTTTTACTACCGGAAGGCAGTTGAAATTAATTTGGAAGCCGAAAAGAAAATTGGCCGGCAAAGATTTATTCATCGTCTGATTCGGATTAAATTGTTAATGGATGTGAATATTGTAATCAAAACGTTTGGCGGTCATTAGTTTTATTGGAATATCGAAAAAAAAAATTTGATCAGTTGAAATTAATCTGAAACTTGTAAGAAGAAAATTGGCCGGCAGAGTTTTATTTATTGTCTCACTTCGGATTAAATTATTGATCGATGCAAATGTTGTAATTAAAACGTTTGGTGGTCATTAGTTTTATTGGAATATCGAAGGAAAATATTAGATGGGTTGAAATTAAATTGAAACTGCAGGAGAAGACAATTGCAATTGGCCGGCAAAGTTTTATTTATTGTCCGACTGTTCGGATTAAATTGTTAATCGATGCAAATATTGTTATTAAAAAGTTTGGTGGTCAATAATTTTATTGTAATATCGAAGAAAAAAAAATAGGATGAATTTAAATCAGTATGAAGCTTGAGAAGAAAATTGGCCGGCAAAGTTTTATTTACTGTCCGACTGTTCGGATTAAATTGTTAATCGATGCGAATATTGTTATTAAAAAGTTTGGTGGTCAATAGTTTTCGAGGAATATCGAAGCAAAAAAAGTCCATGAGCTTAAATCAATATGTAACTTAAAAAGAAAATTGGCCGGCAAATTTTATTTATATTATCGTGAAAATCCACGATCGACATGAAATTTTTGGTTCAATTTTTTTAATGTAATACCTTGCACTGATCTTAAGAGATCCTAAAATTATCAGAATGGCGTTTTTTTTTCTTTTAAAAAATATCAATTTATGAATTTCGTCAAATATCAACCTTACTTAACTTAGAGGTGAATTTTTTTTTTTTTAATTAATTAAAAAAATTCATATTTTGGAAAAGAAAAAAAGGCAATTATATTATATTTAAAAAATTGAACAAAACATTTTTGTTGATCGCTAATTTCACGATTTTAAAAAATTCAAAATTCTACAAATTCGTCATTTCTCAAATTTTTGTTTTTTGTTTTCCGGATATTTAAAAAATAAATTTGAAACATTGAAAAAATGGTGAAATTTTGAATTTTCGAAAAAACATTTTTATTTTTTTTTCCTTTGGTCGAACTTTCTTTTATGATAAAAGAAAACTTCTGACGAAATTTCATCTAAATTGAGAGGAGTTGATTCCAACTATTGGTTGATTTGACATGGAATGACCCATATATATGAATAGTCTAGGAGCAAGTAGAAAGCAGTCTATCCAGGCGCAGGACGTAACTACGTATTATTGCAACGACGACGTAGCCGCGCAAAGTGCCCTCGCGTCGTTTTCCACGGGCGACCGGTTTTCTTCGTAGAAAAGTATGGTACTCTATTTTTTCATTTACCCTTTATTTTTCCAATTTTCACAACGGAAAAACCTCACTGGCGCACCTTCTCGACTCGTCCGTCGAAATAATTGATCGCGAAATTATTCCCCCGTCAAAGTTGAGAAATCTACCATTAAAAAAAAAGTATCCATTGTCCCGAGGAAGAAAAAAGAGTCTTTGTTATCTGATGATCGATAAAATAATAAAAACATCATTAATGAAAATTGCGTAGAAAACTTTTTCACTTTTATATCGATTGTGCAAATAATTTATGAATGAAACTGAAAGCATTTTTTTTATCCATAAGTCCAATATCGATGAAATGTCTAAATTATTAAAAAATATATATTTATTGAGTTTTATTTTTATTTCAATTTAATATTGATTGGGCAATTTTCGTCGATTTCGGACGCAGAATAATCTCGAGCGATTGGTTCTCGCGAATAACAAAATATTATAATATATTTTGTGATGAAATAAAATATAAAATTAATATTTCAAAATTAAATAAATAATTGTTTTAAAATATTGAAACGTTTTACTGATGATATAAGATGCTTTTTAGCTTTATATTACTATTAATTAAAAATTATTAAAAAATATTTATTTAATTTTTTTTGCAATTCGAATTTGAATTAAACATTTTTTTTTACTTTCATACTGGTGCAACAAATTAATTTAATATTGATTGGGTAATTTTCGTTGATTCCGGGCGCAGAATAATCTCGAGCGATTGTTTCTCGCGAATTACAAAATATTATATATTATATTTTGTGATGGAATAAAGAATAAAATAATAATATTGAAAAATTAAATAATTCTTTAAAAGTATTAAAACGTTTTACTGATGACATAAGATGATTTTTAGCTTTATATTACGATTAATAAATACTATTAATAAATTATTACTATCAATAAATTATTAAAAAATATTTATTTTAATTTTTAAAAAATCAAATTTAATTTTTTTTAAATCTCAGGAAGAATAGCGTTTTTTGTCGATTCCGGGCGCGAAATAATCTCGAGCGATTTTTTTGGCCGATCGTGAAATAAAAGGGGAAAAATTTCCTTAAGGGAGAGACCAATTTTCGTGCAAACGTATCATTAAGGGTCTCGTATCGCGAGGAGATAATTTTTAGCTGGAATCGCGAAAGTCAGAGACGCGGGGGCGATTTGAGAGACTCTCGCGAGAAAAGGAAGACCGATCGCGGATGAGAAAAAAAAATTTCAAACCGGAACGACTCGTTCTATCCGCCTTCTTCCTCCTCTCCCTCATTCTCGAGCCTTCGGAGCCCTTTTTCATGCCTCTCGGCGCTATTCTCAAACGCGTTTCTCCCTCGTTCTTCACTTCGTCGAAGTCAAGCAACATTTGCCTCCTCAAGGACGAGCCGATCGTGCAAAAATTCGCCAAAGGTTAATTAAACAAATAAACAACGTGTTGACAAAAATTTGCTGATTTGAAAAAATAAATTTCTCACCCATTTTTCCTGGAATAACGTCAAACTGAGCTGGTGCATCGCTCACGAAAATCGGACGATTGCACAATTCCTGCAAAAAAAAAAGAATAACGTGCGAAAAAAATAAAATTAAAAATTATTAAAATTTATAAATTAAAAATTGTTTATAAAATTTTGCAAAAAAAAATGTACACATTATTCATGATATTTAAATGCAAAATAATAAATGAAATATTATTAAAATATTAAATATTGATAAATAATAGAATGAATTAATGTATAATAAAAATTGCCAAATTAAACAAATAAAAATTATTTATCAAATTATGCAGATTTTAATTGGCTTGATTTTTTTTTAATTACACAAAATTAGAATGCAAAATTGCCAGCAGAAATCTGCAGGGAGATTCTTTATTGATCGATAAAAATTGAAATAATAACTGGAATTTTGTTCACCGTTATTTATTGCTATTTAGATGCAAAATAATAACATTGACGACGATATCGAGGGATTTTTTTCTTCTTTAAGCGGTCACTCGATCTCGCGTTCGCATTTTTGAAGCCTCAATGTTGCATCCTGTGCATCGTTTATGCACTTGCATTCCTTGACCATAATTCGAGTATCATGATTATGTATACGCCATCAATGCGTGGCGCAATCGAGAAACTTTTCTCTCGATGCTCGTGCATTAATAATGCTAATAAATTTTCTCGCGTGGATTTTAATAGCTGCAATTTATCAGCTCTAATAACTGGAAGGAAATAATTATTGACGGCAATTTGGACAAAAGTCTTTTGCAACAAAAGATTCTCCATCGAGAGAGCCCCTTTTTTACTTCCGCCTCTTCCTATTTTTCGTGATTTTCCCATCGTTGAAATTTAAACGTAATTTCAGCATTTTTTTAATTTTTGAAAAATTGAAAAGATCATGCAAATCGATAATTTGAACATTTTAATTTTTATTGTTTTTTATATTTATTTTAAGGCTTTTTTTTATTGGCCTGGAGTGAAAATCAGAGCTAAAGAATTCAAGCTAAAAAAAAAAGGTTTCAATTTTTGCAGAAAATTCATGATTCACTTGTATTAAGATTGCAATCACGTGCACTTACGCACTCGATGTAAATCCACGAGAGAATAACTGCGAAAAGCGCGTTATTTTATACGTTAAATTCCATTGTTATACTCACTAATCACACAACCGGATTGCATGTAAATTAATGTTAAACAAAGAAGAATTTATTTTCGTTGAACCTTGAAACTTATTTTTGTCACAGTTTCTTTTTTTTCACTCGTTTCATCATTGTTAAAATTTATTTATCATATATTCATTCATGTGTCATGTAAAAGAAATTTAAAACTACGACCGTTGTTCTCCTCAGAATATTAAATTAATTTAAAAAAAAAAATTAATTAAAAACTAATTTAAAAACAGCTTTTTTTAGAAGCTTGGAATAATTAAAAGTAAATAAAATCAATGCATTAGCAAAAAAATTATGAAAAAAGCTTTTCCCTTCCCACACTGAGAAAACAATGTATTTATATGTGCCAGGATTTGTTAACTGTTAACAAATGTAAAGTTGGATATGGCGAAATAAATATTTTTTAACAGTTAAGAAATTATTTTGACATAAATAAAATTTTGTCATGAGAATACGAATATTTCTCAACGACTAACAAATTTTGTAACTGTTAAGGAATATTTAAATAAAAGTGCCAAATAAATATATTTCTTTACTATAAATAAACTATTTTTTCAGTGCAGAAGATTGGACGAATATTAATTGAATGTTATTTATTGAAATCCTCTCTCTATCAATTTTTCTATCAAATTTTGAATCCACATTCTTTAAGATACAATTTGCAAAAAAAAACTTCGCTTTGATAAGAAACTACCGAAAAAACGAGAATTTGACAAAAAGGAATTTTTACCATAAAATCCTTTTTTATTAAAAAATTGATTCTTCAAAAAAATTAAAAACCAATTTAAAACACTTTTTTCAGAAGCTTGGCGGAATAGTCATTAAATTAAACCAATTAAAGAGGCAAACAAATTATAGAAAAACATTTTCCCTTCCTGAAAATGACGAAAAAAGAGATTTTTACCTTCGGCCTTTTCCACTGAAAATGAAATGGCGGCGTTTGGTGATAGAAAACGGATGCCTGAGTCGCAGGAAATTCCGGATCTTCCCACAATTCTCCTCGCTTCAAGCACGAACGCTTTATACGCTCGTACTCGCTCATCACGTCCTGAAAAAAAATTAATCGACTATAAAAATTAATTAATCGATACATTATTACTTGTAATTAAAAAAATAATAATACTAACAAAACCATTGTTTACAACGCAAAGACGCACATTTTTTAATCATGCAAATAATCGTCGCAGGTGTTGTAAATGAAAAAAATTACAAGGTATATTAATTACATAATGCATGATTGGCAATTTCGTTAATTAACTATTGTTATCAGTGTGGTAAAAAAATCCTCTTTTTTTTTGCAAAACAAATCGACCGTTTTGGAGACCATTTTTCTTTCGGATGTCTCGTCAGAGTCCAATTAAAAATAACGATTTTACTGCGACTTACAATTTCATTGTTTTCAGCGTTGAGTTGCGCGAAAAAGAGAAAGAAAGAGAGAGAGAGAAAAAAATTGTCGGCTTGTGAGATTGCGCAATGTTTACGCGTCGTCGCTCGTTGTTTTACACTCCACCCCTTCCTCGCGACGACTTTTTCCCCCCGGAACCCGTTGACCCCGATAAGACAGGAATCATAGATAAATAGACGCGTGTAGTTATCGCTGCCCCATGATGGTGAAGCAGAAATTTCAAACGCGCACGCAAAGCGAGAAAAAAAGAAAAATCATGTCGTTACAACTTGACGACGTGCCTTTTATCGGGGTCAACAACACCCCCCCCCCCCCCTCCAAACCTCACTCTGTTATCGGATATGATAATTATTTTGCAAATTAGAAAAATCCTGATCGTAGGGATTCCGAAAAGGTAGATTTTGGCATTTGACCCGTTGGCCGATTTTTTTTTCGAAATTAAAAAAATAAGCATAATTTGTAGGGCTAGTGAGCCCTTTATTTTGATATGCCGCACGCCTATGTTTGGCTCAAATTGATTTTTGAACATTTTTTGAAAATTTTGGATGGCCACCATTTTGGGAAAAAAATTGCTAAGTTAAATTTGTAGGGCTGATTTAGCCCTTTGTTTTGATACGCCACACGCCTATGTTTGGCTCAAAAGGGATTTTTGAAAACCTGAAAAGAATTTTGGATGGCCGCCATTTTGGGAAAAAAATTGTTTTATTGAATTTGTAGAGCTAATTGAGCCCTTTGTTTTGATATGTCACACGCCTATGTTTGGCTTGAAAAGGGATTTTTGAAAATCTGAAAAGAATTTTGGATACCCGCCATTTTGGGAAAAAAATTGTTAAGTTGAATTTGTAGGGCTAATTGAGTCCTTTGTTTTGATATGTCACACGCCTATGTTTGGCTCAGAACGGATTTTTGAAAATCTAAAAAGAATTTTGGATGGCCGCCATTTTGGGACAAAATTGTCAAGTTGAATTTGTAGAGCTAATTGAACCCTTTGGTTTGAGATGTCACACGCCTGTGTTTGGTTCAAAACAAATTTTTGAAAATTAAAAACAAATTTGGAATGGCCGCCATTGCCAGTTTACCTAAAAAAAAGATCCTTCGAAAAGAGTTTCCCTGACGAGATAATTACGGCTAATTATTCCTGAAGGATATATCTCTATGATATCGGACACAAAAGATTAATCATACGAAATTAGCGTTGATTAACTAGATAGTATTGTTATCGTTTTCTTTTCCATGATAATCCATCGTAATTACTCTCGTACGGTTATATTCATTGGTATTTTTTCTACGAATGGAATTCGAGTGAAACTTTTTTATTTCGACACGCCTTTTGTACCGATTAATTACGGAGATTAATAACAAAGAAAAAAACAGAAAACCGGTTACGAATAATAAATAAATGATTTTTCAATGTTCTTAACGATTTTGCGTTTGAATAGTAATTTTTGAATTTCGTGCAAAAAATATTATTATTGCACGAATGATTTTCTTAAGTCAAAGAATGAGAATATCTCTCGTTGCACGATGAATATAATGAATAATTTCAATGATTTGTTCATTGTTGATGAGATTCTGCAACGATACTCGAAGAATGAGAATTTTAAAATTTTTCTTCATTTCACGCGACCGGTTCTCGATCTTCCATGCGTGAGTGGAAAAAGGCTTGAAAAAAAGGTTATCTAGCCTCGCGGTTAGTGCAATCGCCTTGCTGCATACCAGAAGAGGGCGCGGAGGTAATTTTCTATTGTCGTAAATGCACGATTCGAGTGGATTATTTTAAGGGGGTATTCTGGGCTAGAATTTTGAAAAAAATCATTTTTTGTTTCCACATTCTTAAAGATTAGACCTTTAAGAATATATCCTTAAAAGAAAATTTTTAAATTGCAATAATTTATGCAATTATAGCTTTTTTAGTGACGCAGAACAAATCGGGCTATAAACGTTTTTCTCAAAAGCACTTTTCTCAACACAGTTGAGAATGATATCTCAAATTCTACTCAACCGATTTACTTCACATTTTTTACCAATCTTCAATGTATAATTCTCTATCGCCCCTACCACTTTGATATCAAAATTATTTTTTTTACTATTGTGAAAAAATTAAAAACTATGAAAAAAGAGTCGCAAAACGCCTTTTTTGTTCAGACAGTCACCATTTTGCAAAAATTTTTTTTTTTTTCCATTTTCTCTGAAGTATAACGACATTCTTACTAATCAAACCTTACTTGACACAATTCTAGATTAACTTACTTGACACACTAGGGTCGCTTGTACCCCAGCGATAAAAAATCTTATAAAAAATATACCATTTAACTTGCTATTTTTTTTAGAACTTCTTAAGAGGTTACTTCCCAAAGTTATACAGGATTTGTAGTAAAGTATCAAAGTTAAATATGATGAAAAAATTTAAATATCCAAAAAAACGGAAAAAAATGACAACTTTTACGAAAAAAATCATAATTTTATTATTTTTCGTCAAAAATGTTCAAAAATTTAACTGAGTTTGCTTAATATATAGCACTACAAGAAAAAAAAGAGTAGTAATAAAATAATGTAATAGGACAAAAATTAGCACAAAATTTTTGCACTTGACCTTACTTTGGACAGCTACTACATAAAAACTTATTGTCTTAGGCCCAAATTTTAAGCTCTTAAGATCCATCTTAAGATCAAACTTTCCATTGAACTTGAGTTGGAATTTAAGATCGAACTTAAGTTCATACTTAAGTTCAAACTTGAGTGCGAATTTCAGATCGATCTTAAATTCAAACTTAAATTTGGTTTCAAGTTTGGTTGGGTTGAACTCAAAGATACGGAACTTTCCGTGGAAAAATGTTCGTAGATTATTTGCCCTCTAATCATGTTCAAAAAATGCTCAACTTTCATTAATTCCAATTTCTTCAATTCCTCGATCATCTTTAAGAGCTGCACAACTTTGAATCTTGCTATATTTCACTTCATTCTTATATTTCGCTACCAATTACAATTTTTCATACATGAAAATAAAAAAAATTCGCGAAAAAAGCGATCCGAAAGATTTTACGAAATCTCAAAAAATGTTGAAGGTCACCCCAAAACAAAATCACACGGCCATTTGGAATGAGGAGCTCGAAAATGGAAAAACCAAAGAAATTTTGTTGGTCCATTAGTTTATCCTGCGATTGACCGAAGGAATTTTCAAAATATTAAATTGAAACAAAATGGCGGCTGTTCAAAGTGCAAGCATTGGTTTTCGCGAAAAAGGGCATTTCTCGCTCATCGCAATCGAACGTATTGATCGAAAAACAAATCCTTTGATCCATTCAAACCCAATATCTAGAAAAATCTTCAACAATTCTGAAAATTTCCGAAATTATGCAATTTCGCTCGACGTCTTTGAAAATGGAGTTTGGAGGACATCTAATTCCAGCCCAATCGCCTTCAATCAAAAAAAAGCCTCGGAGCAAGTGTTTTAGAATTTTGGGACTAATAATGGTCCCTCAAATTTCATTGCATTTGTCAGAGGAAAATGCAGTTGGAAAATTGCGCAACGCCCCGGATTAAAGGGGAATTCTTGCACGACGGACTGAACGCTCGCCCGAGTCCTCTCGGTGTGTCCTTGGATCACAAAACGCCCAACATCGAGCGTTCTCGTTCCCGAGGGCCCACGCTAAAACGGCACCGAGTAAGTCCCAACGTCCACGACCATATCGCGTGTGTGATATTACTTCATTGTCGTGAGCCGCGAAATCCGATGGAGAAAGATTGAGAGACCTCGGTTATGTTTAAGTCGTTCTTAACGAGCGATTTACACACATCAGTCGGGCATGACAAAATCCAAGCGAGTCCTTCGGTTCCCCTTTGAGTCGCCGTTCTCCAGCTCGTGGCGTTTTGTGACTCAGATTATTGTTTTTTTTTGTCTCAATAGATCCTTCACCTCACATTGATGATTGCAGGGACTTTTGGGATGGGAAAAATCCATTGAGAACGAATTCACAAACGAAGAGAACGGAAAATTGCCCCAGATTTTCAGCTCTCATTAAATACAGACTTGGCTGAACAAGGAGACTAGTAATTGTTGCAAAATTATTAATTTTCATAGTAAAAAAATATTTTAGAACAAAAGAAGCCAAAAAAATGATTTTTTTAAACAAGTCACGATTTATATTATTATTATCATTATTATTTATTGATTTATTTAATATTATATAAGAAAAAGTGGAGTAAATTGGATACTAAAAAATCATAATAAATTGAAAATTTTTGTAATTAGAATGCGAGCAAATTATTGAAATGGAGGTAAATAGACTCACCCACGAAAAAGCAGATCTATGATCTAATGGAATTTTCGTGACAATTGTCCATTTTGTTATGGTGTTGAGAGGGAAAGCTACTGTAAAAATTGTATATTTCTATTATTTTTGGGTTCTTCTAAAGTATATGGGCCGTTCCACGCCGAATGGGACATCATTTCGCTTTTGGGTCTCCGATTTTTTTGAAATTTTTTGTTATAGTATTGTGAAAGAGGCTTCCATGATTTTTTTCAATTTTTTTTATCGAACCGTTTTCAAGATATCGATTTTTGAAAAATTACTTTACTTTTATGGTTAAACGTCCATGACTTTGCGAAAAATGGCCCAAATGGGACTTTCTTCTTCAAACTTTTTGTTTTTAAACGTACATTTGTTAAAGAATATTGAAATAAAATTTCAAACTGTATTTTTATAAGATTTTCAAATGTTAAATATAAATTGCTGGTTTACAAAAAACTGATTGATTTTCATAAATTTTTTTTGTTAAAAACTGTCATTCATTCTACAAATTTTAAGCCTAAGTAGATAATAATAATAGGATAACGAAAGGATCTATTTTTTTCGCAAAGTTATGGACGTTTGAAAAAAAGTAACGTAATTTTTAATAAATCGATATCTTGAAAACCCTTTGACAAATTTTTTTTTTTTAATCATGGAGGCCTCTTTCAATCAATACTAAAACATCACAAAATTTCAAAAAAATCGGAGATGCAAATGGTGTCCGATTTGACGTGGAATGCCCCATATATTTTCAAAGACACGTTGATAAAATGTAAAGTTAAAATTTTGAAAAATGACTGAGTTCATTTATTTCTTACTACATTGTCCCAGCAAGAACTCAAAAAATTATTAACCGATTTTGAACCGGTTTTGTAAATAATTAGAGAAAAAAAGCGGCTACGTATAAAGATGGCTGCTTAGATTTTGATATTTATTTTTTTTATTTTGTGAAAACCCTTCACATGCACAATATATCGGTCATTATCTCACGATATATTATATGTTATATATCAGCCATTATTTTATGATATATTATATATTGTGTCAGCTATTATTTTATGATATATCATATATTATAATATCTTTTTTTCTACTTATTTTTTTTCTCACTCCCCACCTGAAATTTCGTTAAATATGTTTGAAAAGAAATTCCCTGAAAGTTGAAACCTTAATTCATTTGTCGTATAGACTTTTTATGATTTATCGCACCGAACGTTTTAAATTGTTGACATCTCAATATCTCAAGAAATATTTTAGCAATTATGTCGAAAGGACCTTTTTTGTAGGAAATTAAATTTCCAACAAAAATTTTCTTACATTTTTTTCGGTAAAGTTAATCATTTCGGAGATAACAGCAAAAAAACAAGAATTTTGGGTAAAAATCACCTTTAGTGACCCGTACCATGTCTCCAGTGTAAGTTACACTTACGCTGTTCCGGAAACTTTTGAAGATCGTTCAATTCTGCGTTAATTGCGACATGTGATAGTATAAAATGCCGCTGAGTTATAGAATTTGGAATGCAACATTTTTTTTTGTTTTACGTGTATTTTAGATGGAAAATATTTTCACGCGAAGGGAAAGTACTTAATATTAATATTAAGGGCTGTAACTTTCAGGGAATTTCTTTTCAGACATATCCAACAAAATTTTAGGTGGGGAGAAAAAAAAATAAGTTGAAAAAAATCTCCCTAATATTATATATTATATATCAGTCACTATATCATTATATATCATGCATATTATTCATCGTATTGTATAACAATTATACGAACCAAGTCACGCGTATCACAAATTCTAGTGTCGGTTTGAATAACGGGAAAAAAAAATTCTGAAACCGTAGCTCAACCTCGTGAACCGTGAACTCTTTTATTCCATCTCTCGTGTATTACGATCGCGCAAATAATTTGCACTGAATTCACGTGTTTTCTACGTGAACGAGTGAGTAGGAGGATTTAGAATCCGACACCTCCGGCGGATAGCGGAAAAATCTCTTGGCCATTTTATTCTCAAAGCGTTGCTCCTTCTCGTCGACGTCGTCGTCGTCGTCGTCGTCGTTGGAATACAATGCTCGATGCTCGAGTTTCATTGCGGAACTCTCGACGCACACACGCGAGACAATTTTATGTGCCACAGAGTGAACCAGTTTTGTAATATCAAACACGAAATGACACGCTTCCAGCTTAATTCTCCGTTCTTTTGAGCTAGCAATTTTACGGATGTAGATATATTTTTCGAGGGACAAGTCTCTAATTAATAGCGTGCAAATTGCGCGCCTTTTCGGACTTCATGTTTTTTCTCTCCACCGCAAAAGCGACGCAGATTTTTTTTTTTCAATTTTTTAATTAATGGAAATTAATTAAAAATCAGGGTTGCAAATAATGCATTACATTTTTTTAATGCATTTGCATTTTCATTAATCATTAACATTTAATGGTTATTGGAAATAATTTCCATTAACCATTAAAATTTAAGGGTTAATGGAAATTTTAATGGTTAATGGAAATTATTTTCATTAACCATGAAATTTTAATGGTTAATGAAAATGCAGATGCATTAAAAAAGTAATGCATTATTTGTAACCCTGCCCATTACAATGTAGTGTGTAAAAGAAAAAAATTCCATTATCCATTGCAATGTAATGTGTAATGGACAAAACTTTGATTGAAATTTTGGGAATGGAAAAATATAGATGAATAAATTATTGCAATTTTGCATTACATTTTATTGACTTAGGACTTGGATTTTCAGGACTTACATTTTTATTGACTTAGGGCTTAGATGCTTTTTAGAATTTAAGGTATGTACCTGAAAATCTAAGTCCTAAGTCAATAAAATGTAATGCAAAATTGCAATAATTTATTCATCTATATTTTTCCATCCCCAAAATTGCAATAAAAATTTTGTCCATTACACATTACATTGCAATAAAAATATAGATGCTTTTTAGAATTATAATATAGATGCTTTTTAGAATTAAAGGTACCTGAAAATCTAAGTTCTAAATAAATAAAAATGTAATGCAAAATTGCAATAATATATTCATCTATATTTTTCTATTCCCAAAATTGCAATAAAAGTTTTGTCCATTACACATTACATTGCAATGGATAATGGAAATTTTTTCTATTACACACTACATTGTAATGGGCAGGGTTGCAAATAATGCATTACTTTTTTTTAATGCATTTGCATTTTCATTAACCATTTACCATTAACTATTAAAATTTAATGGTTAATGAAAATAATTTCCATTAGCCATTAAAAAAGTAATGGTTAATGCATGACTTTTTCATTAAAAATTTCGCAACCCTGTTAAAAATTAATTAAGAAATGAATTAATTAGTTATTAGAATTTTTTAAATTAATTTAAATTTAAAAATCTTAGAGGAAGGAGTTTTTTTTTTAAATCTCTGAATAAATTTGCCTAAATTTGTGGGTGGATATTTGACATTCTCGAAAGTTTCGAATACTCTGGAATTGAATTCATGAAAAAAAATTAAAGTTAAGCTTGTACGGTTTGAGGATAAAAAAGATTTTCTTTCTATATTTCTAATGTTTTTGCTTTTTTTTGTGTTTCAGGTTTTCTTAAAGATTTGATCACACTTGACTTCCAGAATTGCTTTTATTTTGAGGAAAGAAAATATTGCATCGAAGAATAAACAAAATACAATGAATTTATCTTGAATTTATTGTTCGATTGATAAACTATATTAACTTCCCCAATCATAGAATTTTAATTTCGAATATTGGAATTTAAATAAAAGTTTATTGATTAAAAATTTATTGTTCAATCAATAAACTGTATTAACAAATAAACTATTTTCTAACAAACTATGCATAGTACCAATAAATAAAACATACTTTTCATGAAACTTTTTCTTACCTAACTTTTCTTTTTTTTTCTCAAAATCCCCTACTAATAAATTTTTCTACTCTCTCACAGGTGAATAATCTTGAAAGCGGAAGTGCAATATTATTTCACACTGTGAAACAGTCGGGATCGAAGCAGCAAAAGTTACACTCTCGCCATCGTGTTCGAGAAATATCGAGACTCGTTTACAATTTATCTCGAGAGAGTGAGAGAAACGTGTATATATTTTTTTACAGCAAATAACGACTTCACGCTCGAAATACCTCAAGTTAGTCCCTGCGGTACAGTCAAGTCAATGGTTTGTAAATATTTCAAAAATTGTTCGTAGACTTTTTGAAGGAGAAACCAGCGTGAATTTACATTACAAAGTGTGCGAATTCAATTTTTGGACAATTTTCCAAAATATTAATGCAGTTAACACTATTGATAATAATAATTAAAAAATTGCAAAATTGACGTAACAAAAATTGGGTGAAAATAGGTTCAGAGATTTTTCGTCCCAAATTAAGGCGATATTCTGTCCTGAAGAGACACATTTTAAGCGTTTGGTCGATCTCGATATAAGAAACAAAAAATATTTTGACCATTCTGTTTTTTACAACATATAATTAATATTTTCATAACAAACAAAAAAAAATTCGAGAAAAAAAATGAAAATCAAACTAAAATAGCTATAACTCCGTAAATTATTGGAATTAAAAAATTTCCTTTCGATGATATATTCTTAAAGATCCAAACTCTGAGAATATGCGAAAAAATTAATTTTTTCAACATTCTAGACCAGAATACTCCCAAAAGCTGTCATTCTGTAAAATCTTCGTCATATATTTTTTTTCAACGTCAATTAAGATCCGTTTGATCCGGATTTATCTTACATTCTACCAGTTTCTCCTCCAAGATGCGTAAAATTTTTTTTTTTTTAAATCTCAGTGATCGATTGACTCGACTGTACCGTAATGTCTAACTTGAGGCTTGTTTTTCTGTGTGTCTTTTTCTTTGCGTGTCTCGATCGAGGTGTATTATTCCGTCACGGGCCAAATCCTCGAAACGAGACGAGAAAATCAATGTGATTTTGATTATGAATAATTTCGCGGGGGTTGGAAAGCGGAAATAGGGGGCGAAAGATCCACTTTCACCGCTCTGAAAGAAAACAAAACGCGTTTTGTTTTCTTTCAGAGTCTGTCAAATTATCCCCCCTTTTTTCCGTGGACTTTCGAAATGCAGTATTATTATTTTTTTTTCAATCGAAATTTCACCGGGGAATGAAATTAGATATGAGGATCGACGTGCGTCGAGCTCGATTCATCGACGCTTCGAATTTGTGGCTTTACCGGTAAAACCTGTTTTCCTCGTGGATCCAAGTCTGTGTCGCATTAACGGAAATAAAATCGGTCTGATTTGAATAAATTTTCATAGATAATCGCCACAACGAGCCGGTATCAAGCTGCGTTGAATAATAACTGGATTTTTTTTTGCATTTTGTGGAAGAAAAAAAAGTGTTTACAGTTATTGCCCAAAAAATTGACTTTTTTTGGGTATTTTTTTCGATACTTTGAACATATATATTTTTATGGCATTTTAGAAATTGGGAAAAAAATTGGGAAATTGGGAAAAATTTGGGAAAAAAACTAACAGGGTTGCGAAATTTTTATGAAAAATAGTAACGCATTAACCATTACTTTTTTAATGGCTAATGAAATTTAAGGGTTACTGGATATTATTTTCATTAACCATTAAAATTATTTCCATTAACCATTAAATGTTAATGGCTAATGAAAATGCAATTGCATTAAAAAAGTGATGCATTATTTGCAACCCTGCCCATTACAATGTAGTTTGTAATAGAAAAAATTTCTATTACCCATTGCAATGTAATGTGTAATGGACAAAACTTTGATTGCAATTTTGGGAATGGAAAAATATAGATGAATAAATTATTGCAATTTTTCATTACATTTTATTGACTTAGGACTTAGATTTTCAGGTACCTTAAATTCTAAAAAGCATCTATACTATAATTATAAAAAGCATCTAGATTATTATTGCAATGTAATGTGCAATGGACAAAATTTTGATTGTAATTTTGGGAATCGAATAATATAGATGAATAAATTATTGCAATTTTGCATTACATTTTATTGACTTAGGACTTAGATTTTCACCTTAAATTCTAAAAAGCATCTATATTATAATTCTAAAAATCTAAGTCCTAAGTGAATAAAATGTAATGCAAAATTGCAATAATTTATTCATCTATATTTTTCAATTCCCAAAATTGCAATCAAATTTTTGTCCATTAAACATTACATTGCAATGGGCAATGGAAATTTTTTCTATTACACAAAATATTGTAATGGACAGGGTTGCAAATAATGCATTACTTTTTTTAATGCAATTGCATTCTCATTAACGATTAACCATTGAAATAATGGTTAATGGTTAATGAAAATTATTTCCAATAACCATTGAATGTTAATGGTTAATGAAAATGCAAATGCATTAAAAAAAGTAATGCATCATTTGCAACCCTGCAGAGTAAATTATCAGCTAATTTCCAATTTGCCTTTATTCATTATTTTTCGAATTTTTTAGATTTTTTTTTAACAATTTTAACTCGCTCAGGAATTTTCCAAAAATTCAAGAAATCCGTATCATTGAGAAAACAGTTTTGCAGCCAAATAACTGTAAAATAACGAATGCAAAGAATTTTTGTAAATTTCAAAATCTTCCAATCTTCTTATGAAAAGTTGAAGTCACGATATATATTGATATATCGCGAGATATATGTATTTTTTTTCATTTAATTGTTGCATAATAATTAAACAAAAAACCAATTTGCCTAAATTCTTTTTTTTGTTAATTCTAAAAAAAGGGTATCCTGTAAAAGGACATAAATTGTCAATAATTAATGTAGTGATTTTCACCACGATTTTTTTAATCCTCACAAAAAATTACTTTTCATGAAAAACGTAAACAAAAATTTTTGGAATATTTTGCAAAATTTAGATTTTAATTGAGAGAGCAAAAGTTTCGTTCTTCGTCTTTTTCTCCGTAATTATTAATTTTTTCGACCTCTTAATGTCTGGCCAAAGTGAGGGGTCTCAAAGAAAACTAAATTCCTCGAATTTTCGAGGAGGGATTTTTTTTAAGGAATTTGTGTCCGAAAAGCGTGGACTCGAGCCAGAGGAGTGGGGATTTTGTGTGTTTCGAGGTCGATCGCTGAAGAAACGCGAGGGGAAGTAAAGAGGAACGACTACGAGCAACGAGAGACCCGGTTTTACTGAAGTGCGCGAGACGAGGGCCTCTTCTGGGACTTATCCTCGCGAATAAACTGACGCGCAAACTTACAAACGATCTTTCTCACTTATCTTGCTCGGTCTTAAAAAATTGTTATTTTTTTACGTTTTTTTAAGTAAAAAAATTCGTACATAATAATTAATAATTAAATTAATAATAATGATATAATTATAATTATAATTATATAATATGAGGGTTTCCCAGAGAATCGAATTTCAAAAATCCCAATGGTGTTTTTTTTTCAAAAGGCCGTAGGTTTTTTGATCATTTTTCTAATAAGTAAAAAAAACAAAAATACAAGAATAAAATTTTTAAAAAACTGCACTCTTAAATCAGAATTTCTAGTAGGTCGCTCGATAGAAACTCATTGGAAAAATAATTCATCAATTTTAATACAAATTTGTAACTTTTTGAAATTTTTGTTTAGTTTTATCATTCTAGATCATTTTGATGATTTTTTTAAATAAATAAAAGCTGTTGGAAAAAATTAGAAAAAATGGGGATTGTTTATTTGCTTCAAGTACGATCGTAAAAAAAATCGTAGATCAAATTTTTATATTGATTTTGGATTTTTTGAGAAATATTGTAGTTATATTGATGTAGAAATTTTTGTTGATTTTTTTTAACATAAAAACTCATGGGAAAAATTGAAAAAAAATTGGAAATGTTTATTAGCTTCAGTATAATTGTAGAAAAAATCGTGAAAAATCGTACATATGTAATTATATATTTTTTTTAAAAGTGTATATCTCCGAAAAAAGTCTCGGACGTCGAGACGGTCTTAATAGATATATGTATATATTTTTTTCGGTGAATCATCGGTCATTGAGTGGGAAATTTATATAAACATAACTGATCTGAGAGGCCATGGTTTCGCAATTAATTTTATTCATGAGTCCCAAAATTTTATTGACGAATTAATGCGAGGCCGAATTAGTCACACGATTTTCTTTAACTGGCAGACTTTAAAATCGTCGATAATCTAAATTTTTTTTCTATATTCATCATTTCATAATGAAAATCATTAATTCAAAAAAATATGAACATGAATAAATTCAATAAACTCATCAATATTATTTTTTTCAAGTAATATTATTATTTTAACGTATTTCAACGGATAAAAATTTTCAATAATAAACATAAAATAACAATTATTATTCAATCACGAAATTATAACGATCGATGGCTGGATTTTAATAAAAATGGATCTTGTTTAATTAATAAATTAAATAATTTAATTGGCAGGACAAGAATATTGGATTTTTTAAACACTTCAGCATTTAATTTTGTCATTTTGATTTAGGCCCAAAAAACACAAAATCGATGCAATCTTTCACAATCTATTCTAATATGAAAGGCAATTTTTTAGTGAATTCAGATGAATATTCAATGGAATAAGAAAATTCGGTTCTTTCGACGCTGAAATTGATTTTCGAACATGTTTTTTAATAATTTTTATTTTCCCGTTAATTTTATTGTCAATGTTGTCAATTAAGGATGGTTTGATTCTCTTGATTGAGGTCAAAGTTTGGGTTTATTTAATAATGGATAAGGACAAAACCATAATTTCAAAGACGCCATATTGGATGCGTTGAAATTTTCGTGTCGCAATAAATAAGTACGTTCTTGTGTTTACGATGACATCATATGTATATAGCATTACACATATATATATATTATATATATATATATATATACATGCATATGAGTTGTCGCGTGGGCGGATTATCGAAAGTAACGAAATAAAAAAATAAACATTTCACCCATGGTCGTTCCACGCTCGTTGTCTTTTTTTCTTTGAGATGGGCGGATTCGACATCCTTCGTGAAACTCTCGCATTTTCTTCCTCCCCCATCCGTTCCTATTATTTATTTCCCACTAATGAACGATCATAAAAAATTAATGCCAATGCTTCGTACTTCATTTGCACTTCATTTTCTTATTTGATGGTCGAGAGGATTCTAGAGGGTGAAAATTTATTATTTTTTTATGCAGCATATTTTTAGGGAAAAAAGTTGATCTGATTTTTTCTATGGCTAAAATGGATTTGAATTTTTTGAATTGTAAAATAAATGAAAAATCTTAGTTTTTTTGAATGATTTTGAAATTTTGCTAACAGAAATTCGGCTTTGGTGGTCAAAAATTCACACTGGTTTTATTTAAATATTTTTCGACTTTTTATAATTTTTTTGGATTCTTCATTGTAGTTGATTTTGTCGAGAAAATGAATTTTTTCCTAATAGTAAATATTTTTACTATTGTAAAAAAATTAAAAACTATGCAAAAAACGGTCGAAAAACGGCTTTTTTGCTCAGACAGCGGCCATTTTGCAAAAACTTTTTTTTTTTTTTTAAAAACGGGACACCTTTGTAAAATCTGAAAAAATTCAGAAAAATCCAATAAAAGATAACAAAATTTTTGAGCTTTGTTCCATAACGGAGATTTCAATACTCTATGAGTAAACTTCGAAAAATTAAAAAAAAAAATTTTACTCATAGAGTATCAAAATCTCCATTTTGGAACAAAGCCCAAATTTTTAAAAATATTTTATTAGATTATTCGGAATTTTTTCAGATTTTACAAAGGGATCCATTTAAAAAAAAAATCCAAAGAGCGCGTGACCTAAAAATTCTGAAATATAATTTGGAAATTTTTTTTTCAATGTGTTTTTTTATATAAAAAATTTAGAGCAAAATCGAAATCATCAAGACAAGATTTTGTCGTGACATTCCACGACATTCCGATCAAAAATCTTGCCTTGATGATTTCGATTTTCCTCTAAATTTTTTGTATAAAAAAACACATTGAAATACATATATCCAAATTTTTTTCAGTTTTTTTTGGCCACGCGTTCTTTGGATTTTTTTTTTTTTTAATAAAGTTACTCCTTTGTAAAATCTGAAAAAATTCAGAATAATCTCATAAAATTTAACAAAATTTTTGGGCTTTGTTCCAAAATGGAGATTTTAATACTCTATGAGTAAAATTTTTTGTTTTGCAATTTTTTGAATTTTACTCATAGAGTATTGAAATCTCCCTTATGGAACAAAGTCCAAAAAAAATGTTATATTTTATTTGATTTTTCTGAACTTTTTCAGATTTTCAAAGTGGTCCCATTGAAAAAAAAAAAATCCAAAAAACGCGTGACCGAAAAATTCTGAAAAAATTTGGGAAATTTTTTTTCAATGTCCTTATGTATATAAAAAATTTAGAGAAAAATCGAAATCATCAAGGTAAGATTTTGATCGAAATACCGTGGAATGCCTCATATTTTTTTTATCGAGCTCGACAAAACGCTCAAATGTATATCTCTAGACCGGAATACCGCCTTAAGAGTTGGTAAACGCGTTGTTGGTGTAAAATTCTACACGAAATTCCTCTTGAATTAATGCATGAAATTTTATGTTTCCTAAGCTCTGATTAGGATCGGTAATTATCACGCTAATTGACTGAATTGTATGTCCATTTTTGGGTGTTTATATTATATGTATAAACCCATTAAGCGTATACGTATATGTTTAGGATCACGAGGAAAAAAAAACAATTCTGATTATGCGACCATGTACCATGAGCTGCTTTCCTACATCGCTCATTTTGTGCTCCGCTTTCCACATGGACAGATTTAAAAAGCGGAAACGGAGCAGAATGAATTAAAAATAATTTACAATAGTTAGAATGTCTTAAAAAAAAAAAATCATCAGTCACTCTTCCATTGAAAAATTTGTTAATCAAAACTTTCAAAATAAAATTACTCATTTCTAAAAGTTAAAGAAAATGAAGAAGTAAAAAAAACAGCCTGACATTAGATTTTCAACAAAAGTAGACAGAAAAAGTGATAGAAAAAATAATTTAAAAAATCTCAAATCTCAAGCGATTGTTGATAAAGTCGTGAGTCCAGATTTATAGCATTATTTTTACTTTCATTATTAGTTTTGAATATTTTATTGCTCAATTATTCTCAATGTTATCGATGAAATTAATTGCAAAAAGTGATTAACAATTTTTTTGTCTTTTATAAATAATAATAAAATAACGTAAGGGCAGAAAATATTTAAATAATTTTTTGATGATCGGTGTCAATGAACCTGAAATTTTTGCCGGTGAAGAAACGAAGTTCAATTTCTACAGGAAGTGAAGATAAAAAAATTCATAACTTTCACTCAATTTTTGAGATAATCGCTGAACGCAATTAATTCCGGCTGGTCATTACTTTGTAATGTAACTTTCAGACACTCGTTATAAGATGCTTTTAAACTCTCGCTGGTTCAACTACTTTAATAATAAAAATTTTATACGAGTGAAGAAATGAAATTTCGCATATTATTCTCCAATTTAATAAAATTTAAAAAAAATCTATACAAAATTAATGGCATATAAAAGGTAAATAAATAAATAAATAAATAAATAAATAAATAAATAAATAAATAAATAAATAAATAAATAAATAAATAAATAAATAAATAAATAAATAAATAAATAAATAAATAAATAAATAAATAAATAAATAAATAAATAAATAAATAAATAAATAAATAAATAAATGAATAAATAAATAAATAAATAAATAAATAAATAAATATAATATACTCACGTTAACCATTCGTAGATTTTTCTTCTTTTCGTAGATCAGAAAGAACGAAAAATATTTCACGCAAAATTTTCACCTCCTCAGGGTCCCTTTGGACCCTCACTCGCATTAATCCTAATCCAAATAGTCACTCTTGTAATTTCGATGCCACGATTATACACTCGTACACTCTTTTACCTCAATATTGATCGGTAATTTAGGGTAATCCTTCTTTATTAAATTTTTTTCAAACCCAGACTCACTTTGTCGATCATTTTGGCCTTTTATTTCGAAATGGCCCTTTTTGGCCACTTGACGCTATTATTTAACTCCTGATAAACCGAATGTGTTGCCGATTTTTTCTTTGTTAGGAACGTGGGGAACGAAATAATGGAAATAAAACCGTAATTTTTTGCGGAGTTTCGAGATTTTTTTTTGAATCGCGCCTGTAAATAAACGCGGTTTGAAGAGAGAATGAGAATCACTCGCAGATCTAACGCGATCGTCGAGCCCGCGAACGAGGACTGCGGTCGAGAGTTTGGATCCGGTACTCGATCGCCCTCCTGGTTCACAGAACTTCCTTCTCTCTTTTTCCACCTCCAGCAATCTCTAAGCTTGACTCTCGTTCCTGATTTCTCGCTCAATGCTCGAATATCGCCGATGTCCCTCTCTGCGCTCTTGTACCGTCGCTTTTACCCTTTCCCAGTGACTCATCTTACCGATCATTCCTGAGAATCAACGAACAAAAAATGTAAGGTCAAAAAAATTTAAAGCCCCCCCCCTCAATCGTCCCACCCGTGAAAATAGGGTTTTTTTTGGATACATTATTTTTCAAATTGTTGAAAAATAATTTTTTTCACGATTACGCAGCCGGCAAAGAGGAAAATGTTTGATACAATACCGACGTGAATTTACAGCGAGCATTTTGCTACCTTATAAAGGAAGCTTTGTTTACGCGAATTTTTTTTTTTTCGAGATTTTCATCCAGTATGATTAAAACGTCCCAAAAACGCATTTAGAAAAAATTTCCGGACTTATGGGTTCAATTACATTATTGATTGTTTTTGTCACCTAGTATATAAGTGCTAAAAAAGTGAACTCGATAGCTGCTAAATTAGGAAACTTGGTGTCTATGAGTGATTTTCGAAAATTTCAAAAAAATTTTGAGAACGAACATCTCGAGCGTTTTTCACCAAATTCAATCCTAACCATTCTTGTCATCTAGTGTATTTGTGCAAAAAATTTTAGCTCGATACTTCTAAAAATGCGAATGTTGGAGGTTTAACAAATTTTTTATGAAAATTTAAATTTTTTTTTAAACCAAACCTTTAAAGCGATTTTTATGAAATTCAGTATCATTTTTCATTGTTATTGAATGTATCGTCACTAAAAAATTCAGCTCGATAGATGCAAAATTACAAAAGTTAGAGAACTTACAAATTTTCTGTGGAAAATTAAATTTTTTTTTGAAACCGAATCTCTTGAGCGATTTTCTCAAATTCAATCTCTACTGACTTTATTATAAAGTGTATCTGCACATAAAATTTCAGGGTGATAACTGCAAACGCCCTACAAACATTTTACAAAAAATTCGAAGTCCCGCCAAATTGACAATTATGTTGCAATTTCCAAGAAATGTGCACTGAGTACAGGGACACACATGGTCTACTTGTATTCTTCTTTTTTTGAGGAATCAAACAGTTTTCGTTTGATTGGTCTCCGAAGGAGCTGTTTCATCGATAAAATTTATGAGATTCGTGGTATTTTTTTAATTTAAAATTTTAAATTTGAATTTGAACGATTACCGACTGTCGGTAAGACAAATTTATACCATTTCATGGTAAATAAAATTTGGGCGGGTGATTTTCTCATGATAAAACAGAGGCACGATGATTTATGAAAATTGACCGTAAATTATATATCGCCGTCGATAAAGTAGTTTCCTGACGGGCGGAATTTTTTGCTGACAATCTTATGGCAATGTAAATGATCAGTTTTTTTTAGTTTTAATTATGTTTTTGTGGTATTTAATGTAAGTTACAGAATAATTGTGATGGATAGAAAAATTGTCGATATTAAAAACTTAAGTTAATCGAATATTTCAATTTAGTTCACTATTTTTAAGGATATATAAACTAATATATAAATTTTTTTCTGTATGTGCTTTTCTTCAATTTCCCATTTTCTGTATCCTTTTAAGACCCTTATTTCATCTATTTATATCGCAGATCGACAATTTTTCGATTCAAATTCATTTTTATTCAATTTTTCATAGCTTTGTTTTTCTTTCATTATACGAGCGACGTGGCACCTCGTGTCAATGATATTAAAATAAAAAAACCGAATTAGATGTACTGTTCGCCATCAGCACGTGTGTTGACATTTGAAACAAATTTTTTATTCCAGTAATTGCCTTTCTAGTACGTCACTGTTCTTAAGGGGTTGTATCTGGTAGTAAAAATTCGAAAACAAAATTACTTTTTTGAAAAATAACGTTTTTTCGAAAGTGTTGTACGATCTTATTAATAATCCCGGAAAATTTCAAAGTTTCAAAATTTCAAATTGCAAAATTTTAAAGCAGAAACTGTCCCATCGTTTACTCTGAAATTTTTGCAATTTTTTCTGGATGAGTAAATGTGGGGGAAGGGTGTCCAAAATGATCCGCGTAGGTAAAATGATCTCTAATGATTTTATCGAATCAACTAGCTTTATCTAGCAAACCGGTTTAGTTTGGTCAATTTTGTGCATCGTGCTTAAGAAGGTCGCTGGGGGCAAAACGATCCCACGCCGTGTGTACAAAATGATCCCCGGATCATTTTACCCCATTAAATTTTACTTTGTTGTAAATTAATTAGTGACGTTTTTAGTGTTTAAATGTAAGATTCTGTCTTTTTATAATAAAATAAAATGAAAATATGTCAAATTATTTTAATTCAGTAGTTAGGTACTCAAGGATCATTTTACTCCATGGGGAATCATTTTATCCCATATGGGGGCAATCGTTTTGACCATATGATGGTGAAAAGTGTTTTTTTTTGTAGAACTCTTAGTGAATATCAAAAACTTGAAAATTAAAAGTTTAAATACTTATTAGAATCGTACAAGCGTTATTAGTTAAATAATTACGATTTCACTATATTTTGATGAATGGAAAAGTATTTTTTCATCGAGAGGATCATTTTGGACACCTTTCCCTCAATATCTGATCGAAGAACTTTACACCTCGATGCTTATTTTTGATTTGCAATTATTCAGTATAAATCAAGACTCTACCTTTCAACACTCAACATTTTGATTTGACATTGCGAATAATAATTTAATTAATCACAAGATAAACTAATATATACGTGAATTTTACATGAACTTTGGCTTCAACTCTGTAATAATTATATAGTTTGACACACAAAAATTACTAAATTATTTTCTAATTGCGATTTTTCGAAAAAAAAAACAAATTTTCTCAAATTTCTTTCAATTGATCCCCTTAATGTTTGATCCCGTATGTTTGATCGCCATTTTCTTCTTCTCCATAATAATGAGTATACACAAATGTCCACGAGATAAGATTCGAGATGAGTCTCGCGTTATCGCTTATGCATGGCCTCTGCAAAGGAGGGAAATTAATTGTCTCTTTTTGTGCGATTCTCAAACGTTCATGATTCCCACATGAGGTATATATATATATATATAGAATTCAGTCGTTTTTGAAGAAACATTCGTCAGAGCGCTGGACGACGCTGCAGTTATTTTCTGCCTCACTTTTATTCTCTGTTTATTAATTTGTTAATTAATTGTAAATTAATTGTAAGTAAATTAGTAAGTAAATAATTGCGACTGGAGAATTCTTTTGTCAGGCAATCTCATTTTTCTATATTTTCGTGTTTGGGATTACAGAATTGTCGAATTGTGGCAGAACTGCGAGAAATGACGGCACTAAATTTGCAGACACTAGTTTGTATCACCGGATTCATAATGGCGATACACTTTTATTGCGATGGTGAGTTATAATGATTAATTTGTCGAGAAATCCTCGATTTTTTTGAAATTCGAATGTTCCTAAAAAAAAAATATATATATATATATATATGGGTTAAAACGCCAATTATGGACGTCGGATCCGGCCTCACCCCCTCAGATCTTTTCGCATTTTTTTTACCTGAAAGGCCTCATTGAAAAACACATTCCCAAATTTTTTCAGATTTTTTCCCCCATAACTTTCGCAGTTATTACATGTTTTATTCATTATGACTTGCCATCTTCCACCACAATAAATTTTTTTTCAAAAAATAGGTTTTTTGCGTGAAAATGTCTCAGCTTTTCAAAAAAATATTGTTTTTTTTGTTTATGCTCTTGGAAAGCTCTTGAAGTTGAGCTTAAAGTCTAAAAAGCTGTTTTTTTGGCCGTTGCCCAAATTTTGAAAAAATTTTAAATATTTTTTTCGCGAAGCTGAGTCAATTTTACATAGAATATGTATTTTCCGAGATGGGTTCTCCATAAACATACGAGAAATGAATGAATGAACAAAAATTGATTTTATTCATTTTTTTTTGCCATTTTCCGTTACGATAATTTTTTTTTTTTAATACGCTTTTTGAGTAAAAAAGTCTCAGCTTTCTAAAAAAAATATTGTTTTTCCGATAATGCCTGTGAAAAGCTCGCAAAATCGAATTTTTAATCTAAAACGTAGTTTTTTTGCCATGGCCCATATTCTGAAATTTTTTCCATGCTTTTTTCGAAAAGCTGAGAAAATTTTACATCACATATATGTCATTTTCAAGGTGGGTTCTAAATAAACACACGAGAAATGAATTAATAAACACTTTTTAATTAATTTTCTCGTTTGTTTCTCGTATGTGTATTTAGAACCGACCTTGTAAATGAGATATGTTATGTAAAATTTTCTCAGCTTTTCGAAAAAAACATGGAAAAAAAATTCAAAATACGGGCAATGGCTAAAAAACAGCTTTTTAGATTTAAAACTCGATTTTGAGGGCTTTTCATAGGCATCATCGGAAAAGCAATATTTTTTTGGAAAGCTGAGACTTTTTTACTCAAACAAAGTATTTTTTCAAAAAAAATTTATTGTAACGGAAGATGGCAAAAAAAAATGAATAAAATTAATTTTTGTTCATTCATTCATTTCTCGTATGTTTATGGATAACCCATCTCGGAAAATAGATGGTCCATGTAAAATTGTCTCAGCTTTTCGAAAAAAATATTGAAAAAGTTTTCAAAATTTGGGCAACAGCCAAAAAACAGCTTTTTAGACTAAGCTCAATTTTAAGAGCTTTCCAAGTGCATAAACAAAAAATAATTTTTTTTTTTTAGCTGAGACATTTTCACGCCAAAAACCTATTTTAAAAAGTTTTTTCTATTGTGGTGGAAGATGGCAAGTCATAATGGATAAAACGAAAATGGTAAAACTAAGGTAATATTTAGGGAGGTATTGACATACTGTCCCCTATTTCCCAGAATGCAATGCGCTGGCTACCGGGTTCACGCGTTTGGCCACAGATGGCGCGCAAGTGCGCGCTCCCCTTGCCCCGCACCGCAGCTAGCGTGGCGCAGCGGTAAAGCGCTCGATTGGCACCCAGACGACCAGGGTTCGAATCCCGCTCCAAACATTTCTTTTTCTTCTTTCTCAATGTTTATTGCCCCTAAACACTTCACAATCATTATTCAAATGAAAAAATGAATTTTTTGAGCTTTTTCCACATTTTTATTAAGAGCAGCGTTATAATTTAAGGAATTTTTTTTTATTTCCAAAAAAAATTCAAAAAAGTACTAAAAATTTGTCAAGTTTACTTTTCTCACTATTTATCAGGATTGCGTAAAACCTGTTGCTTCGATTTTTTTTTGCTAAAACATCTTAATACTAGAAACTTGAAGCTCAAAAATGCTTTTTTTAAGACCTCGATACGACCATTTTTGAAAAACAGGAGAAAAAGGGCTATTTATGGTTTTTTAGAAAATCAAGGGCTAAATTAAAAATATTGGCAAAACGACTAATGTTGAGCGTGACTTTTACAGCTCAATATACCTACAAAAACCCTGTAAAGTTTCAATTTGATCTATCGAACGGTTTTTTGTTTCAAGCAATCAAATTTTTGAAAAAAATTAAAGGATCATGTTTATGCCCCTAAACGTCATAATCATTATTAAAGAGAAGACATTTTTTTTTTAGCTTTTTCCACATTTTTATCGCAAACAGCGTTTAAATGTATGGAAATAAATGTGGAAGAATTTTTGAATTTTTTTTGGAAATTGAAAAAAAAAGAATTCCTTAAATTATAACGCTGCTCTTAATAAAAATGGAGAAAAAGCTCAAAAAATTCATTTTTTCATTTTAATAATGATTGTGAAGTGTTTAGGGGCAATGAACATTGAGAAAGAAAAAAAAAATGTACGGAGCGGGTATCGAACCCTGGTCGTCTGGGTGCCACTCGAGCGCTTTACCGCTGCGCCACGCTAGCTGCAGTATGTGGCAAGGGGAGTGTGGCGCGCGCATCCGCAATTGCACCTGGTCCTTTCTCGTAAACGACTGGTCACCCAGCGTTTCGTATATATAACAGTTCCAAGCTTCCAGACTCTACCACCACCGGCGCGTCTGGGGCAGGGTACAGTTGCATAGCCCTACTGATGAGTCTGCACTGTACCCGAGACGAAACGCTAAGAGGATCCTCCTCTATATTTTTCGTTGAAGAATATCTAGAGGGATCTTCTTTACCAACCTCCTTCCTTCCTGACCGACTTACGAGAACTGGACCAACGAACATACGTTCATGTACGCTTCAACTCAAACGCGCAACGCGCTTAACGTACGAGACCGACCAGGATCTCTACAGGAGCGCGCACTTGCGCGCCATCTGTGGCCAAACGCGTGAACCCGGTAGCCAGCGCATTGCATTCTGGGAAATAGGGGACAGTATGTCCATACCTCCCTAAATATTACCTTAGTAAAACTAGACGGGATACGACATGTAATAATTGCGAAAGTTAGATTGGAAAAAATCTGAAAAAAATTGGGAATGTGTTTTTCAATGAGGACTTTCAGCTAAAAAAAATGCGAAAAGATCAGAGGGGGTGAGGCCGGATCCGACGTCCATAATTGGCGTTTTGACCCATATATATCCGCAAACGAATTGGTATATTTGGAAATATTATTAATCTTCCGTGGTCACACTGGGTCAAAACGACCCCAAGACTACTTTTCTTGTTTCTCCTTTATGATTTTTTTTTTGAATATATAGTCATGTATCACATATTTCACATATTATTAGCATGGTATTATATATTTATTCCTTCCAATAAGATACAAAGTCTGCCGTTAGAAAAGGGACTATCTTTTTAATGAACATTTAAAAAATGAATTTCTCACCATATTCTTGAATCTCTTGAGCTATTTTTTATTGTTCGTTGTTCCATAAACAATTTCAAAATTCGAAAATTTCAGCAAAACCCACAGAAATAGCGGCACTAAATCCGAGCGTAAAATTGGCCCGGACGGTGATACAAATATTTAGCAAACGTGAGTTACCATGAATATATTTTTCAATATTTTTAAAAATTTCGAATGCTCACCAAACAAGTAATACACCTGCGATATTTTGAAAAATAAAACGGAATTGTTTTTGCGATGATAAAAAATATTTCTTTCGTGCCTCTACAATAAAAAATAAACAAATAAAAAATAAAAACGAGATAACGGTTTTTGTTCAAAGGAGCGAAGCACCTAATATATCGCAACATTACATGATGTAACAATTTTTCAGAATCGTCTTATTTGCGCATCCATTATTTTTTGTAATTTAAATGAAATACAGTTAAAAATGATAATTTAATACAAAAATGCAATTTAATTTGTTTTTATAGTTTTCTCGGATTCAAGTATTGGAACGAACGTTGGGGGACACAAAATTGAATTTTTTATCTCATCGAAAGCGGTATGATTTACAAGTAAAAATGTAACGAATGGTATTCACGAATAATTGATTTTGACAATGCATATGCGATAAATTGAAAAATAAAAAAAAATGGCACGAAATTTATACGCGAACATTCGCAAAAATCAACTTAAAAAAATAGCTCCCTTATTTTATCCTTTTCATGAGGATATCTTTGTGATTGGTAAATACGTTCATTGCTGAAACTGATAGCTGATAAATTACGACAATCGAGGGCGCGAGAATTGTTCAAAAAATTTAAAAACTCCGCAAAATATAAATCAATTTAGGATTCAAATTTGTCGACTAGTGAGATATGGTGCTAAAATTATTGGAAAAATCAATTTAGATACTGCGATAGTTTGCTATTGAACTTGGTCGTGATCAATAGAAGACGATATTCAATGGAAATTACCAAATCATAATTAACGATATTATTTCAAAATAATAAACAACAATATTATAATTCTTAATTATACTGGCATCAAAGATCAATATTTTTAATGTTGCGTTATGCATATCGATTTTTTTCTCCTTATTTACAAAATTGCAGAAATTCACGCAAATTTGAATCCTTCACCATCGTTCCATCGTTCACGTAAACTTTATTTATTTAAAATAAACGGCCAAATTAATTGACATTCGTGATCATGAAATAGACGTTTGGAAGACGATGAAAAACGATTTTAATTAGCATGATTTTGATTTTCCATCAAATACAAAGCTCGACTGGCAAGCCAGCGTGAATGAATGTAATCAACGAGGAGGTCATTTGGCTAATCTAATGGATAATGACGAAATCAAAGCACTGAAGGAAGCATTGAAGTATCATGATCTCAGGGAAAAGAAATTTTGGATATACACTTGCGCTGACGGGTAATTGTATCGTGTCAATTATTATTTTACTCATCATTATTGATATTGCTTCCTCATAAAGGAAGCTTTGTTTTCGCGAAAAAAATTTTTTTCGCAATTTTCATTTCAGTATGTTCAAAATGTCCCAAAACGTCGAGAAATCACATTTAGAAAAAATGTCCGGACGTGTGTGCGTGTGTGGGTGTGAGTGTGTGTGTGTGTGTGTGTGTACGCTTCGTGCTTTCCTTAAAATGAATATGTCTGGAGAACGCTTTTGGTATACAAGTAGACTACGTATGTCCCTGTTGTAAGTGCAATTTTTTTTTATATTGCAAAATAATTGTCTATTTGGCTGGATTTTGTATTTTCTGTAAATTGTTTGTTAGTCGTCTAACTTTCGTAATTTTGCAGTTACCACTCTGAAATTTTATGTCCAGATACACTTTATAATAAGGACGGTTGGGATTGAATTTGGGAAAAATCGCTCAAGAGGTTCGGTTTGAAAAAAAAAATTAATTTTTCGCAAAAAATTTGTAAGTTCTCTAACTTTTGTAATTTTGCATCTATCGAGCTGAATTTTTTTGTGACGATCCACTCAATGACAATGAAAAATAATACCGAATTTAATAAAAATCGCGTGAGGGGTTCGGTTAATTTTTTTTGTTTTTAAAATTTCCATAAAAATTTTGTTAACGCTGTAACATCCGCATTTTTAGAAGTATCGAGCTAAAACTTTTTGCACAAATACACTAGATGATAAGAATGGTTAGGGTTGAATTTGGTGAAAAACGCTCGAGATGTTCGTTCGCAAAAAATTTTTTGAAATTTTCGCAAAATACTTGTTAACACTAAGTTTCCTAATTTAGCAGCTATCGAGTTCACTTCTCTAGCACCAATACACTGGATGACAAAAGCAATTAATAATGTAATTGAACGGAATTGCTAAAAAATCATGCAAATTAGAAATTTGCACATATAGCTTCTTCATTTGTTTCCGTCGTTCGTGGAGCTTCCTTTATGAGGAAGCCATGATAATAAACACACATGTCATAAAGATGGTCAAGGAGATCCTCATAAAGGAAGGTTGACGAACGACGGAAAAAAATGAGGAAGCTATGTGCAAATTTCTAATTTGCATGATTTTTAGACTTGCTATTGCTCTGTGCAACATCTCTAATGGGTATAGATTCATTTTATCGTACTGATGAATTCGGAAAATGGGGAAATCGCAATGCGTCACCAAAATTAAGAGAAGGCACCTGAACTCATTTTAATCCCCCAGCGAAAATGTAAACATTCATTGTAAAAAACATTTACGATCCTCTGAATCCGTAAGATAAGGAAAAACAAAAATTGAACGATCAATGTTTCAAATTTGAAAATTCAAGGAAAATTTCTGAATCTTTCGCACATGTACAATGAAGTAGGTTAATCATCGCTAAGAAGCATCATTGATTGCTCATTTTTTGAATTAAAAAAACGTTGACATTATATGCATTTGGTGTGTCAGAAGCTGAAGATATTTATTCACCCCATCGAAGATTATTTTCAAAAATTATACTTTCATGATTTTAGCTCGGGAGGTTATTGCCATGGCGAGTGCACGGAGGTATCCCTACAAACGGATAATCGCCTTGCGGTGATTCCTTTCTACGGTGATGAATGCACTCGGAAGAAGAGATACATTTGCGAAGAGGAAATCCATCAGAATCACTGAGTTCTCATGATCGATTGCACTATCGTTGATACGTCGATGAAACGACGATGAATAAAATAATTTCTGAGATTTATGAAAACAAGATTTTGTTTACTCAATCATCAATGATGCGACTATTGTAATTTTGTTTTATTTTCATGTGTATAAAACTTCAAAAAGTTGAAAATTTGAATACCCGTAGTAAAAAACTCCATTCGTCGCCATTGAAAAATCCCCATTCATTCCCCATTGCCAAAATAACCAATGGAGATGAATGCCGAATTGCCTAAGGGGATTTTCGCCATTGAATTCCCCATTTGAAACGGAATGGGGATTATCTAATGGGGATTCAATGGAGACAATCCCCTTAGGCAATTCGGCATTCATCCCCATTGGTTATTTTGGCAATGGGGAATGAATGGGGATTTTTCAATGGCGATGAATGGAGTTTTTACTATACGAAAGAATCTCCATTGCTGTTCGCCACTCATTCCCCATTGCCCACAAAACCAATAGATATTAATGCCGAATTTTCTAAGGACATTTTCGCCATTAAATTCCCCATTTGAAACGGAATGGGGATTATCCCATGGGGATTCAATGGAGACAATCTCCCAAGTGAATTCGCCATATTCACCTCTATTGGTTTTTGTGGGCAATGGGGAATAAATGGGATCATCAATGGAGATTCTTTCATATGATTGCTATATATACATGGAATTACGCATTAAATAATCAAGTAAGTTATCAGTAACCAAGGTTAATCATAATGCTAATATTAGCATAACGACCAATAATTATATCATATATCATATATAGCAATCATATAGCAATCATATATATATATATGTATATATATATATATTACATTTAATAGAAATTATTGAAGCTCAGAATTGAGAAAATAGATTGTAAGTGTATTCAGATGACGATTGATAATGAAAGTATATACGTTTCTCCTCTCACAAATCGAGTTGAGAGGGACTGATAAAATTATGTGTATATGTTAAAAATAAACGGTTTTAAAAATCATTTATCCCAAACGTACGCGCACTTGATGAGCAGTACATAATATATTTTTTTTTAATATATTATATAATATTTTATTTTAAACTATTATATTATATTTTAAACTGATTGACCATCGATATAATCATCAGCATTTATTACAATTGAAGAAAATATTTGGTTCATATATGAGAATCAGCGACATCTACTCTTACTTAATTTTATTAATTCACCGCCGTTTGAGAAATATCGCATTCGGAAAAATTCTCATCGATCGATGGGTTCAATTGTTCTGCATTGAACCTCGAATATGGATTGCAACATCGTTAACGAATGCTGCTCATCATTCGATCAGTCGTCAATGAAGTGACATTATTGATAAATGTTGATCATTGTATAATTCGTAGTTACTTATTATTCAATGGGTATCCTTGGTAAATGCTGATCATTTCATCGTTAGCCGCATTTGGGTTCCAATGAACATCTGTGGGAAATGCTGATCTTTCAGTTCATCCGCATTGACTTTCCAATGGACATCATTGGGTAAAGCGGATCATTTCGTTCATCAGCATTTACCTTCCCATGGACACCATTGGGCAATGCTGATCGCTCGATACATCCGCATTGGCTTTCCAATGAGCATCATTGAGTAATGATGATCATTCGATTCATCCGCATTGGCTTTCCAATGAGCATCATTGAGTAATGATAATCATTCGATTCATCCGCATTTGATGTTCAATGGATACCCATTCACTGATCAATGGTCAGCCCTGTACGCCATTGACAAATGCGGAAATCTCAATGGGTCCCCATTCATTGTCCAATGGAGTCGTATGAGGACCATTGGTTGCCATTGGCGATTCAATGGAGTTTTTTACTACGGGTATATTTCTGCGTATGTATTTTATTTTTATACTCAGTCAAAAAATTAAAGGAACAGCAAAATTTTCGAGATTTTTCAGCGATTTTCCAAAGGCTGTAACTTTGCGAATTTTGGTCGTAAATTTTATTTTAAAAAGCATTTTGAACCTTGAATCTTCTAGTTTTGGAATCTTGAGTCAAAAAAATGTTGTGGGCATCACCCTCGAAGCAGTCGAAAGAAATATCACGGTAAAAATGTTCTCGAAATTTTTGCTTTTTTCAAAACAGTCGATGGGCCCCAACGAATTTTTTTCGAGCTCAACTAATCTATGGATCGTTTAGCCGGATTCTTTGGCTTTAATTTGCTTTTTTTGTTTTGTTTTGCGATTGAACAAGAATTTGTCTTTTTTTTTTAATCTTCGACATCTCTGGAACTACTGATCGTACAGCGAGTAAACGGTGGGTTTCGGAAACTTAAATCTACCCTCTATAAGTGCCTGTTACCGTCATAAACAAAAAAAATTGTTTCCATGCTTAATTTTGACTTGAAAAAGTCCAAAAAATAGCTCTTTCTCTTGTTTTAGAAAATCTACCACAACTTTGCAGATATTGCGAAAAATACCAATGTTTTAAGGTTCTTTTTTAGCTCAATAAACACCTAAAAATCATGCCAATTTTCAAAACAATCGGTTGAGCCTTTTTTTGTGACCGAGTCATCAAACTTTTAGAAAAATTGAAGGAACACGTTTATTGATCCTTAAAGATCAATTAATCAATAGTGTTAAAAATGAAAAAAAAAGTTTTTCTTTATTTCGCTCAAATTTGCACATTTCGAAAATGCACAATTCGAAAAAAAATTTTTTTTTTTCGAAATTTTATAATTTTTTTTTTAATTTGAAAAAACAAATTTATTGGCATTTTTTTCAAAATTTTATTTCGATATTTATTAAATATTGAATGCAATATTGGGAAAAAAATGCCAATAGAATTTTTTTCTTCGAAATTTGGATTTTTTTTAGCTTTCAAAAAAAGTTATAAATTTGCCATATTTTCAAAAAAAAAAAGAGAGAGCGTTATTACGATAAAAAAAAAAGAAGTCACGCGCCAGCTTCGAACTCGCCGGTAAAAACCCAATAACGACCGAGATAATTTCGATGAAGAGGAAAAATTTGCTAAATACATTTTTTCAAACGCAAACACAAGTGTCGGCAAGCGATGGATAGAATATCGTAGTTTTTTTTTCGTCAGGCACAGAAGAGTTCACCCATGTAGAAATAAAATATATATACCAAAATATATTCCACGTTTCCAGTTATTCGAAGATTTATATATATGAAAATATATTTCCAGCGTACTTCAAATATACTTGAAATATATTCATTCAGTTTCCCTCCGTGAATGCGACACAGTGGGGTGGAAAATGGAGAGCAACCCCAAATACAGGGTGGGTTAATCTAGGAGCCGGAGACTAGGCTGTGCTGAAGGGTAAAAATCTCTGTCGCATTGAATAACGAATTTTTTTTGAATTACAATAAACACATCATTGAGGAATAAGTAAATAAAATCTTATCTCCACAATTCTCAGAAATTATTTTATTGCCCTCCGGACGTAAAAGTGCCGTTTTACGCCCACTTCGTGGGCTTAAAAGGCACTTTACGCCGTCGCCGTCGGGCGATAAATAGTACATTATGTCCTCGGGTCATAATGTACTATTATTCATCGTCGTTTCATCGACGTATCAACGATAATACAATCGATCAAGAGAACTCGACGATTCTGATGGATTCACTTTTCGCAAATGTATCTCTTCTTCGGAGTGCATTCTTCACCCTTGAAAGCCTTCACCTCAAGGCGATTATTCCTTTGTAGGGATATCTCCGTGCATCCGCCATAGCAAAAATTTGCCGAGCTAAAATCATGAAAGTATCATTTTTGAATGATCTTCGATGGGGTAAATCTTCTGATACACCAAATAGATATAAGGTTGATGTTATTTGATTCAAAAAACGACCAATCAATAATGCTTCACAGCGACGATTAACTTTCATTGTACATGTGCGAAATATTCACAAATTTTCCTTCAATTTTTGGATTTGAAACTTTGATCGTTCATTTTTAGTTTTTCCTTATGTTACGGATTCAGAGGATCGTAAATGTTTTTTACAATGAATGTTTACATTTTCACTGGGGGATTAAAATCAGAACAAGTGCCTTCTTATAATATTGTTGACATTCTCATTACGTTTTCCTCATTTTCCGAATTCATAAAAAAAAATTTTGATTTTTTAAGCTTTCACGCTCATTAAATGCAAATTTAAGAGGAAAAAAAAGAAAAACTTTTTTCAAATTTTCAACACCATTAATTGGTCTTTAAGGGTCCTTCAATTTTTCTAAAAGTTTGATGACTCAGTCACAAAAAACGGATCGACTGATTGTTTTGAAAATTGACATGGTTTTTAGATATGTATTGAGCTAAAAAAGAACCTTAAAACATTGAAATTTTTCGCAATATCTGGAAAGTTGTGCATTTTCTAAAAGAAGAAAAAAAGCTACTCTTTTGGACTTTTTCAAGTCAAAATTAAGCATGGAAACAAATTTTTTGCGTTCATGACAGTAATAGGCACTTATAGAGGGTCGATTTAAGTTTCCGAAACTCACCGCTTATTCGCTGTACGATCATCAGTTTTAGAGATATCGAAAATTTAAAAAAAAAGACAAATTTTTGTCAAATCGCTGATATCTCAGCGAAAAATGGCCGTAGAACAAAAATAAAAAAAGCAAATTGAAGCTAAAGAATTCAACTAAACGATCCATTGATTGGTTAAGCTCGAACAAAAATTTTGAAGCCCATCGACTGTTTTGAAAAAAGCAAAAATTTCGAGAAAATTTTTACCGTGATATTTCTGATGCCCACAAAATTTTTTTGACTCAAGATTCAAAAACTCGAAGATTCAAGCTTTAAAATTCTTTTTTTTTTTTAATTTTACGACCAAAATTAACAAAGTTACAGCCTTTGGAAAATCGCTGAAGAATATCGAAATTTTTGCCGTTTCTTTAATTTTTTGACTGAGTGTATATTAGGGTGGGCCGAAAATCCGCTTTTTTTGAAATTCTTTTAGCAATACCGAAAATATGGTTCATTATGCTACAAAAAAAATATGTTTGAAGGGAAAATTTTTTGAGTCAACATCCTAGGCTCGCCCAAGTTCGTTAAAGTTCAAAGGGTTGAAAAAAAAATGTTCTCGGCTTATTTTTATTGGAAATTTAGTTCTCTACAAAAAAGGTCCTTATATCAAATCATGTAGAATCGATAGTTTCTAAGATAATTGCTGTTTTAGTAAAAAATTTGTCATTTTCCTCTATATTTATACTTGTTGTGGGTAAAAAAATATTTGATAAACTTCTTATTTTATAGGAAATTCAATTCTCTACAAAAAAAGGTCCTTATATGAATTCATGTAAGATTGATGGTATCTCAGATAATTGCAATTTAGTAAAAAAAATTGTAATTTTCCTCTGTATTTACATTTTTTATGGTTACAAAATAATTGATATACTCTATATTTCGTAGGAAATTTAATTCTCTACAAAAAAATCCTCATATGAAATCATGTAGGATTGATAATTTCTAAAATAATTGCAAATTTACTTAAAAATAGTCATTTTTCTTTCTATAAATATTTTTTCTATGAAGAAAAAAATTACCTTCCCCTTTTTAATAGATTCTCTACGAAAGCAATCGTTAAGTCTATTTATTTCAATATTATATGTATATTTTGAAATTGTCGCTTATTGTAACAATTTTTATTCTTCCAAACAGATTTTTTCATAATAACAATTATAAATTGGCTACGTTTTCCGTAAGTAACATTTCCCGTGAGTTCATTCAATGGCCGGGTTCATCTAGGACTCTGTAGTTCTGCTTTTATAAGCAGAGCGTCTTACGTAAAAAGACGCCGACAAAAGACCTTTTTTGTAGAGAATTAAATTTCCAATAAGTATAACCCGAGAAAAAATTTTTTTCAACACTTTGAACTTTAACGAACTTAGGCGAGCCTAGGATGTTGACTCAAAATTTTTTCCCTTCACTCAGATTTTTTTTGTAGCTTAATAAACAATATTTTCGGTATTGCTAAAAGAATTTCAAAAAAAGCGGATTTTCGGCCCACCCTAGTGTATATTCTAGCATACCTACAGGAAAAAAATGGTTAATAATTCTATACACCATTTGTTGACACGTGTGTTTGCGTTTGAAGAAAATATTTTACAAAAATTTTTTCCTGGTATCGACATTATTTCGGGCGTTATCGTGCTTTTGCTGGCGGGTCTTCGACGAGTTTCCTGGTATTAAGGATGTATGCCCAAAATACGCAGTATGGAATTCTCTGTTGAATTTAAACTATGTTTCAGAGTGAACGATGCCACGTCGATAAAAATAAATAAAAATTGTTTACCGTATATTTTTTACAAAAATTAATGTTTTCTGTCTCATTAAAACGCGTGTTATTTGTACCGGAAGTAGCATAATCTACAAGAAAATGAGAAAAGAAAGCATGTTTTAAATGGGGCGGGGTCGAAGAGTCGACTAACCAATATTTCGAACGGCCTAAATCCCGAATTTCACGATTACGAGCGTTCGAATAACGAAGCGTCGAAATCCCGAACGCCAGAAAAGCGACAGCGGAGAGAGCCGCCCCATGCGTAAGAGAGAGAGAGATGCGCCTCCTCTCTCTCTCTTACGCATGGGGCGGCTCTCTCAACTTTCTCTTTTCTGGCGATCGGGATTTCGGCGCTTCGTTATTCTAACGCTCGTAATCGTAAAATTCGGGACTTCGGCCGTTCGAAATATTGGTTAGTCGACTCTTCGACACCGCCCCTTTTAAATGGTAGAAAAAATTTAAAAACTTATCATTAAAAACTTGGGATTTTTTACTACTGAAAGAAAAAAAAACCCCGGAGTTACCCGGGTCTTCGTTGAGTAATCTCAATAAAATGTAATCGTTCACCGGATGTGCAAAAAAACTGCTACTGCAGTCGCCATTTTTAAATGTACGTACTATGGGGATGTGGCAACGTTGGGTAGTGGATAAACAGAGTGTGCAGTAGTAATAGAGTAGTCACGGATGTAAGATCGTGAGAGTAGTAGAGCGGCGCTGTTGCCAAATTTTCTTGATATATAAATGGAATTTTCTGATTGGTTGATGGAACGGCCATTACCTCAAGTACAAAAAACTCCATTCGTCGCCATTGAAAAATCTCCATTCATTCCCCATTGCCAAAATAACCAACGGAGATGAATGCCGAATTGCCTAAGGGGATTTTCACCATTGAATTCCCCATTTGAAATCGAATGAGGATTTTCCAATGAGGATTGACTTCCCCATTTGAAACGGAATGGGGATTATCCTATGGGGATTCAATGAAGAAAATCCCCATAGGCAATTCGGCATTCACCTCCATTGGTTTTCGCAGGCAATGGGGAATGAATGGCGATAATCAATGGAGATTCTTTCATATAGTAAAAAACTCCATTCGTCACCATTGAAAAATCGCCATTCATTCCCCATTGCCAAAATAACCAATGGAGATGAATGCCCAATTGCCCAAGGACATTTTCGCCATTGAATTCCCCATTTGAAATCGAATAGGAATTTTCCAATGAGGATTGACTTCCCCATTTCAAACGGAATAGGGATTATCCCATGGGCATCAGTCGGCAAGAACTCCTTGCATGGATTTTCTGGACACCGACTTCCGCTAATATTCCGTGCTCACACTCGTCTAGATAAGCATACTCTTCGCATAATCCGTATGGGAGTTCAGCGGGTTGCCGTCCTGCGACATCTCGCGCCAAGTCTCGGAACTAACGCGACGCAGTTTCCAATGGACATCTTTGGGTAATGCTGATCATTCAGTGCATCCGCATTTACTTCCCAATGGACATCATTGGGTAAAGCTGATCATTTCGTTCATCAGCATTTGCCTTCCAATGGACACCATTGGGCAATGCTGATGGCTCGGTCCATCAGCATTTGCTTTCCAATGGGCATCATTGAGTAATGGTGATCATTCGGTTCATCCGCATTTGCTGTCCAATGGACGTCATTGGGCAATGGTGACTTTTCAATGGATATCCATTCACTGATCAATGGTCGTTCCTATACGCCATTGAAAAATGCGGAAATCTCGATGGGTCCCCATTCATTGTCCAATGGAGTCGTATGAGGACCATTGGTTGCCATTGGCGATTCAATGGAGTTTTTTACTACGGGAACGAATAGATGTACTGCGGAATTGACTGTGCATACATCCTTAATTTAAAAAAAAGACTTCGACGACTTCAAGACGAAATAAACATAATATTCTAGGTGCAAAGAAACACATTTCACTGACATGATTCACCATGAGCCCAAATTCAGTACTAATAAATGGGCAAGACAGTGATAATTACTGAAGTGTCCAGTAATACTCATATATTATTGGACTGGTTACTGTACTTTTTATTGCTTATTTTCCTTAACTTTTTAAAAAACATTTAACTTTTGAAAAAAAATATATCTTTAATATGTTTGAGATATATGAAGAGTCGTGACGTTGCCTCGCGAAAAGCGGAATTTTCAGTCATTGGAACTGATTACTGAAGTTAATAGTTGGCGTGCAAATAGATCAACTGGTCACCCCTCCTAACAGTGGCCGTAGTCAATGGTGCTCCATTTTGAGGGGTTGATCGCTGATGACGCATCTTTATAAGTACTGATAACCGATGATATATAAATGGGATCGTATCGAGTTACCTTCACTTGAGTCTTTACAACGTGGCTGGTACATTCCTACTACTGCGACAAACTCATTGTAAGTAATAGCCTCAAACACCGACACAGTATATGGGGTATTCCTACTGAAATTTTTAGGTCTGAACCCGGACCCTCTTGAATAATTATGAAATATTTTTTCCGAAAAGTATTCTGAAAAAGAAGAAACACGTATTTTTTTTGTTAAGGCCGACAATTGATATTTTTCGTCGTACGATTTTAGTAAAAAATCCGAATTTTTCACTGTTTCTCTACCCTAAACACGTAGTATCTTGATAATTCGAGATCCTATTGAAAAACGCTTCAGACAAAACTTGTTCGTTATAAAACGAGTAAAACAATTTAATTGATACTTGAAAAAAAAATTGTGGGCACACAAAAGTTTGTTTTTACTTCATAAAACATAAAAAAACGTTTTTTCAGCAAGTACGCCACCTCGAATTATAAAATTAAAAAATTGTAAAAATTCTATAGGAAATCACGAAATTTCAAAGACCAGAATGAGAATGGCAAGATCAAAATTCGCAAAGCTACAGCGAATCGAAGTTTCGTCTTGAACTTATTTTTGAGGCAGATCATGCAGAACTATATATTCTCGAAAAATCATAAACAGAAATACATTTGAATATTTATTTAATTGTACATACGTATATTATTTAAGAATATACGTATGTATAATTAAATATTACGTATATTAGGTATATTATTTCATACTTGTATGAAATAATCTACGTATGTATAATTAAATAAATATTCAAATGTATTTCTGTGTATAATTTTTCGACAACATATAGTTCTGCATGATCTGGCTCGAAAATGAGGTCGAGACGAAACTTCGATTGCCTGTAGCTTTGCGGTTTTTGATCTTGCCATTCTCATTCTGGTCTTAAAAATTTTGTGATTTCCTATAAAATTTTTACAATTTTTTTATTTTATAATTCGAATTTTTTTATAATTTAAAATTTTATAATTTTATAATTTAAAACAAACTTTCGTGTGCCCACAATTTTTTAAAAAAATATCAATTGTTTTACTCGTTTTATAAGGAACAAGTTTTGTCCGAAGCGTTTTTCGATATGATCTCGAATTATCAAGATACTACGTGTTTAGAGTGGAGATTTAATGAAAAATTTGGATTTTTTTTCTAAAGTCGTACGACGAAAAATATCAATTCTCGGCCTTGACAAAAAAATACGCGTCTTTTCTTTTTCAGAATACTTTTCGGAATTTTTTTTTCATAATTATTCAACAGGGTCCGGGTTCGGACGTGAAAATTTCAGCGGGAATACCCCATATACATATGTTGGAATCAGAGTTGTATGAAAATAGTAATGTAAAAGTAATTCATTACCCATTAGTTTAAACAATGTGTATTGGACAAGTATTTCATTACAAATTACAATTTAAAAAAAAAGTAATTTGCAGTGGAGAATATTCCATTACAAATAAAAAAATTGCCGTGCTCGTTAGGGCGATTTTTTTTTTACTTTTTTTATTTTTTTCACTCCCCACCTAAAATATTATTGCATATGTCTGAAAGAAACTACCCTGAAAGTTACAGCCCTTAATATTAATATTAAGGACTCGCCCTTCGCGCGAAAAGATTTCCCATCTAAAATACACGTAAATAAAAAACTTTTTTCTTCAAATTGCTATAACTCCGCGGCATTTTATGCTATCATATTGTCCTTGGTCGCAATTTACACAGAATTGAACGATCTTCAAAAGTGTCCTCAGCAGCGTAAGTGTAATTTACACTGGTGAGATGGTACGAGTCACTAAAGTTGATTTTGACCTGCACTTCTCGTTTTTTTGCTGTTGTTTTCGAAATTATCAACGTTATCGAAAAATTGCAAAGGAAAGTTTTGTTGGAAATTTAATTTCCTACAGAAAAAGTCCTTTAGACCTACTTGCGAAAATTGATATTTCTTGAGATATTGGACCTTAACTTGGTTTTGGTATACAATTTTTATGGTTTATTGAACCAAAAGTTTCAATTTTTTGATATTCTATATCATATCACCATATCACATATCATATCACCAGTCGCGAAATGATATGGAATATCAACAATTAAGAACTTTTGGTTCGATAAACCGTAAAAATTTTATACCGCAAATAAATTAAGGTTCAATATCTCAAGAAATATCAATTTGCTCAAGTAGGTCTAAAGGACCTTTTTTGTAGGAAATTAAATTTCCAACAAAACTTTCCTTTGCAATTTTTCGATCACGCTGATCATTTCAAAAATAACAGCAAAAAAACGAGAAGTGTGGGTCAAAATCAACTTTAGTGACTCGTACCATCTCACCAGTGTAAATTACACTTATGCTGCTCAGGACACTTTTGAAGACCGTTCAATTCTGCGTAAATTGCGACCAAGGACAATATGATAGCATGAAATGCCGCGGAGTTATAGCAATTTGAAGAAAAAAGTTTTTTATTTACGTGTATTTTAGATGGGAAATCTTTTCACGCGAAGGGCGAGTACTTAACATTAATATTAAGGGCTGTAACTTTCAGGGTAGTTTCTTTTAGACATATGCAACAGCATTTTAGGTGGAGAGGGATGAAAATTAAAAAAAGTCGAAAAAAAAATCGCCCTAGTGCTCGTATTAAAAACTTGCACATTGCTGTCTCATTATTTTATTTCGCTCACTAAAATTTCATCCACAATTATCACAAATGATCCGTAAAGTTAAAAAAAAGAACATGCACATTATTTAGGGATTCAATGAAGCGACAAATTTTGTATCAGTAACTTGTAATTTTTATTAGATTGCTTATAATTATGGGTAACAGCGTGTAAAAGCAAGTTCAATATAAAGTTGGATTATTTTTGGGGTTGAGTACATTTTCGTACTTCATATTTAACGATAAACTGTCTGTTTTTTTGTTTCTATTTTTTAACTTTATGGATCATTTGTGATTATTCGGATGAACTTTTAATGAGCGAAATAAAATAACGAGACAGCATTGTGCAAGTTTCTAATACAATTTTTCTATTTGTAATCGAATATTCTCCACTGCAAATTACTTTTTTTTATTTGTAATGGTAAATGCATCCATTACACATTACTTTTTGTATTTGTAATGGGACATGCATCCGTTACACATTACTTTTTTTATTTGTAATGGAACAGGCATCCATTACACATTACTTTTTTGAAGTGTAATGGAACGGGGATCCATTACATATTATTACCTTTGCTTCCTCATAAAGGAAGCTTTGTTTTCGTGAAAAAAAAATTTTCGCGATTTTTATGCCAATATGTTCAAAATGTCCTAAAACATCGAGAAATCATATTTAGAAAAAATCTCCGGATGGATGTGTGTGTGTGTGTGTGTGTGTATCCTGAGTTTCAGATGTAAATAATTAATAACTCGAAAACGCTTCGAGCTATCAAGCTAAAATTTGGCACACTTGTGGAGAACGAATTGCTCTTGATTATGAAAAAAATTTTGTTTTAATTATAACGGGTGTTGCGATTTTATCGACTTTTTTCGTTTTTGCAAGAATGGTGTAAGCGCTCTAACATCTGCAATTTTCAAGATATTGGACTCAAACTTTATACAGAATTAGTATAGCTATTGAGGTTGTTTGGTATTGAATTTGGCGAAAATCTATCGGGGGATTAAAATTTTATGGAATTTTGAATTTTTTGAAAAATAGCCTAAACGCTCTAACTTGTGCAATTTTTAAGATATTGTACTGAAACTTTGCACAGAGCTAATGTTGCTATCGAGGTTGTTCGTTATTAAATTTGGCAAAAATCCATCGAGGGATTAAAATTTTATGAAATTTTTAATTTTTTGAAAAATAGCGTAAGCGCTCTGACTTGTGCAATTTTTAAGATATTGCACTGAACCTTTACACAGAGCTAATTTAGCTATCGGGGATGTTCGTTATTAAATTTGGCGAAAATCGATCAAATGCTTAAATTTTTATTTAATTTTTAATTTTTATAAAAGAAGCGTAAACGCTATAACTTTTGAAATTTTTTAAATATTGCAATGAAATTTTGTGAAGAGCCAGTATAGCTATCAATGTTATTCGCTATCAAATTTGGCGAAAATCGATCGAATTTGCACATTGATTACTAATATTTTTCAATTGTTAACAAAGCTTCCTTTATGAGGAAGCCAAATTTGATCGCCATACTGTGTATTAAAGGAAGCTATGTGAACTATGGATAAAGATGAGGAAGCAATGTGCAAATTTCAATTTGTTTTATTTGTAATGGCACATGCATCCATTACACATTACTTTTTTTATTTGTAATGGTACACGCATTCATTAAAGATTATTTTTGTATTTTGTAATGATACACTTATCCATTTCGCATTATGCAGTGTAATAGGTAATAAATACAGTAATGCATTATTTACAACTCTGGTTCACATATTTTTAACATGGTATTCCAATAAAATACAAAGTCTGTCAATAGAAAAGGGCGAACTATCTTTTTTATGAATATTTGAATAATGAATTTCTCACCATATTCTTGAATCTCTTGTGCTATTTTTTATCGTTCGTTGTTCCATCAACAATTTCAAAATTCGAAAATTTCAGCAATACCCAGAAAAATGGCGGCACTACATCCGAGCGTTCCAATAAAATTGGTCCTGGCTATACAAATTTATAGCAATCGTGAGTTACCATGAATATATTTTTCAATATTTTTAAAAATTTCGAATGCTCTCAAAAAACGTAATACACCTGCGATATTTTTAAAAACAAAATGGAATTGTTTTCGTGATGATAAAAAATATTGCTTTCGTGCCTCTACAATAAAAAATTAATTAATCAAAAATAAAAGCAAGGTAAAGATTTTTGTTTAAAGAAGCGAAGAACCTGATATATCGCAACATTACATGATGTAACAATTTTTCAGAATCGTCTTGTTTGAGCATCCATTATTTTTTTCAATTAAAATGAAAAACCCTTTAAAATGATAATTTAATACAAAAATGCAATTTAATTTGCTTTTACAGTTTCCGCGGATTCAAGCATTGGAACGAAATTTGGGGGACGCAGAACTGAATTCTTTATCTCATCGAACGCGGTATGATTTACTAGTAAAAATGTAACGAATGGTATTCACGAATAATTGAATTTGACAATGCATATGCGATAAATTGAAAAACAAAAAAAAATCCGCAAAATTTGTACTCGAACATTCGCAAAAATTAACTTAAAAAAATAGCTTTCATATTTTATCCTTTTTATAGGATAGCTTTGCGAATGGTAAATATACATAAATTGCAGAAACTGATGGCTGATAAATTACGATGATTAGGCCGCGAAAATTGTTCAAAAAATCAAAAAACTCCGCTAAATATAAATCGCAATTTAGGATTCAAATTTGTCGACTGGCGAGATATGGTACTAAAATTATTGGAAAAATCAATTTAGATACTGAGATAGTTTGCTATTGAACTTGGTGGTAATCAATAGAAAACGATATTCAATGGAAATTAACAAATTATAATTAACGATATTATTTCAATATTATTTGTAGTAATAAATCGCGTGCCTAATGCCAAAAGGGCCTATAAAAGTTATAGGCCCTTTTGGCTTTGCAAAACCAAAAGGGCCTATAATTTTTTTTTTTGCGCCAATCGTTTTGCCAACATTTTCTAAGCCTAAAGACAAAAAAAAAATTTCCAAAGCCAAGAGGGCGTATGTCTCAAATTTTGGCTTTAGGACATTGAAAATTTAGTGATCTAAAGCCAAAAGGGCCTATAATTTTTTTTTTACTTTCCGCTAAGAAAATTGAAAATTTTTTTTTGAAAAAAAATCTTTTTTTTTTGAAAATGTTTTTTTTTTTATTTTTTTTTTTTTGAAATTTTTTTTTTTCATTTGGAAAAAAAAAGTTTAAATCATTTGTTATTATTTATTTGTTTCAACAATTTGTTATTGTTTATTTGTTTCAACAATTTGTTCTTATTTTTTTAAACAATTTGTTATAGTTTATTTGTTTAAATAATTTGTTATTGTTTATTTTTGAATAATTTGTTATTGATTCGGATCCACGATTGTAACAATTCATGATATAATATCGTGAATTTATCATGAATTATCATGAATACCTGTATCAAAATAGATTTAAAAAAAAAAAAATTTCTATCGTCAGTGCTTCTGATAATTCTTGGTTTAAATATTTCTGTTCCAATCTGTCGACTCTCAGTGTATCATGCAAGGTAAAAATATGCTTTAATACAAAAAGTACTTGAAATTGGTACTTGATTTTTTAAGTACTTGTACTTTAAATACTTTAAATCTCAAGTACTTAAAGTAATAAGTACCTAGTACTTTAAGTACTTCAAATATAAAGTACAAAATACATTAAGTACTTAAAGTATTAAGTACCGGCAGTACTTAAAGTACTAGGTACTTATTACTTTGAGTACTTGAGATTTAAAGTACTTAAAGTAGAAGTACTTTAAGTTTCGTTTTAATCAATAACAAATTACTTTCGTTTTAATCAATAACAAATTGTTTGAACAAATAAACAATAACAAATTCTTTAAACAAATAAAAAATAACAAATTGTTGAAACAAATAAACAATAACAAATTACTTCAACTTTTTTTTTTGCAAAAAAAAAATGAAAACAAGTCAAATAATTTAAATAAACGTTTAAACAAATTGCTTAAACAAATAAAAAATAACAAAATGTTGAAACAAATAAACAATAACAAATTATTTAAACTTTTTTTTTTCAAAAAAAAAAAAAAATTTCCAAAAAAAATGCTCTGGTATGCAATTTCTATTCAAAACTTTGAAAAATTTTGATTTTTTTTATAGGCCCTTTTGGTTTTAGTACATCAAAATTTTTTTTTTTACAGATCTTCACGTTTCAAGCAATTTTAAGAAGAATGGCAAAAAAAAAAATTTTAATAGGCCCTTTTGGCATGGACCCCTATCTTCTTGCTGTAATAGGCCCTTTTGGCATTAGGCACGCGAAATAACAATATTATAATTCTTAATTATACTGGTATCAAAGATCAATATTTTTAATGTTGCGTTATGCATATCGATTTTTTCTCCTTATTTACAAAATTGCAGAAATTCACGCAAATTTGAGTGCTTCACTATCGTCCCATTGTTCATGAAAACTTTATTTATTTAAAATAAAAGGCCAAATTAATTGACTTCGTGATCATGAAATAGACGTTTGAAAGACAAACGATTTTAATTCGCTTGATTTTGGTGTTTCATCAAATACAAAGCTTGACTTCCAAACCAGCCTGGATAAATGTTTTCAACAAGGATATAATATGGCTAATCTGATGAACGAAGAAGAAATCGACGCACTAAAGGAAGCATTGAAGTATCACAATCTCAGGGAAAGGAAATTTTGGATATACACTTGCACTAACGACGAGGGGTAATTGTATCGTTTCTATTATTATTATTTCAGTTGTAATCATTAATATTTAGACTTAATTATCATTGCTCTTTGCAACATCTCTAACGGGTAACACTTGTTCTCATTTTAATACCCCAGTGAAAATGTAAACATTCATTGTAAAAAACATTTACGATCCTCTGAATCCGTAACATAAGGAAAAACTAAAAATGAACGAGCAAAGTTTCAAATCCAAAAATTGAAGGAAAATTTGTGAATATTTCGCACATGTACAATGAAAGTTAATCGTCGCTGTGAAACATTATTGATTGGTCGTTTTTCGAATCAAATAACATCAACCTTATATCTATTTGGTGTATCAGAAGATTTACCCCATCGAAGATCATTCAAAAATGATACTTTCATGATTTTAGCTCGGCAAATTTTTGCTATGGCGGATGCACGGAGGTATCCCTACAAAGGAATAATCGCCTTGAGGTGAATTCTTTCAAGGGTGAAGAATGCACTCCGAAGAAGCGATACATTTGCGAAAAGTGAACCCATCAGAATCGTCGAGTTCTCTTGATCGATTGTATTATCGTTGATACGTCGATGAAACGACGATGAATAAAATAATTTCTGAGAATTGTGGAAATAAGATTTTGTTTACTTATTCCTCAATGATGTGTTTATTGTAATTTTAGAAAAATTCGTTATTCAATGCGACAGAGATTTTCACCCTTCAGCACACCCGTAGTAAAAAACTCCATTCGTCGCCATTGAAAAATCCCCATTCATTCCCCATTGCCAAAATAACCAATGGAGATGAATGCCGAATTGCCTGAGGGGATTTTCGCTATTGAATTCTCCATTTGAAACGGAATGGGGATTATCTAATGGGGATTCAATGGAGACAATCCCCTTAGGCAATTCAGCATTCATCCCCATTGGTTATTTTGGCAATGGGGAATGAAAGGGGATTTTTTAATCGCGATGAATGGAGTTTTTACTATACGAAAGAATCTCCATTGCTGTTCGCCACTCATTCCCCAACGCCCACAACACCAATGGATATGAATGCCGAATTTTCTAAGGACATTTTCGCCATTGAATTCCCCATTTGAAACGGAATGGGGATTATCCCATGGGGATTCAATGGAGACAATCTCCCTAGTTAATTCGCCATTTACCTCCATTGGTTTTTGTGGGCAATGGGGAATAAATGGGATCATCAATGGAGATTCTTTCATATGATTGCTATATATACATGGAATTACGCATTAAGTAATCAAATGATGTAAATTATCAGTAAGTAAGGTTAATCATAATGCTAATATTAGCATAACGACCTATAATTATATACGCATTATATATATTATTACATTTAATAGAAATTATTGAAGCTCAGAATTGAGAAAATAGTTTGTAAGTGTATTCAGATGTCGATTGATAATGAAAGTATATACGTTTCTCCTCTCACAAATCGGGTTGAGGACTGATAAAATTATGTGTATATGTTAAAAATAAACGGTTTTAAAAATCATTTATCCCAAACGTACGCGTACTTGATGAGCAGTTTATAATATATTTTTTTAAAATTACTTTCGAATAATTTCCGAGCTTATTGCTAATATTAATTGACCATCGATATAATGATCAGCATTTATTACAATTGAAGAAAATATTTGGTTCATATATGAGAATCAGCGACATCTACTCTTACTTAATTTTTTTAATTCACCGCCGTTTGAGAAATATCGTATTCGGAAAAATTCTCATCGATCGATGGGTTCAATTGTACAGCATTAAACCTCGAATATGGATTGCAGCATCGTTAACGAATGCTGCTCATCATTCGATCAGTCATCAATGAAATGACATTATTGATAAATGTTGATCATTGTATAATTCGTAGTTACTTATTATTCAATGGGTATCCTTGGTAAATGCTGATCATTTCATCGTTAGCCGCATTTGGGTTCCAATGAACATCTGTGGGAAATGCTGATATTTCAGTTCATCCGCATTGACTTTCCAATGGACATCATTGGGTAAAGCGGATCATTTCGTTCATCAGCATTTACCTTCCCATGGACACCATTGGGCAATGCTGATCGCTCGATACATCCGCATTGGCTTTCCAATGAGCATCATTGAGTAATGATGATCATTCGATTCATCCGCATTGGCTTTCCAATGAGCATCATTGAGTAATGATGATCATTCGATTCATCCGCATTGGCTTTCCAATGAGCATCATTGAGTAATGATGATCATTCGATTCATCTGCATTTGATGTTCAATGGATGTCCATTCACTGATCAATGGTCAGCTCTGTGCGCCATTGACAAATGCGGAAATCTCAATGGGTCCCCATTCATTTTCCAATGGAGTCGTATGAGGACCATTGGTTGCCAATGGCGATTCAATGGAGTTTTTTTACTACGGGCAGCCTAGTCTCCGGCTCCTAGATTAACCCACCCTGTATTTGGGGTTGCTCTCCATTTTCCACCCCACTGTATCGCAATCACGGAGGGAAACTGAATGAATATATTTCAAGTATATTTGAAGTACGCTGGAAATATATTTTCATATATATAAATCTTCGAATAACTGGAAACGTGGAATATATTTTGGTATATATATTTTATTTCTACATGGGTGAACTCTTCTGTGCCTGACGAAAAAAAAACTACGATATTCTATCCAACGTTTGCCGACACTTGTGTTTGCGTTTGAAAAAATGTATTTAGCAAATTTTTCCTCTTCATCGAAATTATCTCGGTCGTTATTGGGTTTTTACCGGCGGGTTCGAAGCTGGCGCGTGACTTTTGATATCTTTTTTTATCGTAAGAACGCTCTTTCATTTTTTTTGTTGAAAATATGGCAGATTTAGATATATCAATTGAATATAGGAGATAGCACTCGCTTATGGCGGGTTTATTGACGTGTTTGATTTATTCCAGAAATGCCTGAATATATGTAGAAAAAAAAGACCTTGACGACTCCGAGAAGAAGTGTTAATCGGAAAATCGGAATCAATAAGAAAGAATTGAAATCAAAATATAATCGACGAAATAATTTTTACTCTCTAAATATTTTTTACTCTCTCGATTGTTGATTTTTTTTTTTTACATTTTTGTTATTATGAGGTCCTACATATTTTAGCAAAAAAAAAATCAGTACTAATTCATGAACAAGAAAGTGATAATTACTGAAGTGTCCTGTAATACTCCAATATTACTGAACTGGTTACAATACTTTTCATTGCCTATTTTTCTCAACTTCTTTAGAACATATAATTTTTGAAACAAAATATATCTTTGATATGTTTGAGATATATGAAGAGTCGTGACGGTGCGTCGCGAAAAGCAAAATTTTTAGTCATTAAGACTGACTACTGAAGTTAATAGTCGGCATGCAAATAATTTAACTGTTCACCCCTCCAAAACGTCCAGACGTATTTTAGTCATTTTTTACTGGCTGGTCCACATGAAAAATCACTGGATTTGCAGCTCGGAATGCCGTGATCCATGAATAACCTCTGGACTTTTGTTTTATGTATGTTAGTGGGTCATTCCATGTCAAATCGACCAAGAGTTGGAATCGAACCCTTTCAATTTCGATGAAATTTGGTCAGAAGTTTTCGGTTTTAACAAAATGAAGTTCACCGAAGGAAGAAAATTAAATTTTTTTTTTTTCGAAAGTTATCAAAAATTCAAAATTTCACAATTTTTCAAATCTTTCAGGTTTATTTTTTAAATATGTCGGAAACTATTATAGTTACGAAAAATCGTTCTGAATTCGTCTTATAGTATATTTGGGGCTATGAAAAATAAATATTCCGAAAAATATTTTGGAAAACTGATGAATTTAGAGAATTTTGAATTTTCAAAAATCGTGAAAATCCAAGTTGGAAATTACATTTTTGATTCAATTTTTTAAATATAATACCTTGGACTGATCTTAAAAGATCCTGAAATTTTCATTAAGGTGTTTTTTGTTTTTTCAAAAATATGAACTTTTGAATTTAAAAAAATCGTGTAAATCCACGATCAACTTTAAATTTTTGGTTCCATTTTTTAAATATAATACCTTGGATTGATCTTAAAAGATCCTCAAATGTTCAGGATGGTGTTGTTTTGTTTCAAAAATTCAACCAAAAATTTAATGTCCAACTTGGATTTTCACGATTTTTAAAAATTCAAAATTCTCCAAATTCATCATTTTTCAAAATTGTATTTCGGAATTTTTTTTGTCATAGCCTTAAGTATATTTTTTAAGACGAATTCAGAACGATTTTTCGTAACTATAATAGTTTCCGAGATATTTAAAAAATAAACTTGAAAGTTTTGAAATATTGTGAAATTTTGAATTTTTGATAACATTCGAAAAAGAAAAATTTTAATTTTTTTTCGTGGTAGAATTTCGTTTTGTTAAAAACGAAAACCTCTGACCAAATTTCATCGAAATTGAAAGGGGTCGATTCCAACTCTTGGTAGATTTGACATGGAATGACCCTAATTTATTCTTTACGCCAATTCGACACAATTACACGGAAAAAAAGTCCAGTAGTTATTAATGAATTGGTACGGTAATTATTTATGAATCGGACCAGTTTTACGACATTCCGAGCTGCAAATCCAATAATTTTTCAAGCTTAGCTGCCAATAAAAATTACTGGAATACTCGATAAATTTTAAACGGGAAGTAACCCGTGCTCGAATAATCAGTACAATTTATTTTTCCACTCCACTAATAATCACTGATACGGTATCATTGATTTGCATGGTCTCAGCAGTTTGGAAAAGAGTGCGGCAGCGTTCGCGAGGTATTTTAAAAATGAACTTTTTTGCTTCCTCATAAAGGAAGCTTTGTTTTCATGAAAATTATTTTTCTCGAGATTTTCATGTCAGTATGTTCAAAATGTCCCAAAACGTCCAACAAACACATTTAGAAAAAATGTCCGGACGTATGTGTGTGTGTGTGTGTGTACGCTTTGTGCTTTCCTTAAAATGAATATATCTTGAGAATGGTTTGCAAATTTTGTTTAAATTGCAAAATAATTGTCAATTTGGCGGGACTTTAAATTTTTTGTAAAATGTTTGTGGGTCGTCTAACTTTCGTAGTTTTGCAGTTATCTCTCTGAAATTTTATGTACAGATGCACTTTATAATAGGGATGGTTGAGATTGAATTTGGGAAAAATCGCCCAACAGGTTCGGTTTGAAAAAAAAAGTTAATTTTTCGCAAAAAATTTGTAAGTTCTCTAACTTTTGCAATTTTGCATGTATCGAGCTGAATTTTTTTGTGACGATACATTCAATGAAAACGAAAAATAATACTGAATCTCAGAAAAATCGCTTGAGAGGTTCATTTAAAAAAAAAATTTGAAATTTTCAAACAAATTTTGTTAACGCTCCTACATTCGCATTTTTGCAAGTATCGGGCTGAAATTTTTTGCTCAAATGCACTAGATGATAAGAATCGTTAGGATCAAATTTGGTGAAGAACGCTAGAGAGGTTTGTTCTAAAAAAAATTTAGACATTTCCAGAAAAATGCTTGTGAACACTTTCGTAATTAAGCAGCTGTTTTGCAGTTGACACCCTGAAATTTTATATGTAGATCCACTTTATAATAAGAACTATTTGAATTGAATTTGGGAAATTTTGCTCAAAAGGTTTGGCTTAAAAATATTATTATTTTTCGCAAAAAATGAGTAAGCTCTGTAGCTTTTGTAATTTCGCATCAATCGAGGTGAATTGTTCTATGCCGACACATTTAATACCAAGGAAAAACAATATAGAATTTCGGAAAAATTGCATGAGGGGTTTGGCTGACAATAAATTTTGAAATTTTCAAAAAATTATTATCAGCGTTTCAACTTTCGTAATTTTGCAAGTATCTGGATGAAACTTCGCACAAATGCATAAGGTGATGAATAAATTGATATTGAATGAGCAGCAAGAGAGCGTGGAATATTAAAATTTTATGAAAATGATGAATAAATCGTGCAAATTGGAAATTTGCACATAGCTTCCCCATTTGTTCCCGTCTATCGTCAAGCTTCCTTTATGAGGAAGTCATGAAAATAAACATACATGAAATAAAGGTGGTCAAGAAGGTCCTCGTAGAGGAGGTTTGACGATAGACGGAAACAAATAAGGAAGCTATGTGCAAATTCCCAATTTGCACGATTTTTTTTTCAAGTTTTTAGCGTCGACATGCTGCCACGTCGCTTAGTCTATATAGGAATAAAACTGCCTTTTCCGGTTACCAGTCTGCGCACCAATAGTGTAATTCCAGTAGTAATCCTTGCGAATGGTGTGAATTGGAGGGGCTAATCGCATCCCTGCCGTTTTTCAGTATAAATATTGCGACTGTCTCGCAAAATCCAATCATTCCAATCTTTACGACGTGGCTGAAATTTTATCACTGTGTCTAAATCATTGTAAGTAATAGCTGAAAATAACCGAAAGCTTGGACAAGTGTTTTGCAATAAATGCGAGCAAAAAATATGTCTTATTGTTAGATAGACCATGAATTTTGCCGATTCGAGGAATTAATTACTTATCAATTATTAATACCTTTGAAAAAAAAGACGGACAATTTTTCCAACTTTATATGTTCAAACCTTTTTTTTTTTCTTCCATATACTCAATTTATTGTTTTTGAATACATTTTTGTTCTCCGTTCCATCAGCAATTTCTTTTTTATACGTTTTTACGTCTGAATTGAATAATTGCAGCAAAATTGAAAAAAAAAATGGTGGCGTTAAATTCGACTGCAATGGTCGGTGGCATCATAAAAGTGATGTTGACCCTTCAAGTTTCCAGCAACGGTGAGTAATGAAAATTTGAATGAAACAACTTGATGAAATTTCGAATATTTTAACGAAAAAAAATATCTAGCTTCCGGTGCACTTAAAATTTTTCAATTTAATTCGATTTAATTCAAAGCAATGATGAAACCGAAAATTTGATAACTCCAATTCATTCATCAGTACAATTTAATAAATTTATTCTTCGATGCTGTCTATATATAGATTAACTATATGATGCTCCAAAAAAATAATAAATCTACTATAAAACTAAAATACTACTTTCTCCATAATATTGAAAAATTAAATATTATTATTTCAGTAAATAAATTTAAGGATGGTGCAAACTACTCAGTAGATTATTACTTGGTAATTATCAAAAATTCATGATGGATTAAGATCCAAATGAAAAAACGAAATTTTTTTGCTTTTGCAGATAATGAATACGCAGTGTCATTAAACAATAATGAAATGGTGACTGATCGCGGTTTTGAATATTTCGCATCAACGGAAGCGGTGTGTTATTTTACAAAGAACATATAATTGTTCATATTTTTCTTTTTTTTTTTATTGCACATTGGTTTCTCATTGTTCTTTGGTATTTTCAATTAATAAAAATATGACGAGGAATAAATTTGAGCAAAATTTAATTTGTTTCCATTATTTTCTTCGTCATTGCAACTGGACAATTCCAAATTGATTCTTACACTGAAAATTTTTCCATCGTTAGTCATAAAATTACAAATTTTTGCGAGTACAATATTTTGAAGTATTCGAGAAAAATGTGATTTTTCGATCGTTCAATTTTCGAATTTTCATGAAATAAAAGAAATGTTATTTTGTACTTGAGAAATTCGTAAAATTGTCTTTGGAGAAAATCGATCTAAGCGTTGAATTTAAATGTTTTATAATAGCTTTGAGACACTCGTGGCCAATAATTAACACTTTTAATGATATTCGCAATTATAAATAAATGAATATTTGAGAAAGTTACTCGGTCATACAAGAGAATTCTGAGAACGATGAAAAAACCAAAATTGTGCAACAATAATGTTTAAAGTTTTAATTTTGTCGGTTGATTGATATATATGGGTCAAAACGCCAATTATGGACGTCGTATGCGGCCTCACCCCCTCAGATCTTTTCATCGTCATCATTTTTTTAAACTGAAAGTCCTCATTGAAAAACACATTCCCAAATTTTTTCATATTTTTTCCCCTCTAACTTTCACAGTTATTACATGGGTCATTCCGTCTAGTTTTACCATTTTCGTTTTATTCATTATGACTTGCCATCTTCCACCACGATAAAAAAAATTTCAAAAAATCCGTTTTTTGCGTGAAAAAGTCTGAGCTTTTCAAAAAAATATTGCTTTTCCGATAATGCCTGTGAAAAGCTCCCAAAATCGAGTTTTAAGAGGAGGCTAAATACCGACACTACACTTCGAAATCGCCATCCAAACTTGCTCTCATACGAATGAATGGAATTCAATAAAATTTTAATAGCATAATCGGAATTATGGCACAAATGGAGCCTCACTAAAATTTTTTTGAAAAAAAAAAAAAAAAATTATAGATCCGATTACCATCAGGAATCTGTAATTGAAAATCTTGAATTATGAGACTTTTTACTGTATTTCGTCTAAACTAAGAGTGAGGCTCCATGAAGAACGCCAAGGCACAAATATCAAGACGTTTTCGACATTATTTTATGGAAAAGACACATCGTAAGTTTGGATGGCGCATGAGGAAATAAATATCGATAAATTGTAGTTTTATCGAAACACGAAATGGCGAAATCTAGTTTTACAAACGTGCGAGGGAGGGCAGCACCATGGATTCTGACGAGTAACCTAATATTTTTGGGGCTCCAATGAATTCGTTGGAGTTAGTTGTGACGCGTTTTAGCCCCTTAATTATCAATTAATTGTTAATTAACTTATCCTCCTCTGAATTTTCAAAATTTAATAAATTTTCATTTACGGTTTTGGGAGAAAGACTGGACGACGGTGATAAGTCGATAATGTAGGGATTGAACGAAAATGGTATTTAGCCTCCTCTCAAATCTAAAAAGCTGTTTTTTAGCCATTGCCCGTGTTTGAAATTGTTTTCCATGTTTTTTTCGAAAAGCTGAGAAAATTTTACACAACGTTTGTCATTTTCAAAGTTGGTTCTAAATAAACTACGAGAAACATACTAGAAAATTAATTAAAAAGTGTTGATTAATTCATTTCTCGTGTGGTTATTTAGAATCCACCTTGAAAATGACATATGTAATGTAAAATTTTCTCAGCTTTTCGAAAAAAATATTGAAAGATTTTTCAAAATTTGGGCAACGGCCAAAAAACAGCTTTTTAGACTTTAAGCTCAATTTTAAGAGCTTTCCAAGTGGATAAACAAAAAAACAATATTTTTTTTGAAAAGCTGAGACTTTTTAACGCAAAAAACCTATTTTTTAAAAAATTTTCTATTGTGGTGGAAGATGGCAGGTCATAATGAATAAAACGAAAATTGTAAAACTAGACAGAATACCTCATGTTATAACTGCAAAAGTTAAAGAGGGAAAAATCTGAAAAAATTTTGGAATGTGTTTTTCAATGAGGACTGTCAGCTAAAAAAAATGCGAAAAGATCTGAGGGGGTGAGGCCGGATCCGACGTCCATAATTGGCGTTTTCACCCATGTATATATATATATATATATATATATATATATATAATATTGATTTACAGAGGAACTGGGCTGACAGCCAAGACGCGTGCAGGGCAAACGGACGGGAATTGGTTATTCTGCGTACAATTATACAAAAAAGAGCATTCATCCAGTATATAATATCCCATGAATGGAGGAATGTCAATTTTTGGATTCACACTTGCTATCGGTAAATTTTATCGACAATTATTTTCATGAATATTATTATTACGAAATATTTTATTATTTATTATCATTGCTCATAAATATTTTTATTTCGTTAGATCGTGATAATTTTGTGAAGTAAACGTTTTCTTTCAATTCCTTCTAATGGGCTCTTTTTAGCTTAAATCAATTTTCAGGCGATTGATCGCAAAAATCAAAGAAATATTGTGCTTCAAATTAACATTAACAGTACATTTTTAGATGTACTTAATTATACCTGTATTATTAATTTGCTCGTAAAAAACTAACAACATTGCTTTAAGCGTATCGGAAATTAATATTAAATCACTTTTGTTTTTTTTTAGGGTGGGATTGGTTTGTCAGAGAATTTGCACAGAGGTGTCTGTCGATGACCAATCGATAATTCGCGTACATCGCAACGCCGATGCACCATGCTCCAAGCAGAATCGTTACATTTGTGAACGTTAAATCGTAAAAAATTACTTTTAATTAATACTTTTAATGAATGAATTAATTAATAATTAACTTTGAATTAATTAATTAATTAGTGAAATTAATTATTAACTTTTAATTAATTAATTAATTAATTAGTGAAATTAATTATTACTTTTAATTAATTAATTTTAGCGCAGCAACAATGAAAAGTACTGTGACCAGTTCAGTAATATTAAAGTATAACTGGAAACTAGTAATTATCCTTGTCTTGTTCATGAATTAGTACTAATTTTTTTTTCCGTGTGGATCGTACGATTGATAGCAATATCGTTTGTTTTTCGATAAAACGATAATGAATAAATAATTGCTACAACTTCGCTCTTATTCTTTCAATTGTTTATTACATTTATTTTCTTTGTCTGACGCATTTTTATTTGATAATTAAAATCCTGCGAACAATTCCGAGATCCCGGCAGAATGAGAACGAGTCTTTCGTCCCTTTTCCCAATGATTTTCCTCAATTTTCGCAATCGGAAGGTTGTCGAAACGATATTATTGGTTAATCTTAAAAATTGGATGAAAAGTTGATAATAAATTGGCCACTCTACAGACAAAAAAAAAGAGGACATATTTCGCGATTTTTTTTCGGTGAAACCATAAAATAAATCGAATTTACAAAAAAAGTGTTTTATCATGCATCTCAATGGCAATACAAAATTATTTTTTCATCGCGATATATGTCAAAATGGAGACTGTGCAGCATTTTTCCGATGACGCCTTTATTTCTGATGGAAGGTCGACGGTCGAACCAACAGCTCCTATATATATAATAGGGTGAATCGAAAAAACTAAAAACTGTTGGCTAGCCTCAAAAATCAAAGATATCGTTGAAATAAAGGTCTCTGTGCAGCGGTTCGATTTTTTGAATTTTTTTAGAGGGCGCGCGGGGCGTCCAAACACGCCATTTTTAGCCTTGAATTTACTAAATCACTGATAAACGGAAACCGATCATTCAAAAAATTCTGAATTTTTTATATAAGGTGCCCAGACATGTACTCTTTCTAACCCATATTTACTGAACATTAACAAATAGTTCATATATGGGGAATTTTTTATCAACTGGGCCACTTTTTTTTGAACCTCTCCAATTTTTTTCAAAATCTGCCAGTTTGAAATATTAGTAAAAAGGAACGTCTGTGATTTTGTTTAGATTTTTTTTGGCGTCCGTTCAAGATTTTCAATTTTTCATTACGAACACTGTATCTCAAATTATTGAAGCTCATATATGCAATTTCCGAGAAAAAATAATGAGCGTATAGAATCAGTTGCATATACATATATATTTTATTTACTTATTATTAATTCATACACTCTTTTTATGGGAAATGCTAATCTTTCAGTTCATCCGCATTGACTTTCCAATGGACATCATTGGGTAAAGCGGATCATTTCGTTCATCAGCATTTATCTCCCCATGGACACCATTGGGCAATGCTGATCGCTCGATACATCCGCATTGGCTTTCCAATGAGCATCATTGAGTAATGATGATCATTCGATTCATCCGCATTGGCTTTCCAATAAGCATCATCGAGTAATGATGATCATTCGATTCATCCGCATTGGCTTTCCAATGAGCATCATTGAGTAATGATGATCATTCGATTCATCCGCATTTGATGTTCAATGGATACCCATTCACTGATCAATGGTCAGCCCTGTACACCATTGACAAATGCGGAAATCTCAATGGGTCCCTATTCATTGTCCAATGGAGTCGTATGAGGACCATTGGTTGCCATTGGCGATTCAATAGAGTTTTTTACTACGGGAAAAAATGATACATTGGTAGAAAAAGCGTATTTTACTTTTTGACCTCATTTCTCGGGATTTTCCCGACACTGGAGGAAATTGAAAATATTTTTTTCAGAAAGCTGAGATTTTTTTACACAAAAACCATTATTTGATATATTTTTAGAAATTTTACAAGGGATTGATATTTTTAATATCTAGAGTCAATAATTGCAAATGTTGCAATTTTCGATCTACTGTATCTTCGAAAGGGTTCGAGGAAAAAATTTGAAAAAATTTTGAAAGCTCTCTTTGTTATATACTTTTCGATAAAAAATTTTTTATGCAGAGTTCAGACCCCCCCCGGCTCAACTTTAGTTAATATTTGGTGGAATGACCCTTATATTTTTGAAACGTAACAACACCATCCTGAAAATTTCAGGATCTTTTAAAATCAGTCCAAGGTATTATATAAAAAAAACTTAACGTTGATCGTGAATTTACACGATTTTTAAAAATTCAAAAATTCATATTTTAGAAAAAAACGACAAACACCTTTCTGAAAATTTCAGGATCTTTTAAGATCAGTACAAGGTATTATATAAAAAAAATTGAATCAAAAATTTAATATCCAACTTCGATTTTCACGATTTTTAAAAATTCAAAATTCTCCAAATTCATCATTTATCAAATTTGTTTATCGCAATATTTCTTTCCATAGACCCAAGTATACTTTTTAAGACGAATTCAGAACGTTTTTTCGTAACTATAATAGTTTCCGAGATATTTAAAAAATAAACTCGAAAGATTTGAAAAATTGTGAAATTTTTAGTTTTGGATAACTTTCGAAAAAGAAAATTTTTAATTTTTTTCCCTTTCGTAGAATTTCGTGTTGTTAAAAACAAAAACTTCTGACCAAATTTCATCGAAATTGAAAGGGGCCGATTCCAACTCTTGGTCGATTTGACATGGAATGACCCTAATATATTCTTCACGCCAATTCGACACAATTACACGGAAAAAAGTCCAGTAGTTATTAATGAATTTGTACAATAATTATTTATGAATCGGACCAGTTTTACGAAATTCCGAGCTGCAAATCCAGTAATTTTTCAAGCTTAGCTACCAGTAACAATTACTGGAATACTCGATAAATTTTAAACGGGAAGTAACCCGTGGTTGAATATCAGTATAATTTACTCTACCAGTCCAGTACACTGAGAGAAAAAATTACTGAATTTGAGAACATGAATTTATTTATTAAATGAAAGTATTAATTCGATTATTTATTTGTTGAACCAAGAAAATCACTCTTCATTTAAAGAAATGTTTTCACTAATCTATTACTCCATTATATTAAACTCTTATTTAATAGTAACGATTAAATGCATGATAGATTTGATTAAATTTGTATTCATTGGATTAATTACATTGATCGCATCATAAACATGAGATTATTTGAATCTAAAAACGAATTCAATACAAAATTATTTTTTTCGAAAAAATTATTTTCTTGCAATAAAATCATTATTATTCTACTTCAAAAAATATTTTTATTTAAATAGATTTGATTGAATTTGTATTCATTAGATAAATTACAATTCATTAGTAAAATAAAAAACACATTATTTTATTTTAATAGAATATTTGTTTGAAATGATGAAATTTTTATTTCCTTCAAGCAAAGAACACTATCATTTCTATAGTATACTTTAATAGTATACATAAGTTGTTAAAAATTAAAAAACTGGTTTTTTTAATGTTTTCTTATATTCGAATCTTCATAACTCCAAACTTTTTTCAAGTGCATAGTAGTAGTCGATAGCGTAATAGATAGTATGTTAGGTAGTTAGGTAGGAGAGGTATGATGGTAGGTAGGGTTGAGGGTTCGAATCTCGGTTAGACAGAGAAATTAGACCGGAGAATTGGCGCAGATTTGTCTTTTTTTCTATTCATCTCTTTTTGGGGTCACTAAACTATGCATATTAAATTATTTATCAAGGGCTATATATTTTTTATAAAATGTTTAGCAACAATTAATAAACACGCATTTGATTGAGTCAATCATTTTTCCTGTTGATTGGATTAATTAATTTGTTGATTCAACAAATTTTTTTTCTCAGTGCTTCCTGTATTAAAAGACATGCAAGTTTTGAATGATAAAATGTGTTCTTGATTCAAACAACATATTATTACATATAATTGAGAACATGTTGTTAGATTCAAGTAAATTCGTTTATTGAAACAGAAATTTATGAAGCTGAATGAAAAAATGAACCAAGTATATATATATAAGGGAACCAATCTAATATGATTTGGCAAATAATGAAAAAAATGATTTTTTGCCTTCAAAACTTTATTTCATTGGTTCTAGTAATTTTTTCTCTCAGTGTAATAATCACTGGTACGGTGTCATTGATTTTCATGGCCTCAGCAGTTTGGAAAAGAGTGCGGCAGCGTTCGCGAGGTATTTTAAAAATGAACTCTTTTTTTTCAAATTTTTGGCGTCGCCATGCTGCCACGTTTGTTAGTCTATATAGGAATTAAACTGTTTTTCGTAGTTACTAGCACGGTCGTACATACATGTCATGAAACTCTAGTTGTGGGGGGGTGACCCACTTAGTGTGGCCATCTTGTAGTTGACATTATTCCCACCTGCAGCGCTGCACGTTAGAGATTTTTCAAAAAAGCGAATAATTAATTCCTAACTAAGTAATTTGCATGTTAACAACGAGAGTAATGCTCGGCTTATGCAGCAGTTGTAACGTAACTTAAAAAAATTGAAAGTATATATTGCCCTTGTGGTGTTTATGCAGAATTGTTGGCTTATTTGAAAAATCCTTGCAGCGCAGCGCCACGCACGGTCAGATGGCGAACCTGCGAAACAGCCACACTAAGCGGGTCACCCCCACCACCGAAAAAACAATAGAGTTTCCAGACCTGTATGTACGACCGTGGTTACTAGTTTGCCCACCAATAGTGTAATTCCAGTAGTAATCCTAGCGAATGGTGTGAATGGGAGGGGCTTATCGCATCCCCGCCGTTTTACAGTATAAAAATTGCGACTGTTTTACAAAATTTTCATTCCAATTTCTACGACGTGACTGAAATTTGATCACTGTGTCTAAATCATTGTAAGTAATAGCTGAAAATAACCGAAAGCTTGGACAAGTGTTTTGCAATAAATGCGAGCAAAAAATATGTCTTATTGTTAGATAGATTATGAATTTCGCCGATTTGAGGAATTAATTACTTATCAATTATTAAAACCTTCGAAAAAAAAGACGAACCATTTTTCCAACTATTTATATTCTTTTTTTTCTTCCACATCCTTGATTTATTGTTTTTGAATACATTTTTTCTCTCCGTTTCGTCAACAATTTCATTTTTATACATTTTTATGACTGAATTGAATAATTACACCAGACTTGAAAAAAATGGTGGCGTTAAAATCGACTGCAATGGTCGGCGGCATCATAAAAGTGATGTTGATCCTTCAAGTTTCCAGCAACGGTGAGTAATGAAAATTTTAATCCTGCAACTTTATGAAATTTCGAATGTTTTAACGAAAGAAAAAATGTCCAGTTTCCGGCGCTCTTAAAAATTTTCAATTTAATTTGATTTAATTCAATGTAATAATAAAACAGAAAATTCAATATCTGTAATTCTTTTATTGCACTCCGTGCGCAAAGTGCCACTTTGCGCACGCTGCGCGTACTCAAAGTGGCACTTTGCGCACTCGTACAATAAAATTTCGTACGATACTTCTGTCGACACAATTTAACTAATTTTTTTCCATGTTGTTCATATATAGATTAACTATTTGACGCTCTAAGAAATAATATATCTACCATAAAACTAAAATGAAAAACTTTCTCCGAAATATTAAAGAACTGAGTATTAGAATTTCAGTAAATAAATTCAAGGAAGGGGAAATCTACCCAGTAGATTATTTGTAATTATCAAAAATTCATGATGAATTATGATATAAGATCCAAATAAAAATGCAATTTTTTTTAGCTTTTGCAGATAATAAACACACAGTGTCATCAAACAATGATAAAACGGCGTCTGGTTGGCATTTAGTATATTACACGTTTACCGAAGCGGTATGTTATTTTACAAAAAAATGTAATTGATCAAATTTTTCTTTTTGTTATCGCACATTGCTCTCTCATTATTCTTCGGTATTTTCAATTAATAAAAATATGCTGAGGGTTTAATTTGTGCAAATTTTTGTGGGGAACAGGCTCGAATTTCGATATAGAAATCCTGCAAAGATTTCAATCGAAAATTCTAATAAGAGATTTCAATTTGGAACATGAAGTGAAAAAGAAAAATTCCATCGTCAATTTTTCATCGTCGACGTTTCGAAGTATCAGAAAAAAATGTGATTCCCCGATCGTTAAATTTTATAATATTCATGAAAGAAAAGAAATTTTATTTTTGACTTGAGAAATTTGTAAAATTGTCTTTGGAGAAAATCGATGTAATCGTTGAATTTAAATGTTTTATTATAGTTTTGAGACGTTCGTGGCTAATAATTAACACGTTCAACGGTATTCACAAATATGAATTAATAAATGGGTCATTCCATTTCAAATCGACCAAGAGTTGGAATCGACCCCTTTCGATTTCGATGAAATTCGGTCAGAAGGTTTCGCTTTTAACCAAACGAAGTTCTACCGGAGGAAAAAAATTAAAAATTTTTTTTCAAAAGTTATCCAGTATTTAAAATTTACGTTTTGAAGAGTATACTTGGGGCTATGAAAAAAAAAATATTCCGAAACAAAATTTTGAAAAATGATGTATTTGGAGAATTTTAAATTTTCAAGAATCCTGAAAATCCAAGTTGTACATTAAATTTTTCGTTCAATTTTTTTTATATAATACCTTGTACTAATCTTGAAAGATTCTGAAATTTTCAGTGGGGTGTTTTTTCTTTTTTAAAAAATATGAATTTTTGAATTTTTGAAAGTCGCGGAAATCCATGATCAACATTAAATTTTTGGTTAAATTTTTTTTATATAATACCTTGGACTGATCTTTAAAGATCCTGAAAGTTTCAGGATGGTGTTTTGTTTCAAAAATATTTTTTTTCGAAATTTAACAAAAAAATTCAAATTTTTTTTTTACAAAAATTCAACATTTTTTATTTTTAAAGAATACAACACCATCCTGAAAATTTCAGGATCTTTTAATATCAGTCCAAGGTATTATATAAAAAAAATTGAATCAAAAATTTAATGTTGATCGTGGATTTACACGACTTTTAAAAATTCAGAAATTCATATTTTTGAAAAAACAAAAAACACCCCTCCGAAAATTTCAGGATCTTTTAAGATTAGTACAAGGCATTATATAAAAAAAATTGAACCAAAAGTTCAATGTACAACGTGGATTTTCACAATTTTTGAAAATTCAAAATTCTCCAACTTCATTATTTTACAAATTTTTTTTTCGGAATATTTTTTTTTTCATAGCCCCAAGTATACTCTTCAAAACGTATTCAGGACGATTTTTCATAACTATAATAGTTTTCGAGATATTTAAAAAATGAACCTGACAGATTTGAAAAAATGTGAAATTTTAAATACTGGATAACTTTTGAAAAACAACTTTTTAATTTTTTTCCTTTGGTAGAACTTCGTTTGGTTAAAAGCGGAACCTTCTGACCAAATTTCATCGAAATCGAAAGGGGTCGATTCCAACTCTTGGTCGATTTGAAATGGAATGACCCAAATATTTGAGAAAGTTTGAAGAATAAATCCTGCCAATTTGAAATTTGCACAAGAGAGAACAGAAAAGCGGAGAGAAATAGAAGCGAAAATTAATCAACCTACTCGAGGTCATAAAAGAGAATTCTGAGAACGATGAAAAAACCAAAATTGTGTAACAATGTTCAAAGTTTTAATTTGGAAGGTTATTTTTTTTTTTACATTGATTTACAGCGGAACTGGACTGACAGCCAATCTTCGTGCGAGGCGTCCGAAACAAAATTGGTCACTCTGCGTTCAGAGGCAGAAAAGAATGCATTGATTGAGCATATAATAACCTATGAACAGAGGAACGTCGCTTATTGGATTCACACTTGCACCAATGAGTCAGTAAATTTTATCGACAATTATTTTCGTCAATATTATTATTATGAATAATTTATTATCATTACTCATAAATATATTTATATCATTCTCAGATCGTGATGAATTTGTTACGTAAATGTTTTCTCTCAATTCCTTCTAATCGGCTCTCTTTAGATTAGATCAATTTTCAGGCGATTAATCGCAAATATCAAAAAAATATTGTGCTGTCATTTAATGTCAACAGTTCACTTTTAGATATACTTAATTATATCTGTATAATGAATTTGTTCGTAAAAAACTAACATCATTGATTAAACTGTATTGAAAATTAATATAAAATCACATTTGTATACTTTTAGGTCGGGGTTGGTTTGTCAAAGAGATTGCACAGAAGTGTCTGTGAATAATCAATCGTTAATTGAGATACATCCTCGATCCACCGCTCCATGCTCCAAGCGAAATCTCTTCATTTGTCAAGAGGAAGAGGCGGACCCTAAGTAAATAACCAATCCTTAAGGATGTTGAGTCCGTACCGTTCCGTCCAAAAGTTTTTCATTTTACTGAATTTTATTGGGATTGATTAATACTTCAATTCGTATCGTAACACCGTTGATGTGAAAAGAAGTATCGCAATTGTGCATATTGATGATCGCAAATTCTTATTTACGTATTATATCAAGTTTTCACAATGTTTTTACAAGCGAGGATCAACTTTTGGATGTTTTGTCCAAACTTGACAACGCTAAAATCTCGATAGTGGAAACCGTTCATTCTCAAAAAAATGTTGATTATTTTATATCGCAACTACAGAAATATAACATGAAATTACTTTGAACTGCACAAAAAAATAATATTTTTAAACAATATTAATATTTAAAGTAGTCGTTGTATTAGCTTTACATTTGGCAACGTTGCGTGCATTGGTAAGTTGGCACGACTGAGAACTGTACGATCGAGAGCAGTCGAGCAGTTTTTGAATTTCCCGCTACTTTCAGTCTATGCAACGGTGCCGCTATTTTCTTGTTTCTTACTGTGAAAACCACGTACTGTGTTTTTATCATTTATTTACTAGAACACGAGCTTCCTAAATGTCTTGAAAAAATTACACAATGCTTTTTATATGTTTTTTCTCGAGTGCAATTTTTTTGGTATTTTTGGCATCATTTTTTATAACAAAAAAAAAATAATAATTGCAAATTTACTTCAGTTTCCATAAGGCTACGTGTAATTTTTTAATTCAAATTTCTCAGTAACCAGCTTCCTAACCATCGTAAAATTTTTACACAACCTTTCAAATGTTGTACATAATGACATATCAAATTTTCAATATTTTATCATCATTTTCAATTTGGGACTCAACATCCTTAATTGAGATACATCCTCGATCCGCCACTCTAGGCTCCGAGCAGAATCGTTATACATTCGTCAAGATTAAACCGTAGAAAATTGTTGCATGGAAAAAAAGTCCAGTACACCGCGACCTCGATTCTCGGAACCTCGATCTTTGCAATTGCAGCGTGGTGGGAGAAGCGCCAAGCCAATCGCGCCAGGCCGCCGTCAGCCACCAGCGGCGCAGAGACGGTTCTGTGCAATGTGCGCAACCCCACTTCTTGCAAGAGCCGGTCCCGCACAATTCCGATTATCGAGGTCGCAGTGTAGTTGTCTTGTCCATGAATTAGTACTGATTTTTCTTTCCCGTGTGAATCCTACGATTGATTGTAATATTGTTTGTATGTCGATAAAACGATGATGAATAAATATTGCTACAACTTCACAATGTTCTTATTTTTTCCATTGTTTATTATATTTATTTTCATTGTCTGACGACTTTTTATTTGACAATTAAAATCTTGCAAAGAATTCCTCGGCAGAATGGTGCGGTGATTTCTTTCAACGGTGAGGAATGCACTCGGAAGAAGAGATACATTAGCGAAAAGTAAATCCATCAAAATTATTGAGTTCTCATGAACGATTGTATTATCGTTGATACGCCGATGAATAAAATAATTTCTGAGACTTAAGGAAATAAGATTTTATTTACTTAACCTTTAATCTCGTAATCAAGGTTCAAACGCACCCCACTCGAACTTTGAACTACGCTCCTGAAGTAGCGAGCAATATAGTATCGACCCCTAGTGTTCGAATGAGTTTTTAAACTAAATTTATATAAAATTAGATTTTTCGGACGTCATTATCTTCCTTATCAAAAAAGGAAGAGAATGGTGCCCGAGAAAGTCTGTTTATCAGCACAGGGACGATTTTATTCCCGTGTAGAAATTTTGGTAGGGAAAAACTTCTGCCCCTGACTTGCCCTCCCTAACTAATGTAGGGAAATGATCCGCTCATCCTAACAGGCCCTGTTATGCCATGTAACACCTGACTGGCCATTTTCGGATCCGGTGGTCATGATCAGGCCCCTATGACGATATGATCCGGCCCTAGCAGATCCTGATCAGGCCCCTAAGATTTTTAGAATCATGCCCTTAAAGGCCCTGATCACGGTCACGATCATACACCGAAGCGCTTTTTGAACAATTCGTTTTTACGAGGTACTCCTTTTTCAATGTATGCATCTTATTATTTATTTCGAGGCAACCCTTTCTTAGGGTACACTTTTCTTTTGGCAATCCTCGAAGAGAATATTAGGTTCCGAGTGAACGGAAATTCTCTACGAGAATTAAATAAATAAGTACAATTACATAAGATGGCAGGAACTCCTTGTATGGATTCTTTCGACACCGACTTCTGCTAACATCCGTGCTCGCACCCGTCTATATAAGCATACTGAACACATTATCCGTATGAGAGTTCAACGGTTGCTGTCCTGCGAAATCTCGCGCCAAGTCTCGGAACTAACGCGATGCGGTTCGTGGTGATAATAATAATAATCCTCTGCCTACGTAACGAACTTGTGACAGGCGCACAATTGCTTGTTATTCTCGCGGGATTAAAGCGATGATGTAAATAATAATTAAATAATAATAATAATAATAATAATAATAGTAATAATAAACGAGGCAATGATTGTTAATTTATTATTATTGTTATTACTATTATTATTATTATTATTATTATTATTATTATTATTATTATTATTATTATTATTATTATTATACTACTGAAAGCCGATATACAAATAATTTTATTTTAATAAATACTCAGGGCAATCCAATAGTTTTCACATCAGAGCTCTGCCAGGGTAATAAAACAAAAATATGTTTTGCTTAAAAGTGTAAAAATAACATCGTCGGAAACTGTTCATATTCTGATCATGCAGGGCACTGGTAATAAGTGATTATTTCAATGTTATAACTAGGGACCAGGTCGTTAAGTTCCATGTCAGGGCTCTGCCAGGAAAATCGGATCAGGCAGGGCGGATCAGGGGCAAGAATCAACTAATGGTTGCCCTATCGCATTTCTACACGGGTTATCAAGAAAAGAATGGGATGCGTTCGGATCCCAGTCATGCTTTTAAAAGTAAAAAAATAGAGTCATGAGTTTAAGGCTTAATCATCGGTGATTTGACTATTGTAATTTTGGATATGTTCATGCACACTGAGAAAAAAAATTGTTGAATGAACTAAATCTTTAGTTGCATACGCACGACTAAATATTTACTGGGTCTAACTAAATAATTAGTTTCTTGAATAATTCTGCGTTTCAGTTGACCAAAATATGATTCAGGAAACAAAATTTGGGTTTGTACAACTAAATATTTAGTCGTGCGTATGCGACTAAAGATTTAGTTCATTCAACAATTTTTTTTTCTCAGTGTGTATATGAGGTATTCCCGCTCAACGGGACCCCCTTTTTAGAGCGACCTCTTTCGATTTTCTTGAAACTCGAGTATGTTTTAGTGTTGCCTGAAAGTACATTGCACACCAATTTTCAGATCTCTAACTATAATACTCTTTGGAATACACCAAAAGTTATATTTACAACTTTTTGCGTATTCAGCGCTTCGGAGTTTTGGCACGGCGCGAAATGAAATCGAAAAAATTCTTTGACAATAGCTTTCGATCGGAAATTTCCTGCGCTTTTCGAAAAAAATATTAGCGATTCCGAAAAAAAAACGAGTTCATTCAAATTTTGGCCAAAACCCGAAAAAATTGATTTACAAAAAAAAAGCATAATTTAATTCAATTTTTTAAATGTTTTTTATATATCTGAGAAGTCACGATATAAATTTCAAGTTGGAACTCACATCCGTTTGCTAATACCAAGTCTTTTAGTATAGGATAAAAATTCTTAAATATCGTGTTTTTCGTATTCAACAGTTCCCTGATGTATTATATAGCGTTTTTTTTTACGAATTTTGAATTTAGTAAATTTATTAAATTAATTCAATTAAATTTATTGAATAATCAAATTTATTATATTTTGAATTTAACAAATTTATAAAATTCAAAATTCGTTAAAAAAACGATATAATATATCAGAGAACTGTTGAATACGAAAAACACAATATTTAAAAATCTCTATCCCACTAAAAGACTTGGCATTGGTAAACGGATGCGATTTCCAACTTGAAATTTATATCGTGACTTCTCAGATATATACAAAACATGAAAAAAATTGTCCACGCGTGTTTGCGTTTGAAGAAAATATTTTACAAAAATTCTCTCCTCGGATCGACATTATCGCGCGCGTTATTATGCTTCTGATAATAAAAAAAAAGACTTCGACGACTTCAAGACGAAATAAACATAATATTTTAGATATGAGAAAACATATTTCACTGACATGATTTTCCATGGAGACGAAGTAAAAGTAGTAATTAATGGGCAAGACAGTGATAATTACTGAAGTGTCCAGTAATGCTCCAATATTACTGGACTGTTTATAGTACTTTTAATTGCTGATTTTTCTTAACTTTTTTTTTTAAACATTTAACATTTGGGTGACGCGTTAAAATAACCCTATTAAAAAATAACACCCGATAAAATAACACAACGTTCAAATAACACACTCCAAAATAACCCAACGGCAAAATAACATACACCAAAATAACACTCGTATTGTAATTTTATTTTTCATACGTGTTTGTATGTGCAATTTTATGTAAAAAGTAGTTTAAATCTTGATGTTGTGAGCAGCACCCCTTAAATATTCTATAAGCTATTCGACGAATGTTCGACTTGCCCAAATTTGCTACTGGAATGAATATCCTCGTTGCACAGATGTCAACCCTCGTTACTTTTGAAAGCGCGTTCTTTTTTAATTTTCCTCTATTAATTGGTAATGACCAATCCCTTACAAAAATAACCCACAGAATTTGTACCTGGATATGTTAGCACTTCAGTTTGTATAATAAATGACCTTTTTTTTTACTACATTTCTGGCAAAAATCATGAGAAAGCAATGTAACGCGGAAAAGTAACGATCCGTTACTCAATTAGTTACTTGTTTCGTTACATTTCTTGTTTATGTTTTTTTTCCAGCAACGCAGTGAAAAAATAGTAATTTACGATATGAATTGCAGAGTTAACATATGCAGTTACAAATACTGTGGCTTATTTTAGTAAAATCCCACACAGCAATATGACGTCTGAAAGAATCGCTGTAGATTTCTTATGTAAGATTTGGACATCCGAATACATTTTCCGAAAGACATCTTAATGAGTTCCGAAAGTAGTCGAATGCGCCACTTTGAGGGATGATTTTGATATCTGTGAAAAGTTGTCTTGAAGATAACTTTTTCAGACTTCTCAAAAAAGATATCGTAAAGACTACTATTTCAAGATTTCTTCACAAGACATCGTCAAGATAACTTTTTAAGGGTTCCTTTAAAATTATCAAAAATTATTTTTTTTCTTATTTCTATCGTTTGCAAAATTTTTTAATACGTATTTTTATTTATTTACATAGTTACTGAAACGACTGTATTAAAAAAAAATTAGAAAAAAACTCGATTTCATAATTTCAATTTCATCTGCCTCCACGGGGATTCGAACCTGCGACCTGCCTATCTATCCTACTTGCGAACCTATCAAGCTACCTATTACGCTACCGACTACTTATGAATTCTCTTTACTTATATGATATATCAGTGGTGAAATCCCAGAATTTAAACGGTTCCGATATGTATCCGAACAAATATTATCACGTAGTTCATCTGAATGTGCGATTTCTAATAACTTTTTAATATTCATTCCGAAGATCTCTTAAGGGGAGGTTCAACCCCCTCCTCCGCCTTTCCGCTCTCGTGAGTGCGAGAGAGATAGAGCTAAAACGTTTAACACATTTTTCGCGGAGATGACTTGATGGAATAAAAAAAGAATATAGTGGGGTCATGACCTGTACACATTAATTAATTACGCAGGCGACCCCACTAATCTTTTTTCATTTCATCAAGCCATCTCCGAGAAAAATGCGTCAAGAAATTTTTGAGGTTATGTTGACCTTTTTACACTCTTCTTAAGTAATTCTTATTTCAGACTTCTTCGGACTAACGTCTGCGAGATATCATACGTGTTGCTCTAGAAGTAGTCTTGAAAAAGAATTCGCGAGGAAGTATTTCTGGCTTTGTATTGGATGTCTTTTACGGAATATCTTGACGATATCTTCTAAGGATATCTGACAGTTGATTTCATTCCGAAGATCTCTTAAGTTATTCTTATTTCAGACTTCTTCAGACTAACGTCTGCGAGATATCATACGTGTTGCTCTAGAAGTAGTCTTAAAAAAGAGTTCGCGAGGAAGTATTTCTGACTTTTGTGATAATTGGTTGTTAGCCAGTAATAGAGGAAATAAAAAAGGGCGCGTTTTCAAAAGTAACGAGGGTTGACATCTCTGCCTCGTTGTAGAGTTTCTGTGGTTTTGGTGCTGTTTGAAACCTCACATGCAGAGTTTCTATACAAATATGGAACAAATTCATCGAAATCATTCGCGATAAATGTTTCGTGTTATTTTATCGTGTGTTGTTTTCTTGTTTTGTTAATTTTGTATTGGGTTATTTTGTCGTTGTGTTATTCCGTAATTGTGGTATTTTGTCGTCGTGTTATTCCGTCGTGTTTTTTTGTCAGCTGTTATTTTGTCGTGTTATTTTGTCTTCAGGTTATTTTGACATGCTACCAACTTTTGAAACGAAACATCTTTAATATGTTTGAGATATATGAAGTGTCGTGACAGTGCCTCGCGAAAAGTGGAATTTTCAGTCAATAAAACTGAGTACTGAAGTTAATTGTCGGCGTGCAAATAATTCAACTGGTCACGCCTCCAAAGTAGTAATTTGAAGTAATACTGGACACTTTAGTAATTGTCACTGTTGTCCATGAATTATTACTGATTTATTTCTGTGTATGCATTTGAATTGAAGTTTAAAACAATCGTTGCATTCGGCATTTTTGGAGTACAGAAAAGTGCCCGAGCGGAAATTTGATTCCGGCTGGGATCAGGGCCACCTCAGGCTGGCCTTGCAACAACATCCGGCCCTGATCAGGCTACATATCAGGCCCTGATGAGACTACATATCAGGCTACATGTCAGGAGAATAACGCTATTACCGGATAGGTTGGGATCAGGCTCCTTATCCGGTTCTGATCGCGCACGGTTCCTAGCCTGATCAGGCGCCTTATCTGGCCCTGATCGCGCACGGTTCCTGCTTGATCGAGCGCCTTATCCGGTCCTGATCGCGGACGGTTTCTAGCCTGATAAGGCGCCTTATCGCTTATTTATTTTATTTCACAAGAATTTTATGTGTTTGTAGAGTATAGGTACAGTACGAGGAAGTCAGCAAAGGACTTTTCGTAATAGGGCTTCTCGTGAGGTTTTATTCCTCGCGGTAGAGAAGTAAATTTTCATGCTCGCGGTCGCATATATAAGCATACTATTCACATCATCCGTATGGGAGCGAGCGTCCGCCGTACTGCGACATCTCGCGGCGAGTCTCGGAACTAACGCTCCTGCTCCGTCCCGGATCAGGGAAATATCAGGCTAGCCACACTATTCGGACTCAAGTTTTTTTTGCGGGTCCTTAACACCACCTGATCTGTCCCTGACATGGATAATGTAAGGCTAGCCTGACCTATATCATACCAAAATATGATCCGGCTGGGATCTGTGCGTGATCAGGCTATCCTGATCAGGCTATCCTTACTGATGCCTGATCACGTCCTTATCCGTTATTATAGGTTAGCCGGAACAAATTTCTGCTCGGGTTTTTTTGCCGGTCCCTAGCACCACCTGATCTGTCCTTGAGATGGATAATGTAAGGCTAGCCTGGCAATCGTTGTCATACCAAAATATGATCCGGCTGGGATCTATGCGTGATCAGGCTATCCTGATCAGGCTGTCCTTACCGATGCCTGATCAGGACCTTATCCGTTATTAGGCTAGCCGGATCAAATTTCTGCTCGGGTGCGGCAGCCTTGGCCAAGTATTTTAAATATTAATTCGTTATTGACTCAAGTTCTTGACTTCGACATGCTTCCACGTTTCTTAATCTACATGGGAATAAAACTGCCTTTCGCAGTTACTAGTCGGCGCGCCAATAGTGTAACTATAGTAATCTCTCTAAGTAATAATTCTAGCCAATGGTGTGAATTGGAGGGGCCAATCGCATCCACGCCGTTTTGTAGTATAAATACTGCGACTGTCTGGCGCATCTTCATTCGATTCTTCACAGCTTGGCTGACAACAAATAACTACGACTAACCGATTGTAAGTAATAGCTGAAAATAACCAACAGCTTGTACTTGTGTTTTGAAATAAATGAGAGGATAAAATATGTCTAAGATAGACCAAGAATTTTGCCGATTTGAGGAATGAATTATTTAAAAATTATTAATATCTTCGAAAATAGACACACCATTTTTCCAACTTTATAATAAAACGTTTTTTTTTTTAAATTTTTTCCACATCCACAATTTATTGTTTTTGAATGCATTTTTTTCTCCGTTCCACCGGCAATTTAATTTTTATATATTTTCATGACTTAATTGAATAATTACAGCTAAATTGAGAAAAATGGTATCCGTAAAATCGGCTGTAATGATCGGCGGAATCGTAGCATTGATGTTAATGCTTCAAGTTTCTTGCAACGGTGAGTAATGAAAATTTGCATGCGGCGATTTGATGAAATTACGAATGTTTTAACGAAAGAAAAAATGTCTAGTTTCCGGCGCACTTCAAAATGTTTAATTTAATTTGATTTAATTTAATGCAATAATGAAATAGACAATTCAATAACTTTGCTTCTTTTGTCAATAAAATTCCATAATTTTTTTATCCGTGTTGTTTATATATAGATTAACTATTTGATGCTCTGAAAAATAATAAATCTACTATAAAATAAAAATGTAAAACTTTCCCCGTAATATTAAAGAAGTTCAAGTATTATTATTTTAGTAAATGAATATAAGGATTGTGTAATCTACCCAGTAGGTTGTTACTTTGTAATTAGCAAAAATTCATTATGAATTATGATAAGATGCAAATAAAAATCCGATTTTTTTTTGCTTTCGCAGATAATGTCACAGTTTCATCAAATAATAATAAAAAGGAGTCTAGTGTCTGTTTAGAATATTACACGTCAAAGGAAGTGGTATGTTATTTTACAAAAAAAATACAATTGATCATATTTTTCCTTTTTTTTTTATTGCACATTGCTCTCTCATTATTCTTTGGTATTTTTAATTAATTAAAATATGGCGAGGATTCAATTTCTGCAAATTTTAATTTCCTCTGTCGCTGCCACGATAAATGAAATAATAAGAAAATGGTCCTGCAGTTGCAATTGGACAATTCCAAATTGGTTTTTACATTGAAAAATTTTCCATCATCAATTTTTAATCGTCGAAATTTTGAAGTATTCGAGAAAAATGTAATTTCTCGATCGTTAAATTTTCTAATTTTCATGAAAGAAAAGAAATTTTATTTTGTACTTGAGAAATTTGTGAAATTGTCTTTGGAGAAAATCGATCTAATCGTTGAATTTAAAAGTTTTATTATATACTCAGTCAAAAAATTAGAGGAACCATAAAATTTTCGAGATTTTTCAGCGATTTTCCAAAGGCTGTAATTTTGTTAATTTTGATCGTAAAAAATTTAAAAAAAAAGCATTTTAAAGCTTAAATATTCTAGTTTTGGAATCTTGAGTCAACATTTTTTTGTGGTTATCACCCTCGACGCAGTCGAAAGAAATATCACGGTAAAATTTTTCTCGAAATTTGTGCTTTTTTCAAAACAGTCGATGGGCTCCAAAATTTTTTTTCGAGCTTAACTAATCTATGGATCGCTTAGTTCAATTGTTTGGCTTCAATTTTCTTTTTTTATTTTTGTTCTACGACCATTTTTCGTTGCGATATCGGCGATTGAACAAAAATTTGTCTTTTTTTTCTAATCTTCGATATCTCTGGAACTAATGATCGTACAGCAAGTAAACGGTGGGTTTCGGAAACTTAAATCTACCCTCTATAAGTGCTTATTACTGTCATGAACGAAAAAAAATTGTTTCCATGCTTAATTTTGACTTGAAAAAGTCCAAAAAAATAGCGTTGTTTTCCTGTTTTAGAAAATCTACCACAACTTTGCAGACATCGCGAAAAATACCAATGTTTTGCGGTAATTTTTTAGCTCAATACATACCTACAGACCATGCCAATTTTCAAAACAATCGGTAGAGCCGTTTTTTGTGACCGAATCATTAAACTTTTAGAAAAATTAAAGGAACACGTTTATTGATCCTTAAAGACCAATTAATGGTGTTAAACATTTTTTAAAAAGTTTTTCATTTTTTTCCTGTTAAATTTGCATTTAATGAGCGTGAAAGCTATAAAAAACCAAATTTCGAAATAAAATTTTTTTTTTCAAAATTTTCGATTTTTTTTTTAAATTTGGCATTTTTTTCACATTTTTGCATTCAATATTTGATAAATATTGAAAGAAAATTTGAAAAAAAAATGCTAATAATTTTTTTCATATTAAAAAAAAAATTTCTAAAATTTCGAAATTTTTTTTTTTTTTTTTTTAAAGAGGATTTTTTCAGTTTTTACGCTCATTGAATCCAAATTTGAGCGAAAAAACAAAAAAAAAACTTTTTTTTTCATTTTTAACACCATTAATTGGTCTTTAAGGATCAATAAACGTGTTCCTTTAATTTGCCTAAAAGTTTGATGACTTGGTCACAAAAAACGGCTCGACCGATTGTTTTGAAAATTGGCATGGTTTGTAGGTATGTATTGAGCTAAAAAAGTACCTTAAAACATTGGTATTTTTCGCAATGTCTGCAAAGTTGCGGTAGATTTTCTAAAACAAGAAAGAAAGCTATTTTTTCGGACTTTTTCAAGTTAAGCATGGAAACAATTTTTTTTCGTTTATGATAGTAACAAGCACTTATAGAGGGTAGATTTAAGTTTCCGAAACCCACCGTTTACTTGCTGTACGATCATTGGTTCCAGAGATATCGAAGATTAAAAAAAAAGACGAATTTTTGTTCAATCGACGATATCTCAGCGAAAAATGGTCGTAAAACAAAAACAAAAAAAGCAAATTGAAGCCAAAGAATCCAGCTGAACGATCCATAGATTGGTTAAGCTTGGAATTTTTTTTTTGGAGCCCATCAACTGTTTTGAAAAAAGCAAAAATTTCGAGAAAATTTTTACCGTGATATTCCTTTTGACTGCGTCGAGGGTGATGGCCACAAAATTGTTTTGACTAAAAATTTCAAAACTAGAAGATTCAAACTTCAAAATGCTTTTTTTTTTTAATTTTACGACCAAAATTAACGAAGTTACAGCCTTTGGAAAATCGCTGAAAAATCTCGAAAATTTTACTGTTCCTTTAATTTTTTGACTGAGTGTAGTTTTGAGACGTTCGTGACCAATAATTAAAACGTTTAACGATATTCACAAATGTGAATTAATAAATATTAATTATTAATTATTATTAATTACTATTAAAACAAAAAATTGTGCGACAATGGGCAAAGTTCTAATTTGTAAGATTGATGCTTTTATCTTGGTTTACAGGGGAACTGGATTCAAAGCAATGGTACGTGCAGGACGTTCGGATTGCAATTGGTCATTCTGCGTTCAGACGCAGAAAAGAGTGCATTAATTAAGCATATAGAATCCGAGGGTTGGAGGAACGTCGATTTTTGGATTCACACTTGCAATAATGTGTGAGTAAATTTTATCGACAATTATTTTCATCAATAATATTATCATGAATTATTTATTATGATTGCTCATAAATATTTTTATATCGTTCTTAGATTGTGATGATTTTGTGACGTAAATGTTTGCTCTAAATGCCTTCTAATCGGCTCTTTTTAGCTTAAATCAATTTTCAGGCGATTAATCGCAAATATCAAAAAAAGATTGTGCTGTCATTTAATATTCACAGTACATTTTTAGATGTGATTAATTATACCTGGGTCATTCCATGTCAAATCGACCAAGAGTTGGAATCGACCCCTTTCAATTTCGATGAAATTTAGTCAGAAGTTTTCGTTTTTAATAAAACAGAGTTCTACCAAAGAAAAAAAATTTGAAAAATTTTCTTCGAAAATTATGCAAGGTTCAAAATTGCACAATTTTTTAAATCTTTCAAGTTTATTTCTTTAAATATCTCGAAAACTATTATAGTTAGGAAAAAATTGTTCTCAGTTCGTCTTGAAGAGTATACTTTTGGCTACGAAGAAAAAATGTTCTGAAAAAACGTTTTGAAAAATGATGAATTTGGAGAATTTTTAATTTTTAACAATCGTGAAGATCCACTTTCAACGTTAAGTTTTTTGTTCCATTTTTTGTATACAATACCTTCTACTGATCTTGAAAGATCCTGAAAATTTCAGGATGGTGTTTTTTTGTTTCAAAAATATCCATTTTTGAATTTTGGTAGAAAAACAAATTTTGGTTCAAAGTATTTAACCAAAATACTGTTACTCTTACTTTTTTTTCCTGCTCAAAATTACAAAACTACATGATTGCTCAACTTTACTTAACTGAGAGGTAAAAAAAACCACAATCACCATCCTGAAAATTTCAGGATCTTTTAAGATCAGTACAAGGTATTATATAAAAAAAAATTTAACAAAAAATTGAATGTTGAACGCGGATTTACACGATTTTTAAAAATTCATATTTATGAAAAAAACAAAAAACACCTTTTTGAAAATTTCAGGATCTTTTAATATCAGTACAAGGTATTATATAAAAAAAATGGAACCAAAAATTTAATGTTAAAAGTGGATTTACACCATTTCTGAAAACCAAAATTCTCCAAATTCATCATTTTTCAAAAAAAATTTCGGATTACTTTTTTTTTGCAGCGACAAGTATGCTCTTCAAGACGAACCGGAACGATTTTTTCGTAACTATAATAGTTTTCGAAATATTTAGAAAATAAACTTGAAAGATTTAAAAAATGGTGAAATTTTGAATATTGCACAACTTTCGAAAAAATTTTTTTTAAATTTTTTTCCTTTGGTAGAACTTCGTTTTATTAAAAACGAAAACTTCTGACCAAATTTCATCGAAATTGAAAGAGGTCAATTCCAACTCTTGGTCGATTTGACATGGAATGACCCACATGTATAATCAATTTGTTCGAAAAAAAATTACATCCTTGCTTAAACTGTATTGAAAATTAATTTAAAATCACATTTGTATACTTTTAGGTCGGGGTTGGTTTGTCAAAGAGATTGCACAGAGGTGTCTGTGAATAACCAATCGTTAATTGAAATACATCCTCAATCCGCCGCTCCATGCTCCAAGCAGAATCGCCACATTTGTCAAAAACCACAGTCATGTCCATTAATAACCAATCGCACTCAACTAATTTTCACTGGACCGTAATATTTACTGCGGGCAACAGTGAAAAGTATTGTAACCAGGCCAATAATATTGTATTGCAATTATCACTGTCTTGTCCATGAATTACTATACTGATTTTTTTCCGTGTGAATCCAACGATTGGTTGTAATATCGTTTGTACCTCGATAAAACGACGATGAATAAATAATTGCTATAATTCCACAATGCTCTTGTTCTTTCAATTGTTTATTATATTTATTTTCATTGTCTGACGCATTTTTATTTGATAATTAAAATCTTGCAAAAAATTCCAAGATCTCGGCAGAATTAGAACGAGTTTTTCGTTCCTTTTCCCGATGTTTTTCCTCAATTTTCGCAATCGAAATGTTGTCGATTATTGGTTGATCTTTGAAATTCGATGGAAAATCGATAAATTTCCTACCACTGGAAGACTTTGACACGTTAAGCTGCGAACAATGGTGAAAAAAAAAACGTAAAATAGAGTAATGCGGAGGTGCAAAAATATCCCTTTTCATCAATTGAAACAACATGATGAGGGCTTCATTATTTCTCAAAGTCTGATGCGCTCTCATGGGGAAAAAAATTTTACGTTTAGGCTGATTATACATGTTACATCGTAAAAAAAATCCATCTGCAAATTACGATACAATTATAATAAAAATAGTAATAATGACATCAACGGTAAATATCAATAGCTAAATACTCGGGAATAAAAATCGTAAATGCAGGAAAATTATACGAACGATCACCGATCAGCACTATCGATCCAAGACCGGATCAGTCACTCTATACCGATAAATTCGAATATATCAAATATACATCCCCCATGAAGTTTTAGGATTCAAATTTGTCGACTAGCGAGATATGGCACTGAAATTATTGGCAAAATTAATTTAGTTACTGAGATATAGTTCGCTATTGATCTTGGTGGAAATCAATAGAAGAGATGACATTCAATGGAAATCACCAAATTATAATTACCGATATTTTTACAAAATTATTTGTAATAATAAATAACAATGTGATAATTCTTAATTATACTGGCATCAAAAGCCAATATTTTTTATTTTGCGTTACAAATATTGATGTTGTCTCCATATTTACAAAATTGACGAAATTCACACAAATTTGAACTTGTGTTTGAAAGTGCAGAAAATATATTTTACAAGAATTCTTCCCTCGTATCAACATTATCTCGCGCATTATCGGCCTTTTACTGGCGAGCCTTCCACCCCGTAGTAAAAAACTCCATTCGTCGCCATTGAAAAATCCCCATTCATTCCCCATTGCCAAAATAACCAACGGAGATAAATGCCGAATTGCCTAAGGGGATTTTCACCATTGAATTCCCCATTTGAAATCGAATGAGGATTTTCCAATGAGGATTGACTTCCCCATTTGAAACGGAATGGGGATTATCCTATGGGGATTCAATGAAGAAAATCCCCATAGGCAATTCGGCATTCACCTCCATTGGTTTTTGTAGGCAATGGGGAATGAATGGCGATAATCAATGGAGATTCTTTCATATAGTAAAAAACTCCATTCGTCACCATTGAAAAATCGCCATTCATTCCCCATTGCCAAAATAACCAATGGAGATGAATGCCCAATTGCCCAAGGACATTTTCGCCATTGAATTCCCCATTCGAAATCGAATAGGAATTTTCCAATGAGGATTGACTTCCCCATTTCAAACGGAATAGGGATTATCCCATGGGCATCAGTCGGCAAGAACTCCTTGCATGGATTTTCTGGACACCGACTTCCGCTAATATTCCGTGCTCACACTCGTCTAGATAAGCATACTCTTTGCATAATCCGTATGGGAGTTCAGCGGGTTGCCGTCCTGCGACATCTCGCGCCAAGTCTCGGAACTAACGCGACGCAGTTTCCAATGGACATCTTTGGGTAATGCTGATCATTCAGTGCATCCGCATTTACTTCCCAATGGACATCATTGGGTAAAGCTGATCATTTCGTTCATCAGCATTTGCCTTCCAGTGGACACCATAGGGCAATGCTGATGGCTCGGTCCATCAGCATTTGCTTTCCAACGGGCATCATTGAGTAATGGTGATCATTCGGTTCATCCGCATTCGCTGTCCGATGGACGTCATTGGGCAATGGTGACTTTTCAATGGATATCCATTCACTGATCAATGGTCGTTCCTATACGCCATTGAAAAATGCGGAAATCTCAATGGGTCCCCATTCATTGTCCAATGGAGTCGTATGAGGACCATTGGTTGCCATTGGCGATTCAATGGAGTTTTTTACTACGGGGATGCTTCAAGTTTCCTGCAACGATGATCGAGTCATGAAAATTTGAATGCTGATGCGATTTGACGAAATTGCGAACTTTTTAACAACAAATAATCTCCAGTTTCAAAATGTTCAATTTAATTTGATTTCATTCAATGCAATATAAAATAGAAAATTCAATGACTCTGTAGTTCTTTTATCAACACAATTTAATAACTTTTTTTCATATTGTTTATATAAAGATTTAAGATTTAAGTTTAATAACTTTTTTTCATATTGTTTATATAAAGATTTAAGATTTAAGATAAAGATTTATGAAAGTTTTCTTGGTAATATTAAAAAATTAAATATTACAATGTCGGTAAAAAAATTTAAGGATGGTGCAATCTACCTACTAGATTATTACTTTGTAATTATCCAAAATTTATGATGAATTTTGATACTATGCAAATGAAAATACGCATTTTTGTTTCTATTCGCAGATAATGAATACGCAGTGACACTAAACAATAACGAAACGGTGACTGATGGCGGTTTAAAATATTTTGCGTTGACGAAAGCGATAAGTTATTTGACAAAAAAATATATAATTGATGATATATGTTTTTTTTAATTGCACATTGCTCGCCAGTAATTTTTACTGGCAGCTCCGCATGAAAAATCACTGGATTTGCAGTTCGGAATATCGTAGTATTGGACTTATCCATGAATACTTGGACTTTTTTTCCGTACCCTAATTCATAGACAAGATTGTGATGATTATATTCATCAATCGGTCCAATACTACGAGCTGCAAATCCAGTGATTTTTCATGGGGAGCTGCCAGTAAAAATGACTGGAGTACTCCATAAATTTTAAACCGGAAGTAACCCGTGGTCGAATAACCAGTTCAATTTACTGTACCAAATCAGTAATATTAAAGTATTACTGGACACTTTAGAAATTATCACTGTCTTGTTCATGAATTATTACTGATTTTTTTTTTTCGTGGGGATCCCACGATTGATTGTAATATCGTTTGTTTCCCGATAAAATGATAATGAATAAATAATTGCAACAATTTCACAATGCTCTTATTCTTTCAATTGTTTATTATATTTATTTTCATTATCTACCGCATTTTCATTTGATAATTAAAATCCTGTGAGCAATTCCTCAGCAGAATGGGAACAAGTCTTTCGCTTTGCCGTGACTTAAGGAAATAAGATTTTATTTACTCAAGGGGAGGCTAAATACCGACATTATTACCGAAGCCCTACATTATCGACACAAAATCGCTGTCCAAACTTTTTCCAATACCGGTGGATGAATATCAATTAAATTTATGAATGAATGATGAATGAATTGCAAAATGCAAATGCGAGACATAAATCAACGTTTTCGTTAATTGCCACTGACTTGTCAGTTTGGATCGAAGTCTGATGAAAATAACGTTTATTTCATAGGAGGAATAATGTTTATTTCACGTTTATTTCTGTGAACTTAATTTCGCCATTTTTTTTTCATAAAACACGAAATTATCAACATTTATCTCGTGATTTGGATTCCAAACTTACGTCGGGGTTTTTTCATAAAATAATGTCAAAGACGCAGCGATATTCGTACTTCGGTGTTCGTTATGGAGCCCCAGTCTTGGTTTTAGCCGAAATGTCGTAAAAACATTATAATTTAATATTTTCAATTACAGATTACTGATGATAATCGAATCTGTAATTTTTTTTTCGTTTTCCAAAAAAATTTTAAGGGGGCTCCATTTGTGCCATAATTCTGATGATACTGTCAAAATTTTATTGATTTCCATCCATTCGTGCCAGAGTAAGTTTGGAATCCAATTTCGAGGTGCTAATGTCGATTTTTAGCCTTCTCTTAAGGGCGGGGTAAAGTTGATTCGGCGAAAAAAAGGCATGTTTTTAAGATTTTTTTTTGGCGTAACGGATAGTGTTCGTTTATTAAAAAACTTACATATAATAAAGTAACATTTGAACAACATTCTCCTAAATCTGCATTGCAAAATATTCAAAATTGAGCGAGTGAAAATTAAACCCCGGAGGTGCCTCGAAAAAAAGTTGGTTTGCGGTGTACACCATAACTCGCAACAGAATCATCTGAAACAAAAAAATCAAAGTGCATTTGTTAAAGGAGATGTTTTTCGAGGTAATGACGGGAGGATTTTTTTTATCGATTTTTCGTAGGACTTGGGAGCCAAAAACCCGATTTTCGCTAAAAAAAATCGGCTAATTTGTTGTTGAAAAATTAGTAATTATTAAAAAAAACAAAAAAGCTCTCGACAATACCTGGTGAATTATGTGAAGAAGTACTGTGCAAAATTTCAAAGCAATTGGTCCAGTAGATTTTGAGTTATCGTGCACACGGACTTCAAATACGACAAGTCTCAGAAAAACGGTTTGAAAAACGCAGAAGAGTTTGGTCGCTTAGCGCTCATTGCACACAAGTTTGAGAATACTTCTCGATTGCATAAAAATCTGAGAAAATTCATGCATATTAAAGGTACTCAAAAGATTAATTTTGCATAATAATAATTCCAAAATGTTATTAACAAAATGATGAAAAAACAATAGCGCGCCACGCCCGTAGTAAAAAACTCCATTGAATCACCAATGGCAACCAATGGTCCTCATACGACTCCATTGGACAATGAATGGGGACCCATTGAGATTTCCGCATTTGTCAATGGCGTACAGGGCTGACCATTGATCAGTGAATGGGTATCCATTGAACATCATATGCGGATGAATCGAATGATCATCATTACTCAATGATGCTCATTGGAAAGCCAATGCGGATGAATCGAATCATCATCATTACTCAATGATGCTCATTGGAAAGCCAATGCGGATGTATCGAGCGATCAGCATTGCCCAATGGTGTCCATGGGAAGGTAAATGCTGATGAACGAAATGATCCGCTTTACCCAATGATGTCCATTGGAAAGTCAATGCGGATTAACTGAAAGATCAGCATTTCCCACAGATGTTCATTGGAACCCAAATGCGGCTAACGATGAAATGATCAGCATTTACCAAGGCGAATTCACTAGGGAGATTGTCTCCATTGAATCCCCATGGGATAATCCCCATTCCGTTTCAAATGGGGAATTTAATGGCGAAAATGTCCTTAGAAAATTCGGCATTCATATCCATTGGTTTTGTGGGCAATGGGGAATGAGTGGCGAACAGCAATGGAGATTCTTTCGTATAGTAAAAACTCCATTCATCGCCATTGAAAAATCCCCATTCATTCCCCATTGCCAAAATAACCAATGGGGATGAATGCCGAATTGCCTAAGGGATTGTCTCCATTGAATCCCCATTAGATAATCCCCATTCCGTTTCAAATGGGGAATTCAATGGCAAAAATCCCCTTAGGCAATTCGGCATTCATCTCCATTGGTTATTTTGGCAATGTGGAATGAATGGGGATTTTTCAATGGCGACGAATGGAGTTTTTTACTACGGGTGCCGCCCAGGTATAAAACCCGGCATGGAGCAATAGACGCTCAAATACTCATAACTTCGTCAATTTTACTCCGATCGACTTGAAATTTTAACACAATATTCTTGAGATATTATGCATTCATTTAAAAAATAAAAAAAAATGAAAAAAAACATTTAAATACTTTACCCCGCCCTTAACCTTATAAAACTCGTAATCGGGGTCAAAACGCACCCCACGCGAACTTTGAACTACGCTCCTGAAGTAGCGAGCAATATATAGTATCGACAGAATGGGAACAAGTCTTTCGCTTTGCCGTGACTCAAGGAAATAAGATTTTATTTACTCAAGGGGAGGCTAAATTCCTCCTAGTGTTCGAATGAGTTTTCGAACTAAATTTGCGTAAAATCATATTTATCGGACACCATTTTCTCTTTCTTATCAAAAAGGGAAGAGAATGGTGCCCGAGAAAGTCTGTTCATCAGCATAGGGCCAATTTTATTATCAAGAAAAGGATGGGCTGCGTTCGGATCCAAGTCATGCTTTTGAAAGTAAAAAAATAGAGTCATGTGCTTAAGAGTTAATCATCGATGATATGACTATTGTAATTTTGGATATGTTCATGTATGTATAAAACTTCAAAAAATTAAAAATTTGAATATATTTCGGCGTATATATTTTATTTCTATATAAGCGAGGTCTGGCGTACCTGTAAAGGAAAAAAAATGTTAATAATTCCATACACTATTTGCTGACAGACGTTTGAAGAAAATATTTTACAAAAATTCTCTCCTTGGATCGACATTATCGCGCTCGTTATTTTGCTTTTACTTGCGAGTCTTCGGCGAAGTTTCTGATATTAAAAAAAAAAGACTTCGACGACTTCAAGACGAAATAAACATAATATTTTGGACACGAGGAAACATATTTCACTGACATGATTTTCCATGGGGACAAATTCAGTACTAATTAATGGGCAAAACAGTGATTATCACTGAAGTGTCCAGTAATGCTCCAATATTACTGGACTGTTTATAGTACTTTTCATTGCTGATTTTTCTTAACTTTTTATTTTAAATATTTAATTTTTGAAACAAAATATCTTTAACATGTTTGAGATATATGAAGTGTCGTGTCAGTGCCTCGCGAAGAGCGGAATTTTCAGTCAATAAAACTGAGTACTGAAGTTAATAGTCGGCGTGCAAATGATTAGTATTGATTTTTTTCCGTGTATGCATTTGAATTGAAGTTCAAAATAACCGTTGCATTCGGCTTTTTTGGAGTACAGAAGAGTGCGGCAGCCTTGGCCAAGTATATTAAATATTAATTCGTTATTGGCTTAAGTTATTGACGTCGACATGCTGCCACGTTTCTTAATCTACATGGGAATAAAAATGTTTTTCGCAGTTACTAGTCGGTGCACCAATAGTGTAACTAGTAATCCCTCTAAGTAGTTATTCTAGCCAATGGTGTAAATTGGAGGGGCCAATCGCATCCGCGCCGTTTTATAGTATATATACTGCGACTGTCCAGCGCAATCTTCATTCGATTCTTCACAGCTTGGCTGACAACTAATAACTACGACTACCTCATTGTAAGTAATAGCTGAAAATAACCAACAGCTTGTACTAGTGTTTTGGAATAAATGCGAGGATAAAATATGTCTGAAACAGACGAAGAATTTCGCTGATTTGAGGAATTAATTATTATTTATCAATTATTAATATCTTCGAAAAAATAGACACACCATTTTTCCAACTTTATAATAAATTTCTTCCACAACCACAATTTATTGTTTTGGATCTCTCCGTTCTGCCGGCAATTAAATTTTTATATATTTTCATGACTTAATCGAATAATTCCAGCTAAATTGAGAAAAATGGTATCGGTAAAATCGGCTTTAATGATCGGCGGAATCATAGCATTGACGTTGATGCTTCGAGTTTCCTGCGACAGTGAGTAATGAAAGTTAAGAATACTGCGAGTTTATGAAATTTCGAATGTTTTAACGAAAGTAAAAATGTTTAGTTTCCAGCGCACTTCAAAATTTTCAATTTAATTTGATTCAATTCAATGCAATAAAAAAAACAGAAAATTGAATCTAATTCTTTTATCGATACAATTTAATTTAAAAAAATTCCACATTGTCCATATATAGATTAACTATAAGATACTCTGAAAAATAATAGATCTACTAATATAGACTGAAATGAAAAATTTCCTCCATAATATTAAAGAATTGAGTATTATAATTTGAGTAAATAAATTTAAGGTTGGTGCAATCTACCCAGTAGATTATTACTTTGTAATTATCAAAAATTCATGATGAATTATACGATAAAATCCAAATGAATTATTAATACCTTGGAAAAAATAGACACACAATTTTTCCAACTTTATAATAGAACGTTTTTTTTTAAATTTTTTCCACATCTCCAATTTATTGGTTTTGAATACATATTTCTTCTCCGTTCGGTCGGCAATTTCATTTTTATACATTTTAACGACTGAATTGAATAATTGCAGCAAAATTTGAAAAAATGGAAATGATGGAGTTGCCAGAGGTGATTCCAGAGGTCAGCGGCAACAAAAAATTTATACTGACCCTTGAAATTCTCGACGAAGGTGAGTAATGAAAATTCAAAATTTGAATGTTGCGATTCGATGAAATTTGAAATGTTTTAACGAAAGAAAAATGTCTAGTTTCTGGTGCACTCAAAAATTTTCAATTTAATTCGATTTAATTCAAAGCAATAATAAAACAAAAAATTCACTAACCGTAATGCTTTTGTCGATACAATTCAATAACTTTTTTTCCATGCTGTTTATAGTATATAGAATAACTATATGATGTTCTGAAAAATAATAGATCTACTAGAAAACTGAAAGGAAAAACTTTGTCCGTAATATTAAAGAATTGAATATTATGATTTCAGTAAATAAATTTAAGGATGGTGCAATCTACTCAGTAGATTATTACTTTGTAATCATCAAAAATTCATGATGAATTATGATAAGGTCCAAATGAAAATACGAAATTTTGGTGCTTTCGCAGATGAGGAAGACTTCGCAGATAAGGAACATCCAGAGTTATTACCCGCTCCCCATGCGCTGACTAGTGGCCGTAAGGAGTATTTCGCGTCAACCTATGAGGTGCGTTATTTTATAAAAAAATTAATTGATGAAATTTTTGTTTCTTTATTGCACATTACTCTCTCATTATTCTTTTGCATTTTCAATTAATAATTTACAATTAATTGAAAATAATAATTTAATAATTAAAAAATTTTAATTACTAATTTTCAATTAATTAAAAATATGACGAGAAATCTTTTTCTGCAAATTTTAATTGGTCTTAGTTATTTCTTTTCTCGTTGCAACTGGACAATTCCAAATTGCTTTTCACGTTGTCAAATTTTCCATTGTTAGTCATAAAATTACAAATTTTTGCGAGTACAGTGGCATTTTGAAATATTCGAGAAAAATGTGATTTCTCGATCGTTCAATTTTCGAATTTTCATGAAATAAAAAAAATTTTATAGTTTCAAGGCTTTCGCAGCCAGAGTCATAACAAAATTGCTTGGCTTCCGGATGGTTGCCGCGTTTGGTTTCAGCAATGTGCCGAAGTTTCGCAAACGTTGCAGTTTGCATCATCAGGGCTAGGAGGCTCTGATACTGACGATTAGCTCCCTTCGGTTCAGGAAGGGTTTATATATACTCAATGTTCAGCCAGGTGGAACATCGGTCAGTTAATCAGAAGTATTGATCGAGTCAGCCAATCAGAGTTCTTAATTGATCAGCTGGTCAATAAAAAAAGATACAAGATTCCCTGCTCATGTAACAAAGTGTACATTGGAGAAATCGGAAGGAAAATTGGTATACACGCTTGAAAGAATATGAACGCAGTGTTAGATTCGGCCAGTCCACACAGTCGGCTTTGGCAGAACATTGGATAGACATTGGTCACAATATTCAATTTGACAAAGTAGAAATCCTAGCCAAAACTAACAATTATTTTCCTCGGAAACACCGTGAGGGAATCGAAATCCTGAAACACCCAGATATAATCTCAACAGAGACAGAAGTTATATCAGGTTAACCCGATCTGGCACAGCGTCCTCCCGGTTTTTGAATTGACCGGCTGATCAGCATTATTATCAGCATTGTATTTAGTACAGAATTCCATTACAATGCGGGATGTAATTGGCATCAAAATTGAAATGATGCCCGAAAAAATCGTTGTTCAATATAATTTAATTACATCCATATAATTCAATTACATCCATGTAATTCAATTACATCCATGTAATTTAATTACATCGATGTAATTCAATTACTTCCATGTGATTCAATTACATTCATGTAATTTAATCACATTCATGTAATTCAATTACATCCTTGTAATTTAATTACACAAATGTAATTCAATTTCATATACCGTAGTAATTAATTGACCATATTGTATTTAAATCACGATAATGTAATTGAATTACGTGAATTGGAATATTTTAGGGTTTCAATTATTTAATAAATGTTTGTAAATATACGATGTTTATATATAGGTCATTCCCTGTCAAATCGACCAAGAGTTGGAATCGACCTCTCTCAATTTCGATGAAATTTGATCAGAAGTGTTCGTTTTCAATAAAAAGGAGCCCTACCAAAGGAAAAAAATGAAAACAATTTTTTTTTAAAGTTTTGCAAGATTCAAAATTTCACATTTTTTATTCCGAATAATATTCCAAACAAATTTTTTGAAAAATGATGAATTTGGAGAATTTTAAATTTTCAAAAATCGAAAAAATCGAAGATACGTATTTTATATTTGGTTCAATTTTTTTTATATCATACCTTGTGCTAATCTTAAAAGATTCTGAAATTTTCAGGACAGTGTGTTTTTGTTTCAAAAATAATTGTTTTTTAATTTTGGTTGAATTTTTTTTTTTTAATTGTCATTAATTGAAATTTTCACTGCTCAAAATTATACATGATTGCTCAACTTTACTTAAGGTAGAGGAAAAGCAGAAAAAAAATTGTTTACCAAAATTCAAAAAATTTTATTTTTAAAACAAAAACACACCATCCTGAAAATTTTAGGATCTTTTAAGATCAGTACAAGGTATTATATAAAAGAATTGAACAAAATATACAATATGGATCTTCGGTTTTTTCGATTATTAGACGAGCGAACTCGTCTGTTTTCGCCCTTAGCTGTCAGAAAAGAGTCACTTTTCGGCTGTCTACGCATATGGTGAAAAGCACGAAAATCTTGCATGGGTGAAAAAAAAACACTTTTTTTAGCATGAAGACCCCTCGGCATCGATGTAGAAAGCTCTAATTTTGCACAAAATTACTTTTTTTAGGTTAGAAACTTTGTATATATCCAATGTTGCCACATTGGCTTGATTACTGTACCGATGTACTTTTATGTATGAAGTGCTGAAGGGACGATCTTTGTTTTAGAAATAGTTTAAAAATCGTAAAAAGTAGAGTATTTTAATGAAGTAAATGGAAAACTAATTGGTCAATTATTTTGCTGAATTAAATTAGATTTAAAGTTGTAACACGTCATAGTAAACCATCCTCAGAGTGTAACATTGAAGTGTTTGAAGCGCTTCTATATTTTTAAATACAACAAGTTTTTCGAGCATTGTTTATAGGTAATTGAATTACTTTGAGCATCAATTACAGGTGATTTGAATTACTTTGAACATCAATTACAAGTAATTGTATGATATTCATCTGAATTCGGTGATCGATGACCGAAATAATTAGTAATTGAATCCAATTCAATTACATGGCTCAAAATTATATGTAAATAAATACGTAATTTAATTGAAAATGTAATTGATGCTGCCTGCCTCTGCTTTAAATACATTAAGTTCTTTGAACATCAATTACAAGTAATTGCATTACTTCTAGCATCAATTACAAGTAATTGCATTACTTCTAGCATCAATTACAAGTAATTGTATGATATTCTTCTGAATTACATGTAATTAAAATGCATTTGGTGCTCGATGAACGAAGTAATTAGTAATTGAATCTACTTCAATTACATGGCTCATTGCTGAAACCGAACGCGGCGTCCATCCGAAAGCCAACCAATTTTGTTAAAAGAAATTTTATTTTATACTTGAGAAATTTGTAAAATTGTCTTTGGAGAAAATCGATCAAATCGTTGATTTTAAATGTTTTATTATAGTTTTGAGACATGCGTATAGCCAATAATTAACACGTTTAACGATATTCACAAATATGAATTAAGAAATATTTGGGAAAGCTTGAAGGATAAATCCTGCCAAGTTGAAATTTGCACAATGCTTCGAAATTTTCTTCCATCATTCGCAGAGAACTATCGGAGAGAAATAGAAGCGAAAATTAATCAACCTACTCGGTCATACAAGAAGATTCTGCGAAAGATGAAAAAACTAATAACTAATAAACTAACTGATAACTAATAATCTAACTTCCAATCTACAAGGTTGTTGCTTTTATATCGCTTTACAGAACAACTGGAAAGGCGCCCTAATGGATTGCAAGTCCGAAGGATATGAATTCGCCTTTCCGCGTTCAATTGAAGATGCGAAAGAAATAAATGATCTTATACGACACATGGGATGGTTGGAAACCAAATTTTGGATTGGCGGTTGCTCTCGTGTGTAAGTAAATTTTATCGATTTTCATCAATATTATCATTATGAATTATTTATTATCATTGCATCATAAATAATTTTATTATACCACTTTTAATTAGTAATGATTTTGTTAAATAAATGTTTTCTTTCAATTCCTTCTAATCAGCGCTTTTTAGCTTGAATCAATTTTTAGTCGATCAATAGCAAACATCCAAGGAATATTTTGCTGTAATTTTATATTAACAGGATATTTTTACGTGTACATAAATAATCAATTTGCTCGTAAAAAACTAATAGCATTGATTAAAGGGTACCGGAAATTAATTTAAATTCACATTTCTATACTTCTAGTTCGTGGATGCATTGTCCGACTGAATGCACAGAGGTCTCTGTGAACTTTTTCAATCACCTGTGGACTCTTGAGGTAAGCGACGGCGTTGAATGCTCCAAGAAAAATCGTTTCATTTGTAGATTGTAACCTAATTGAAACTAATAAAAAGGAGAAAAAACCCCACATGGCCTATTTAAAATATAAAAAAGAAAGATAAAATGGGTCGTCTACTTCAGTAATAATTACTGGTACGGTATAATTGATTTTTGTGGTCTGAAGAGCTAGTGCATATTACTGGACTGGATTGTAATAACTACTATAGCACTCGAGTGATTTTCACCGGACCGTAATTTTTATTGCGGCGACAATGAAAAGTACACTGAGAAAAATGTATGGCGACGTCAACCATATTTCAATTATAACATATGTTTTCCTGACGCAACGTCTATAATTTATGGTTAACCTAATATGAAAAAACATTGTAAAATAAACCATATTTTCGTAACCACACCGATCATCTCTGTATGGCAATTGCAACAGTATGTCTCCTTACCATGCATGAAGTACTAGAAACTATTAAAAGCATTGCATTCTCATTACTTCCATGGTTATACTTTCTATTATGCATCAAATTCCGAATCGTTTTGCATATTAGCGACAGAAAGCAATGATTCTCATTTAATTGAAAGCATATAGTTTTACTCATCAATAGTATATAAGATAATCATTACTGTTGTATAGTTGACGGTAATATATGAAATATAAATTAGCGGTTAGTTAATAGTCGACGTTGAGCACTGATATCCCAACCTCGTTTCACTGGGAAAGAATCATATTGTTGAAATTCCATACCGACACGCGTCAATGCCAGTTTCTATGCTGCACGGAAAAAACGAGTTGGTTGTGGCAACCATATGGTGTGTAACATATGCTTCAAGTAACTAGTTGGTTGGGGCAACCATTCTCGTGGTTCCCACAACCAACTTTTTATTGGTTGGGTATTTCGCAACCAAAAATGGAGTTACGGTAACCACGAAAATGGTAGCCCCAACCAACTAGTTGCTTGAAGTATATCTTACAAAATAGTTGGTTGCCACTGGCCACACCAACTCTTTTTTCTGTGCGAGTCGTTTTTTCCGTGTAAAAGAAAAAAGACTCTTTTGATGGGAATGCTTTTCGGATTCGAACATCTTGCGTTTTGCCGCAAAGTATTAAATATCCATACATAAGTAAGGATATCAAACATAGACGAACTTGGAGACTTTATAGACGTCGAGGGGAAAGTTCGTTTGTGCGAAAGGAAGCCACCTACCGGACTTTTGGTGAACTGATAAATCTGCAGATGAGATCGTATGAGATTACGGGTGAATAGGTATTTCAGCAACCTGAGTGCAGAATGTAGCCGCTATTATAGTGTACCGATAACCATTACATGATTTTGTCACACATATCTCCTCAAATGACCTATATATAAACATCGTATATTTACAAACATTTATTAAATAATTGAAACCCTAAAATATTCCAATTCACGTAATTCAATTACATTATCGTGATTTAAATACAATATGGTCAATTAATTACTATGGTATATGAAATTGAATTACATTTGTGTAATTAAATTACAAGGATGTAATTGAATTACATGAATGTAATTAAATTACATGGATGTAATTGAATCACATGGAAGTAATTGAATTACATCGATGTAATTCAATTACATGGATGTAATTGAATTACATGGATGTAATTGAATTATATGGATGTAATTAAATTATATTGAACAACGATTTTTTCGGGCATCATTTCAATTTTGATGCTAATTACATCCCGCATTGTAATGGAATTCTGTACTAAATACAATGCTGATAATAATTACCATCAAAATTCAAATTCCATTACAATGCTCAAAGTATTTTATCATCGAAACATCGCAATTGCCCAACCCTGATCAGGGCTATCTGATACTGAGCTCCAATCGGTTCAGCAAGGGTTTGTATACCCAATATTCAGTAATCGGTCAGCCAATCAAAACTCTTGATCGAGTCAGCTTATCAGAGTTCTTAATTCATCAGCCGGTAAATTCAAAAACCGGGAGGACGCTGTACCAGATCGGGTTAACCTGATATAACTTCTGTCTCTGTTGAGATTACATCTGGGTGTTTCAGGATTTCGATTCCCTCACGGTGTTTCCGAGGAAAATAATTGTTAGTTTTGGCTAGGATTTCTACTTTGTCAAATTGAATATTGTGACTAATGTCTATCCAATGTTCTACCAAAGCCAACTGTGTGGACTGGCCGAATCTAACACTGCGTTCATGTTCTTTCAGGCGTGTACCAATTTTCCTTCCGATTTCTCCAATGTATAAACATGCAACATGTTTCTGTAACGCGACGTCTATATTTTATAGTGGAATGCATTCAAAAATAACAGTAGACAAAGAACTACAATTGTCCCCGCTGATTCAGGCCATGCCTGCATTTGACATACATTTTGGCGGCTAAAATTGTTGAACTCAACCTTACCGCTGTGGTAAAGTTGAATGAGCAAGAATTAGAAGTGACTATGAGAATAGTAGCGTCACAAAACAAGATTAAGAAGGTTTCCACGAAACAAATAATAATAAATGCGACGATTGTTATATATTATTAACAATTAAATGAATGTGTTTAATGAATTATGTACTTATCTTTGCGGGTTTAACAATAATAATTGTAGCCTCGCGCATATTAGATATTTATACACACCTTCAAAATTGCATGTTTGATGTTATTTCGCGCTTATAGTAAACTCAACCAAATTATGGCTAATCTAACCATGGAATATGTTCTCTGTTATTATAATCGGTTTTACCATAGTCGTTTGTAGTCATTACCACGGGTTTTTCTCTCAGTGTACTGTAACCAGTTTAGTAATGTTGAAGTACTACTGGACACTTTGGTCACTGACTTGACCATGAATTAGTAACGAATTTTTTTCCGCGTGAATCTTACGATTGATTGTAATATCGTTTGTTTCTCGATAAAACGATAATGGATAAATAATTGCTACAACTCCACAGGGCTCTCATTCTCTCAATTGTTTATTATATTTATTTTCATTGTTCGGCGCATTTTTATTTGATAATTAAAACCTGCGAAAAATTCCGAGATCCCGGCAGAATGAGAACGAGTCTTTCGTCCCTTTTCTCGACGATTTTCCCCAATTTTCGCAATCGAAATTTTGCCGATTATTGATTGATCCTTGAAATTCGATGGAAAATCAATAAATTTCTTACCGCTGGAAGACTTCGATACGTTAAGGTGCGAATAATGCTGGAAAAACAACGTAAAATAGGGTAATGTAGAGGTGCGGAAAAAATTCCTTCCAGATCGACTGAAACAGTAAGATGATGGCTTTATTCTCCGTCAAAGTCTGATGCGCTCTCATGGGACAAAAAAATTTCACGTTTAGGCTGATTATTCATGTTACATCATGAAAAAAATTGATCTGCAAATGACGATACATTCATCATGAATATAATAATAATAATGAAATCAACGTTAAACATCAATAAAGAATAAAAATCGTATATATACAGGAAAATTATACAAACGATCACCGATCACCAAAATCGATCCGAGACCCGGACAATCACTCTATACCGATATATTCGAATCTATCAAATATAGGGGAATGTGGGGCAAAGTGGACACGCGAAAAATTTCAAATTTGGGGGCAAAGTGGACACGGGCTGAAACTGAAAATAATGTCAAGGTAATAAAATTATTACTTCAAATTTCAGACTAAATCTGCACGATTCCCGTAACGTTTCACATACCATAAAACAATATATTCAAAATAAAAAGCACAAATCACGGAAATCGAAAAATAAAAAAAAATTTTTACAAATTTAAAAAACAATATTGGGAAATGCATTTCACGACTCAAAAGTCGATGAATCTGTAAAAATGATTTGTTCACTAGAAAAGTGAATTCATAGTACATTTTCCACATGGCAAAAATCGGAGCAAAGTGGATCTGAAGATTTACCTCGGTTTTTTTTTAAATTTCATTCGAGGAACGATTCTATTGGGGTTATTTCTCTGTTTATATTGTCAAGTTAATATTTTATTCGAGCATTGTCGATTACACTCTCTATTTTTGAGAATCACCGAGTATAGATTTTCCTGCATCTGAGAAGGCGTGTCCATTTTGCCCCCAAATTTTGTTTTTTACAAAATTCAAAAAACAAGAATGGAAAATGAATTTCACGACTCAAAAGTCGATGAATATATGAAAATACCATGATTTATTCACTAGAAAAAGTGAATTCATAGTATATTTTCCGCATGGAAAAAATTGGAGCAAAGTGGACCTGAAGAATTACCTCGTTTTTTTTTTTAATTTCATTCGAGGAACGGTTCTATTGGCTTTATTTCTTTGTTTATATTGTTAAGTTTATATTTTATTCGGGCATAGTCGATAACAGTGTCTCTATTTTCGAGAATCACCAAGTATAGATTTTTCTGCACCTGAGGAGGCGTGACCATTTTGCCCCCAAATTTTGTTCTTCCAAAATCAGGGAAATTAGGTTCGGGAATCAATTTTGGGACATGAAAGTAGTTAAAAGACCGTGTGCTTACCGACGAAAATCGTAAAATTCCTTAAATGTCCACTTTGCCCCACATTCCCCTACATCTCTCAGGAAAAGAAAGTGTGCGCAAAGTGCATCGAAAATCCATCTCGAACATATTATATATATCTTCTCCCAATCGTCCATTAAATCGTTTATATATATTTTGGAAACTGTATCAGATATTTCGGTCGAAAATGTGATTTTTTAAACATATGAAATTTAAAAATTGGACATGTGAAATATATTTCTGCATATATTGTATTTTTATTTGGGATCTCACTGCTATTTTTTTCCGACAGCGAGAAACTCAGTCGCAGTAGAAATTGCGGTGTTCCCTTAAAACGGTGCCAAATGCTGTTGGAAGAACCTGTGCTTAAAGTAAATCCATCAGAATCGTTGAGTTCTCATGATGATCGATTGTACTATCGTTTATACGTCGATGAAACGACGCCGAACAAAATAATTTCTGACATTTATGGAAATAATATTTTATTTACTTAATCATTAATGATGTGACTATTGCAATTTTGTTATATTTTCATATGTATAAATCTTTGAAAAATTGAAAATTTGAATATATTTCGGCGTATGAGGATCGAGTTCTTTTTCAACCGAGCCACTTTTTTTTTCACCCTCTCCAATTTTTTTCAAAATCTGGCTTTTTAGATTTCTTTAGGCATCCGTTTAGGATTTTCAATTTTTCATTTTCTTCGTTCTTATTTTTTTTCAACGTAACCATTGCAGATGCCATTCTGAAAAAATTTTCGCAGACTCTTTACCCAATGACAGATATCCTGTAAAATTTGTACCGAAATCGGAAGTGTGAAATTTTTTTGAAATTTTTGAAAAAAGTGTGAAAGTTAAAAAAAAAATTTTCTTATTTTTTTGCCAAATTTCAATTTTCTCAATGCAGAAAAATTATGATTTTAATTTTTTTCGATAAAATGGAAAAAATAAATAAGTTTTTATTCTTGTGTTTTTTTTGTTTGATGAATATTTTTTGAGATACAGTGTCCGTAATGAAAAATTGGAAATCTTAAACGGACGCCTAAAAAAATCTAAAAAAAATCACAGACGTTCCGTTTGACTAATATTTCAAACTGGCAGATTTTGAAAAAAATTGGAGAGGGTGAGAAAAAAAAGTGGCCCGGTTGAAAAAGAACTCCTCGTATATATTTTATTTCTATATGAGCGAGGTCTGACGTACTTAGAGAAAAAAAAAATTACGTTAATAATTCCATACGCCATATGCTCACACCTGTGTTTGCGTTTGAAGAAAATATGTTACAAAAATTAATGTCTCCTATCGACATTATCTCGCGCGTTAACGTGCTTTTACTAGCGAGTCTTCGGCGAGTTTCCTGATATTAAAAAAAAAGACTTCGACGACTTGAAGACGAATACATAATATTTTGGGCGCGAAGAAACATATTTCACTGACATGATTTTCGATGAGAACGAATTCGGTACTACTAATGGATAGTTGCTCCGGGGGGATAGTTGCCCCGGTTTTTAATACACTATGTTAGAGATGTCCCTAGCGTTAGCGCTTTTCTGTAATTATTAATATCCCGTGCGTGAAAATTCTAGGGAAGCCCTGACTTAAGTCGGGACCTCGTCGGACTTGAACGTGGATGCCCTGTCAGGAATTGCCCTTACAACGCCAGGTTGGGCTCCGACAGGGCAATGCCAAGGTTGCCAGGCCTATTTACAATATGGCTGACCTAAGGCAACCCGTTGAGGACCTTGTCAGGCTCAAACGTGGGTGCCCTGTCATGAATTGCCATGGCACCGCCAGGTTGGGCCCCGACATGGCAGTGCCAAGGTTTCCAGGCTTACTTACAATATGGCTGACTTAAGGCAACCCGTTGAGGACCTTGTCGGGCTTAAATGAGGATGCTCTGTCATGAATTGCCAAAATACCGCCAGGTTGGGCCGTGACGGGGCAATGCCAAGGTTGCCAAGCTTACTTACAACATGGCTGACCTAAGGCAACCCGTTGAGGACCATGTCAGGCTTCGATCGATCAACCCATATTTAAAGAAGTCGGTATAATTACAACAACCAAATCGGGCCCGAATAGGGTGAAAGTATCGGAGCCCTAATTATTTAAAACATGGCACTGACGAGGCAACCCTTTGATGGCCTAATTGGGTTTCACGGGGAGTTAGTTCCGAGATTCACCATGAGATGTCGCATACGGCGTGCGCTCTCTCCCATATGGAATATGCAAATAGTATGCTTATATAGCCGAAATGGGAGCACGGTTTGTATTCGACACCGCAGAGTCAGGCCTCTCAGGAAGTCATGCCTCTAGGGAAGTCACACCCCCAAGATTTCTGTATAGAAATCCTCTGCTTTATACTATTTTTTCGTAAAAATGCTCTTGGAGAACTATTAATAATATATCATCATTAATACTTATAATAATAAAATATTATTATAATATATAATATTTAATAATTATTATTAATAATTAATTATTATCAACAATAATAATAATAATAATATTATTATTAAAATAATAAAATTGATAGAAAAATATCTAAATAAAAAAATAAAATTAAAAAAATATAATCAAATCAAATAATCTGTAACTTAATATTAATTATAAACTCCTTCGAAGTATTTTCGACGTGAGGCGACTATCCGCCACGTTGGGCAACTATCCCTCTTTGAAGAGGTCAAATCAAACGGGATTTACTCAAAAACAATATTAATTGGGTTTACAAAAATAGTGCACGATGAAAGATCAAAGACCAATGTTTTAATATACACGATGTCAGTAGATACTTAATATTCAAGTAATAGAGCTTTTTCCTCAAGTGTGGCAACTATCCGGCTTTTACCCTACTGATTTTTTTTTCCATGTAGGCATTTGCATTGAAGTTCAAAATAACCTTATTTTCGGCACTTTCGACTACAAAAGAGCGTCTGCGAGGTATTAAAAAAATTAGCTGTTTTTTTTTCTTGGCGTCGACATGCTGCCACGTCTCTTATGATAATTAGTAATTCTAGCGAATGATGTGAATTGGAGGGGCTAATCGCATCCCCACAGGTTTATAGTATAAATTCTGCGACTGTCTCGCGCAATCTTCACTCGAATCTTCACGGCTTGGCTGAAAATTAATCGCTACGACTGACTCATTGTAAGTGATAGCTGAAACCAAACGCTTGTACAAGTGTTTTGGAATAATTGCAAGCGAAAAATTACTTATTTATCAATTATCAATACCTTCGAAAAAATGGACACACCATTTTTCGAAATTCATAGTAAAACGTTTTTGTTTTTAATTTCTTCCACATCCCCAATGTATTGTTTTTGAAGACATTTTTTTCCTCCGTTCCATCGGCGATTTTATTTTCATACATTTTTATGACTGAATCGAATAATTGCAGCAAAATCGAAAAAGATGGTGGCGGTAAAATCGACTGTAGTGATCGGTGGAATCATAAAATTGATTTTGATGCTTCAAGTTTCGTGCATAGGTGAGTAGAATGAAAATTTGAATGCTGCGATTTGATGAAATTTCGAATGCTTTAACGAAAGTAAAAATATCTAGTTTCCGGTGCAATGAAAAATTCTCAATTCAACTTGATTTAATTCAATACAATAATAAAACAAAAAATTCAATAACTTTAATTCTTTTGTCAATACAATTTAATAAACTTTTTTTCCATATATTTCATATATTTATTAAGTATATGATACTCTAAAAAAATAATAAATCTACTATAAAACCAAAATAAAAAATGTTCTCCGTAATATTAAAGAAAATATAATTATCGAAAATTCATGATTAATTGATAAGATCCAAATAAAAATACGAATTTTTCAGCTTTCGCAGATAATAAACACGCAGTGTCATCAACCAATACTAAAACGGTGACTGATTACAGTAACCACTACTTCGTGTCAGATTTGAAGGTGAGTTATTTTACAAAAAAAAATATAAATGATCATATTTTTTTTTGTTTTTTGTCGCACACTAATCTCTCATTATTCTTTGGTATTTTCAAATAATAAAAATATGTCGAGGAACCAATTTGTGCAATTTTTAATTGGTTTCAATTATTTCCTTTCTCATTGCAACTGGACAATTCCAGATTGGTTTTTACATTAAAATTTTTTCCATCGGTGCAACAATGGGCAAAGTTTTAATTCGCAAGGTTGTAGCTTTTATATTGATTTACAGGGCGACTGGACTTTAGGTGATAGGACGTGCAGGTTGAACAGATTGGAATTGGTCATTCTGCGTTCAGACGCACAACAGAATGTATTAATTGAGCATATAATATCCAATGGATGGAGGAACGTCAATTTTTGGATTCGCACTTGCGAGAATGTGTAAGTGAATTTTATCGACAATAGTTTTCATCAAAATTATTATTATGAATTATTTCGCGTGCCTAATGCCAAAAGGGCCTATTACAGCAAGAAGATAGGGGTCCATGCCAAAAGGGCCTATACAAATTTTTTTTGCCATTCTTCTTAAAATTGCTTGAAACGTGAAGATCTGTAAAAAAAAAAATTTTGATGTACTAAAATCAAAAGGGCCTATAAAAAAAATCAAAATTTTTCAAAGTTTTGAATAGAAATTGCATACCAGAGCATTTTTTTTTGAAAAAAAAAAGTTTAAATAATTTGTTATTGTTTATTTGTTTCAACATTTTGTTATTTTTTATTTGTTTAAGCAATTTGTTTAAACGTTTGTTTAAATTATTTGACTTGTTTTCATTTTTTTTTTTGCAAAAAAAAAAGTTGAAGTAATTTGTTATTGTTTATTTGTTCAAACAATTTGTTCTTTTTTTTAAACAATTTGTTATAGTTTATTTGTTTAAATAATTTGTTATTGTTTATTTGTTTGAACAATTTGTTATTGATTAAAACGAAACTTAAAGTACTTCTACTTTAAGTACTTTAAATCTCAAGTACTTAAAGTAATAAGTACCGAGTACTTTAAGTACTGCCGGTACTTAATACTTTAAGTACTTAATGTATTTTGTACTTTATATTTGAAGTACTTAAAGTACTAGGTACTTATTACTTTAAGTACTTGAGATTTAAAGTATTTAAAGTACAAGTACTTAAAAAATCAAGTACCAATTTCAAGTACTTTTTGTATTAAAGCATATTTTTACCTTGCATGATACACTGAGAGTCGACAGATTGGAACAGAAATATTTAAACCAAGAATTATCAGAAGCACTGACGATAGAAATTTTTTTTTTTTTTAATCTATTTTGATACAGGTATTCATGATAATTCATGATAAATTCACGATATTATATCATGAATTGTTACAATGGTGGATCCGAATCAATAACAAATTGTTCAAAAATAAACAATAACAAATTATTTAAACAAATAAACTATAGCAAATTGTTTAAAAAAATAAGAACAAATTGTTTGAACAAATAAACAATAACAAATTCTTTAAACAAATAAAAAATAAAAAATTGTTGAAACAAATAAATAATAACAAATGATTTAAGCTTTTTTTTCCAAATGAAAAAAAAAAAAATTTTTTTAAAAGAAAGATTTTTTTTCCAAAAAAACAAAATTAAAAAAAAAAAAAAAAAAAAATTTCAATTTTCTTAGCGGAAAGTAAAAAAAAAAATTATAGGCCCTTTTGGCTTTAGATCACTAAATTTTCAATGTCCTAAAGCCAAAATTTGAGACATAGGCCCTTTTGGCTTTGGAAAATTTTTTTTTGTCTTTAGGCTTAGAAAATGTTGGCAAAACGATTGGCGCAAAAAAAAAATTATAGGCCCTTTTGGTTTTGCAAAGCCAAAAGGGCCTATAACTTTTATAGGCTCTTTTGGCATTAGGCACGCGATTTATTATCATTGTTCACAAATAATTTTCTATCGTTTTTAGATAGTAATGATTTCGTGAAATTAATGTTTTCTTTCGATTCCTTCTAATCGGCTCTTTTAGCTTAAATCAATTTTCACACGATCAATCGCAAATATCCAAGAAATATTTTGCTGTAATTCAATAACATTACATTTTTCTATGTACCTAAATAATTAATTTGCTCGTAAAAAGCTAATAGCATTGATTAAAGTGTATCGGAAATTGATTTAAACTCACATTTGTATACTTTTAGTTCGGGGTTGACTTGTCAGAGCAATTGCACAGAGGTGTCTGTGAATGACCAATCATTACTCGAGGTACATCCCCGATCCGACGCTTCATGTTCCAAGAGGAATCGTTGCATTTGTCAATATTGTTACATCTAGCGTAACGCCGAATTTATCTTACATCGAACAAATAATTATTGGGAAATTATTGGAAAACAATAAACGTTTCGGTGGCAATCCATCGTCGCAGAAATCTGCTTGTTCGTTCTAAGAAAAAGGAGAAAAAGTAAACTCCATATTATCGAATTAAAATATAAAAAAGGAAGAAAAAATCGGTCGTCTACTTTAGTAATAATTAGTGGTACGATATCATTGATTTTTATGGCCATAACAGTAGATTAGACTGATTCAAAAAAAGCGACTATTTTTTGTTTTCCGACGAAACGCATTAAATACTTTCGGGAAGGTGAAAAAAGATGCCTTTTAAAATTAGAGCTAGGTAATAAAAATATTTAGAGGTCCCTCATCGCATATTCTTATTTCCCATTTAAATAACACGGGGAAATTTTTTTTCAAACTTTGACATTTTATATCTCGGCTTCAAGCTAATGCACCAAAATGAACGACACATGTTCTTGTAGAGAATTCAACGCTCTACAAAAAAGATCTCTTATGATTTTTTGATAAACTCACTCCTTCAATGTTAAATTTAAATTTAGAGTAAGTTTAACTTTTTTTTAGTTTCCGGCAAAATGTTGAAACTTATTACTAAATATCGTAAAATCTTTCCTGAAACAAAAGTTCAAATAGCATTAACATAAATTACCTAATTTTTAAAGAAATAACCAACATAATTTCACCCATATTCACAGTCTAATATACATATGAGGCATTCCACACCAACTCAATGGTGGTTTTCCCTGACCCCCTGCGATTTGTTCCATTATTTTTTATGTCATTCAACTTATCAAAAAACGTACTCACAATTTTTTTCAAATTTTTTGGAGCAGCCACCATCTCAAAAAAAATTGACGAAATCGGGTTTTTGACGGAAAAAAACGCCCATTTCTAAAAATCCCAAAAAAATCACAAAAATGCTATGTCACAAAACAAAATTTTTGGGCCATAAAATATAGTGGAAGTATTTTTTTTCTGGGTTTCATTTCATTTTACAAGTTTGATCAAATTATTTTTTTATTTCGCACATTGACAACGTCACTCTTGGTAGCTTATGAACGTTGAAAAATTAAGTTTTTTTCAGAATCTTATGACATGTGTAGATTGATAAGAATAACCAATTAAGAATTTTAAAACTCAAATCACAAATCCAAATCGAATCTATATGATATTGTTGGTCTGAAGAAGAGCGCTTCATTTTGCAAAACTGGAAGAGATTAATCGTTAAGAGTATTTTCAGTCCTGAATAGAGTCACAGTGCATTTCAAGTCGGAGACTTATACAGCAGTTTTATACACAAAGGTTTTGCCGTGTCAAAGTTTCGTACTGTAAAAAATGGCTGGTAAAAGCAAGTTCCACGAGGCGTTGTCGATCACAATGTGACACAACAGGTTCGGTGTACTCAATTTTTTATATGAAATACTTTAAAATAGTAGTGTAACAAAGTATTTAGCATTACTATGTCATTAACCAAAAATGTCGATCTACTTTTTCCTGCGTAAACCCAGAAAAAAAATACTTCCACTATGTTTTATGGCCCAACATTTTTGTTTTGAGACACAGCATTTTTGTGAATTTGTTGGGATTTTAAAAAATGAGCGTTTTTTTCGTCAAAAATGAGATTTAGTCAATTTTTTTTGAGATGGCGGATGGTCCAAAAAATTTGAAAAAAATTGGGAGTACGTTTTTTTATAGTTTAAATAACATGAAAAATAATGGAACAAATCCCAGGGGATCAGGGAAAAACACCATTGAGTTGGTGCGGAATGCCTCATATATATTAGAACGTGAATAACTTTTTAAGGAGTGCGTTTATCGAAAAATCATAAGAGATCTTTTTTGTAGAGCGTTTAACTCTCTACAATAATATGTATCGTTCATTTTGGTGCATTGGCCTGAAGCTGAGATATAAAATGTCAAAGTTTGAAATTTTTATTTACCGTGTTATTTAAATGGGAAATAAAAATATGCGAAGAGGGACCTCTAAATCTTTTTATTAAGAGCTCTAATTTTAACAGAGGCATCTATTTTCACTTTTTCGGAAGTATTTAATGCGTTTCTTCGAAAAACAAAAAATAGTCGCTTTTTTGAATCAGTCTACATATTACTGGACTCGTTAGTAATAATTACTGTAGTTTTCCAGTAATTTTCACCGAACCGTAAAATTCTTACTGCGGCAATAATGAAAAGTACTGTGAGCAGTAATATTGAAGTGTTTACTGAACACTTTAGTAATTATCTCTGTCTTGTTCATGAATTAATACTGATTTTTTTTTCGCGTGGATCTTACGATTGATTGTAATATTGTTTTTTGTTTTTCGATAGAACGATGATGAATAAACAATTGCTGTAATTTCACAATGCTCTTATTTTTTGAATTGTTTAATATATTTATTTTCAGGGTCTGACGCATTTTTATTTGATAATTAAAATCCTGCGAACAATTCCGCGATCCCCATAAAGCTTAAGGATTCAAATTTGTCGACTAGCCAGATATGGCAGCTGCAAATCCAGTGATTTTTCAAGTGTGGCTGCCAATAAAAGTTACTGGAATGCATTCCATGAATTTTAAACAGGAAGTATACCTCGTGGTCAAATAATTAATCAGTACAATTTGCTGTACCAGCCCAGCCCGTAGTAAAAAACTCCATTCGTCGCCATTGAAAAATCCCCATTCATTCCCCATTGCCAAAATAACCAATGGAGATGAATGCCGAATTGCCTAAGGGGATTTTCGCCATTGAATTCCCCATTTGAAACGGAATGGGGATTATCTAATGGGGATTCAATGGAGACAATCCCCTTAGGCAATTCGGCATTCATCCCCATTGGTTATTTTGGCAATGGGGAATGAATGGGGATTTTTCAATGGCGATGAATGGAGTTTTTACTATACGGAAGAATCTCCATTGCTGTTCGCCACTCATTCCCCATTGCCCACAAAACCAATGGATATGAATGCCGAATTTTCTAAGGACATTTTCGCCATTTAATTCCCCATTTGAAACGGAATGGGGATTATCCCATGGGGATTCAATGGAGACAATCTCCCTAGTGAATTCGCCATATTCACCTCTATTGGTTTTTGTGGGCAATGGGGAATAAATGGGATCATCAATGGAGATTCTTTCATATGATTGCTATATATACATGGAATTACGCATTAAATAATCAAGTAAGTTATCAGTAAGTAAGGTTAATCATAATGCTAATATTAGCATAACGACCAATAATTATATCATATATCATATATAGCAATCATATAGCAATCATATATATATATATATATGTATATATATATATATATATTACATTTAATAGAAATTATTGAAGCTCAGAATTGAGAAAATAGATTGTAAGTGTATTCAGATGACGATTGATAATGAAAGTATATACGTTTCTCCTTTCACAAATCGAGTTGAGAGGGACTGATAAAATTATGTGTATATGTTAAAAATAAACGGTTTTAAAAATCATTTATCCCAAACGTACGCGCACTTGATGAGCAGTATATACTATATTTTTTTTAAATATATTAATTATATTTTATTTTAAACTATTATATTATATTTTAAACTGATTGACCATCGATATAATCATCAGCATTTATTACAATTGAAGAAAATATTTGGTTCATATATGAGAATCAGCGACATCTACTCTTACTTAATTTTATTAATTCACCGCCGTTTGAGAAATATCGCATTCGGAAAAATTCTCATCGATCGATGGGTTCAATTGTTCTGCATTGAACCTCGAATATGGATTGCAACATCGTTAACGAATGCTGCTCATCATTCGATCAGTCGTCAATGAAGTGACATTATTGATAAATGTTGATCATTGTATAATTCGTAGTTACTTATTATTCAATGGGTATCCTTGGTAAATGCTGATCATTTCATCGTTAGCCGCATTTGGGTTCCAATGAACATCTGTGGGAAATGCTGATCTTTCAGTTCATCCGCATTGACTTTCCAATGTACATCATTGGGTAAAGCGGATCATTTCGTTCATCAGCATTTACCTTCCCATGGACACCATTGGGCAATGCTGATCGCTCGATATATCCGCATTGGCTTTCCAATGAGCATCATCGAGTAATGATGATCATTCGATTCATCCGCATTGGCTTTCCAATGAGCATCATTGAGTAATGATGATCATTCGATTCATCCGCATTTGATGTTCAATGGATACCCATTCATTGATCAATGGTCAGCCCTGTATGCCATTGACAAATGCGGAAATCTCAATGGGTCCCCATTCATTGTCCAATGGAGTCGTATGAGGACCATTGGTTGCCATTGGCGATTCAATGGAGTTTTTTACTACGGGAGTAATAAACACTGGTATGATATCATTGATTTGCATGGCCTCAAGAGTTTGGAGGAGACCGCGGCAACATACGCGAGGTATTTCAAAAATGAACTCTTTATTTATTCAAGTTTTTTGCGTTGACACGCGGCCACGTCTGTTAGTCTGTAAGGAGTTCTTTTTTCAACCGGGCCACTTTTTTTCCACCCTCTCCAATTTTTTTCAAAATCTGCCCGTTTGAAACATTAGTCAAAAGGAACTTCTGTGATTTTTTAAAGATTTTTTTGGGGCGTCCGTTCAGGATTTTCAATTTTTCATTGCGAACACTGTATCTCAAAAAATATTCATCAAACAAAAAAACATAAGAATAAAAACTTATTCATTTTTTTTCACTTTATCGAAAAAAATTAAAATCATAATTTTTCTGCCTTGAGAAAATGGAAATTTGGCAAAAAAAATGAGAATAAAATTTTTTAAAACCTAATAACACAATTTCGATTTCGGTACAAATTTTACAGAATGTCTGTCATTGGGTAAAGAGTCTGAAAAAAAAAAATTCAAAATGGCACCTGCAATGGTTACGATGAAAAAAAAATAAAAACCCTGCGAAATCTTTATGCGGTTATGAGATTTCGCAGGGTTTTTATTTTTTTTCATCGTAACCATTGCAGTTGCCATTCTGAAATTTTTTTCGCAGACTCTTTATCAAATGACAGAAATCCTGTAAAATTTGTACCGAAATCGAAAGTGTGTTATTAGGTTTAAGCAAATTTTATTCTCACTTTTTTTCCAAATTTCAATTTTCTCAATGCAGAAAAATTATGATTTTAATTTTTTTCGATAAAGTGAAAAAAAATGAATAAGTTTTTATTCTTATGTTTTTTTCTGTTTGATGAATATTTTTTGAGATACAGTGTTCGTAATAAAAAATTGAAAATCTTGAATGGATGCCTAAAAAAATCTAAAAAAAATCACAGACGTTCTTTTTGACTAATATTTCAAACTGGCAGATTTTGAAAAAAATTGGAGAGGGTGAGAAAAAAAAGTGGCCCGGAGGAAAAAGAACTCCTCCTATATGGGAATAAAACTGCTTTTCACAGTTACGAATCGGCTCACAAAAAATGTAGCTAGTAAACCCTCTAAGTAGTAATTTATGCAAATGATGTGAATTGGAGGGGCTAATCGCATCCCCGCCATTTTATAGTATAAATATTGCGACTGTCTCGCAAAATCTTCAATCCAATCTTTGCGGTGTGGCTGATATTTAATCACTCTGACTGACTCATTGTAAGTAATAGTTGAAAAAAACCAAAAGCTTGAACAAGTGTTTTGGAATAAATCATGCGAGCAAAAAATAAGTCTTGGATAGATGAAGAACTTCGCCGATTTGAGAAATTAATTATTTATCAATTATTAATACCATTGAAAAAAAACAGATTTTCCCAACTTTATAAAACTTTTTTTAAAATTTCTTCCACATCCGTAATATATTGTTTTTGAATATATTTTTTTTTCTGTTCCATCGGCAATTTAATTTTTATATATGTTCACGACTGAATTGAATAATTGCAGGTAAATTGAGAAAAATGGTATCGGTAGAATTGACTGTAATAATCGGTGGAATCATAAAATTGATGTTGACCCTTCAAGTTTCCTGTAACGGTGAGTAATAAAAATTAGAATGCTGCGATTTGATGAAATTTCGAATGTTTTAACGAAAAAAAATGCCTAGTTTCCGGCGCACTTGAAAATTTTCAATTTTATTTTATTTTATTCAACACTGAGAGAAAAAATTACTAGAACCAATGAAATAAAGTTTTGAAGGCAAAAAATCATTTTTTTCATTATTTTCCAAAACATATTAGATTGGTTCCCTTATATATTTACTTAATTAATTTTAATTAATTAATTTAATTTTAAAATCTAACAATATGTTATCAATTATATGTAATATGTTGTTTGAATCAAGAACACATTTTATCATTAAAACATGCGTGTCTTTTAATACGGGAAGCACTGAGAAAAAAAATTGTTGAAGCAACAAATTAATTAGTCCAATCAACAGGAAAAATGATTGATTCCATCAAATGCATGTTTATTAATTCTTGATGCTAAACATTTTATAAAAAAGATACAGCCCTTGGCAAATAATTTAATGTGCATAGTTTAGTGACCCCAAAAAGAGATAAATAGAAAAAAAAGACAAATCTGCGCTAATTTTCCGATCTAATTTCTCTGTCCGACCGAGATTCGAACCCTCGACCCTACCTACCATCATACCTATCCTACCTAACTACCTAACACGCTACCTATTACGCTATCGACTACTATGCACTTGAAAAAAGTTAGGAATTATAAAGATTCGAATGTAAGAAGACATTTAATAAACCAGTTTTTTTATTTTTAACAACTTATGTATACTATAAAAATGATAGTTCTTTGCTTGAAGGAAATAAAAATTTCATCATTTCAAACAAATTTAATATTCTATTGGAATAAAATAATGTATTATTTATTTTACTACAGCTTCTTTTCAAATAATCACAATCAATTTTATATCTAATAAATATTGAAAATACTACAGAAATATTTTTAGAAGTAAAATAATGATGAATTTATTGCAAAGAAATAATTTTGTTCGAAAAAAAAATTTAATATTGATGTCGTTTTTCAGATTCAAATAATCTCATGTTTATGATGCAATAAATCTAATTCATCCAATGAATGCAAATTTATTAAAATCTATTTAAATAAAGAAATTTTTAGAAGTAAAATAATGATGAATTTATTGCAAAGAAATAATTTTGTTCGAAAAAAATAATTTCGTATTGAAGTCTTTTTTTAGATCCAAATAATCTCATGTTTATGATGCCATAAATAATTTTCTTTAAAAAAATAATTTTTTCGAAAAAAATAATTTTCTATTGAATTCGTTTTTTAGATTCAAATAATCTCATGTTTATGATGCGATCAATGTAATTAATCCAATGAATACAAATTTAATCAAATCTATCATGCATTTAATTGTTACTATTAAATAAGAGTTTAATATAATGGAGTAATAGATTCGTGAAAATATTTTTTTAAATGAAGAGTGATTTTCTTGGTTCAACAAATAAATAATCGAATTAATACTTTCATTGAATAAATGAATTCGTGTTCTCAAATTTAGGGATTTTTTCTCTCAGTGAATGCAACAATAAAACAGAAAATTCAACAACTGTAATTCTTTTGTCGATACAATTTAATGAATTTTTTTTTTCATCTTGTTTATATGTCAGGCATTCCATCCCAAACCGGACAGTTTGAAAAACTTTTTTTTTATGTCCTCAAATTTTTTATAATTTATAGTATTCATCAAAAGACCCTTGCTGGTAAATTTTGAGATTTTTCTGATTACTCGTTCAAAAGACCGAAAAACAGCTTTTTTCGGTATTTTGGTCATAACTTCTTAAATAATGGTCCAAATTAAAAAATTTATTTTGAAATTTTTTGTTTTTTTATTGCCTTTTCAGAAAAAAACAACAAAAATATTCGACGTATTTTTAAATGAGTTTTTTGAGTTTTAAACTTTGAATCGCGTTTTTAAAAGTGAGTGTATATTTTGATTTTTAAAATTTTTTTGTTTTAAACATCTATCTATTCAACAAAAAAATAAAAATTTTAGTTTTCAAAAATCGATAAAAATAGTCGTTATGGAAGGCCCACGATCGGACTAGTCTTAAAAGTTGTTGAATAGATAGATGTTTAAAACAATTTTTTTTTACAAAAATCACAATATACACTCACTTTCAAAAACGCGATTTAAAGTTTGAAACTCAAAAAACTCATTCAAAAACACGTCGAATATTTTTGTTGTATTTTTGTTTTTTCTGAAAAGGGAATAAAAAACAAAAATTAAAAAACGAAAACTTTTAATTTGGACGATTATTAAAGAAGTTATGACCAAAATACCGAAAAAGAGCCGTTTTTTTGTTAATGTAATATCTTTTGAACGGGTAATTAAAAAAATCTCAAAATTTACCAGCATGGGACGTTTGATAGCTACTAAAAAATATGAAAAAATTGAGGAAATAAAAAAAAAAGTTTTTCAAACTGTCCGATTTGGGATGGAACGCCCCATATAGATTAGCTATCTGATACTTTGAGAAATAATAAATCCACTGTGAAACTAAAAGGAAAAACTTTCTCCGTAATATTAAATGTGGTGAAATCTGTTAAATTAAAATTGGTGCAATCTACCCAGTGAATTATTATACCTTGGTAATTATCAAAAATTGATGATGAATTTTGATAAGATCCAAATAAACATACGAATTTTTTTTTCTTTTCGCAGATTTTCAATACGAAGTATACAATTATGAAATGGTGTCTGGTGGCGGTTTCGAATATTTTGTGTCAACGGAAGCGGTTTGTTATTTTACAAAAAAATATAATTGATCATATTTTTATTTCTTTTTACTGCACATCGTTTTCTCATTATTCTTTGGTACTTTCAATTAATAAAAATATGGCGAGGAATCAGTTTGTGCAAATTGTAATTTGTATTAATTATATCCTTTGTTGTTGCAACTGGACAATTTCAAAGTGGTTCTTCCATTGTTGGTAATAAAATGACAAATTTTTGGAAGTGCAGTGACATTTTGAAGTATTCGAGAAAAATGTGATTTCTCGATCGTTCAATTTTCGAATTTTCATTAAATAAAAGAAATTTTATTTTATACTTGAGGAATTTGTAAAATTGTCGTTGGAGAAAATCGATCTAATCGTTGAATTTTAATGTTTTATTATAATTTTGCGACATTCGTGATAAAAAAATTAACACGTTTAACGATATTCTGAGAACGATGAAAGAACAAAAATTGTGCAACAATGTTTAAGGGGGTCGTCTAGTGTGAAACCTGTTTTTTTAATGTTTTTTTTTCGGGAATTTTTTTTTGACAAACCATTAAAATGAAATAATTTATGAATTGTGTATCTCTTTTATTAACATTTGAACAAACTTTGTGAATTTTTTAAAGTGAATGTATTAAATATAATCGGAGATATATCACCCAACAAGAATACATATAAAAAAAAGGTGCTCCACTGCTGCCATGATTCCGGTCGTTCTGCTTATCTGAAATCGAAAAACAAAACGCCATTTCAATTGTGAGTCTTGAGGCTCTACCGTGAACCAAGATAAAGTCAGAGTTGCAAAAAAATAATTTTCCTTTACGCTTTAGAAAACAAATCAATTTTTCGCATTATATTATAAAGCGTTAAAAAAAAATGATTTTTTTGGGACTCTGACTTTATCTTGGTTCAAGGTAGAGCCTCAAGTCTCACAATTAAAATGGCGTTTGGTTTTTTGATTTCAGATCAGCAGATAGACCGTAATCATGGCAGCAGTGGAGCACCTTTTTGCTTCCTCATAATTTTGTTTTCATGAAAAATTTTTTTTTCGAGATTTTCATGTCAGTATGTTCAAGATGTCCCAAAACATCCAAAAAACACATTTAGAAAAAATGTCCGGACGTATGTATGTGTGTATGTATGTATGTATGTATGTATGTATGTATGTATGTATGTATGTATGTATGTATGTATGTATGTATGTATGTATGTATGTATGTATGTATGTATGTGTGTGTGTGTGTGTGTGTGTGTGTGTGTGTGTGTACGCTTTGTGCTTTCCTTAAAATGAATATATATTGAGAATGGTTCGGGCAATCGACTTAAAATTTTGTATACAAGTAGACCATGTATGTCCCTACACTCAGTGCAAATTTTGTTTAAATTGCAAAATAATTGTCAATTTGGCGGGACTTTAAATTTTTTGTAAAATGTTTGTGGGTCGTCTAACTTTCGTAATTTTGCAGTTATCACTCTGAAATTTTATGTACAGATACACTTTATAATAGGGACGGTTGGGATTGAATTTGGGAAAAATCGCCCAACAGGTTCGGTTTAAAAAAAAAAGTTCATTTTTCGCAAAAAATTTGTAAGTTCTCTAACTTTGGCAATTTTGCATGTATCGACCTGAATTTTTTTGTGATGATACATTCAATGAAAAGGAAAAATAATTCTGAATCTCAGAAAAACCGCTTGAGAGGTTGATTTAAAAAAAAAAATTTGAAATTTTCAAACAACTTTTGTTAACGCTCCTACATTCGCATTTTTGCAAGTATCGGGCTACATTTTTTTGCACAAATACACTAGATGATAAGAATTGTTAGGGTCAAATTTGGTGAAGAACGCTAGAGAGGTTTGTTCTAAAAAAAATTTAGACATTTCCAAAAAAATGCTTGTGAACACTTTCGTAATTAAGCAGCTGTTTTGCACTTGGCTGAAATTTTACGATTAGATACACTTTATAATATGAACTATTTGGATTAAATTTGCGAAACTTTGCTCAAGAGGTTTGGTTTAAAAAAAATTATTATTTTTCGCAAAAAATGAGTAAGCTCTGTAGCTTTTGTAATTTTGCATCAATCGCGGTGAATTGTTTTATGCCGACACATTTAATACCAAGGAAAAACAATATAGAATTTCGGAAAAATTGCATGAGGGGTTTGACTGACAAAAAATTTTGAAATTTTCAAAAAATTATTATCAGCGTTTCAACTTTCGTAATTTTGCAAGTATCTGGATGAAACTTCGCACAAATGCATAAGGTGATGAATAAATTGATATTGAATGAGCAGCAAGAGAGCGTGGAATATTAAAATTGTATGAAAATGATGAATAAATCGTGCAAATTGGAAATTTGCACATAGCTTCCTCATTTGTTTCCATCTATCGTCAAGCTTTCTTTATGAGGAAGCCATGAAAATAAACATACATGAAATAAAGGTAGTCAAGAAGGTCCTCATAGAGGAAGCTTGACGATAGACGGAAACAAATGAGGATAAGCTATGTGCAAATTTCCAATTTGTTTTTATATCGCGTGCCTAATGCCAAAAGGGCCTATTACAGCAAGAAGATAGGGGTCCATGCCAAAAGGGCCTATACAAAATTTTTTTTTTGCCATTCTTCTTAAAATTGCTTGAAACGTGAAGATCTGTAAAAAAAAAAATTTTGATGTACTAAAACCAAAAGGGCCTATAAAAAAAATCGAAATTTTTCAAAGTTTTGAATAGAAATTGCATACCAGAGCATTTTTTTTTTTGGAAAAAAAGTTTAAATAATTTGTTATTGTTTATTTGTTTCAACAATTTGTTATTTTTTATTTGTTTAAAGAATTTGTTATTGTTTACTTGTTCAAAAAATTTGTTCTTTTTTTTAAATAATTTGTTCCAGTTTATTTGCTTAAATAATTTGTTATTGTTTATTTGTTTGAACAATTTGTTATTGATTAAAACGAAAGTAATTTGTTATTGATTAAAACGAAACTTAAAGTACTTCTACTTTAAGTACTTTAAATCTCAAGTACTTAAAGTAATAAGTACCTAGTACTTTAAGTACTGCCGGTACTTAATACTTTAAGTACTTAATGTATTTTGTACTTTATACTTGAAGTACTTAAAGTACTAGGTACTTATTACTTTAAGTACTTGAGATTTAAAGTATTTAAAGTACAAGTACTTAAAAAATCAAGTACCAATTTCAATTACTTTTTGTATTAAAGCATATTTTTACCTTGCATGATACACTGAGAGTCGACAGATTGGAACAGAAATATTTAAACCAAGAATTATCAGTAGCACTGACGATAGAAATTTTTTTTTTTTTAAATCTATTTTGATACAGGTCTTCATGATAATTGATGATAAATTCACGATATTATATCATGAATTGTTACAATCGTGGATCCGAATCAATAACAAATTGTTCAAAAATAAACAATAACAAATTGTTGAAACAAATAAATAATAGCAAATGATTTAAACTTTTTTTTTCCAAATAAAAAAAAAAAAAAATTCCAAAAAAAAAATTGAAAAAAAAAAAATTTCAAAAAAGAAAGATTTTTCCAAAAAAAAAAATTTTCAATTTTCTTAGCGGAAAGTAAAAAAAAAAATTATAGGCTCTTTTGGCTTTAGATCACTAAATGTTCAATGTCCTAAAGCCAAAATTTGAGACAGGCCCTTTTGGCTTTGGAAATTTTTTTTTTGTCTTTAGGCTTAGAAAATGTTGGCAAAACGATTGGCGCAAAAAAAAAATTATAGGCCCTTTTGGTTTTGCAAAGCCAAAAGGGCCTATAACTTTTATAGGCCCTTTTGGCATTAGGTACGCGATATGTGTTCCTCTTGGGCGGTGTATCTCCGATTATATTTAATACATTCGCTTCAAAAAATTCACAAAGTTTGTTTGAATGTTAATGAAAATGATACACAATTCATAAATTATTATATTTCAATGGTTTGTCAAAAAAAAAAAAAAAATTCCGAAAAGAAACATTTAAAAAACAGGTTTCACACTAGACGACCCCCTTAAATCTGTAATTTGGGAGGTTGTTATTTTCAAATTGATTTACAGCGCAACTGGGCTGACAGCCGAAATATGTGCAGGAGACACGGACAGCAATTGGTTGTTCTGCGTACAGGAGTACAAATGAGAGCATTTATTCGGTATATAAAATCCAATGGATGGAGGAATGTCAACTTTTGGATTCATACTTGCTACAAAGAGTAAATTTCATAGACAATTATTTTCATCAATATTATTATTACGAATTATTTTATTATTTATTATCATTGCTCATAAATATTTTTATATTGTTCTTGGATCGTGATGATTTTGTTACGTAAACCTTGTCTTCCAATTCCTTCTAATCGGCTCTTTTTAGCTTAAATCAATTTTCAGCCGATTAATTGCAAATATCAAAGAAATATTTTGTTGTAATTTAATATTAACGGTAAATTTTTAGATGTACTCAATTGTAGCTGTATAATAAATTTTTCTGTAAAAAACTAACAACATTGATTAAAGTGTATCGGATATTAATTTAAAATCACATTTGTAAACCTTTAGGTCGGGGTTGATCTGTCAGAGAGATTGCACAGAGGTGTCCGTGGATAACCAATCATTTATTCGAATACATCGCCCAGAATTGGCTCCCTGCTCCAAGCACAATCTTTACGTTTGTGAATATTAAATCGCAAAAAATTGTTGCACGGAAAAAAAAGTCCAGTAGTTATTCGTTAATTGGCACAGTGATTATTCATCGATCGGTACATATTATTGGACTGGATAGTAATAATTCCTGTAGCACTTTCACTAATTTTAACCAGAGACTAATTTTGACTGCGGCAACAATGAAAAGTACTGTGACCAGTCCAGTAATATTAAAGTATTACTAGACACTTCAGTAATCATCACCGTCTTGTTCATGAATTAGTACTGATTTTTTTTTCCGTGTGGATCCTACGATTGATTGTAATATCGTTTGTTTCTCGATAAAACGATGATGAATAAATAATTGCTACAACTTCACAATGCTCTTATTCTTTCAATTGTTTATTATATTTATTTTCATTGTCCGACGCATTTTTATTTGATAACTAAAATCCTGCGAAGAATTTCTCGGCAGGATGGGAACGAGTCTTTCGCCTTGCGGTGATTCCTTTCAACGGTGAGAAATGAACTCGGAAGAAGAGATACATTTGCGAAAAGTAAATCCATCAAAATCGTTGAGTTCTCATGATCGATTGTGTTATTGATCGTTGATGCGCCGATGAATAACATAATTTCTGGGTCTTATGGAAATAAGATTTTATTTACTTAACCTTTAAACTCGTAATCGGGGTCCAAACGCACCCCACGCGAACTTTGAACTACGCTCCTGAAGTAGCGAGCAATACAGGATGTTAAGCAATTAGATAACCTGACCGCCGTGTAGAGCGCATCAAAATAAAAAATTTCCTTTTTTAAAAAAATTTGTACGATAAAAATTGGCTGAGTTATCAATGTTTTTAAAGTTCACCAATGACGGCTAGAATCTAGGAGAAATGCCGCTGGTGGGGGGTTTTTACGCCACGCCCACCGTTACTCCCACCATGTGGCTCACCAGTAGCATTGCTCCCAGATTCTAGCCGTCATTGGTCAGCTTAAAACATGAATAACTAAGCCAATTTTTGTCGTATGACAATTTTAAAAAAAGCTAAATTTTCGTCTTGGCGCGCTCTACACGGTGAACTTACTTAGGTTATCTAGTTACTTAATACCCTGTCCCAATTATTGAACACTATCTTGTATTTTTATTATTTCTCATTCACCTGCATGCATTTACTAATTTATAAAAATTTCATTACATGTATGGAACTTTTAGCTATCGAAATGTTACCTTACTTGTGCGAAAAAAGCTTTAATTAATAGAGAAAAAATTATTTAATCAGCAACGGTGACCCGATTTGACGTCTCGTGGTAACTGCTTATCGTTTTTGCTAAGACGCGCCGCTTAACGCGTAAGGGCATAAAAAATTCAAAAACTGTCGCATCTCAAAAAGTAAAGGCGTTTCAGGTTCCTCAGAAAATTTCTTACAAATAACAATTTAAAAGAAAAATTTTAAATGAATTTTTTGTTAAAAAATACGGTGTTCGATCATTGGGACATAGAAAGTGCAATGTGTCCCAATTATTGAACACTCGAATTCTTCAAGATAGCGTCATTAAACCCATCAAAACATCGAGACAGTTAACGCGTGACAGATCGTGTGAATCGGATTTATTCAAACAAAAACTGTAAGTTCCTGAATAAACTTACCTTTATTTTTTTAATAATAACTCTAAGATCGTCAAACATATTTTGTATTTGTATTTTCGTGCAAAAAACAAAAAGAAAAGTAAAAAGAGAATATAACCTAAATGTAACCTAAAAATACGAATGTAATGTTCAATATTTTTTGCTCTCCGATATTTCAGTCGAAAAACAAGAAAGCTGCGACAAAATCAAACAAAAACGGAACATAAAAACGAGTAAGCTGTAAATAAAAATAAAATAAAGTTCGAGTTGAAAAGCAAAAATAAACCAAATGCGAATGAACCAAAAACCTGTCAAAAGAGACTAAATATAATTTTTTGTATTTTTACATGATTAATAAAAGATTATTTAAATGTTTGATTTTGCTTTTATTTCTTAATATTGTACCCAAAATAATATTTTCAGAACGGAAAAAGAATTCTCGAGAGTGTTCGATAACTGGGACATGCCTGTTCAATATTAGGGACCTAGGCACTTCCAGTGTTTAATAATTGGGACATTTGCGTCATGAGGAACATGGAAGCGATGGTTTTTTTCTTGATTTTATATTTTTTTCTCACCGAATTCAATCCCCAGACCTTAGCTGTCCAATAATTGGGACATTCACCTTATTTTATTTCTATATGAGCGAGGTCTGGCGAACCTAAAGAAAAAAAAAATTAGGTCCATAATTCCATCACCATTCGCTGACACGTCTGTTTGCGTTCTAAGGGAATATTTGACAAAAAATCTTTCCTCGTATCAGAATTATCTCGCGCGTTATCGTACTTTTACTGGCGGGTTTTTCGGCGAGTTTCCTGGTGTTAAAAAAGAAAAAAACTTCGACGACTCCAAGATGGAATAAGCGAATTTTGGGCACGAGGAAACATATTTCACTGACATGATTTTCCATGAGGACAAATTCAGTGCTAATTAATGGACAAGACAGTGATAATTACTGAAGTGTCCAGTAATGCTCCAATATTACTGGACTGTTTATAGTACTTTTCAATGCTGATTTTTCTTAACTTTTTTACAAACATTCAACTTTTTAAACAAAATATCTTTAATATGTTTGAGATAGATGAAAATCCTGACGGTGCTTCGCGAAAAGCGGAATTTTCATTCCATAAAACTGAGTACTGAAGTTAATAGTTGGCGTGTAAATAATTCAACTGGTCACCCCTCCAAATAGTGACCGCAGCCAATGATGGTCCATGTTTTAAATATTTTTTTAGATCTTTTTTCGATCTAGTACGCATTTTTGTACGTGACCGTTTTTCGGCCTTTTTTCGACCATCGCGAATTGAACGCAGAACTTAAGGTCATTTTTTTTGCCTTTTTTATCTACGGTACATTTGGAAGGGTTAGCAGGCGCTCCATTTTATTTTTTTTTATTTTTGTACGATTTTTTCTCACAAAGTAATTTCACTTTTGGCTAAAAAAGACAAATTTTGAAAGATGCAACGTAACTCAAAAACTTTAGAGTTTAAGAGAAAATGTTTAATATGAAAAAAGTAGCGTACGTATACACGGAATAGCTCGGAATTATTTTAGAATTTTCCTATGAAATTTTTTTTCAACTATTTTCGCTCGAAACTCTGATGATGACGTTCCAGCGAAAAATGGTATCTGATTCGAATTTCCGTACTTCGTGATACGATAAAAATCTGAAAAAATTTATATCATAAAATAATTATGATTGATCATTGTTCATCATTGCTTAATAAATTGTTTAAACAATTGGTTCAACAATTTGTTAATGACTTTTGGGCAATATAGAAATTATTATTGATAATTGTTGTTTATAGTATGCTAAATGGTGCTGAATTTTTTCAGATTTTTATTGTATCACGAAAAACGGAAATTTAATTCGGATATAATTTTTCGCTGGGATCATCAGAGTTTCGAGCGAAAATAGTAAAAAAAAAATTCATAGGAAAATTCTAAAATAATTCCAGGCGCTTCCGTGTAGACGTACGCTATTTTTTTCATAGCTCACATTTTCTCTTAAACTTTATAGTTTTTGAGTTACGTTGCATCTTTCAAAATTGGTATTTTTTAACCAAAAGTAAAATAACTTTGCGAGAAAAAATCGTACGAAATTTTTTAGAAAGCAAAAATGGAGCGTCTACTAACCTTTCCAAATGCACCTGAGATAAAAAAGACAAAAAAAAATGTCTTTAAGTTATGCGCCCAATTCGCGATGGTCGAAAAAAAGCCGAAAAACGGTCACGTACAAAAATGCGTACCGGATCGAAAAAAAATCAGAAAAAATATTTTAAAAAAAAAGCAAACTAAAGCTGAATTCCTTTCCTTCAAAATGCTTTTTAAAAAATTCAATTATCTTTTTTTTTGACGGAGTTATGCAACTTCTAGTGCGGCAAGAAATATAATTGACGGTTGTTTCCAAACTTTTGAGCGGAAGTGTATAATGGGATCGTATCAAGGTGTCTTCACTTGAACTTTGGTACATTCCTACTGCGATAAACTCATTGTAAGAAATAGTCGAGAACACCGACACAGTATACACGTATGTTGGGTTAAATGTGATCGAAAAATTTATCTCAAATACATGATCAATTTCACATATTTTTAAATTCATGTAAGGTAAATGTCCAAATTATTGAACAGTATCTTGTATTTTTATTATTTATCATTCACCTGCATGTATTTACTAATTTATAAAAATTTAATTACATATATGGAACTTATAGCTATCGAAATGTTACCTTACTTGTGCAAAAAAAGCTTTAATTAATAGAGAAAATAGTATCGTACGAAATTTTATTGTACGAGTGCGCAAAGTGGCACTTTGCGCACGGAGTGCAATAAAAATTATTTAATCAGTAACGGTGACCCGATTTGACCTCTCGTGGTAACTGCTCATCATTTTTGCTAAGACGCGCCGCTTCACGCGTAAGGGCATAAAAAATTCAAAAACTGTCGCATCTCAAAAAGTAAAGGCGTTTTAGGTTCCTCAGAAAATTTCTTACAAATAACAATTTTTAAACATTTTTTAAAATTAATTATTTGCTAAAAAATACGGTGTTCGATCATTGGGACATAGAAAATGCAGTGTGTTCCAATTATTGAACACTAGAATTCTCCAAGATGGCGTCATTAAACCCATCAAAACATCGAGACAGTTAACGCGTGACAGATCGTGTGAATCGGATTTATTCAAACAAAAAACTGTAAGTTCCTGAATAAACTTACCTTTATTCTTTTAATAATAACTCTAAGATCGTCAAACATATTTTTTATTTGTATTTTCGTGCAATAAACATAAAAAGAAAAGTAAAAAGAGAATATAACCTAAATGTAACCTAAAAATACGAATGTAATGTTCAATGTTTTTTGCTCTCCGATATTTCAGTTGAAAAACAAGAAAGCTGCGACAAAATCAAACAAAAACGAAACATAAAAACGAGGAAGCTGGAAATAAAAATAAAATAAAATTCGAGTTGAAAAGCAAAAATAAATCAAATGCGAATGAACCAAAAACCTGTCAAAAGAGACTAAAAATATATTTTCGTATTTTAAAATGATTAGAGATTATTTGAGTGTTTGATTTTGCTTTTATTTCTTAATATTGTACCCAAAATAATATTTTCAGAATGAGAACAATTCTCGAGAGTGTTCAATAACTGGGACATGCTTGTTCAATATTAGGGACATAGGCACTTCCAGTGTACAATAATTGGGACATTTGAATCCTTTGAATTGTTATTCTTTTTTTTCATTTAAAATCATTTAAAAATAATTTAATGGGTGATTTTTCGAAAGTAAAAATATCAAAGTATCATTTGAACATGAAAGCGATGGTTTTTTTCTTGATTTTATATTTTTTTCTCACCGAATTCAATCCCCGGATCCTTAGCTGTTCAATAATTGGGACATTTACCTTATACTTCAGTAATTTTTTCACAGTGGCTATTTTGACATATATCGCCGTGAAAAAATAATTTTGTATTGTCAATTAGATGCATAATAAAACACCCTTTTTGTAAATCCTATTATTTTTATGGTTTCGCTGAAAAAAAATGCCCTTTTTTTGGTCTGTAGAGTGGCCTAACCCCTTAAACGAAAATTTGTCCTTGACTTAAGTTGTTGACTCCATGCTGTCACGTTGCTTAATCTATAAAGGAATAAAACTGCCTTTCCCGGTTTCTAGTAGTAATTGTGGCGAATGGTGCGAATTGGAGGGGCCAATCTCATCCGCGCCGTTGTATAATATAAATACTACGACTGTCTCGCACAATCGTCATTCAAATCTTCACGGCTTGGCTGATAACTAATCACTGCGACCAACTCATTGTAAGTTATAAGTGAAGATTCCCAAAAACTAGTACAAGTATTTTGATACAAATGTGAGGATAAAATATTTCAGAGATAGACCAAGAATCTCGCCAATTTTAGGAATTAATTATTAATCAATTATTAATACCTTCGAAAAAATAAACACACCATTTTTCCAACTTTATAATAAAATGTTTTTTTTTTCCCACATTCTCAATTTATTGTTTTTGAATACATTTTTTTCTCCGTTCCGTCGGCAATTTAATTTTTATATATTTTCATGACTAATTGAATAATTCCAGCTAAATTAAAAAAAAATGGCTTCGGTAAAATCGACTGTAATGATCGGCGGAATCATAGCATTGATGTTGACGCTTCAAGTTTCCTGCAACGGTGAGTTATAAAAATTTGAATTTGAAATTTGATTTTATGAAATTTCGAATGTTTTAACGACAGAATAAATGTCTAGTTTCCGGCGAACTTAAAAATTTTCAATTTAATTTGACTTAATTCAATGCAATTAAAAAAAACTGAAAATTCAACAACTCTAATTCTTTTATCGATATAATTTAACATAAAAAATTCCACGTTGTCTATCTATAGATTAACTATTTGGTGCTCTGAAAAATAATAAATCTACTATAGACTAAAATGAAAAATTTCCTCCGTAATATTGAAGAATTAAGTATTATAATTTCAGTACATAAATTTAAAGATTCCAACTTTATAATAAAACATTTTTTTTAATTTCTTCCACATCCTTAATTTATTGGTTTTGAATTCATTTTTCTTCTCCGTTCGGTCGGCAATTTCATTTTTATTACTGAATTGAATAATTGCAGCAATATTTAAAAAAATTGAGGCGGTGGATTCGACCCAAATCGATGGCATCATAAAATTGACGTCGACCCTTCAAGTTTCCAACAACGGTGAGTAATGAAAATTGAAAATTTGAATGTTGCGATTTGATGAAATTTCAAATGTTTTAACGGAAGGAAAATGTCTAGTTTCCGGTGCACTTGAAATTTTTCAATTTAATTAGATTTAATTCAAAGCAAATAATAAAACAAAAAAATCAGTAACTGTATTTCTTCGGTCAATACAATATAATAATTTTTTTTTCCATGTTGTTTATATATGGGGCGTTTCATCGCAAATCGGACAGTTTAAAAAACTTTTTCTTTTTATTTCCTCAATTTTTTTATATTTTTTAGTATCTATCAAAAGAGCCTTCCTGTTAAATTTTGATTTTTTTTAATTACCCGTTCAGAAGATATTGATTTTTTTTTAAACGCTCTTTTTCGGTTTTTTGGTCATAACTTCTTTGATATTGGTCTAAATTAAATGTTTTTTCTCTTGAAAATATTTGTTTTTTATGGCCTTTTCAGAAAAAAAAACAAAAAAAATGTTCGACGTGTTTTTGAATAAGTTTTTAGAGTTTTAAACTTTGAATCGTGTTTTTGAATATGAGAGCATAATTTGGTTTTTAAAATTTTTTTATTTTTAACTTCTATCTACTCAATAAAATTTAAGACCAGTCCGGTCGTGGGCCCTCTGCATAATTACTATTTTTTTTCTATTTTTGAAAATTGAAAAAAAAATGTTCTAAAAATTATTATGAATACCAATTTTTGTTACTGTATAGTATTTTTTTAAAATTTTTGAATTAATTTTGACACTTTCTAATGTTAACAGATTTTTTTTAATTGATACTGTTGTTATTATTGTTCATAAACAGATTAAACGATTAATTATTAATTTTGAGAACCTGTTAACAATAAAAAAAAGTATCAAAATAAATTCTAAGTAATGAAAAAAAGTTACTCTGTATACAGTAACAAAAATTGAATTGATATTCATAATGATTTATAGAAGCATTTTTTTTTTTATCGAAAAACAAATAGTAATTATGGAATGCTCATGACTGCACTGGTCTTAAAAGTTGTTGAATGGATAGAAGTTAAAAATAAAAAATATTCAAGAAACTTTTAAAAACACGATTCAAAGTTTAAAACGCAAAAAACTTATTCAAAAACACGTCGAATATTTTTTTTGTATTCTTTTTCTGAGAAGGCCATAAAAAAACAAACATTTTGAAAGAAAAACACTCAATTTTAACAATTATTAAAGAAGTTATAATAAAAGAACCGAAAACAGGGCGGTTTTTTTCAAAATTTAATATTTTGTGAACGGGTAATTAAAAAAATCTCAAAATTCAACAAGACGGGTCTTTTGATATGTACTAAGAAATATGAAAAAAATTGAGGAAATCAAAAATAATTTTTTTTTTTAACTGCCCGATTTGGGATGGAACGCCCCATATACATTAGCTATATGATGCTCTGAAAAATAATAAATCTACTGTAAAATCGAAACGATAAACTTTGTACGTACAATTAAAGAATTAAATACAATAATATTTTAGTAAATAAATTTAAGGATGGTGCAATCTACTCAGTAAATTATTACTTTGTAATTATCAAAAATTCATGATGAATTATGATAAGATCCAAATCTAAATACGAAATTTTCTGGCTTTCGCAGATAATGATGACCCAGCGTTATTAACCAATACTACATCGCTGATTCGAGGCCGCGGTAAGGACTATTACGCATCAACCTATAAGGTGTGTTTAAAAAAAAAAAAAAAAAAATTAATCATATTTTTTTTCTTTATTGCACATTACTCTCTCATTATTCTTTGGTATTTTCAATCAATAAAAATATGGCGAGAAACCAATTTGTGCAAATTTTAATTCGTTTCAATTATTTCCTTTCTCGCTGCAACTGGACAATTCCAAATTGGTTTTTACATTACAAAATTACAAAGTTTGGCGAGTACAGTGAGATTTTGCAATATTCGAAAAAAAATACGATTTCTCGATCGTTCAATTTTCGAATTTTCATAAAATGAAAGAAATTTTATTTTATACTTGAGAAATTTGTTGAGAAGGTGGTTGCTTTTATATCGATTTACAGAACGACTGGAAAAGCGCCGCAACTGATTGCAAGTCCGAAGGATTTAAATTCGCCTTTATGCGTTCAGACGCAGATAGGAATGTATTAACTGATCTTATACGACACATGGGATGGTTGGAAACCAGTTTTTGGATTGGCGGTTGCTCTAATGTGTAAGTAAATTTTATCGATAATTATTTTCATCAATATTATCATTATGAATTATTTATTATCATTGCATCATAAATAATTTTATTACATCTTTTTTAAATAGCAATGATTTTGTTTAATACATGTTTTACTCTCAATTCCTTCTTATCGGCTATTTTTAGCTTGAATAAATTTTTAGTCGATCGATCGCAAATATCCAAGAAATATTTTGCTCTAATTTAATATTAACAGTACATTTTTATATCTACCTAAATAATCAATTTGCTCGTAAACAACTAATAGCATTGATCAAAGTGTATCGGAAACAGGGTTGCAAATAATGCATTACTTTTTTTTAATGCATTTGCATTTTCATAAACCATTAACGTTTAATGGTTATTGGAAATAATTTTCATTAACCAGTAAAATTATTTTGATTGACCATTAAAATTTAATGGTTAATGGTTACAGGAAATTATTTTCATTAACCATTAAAACTTAATGGTTAATGAAAATGCAATTGCATTACAAAAATTAATTTATTTGCAACCCTGCCCATTACAATGTAGTGTGTAATAGAAAAAATTTCCATTACCCATTGCAATGTAATGTGTAATGGACAAAACTTTGATTGCAATTTTGGGAATCGAAAAATATAGATGAATAAATTATTGCAGTTTTGCATTACATTTTATTGACTTAGGACGTAGATTTTTAGAATTATAATATAGATGCTTTTTAGAATTTAAGGTGAAAATCTAAGTCCTAAGTCAATAAAATTTAACGCAAAATTTCAATAATTTATTCATCTATATTTTTCCATTCCCAAAATTGCAATCAAAGTTTTGTTCATTACACATTACATTGCAATAATAATATAGATGCTTTTTATAATTATAATATAGATGCTTTTTAGAGTTTAAGGTACCTGAAAATCTAAGTCCTAAGTCAATAAAATGTAATGCAAAATTGCAATAATTTATTCATCTATATTTTTCCGTTCCCAAAATTGCAATCAAAGTTTTGTCCATTACACATTACATTGCAATGGGCAATGGAAATTTTTTCTATTACACACTACATTGTAATGGGCAGGGTTGCAAATAATGCATTACTTTTTTTAAAAGCAATTGCACTTTTATTAACCATTAACATTTAATGGTTAATGGAAATAATTTTAATGGTTAATGGTTAATGGTCAATGAAAATAATTTCCATTAACCATTAAATTTTAATGGTCAATGAAAATAATTTCCAATAACCATTAAATTTCATTAGCCATTAAAAAAGTAATGGTTAATGCATTACTTTTTCATTAAAAATTTTGCAACCCTGATCGGAAATTAATATAAATTCACGTTTGTATACTTCTAGTTGGATGGTGCATTGTCCCCACGAATGCACAGAGATCGCTGTGAACTTTTTCAATCACCAATGGAATCTTGAGGTAAACCACGGCGTTCAATGCTGGAAGAAAAATCGTTTCATTTGTGAATTGTAAACTAATTAAAACTAATAAAAAGGAGAAAAAGTCAAACTCCATATTATCGATTTGAAATATAAAAAAGTTTAGAAATGTGAAAAATAAAAAAAAATAAAAAAACTCGAAAAGTTGAAATTATAATGTCAATTAATTTGAACATTTAAAAATTCAAACTAATTTTAACATTTTTCTCTTTGAAATTTATTTATTAATATAATTGTTTATAAATATTGTTTATAAAAAAAATTGTTCATTGATGTCCTTGTTTAATATTTTTCATTTAGGATCGCTTTAATACATTTTTCGATCCTTTTAAGTCGATTTGAAATCAATACTTGTGTTAACAGTAAATTCGCTGATTACTATTTTATGATATATTTGCAGTTTTAATCAATAAAAAATTTTTTAAGCAAATAAAAAAATTTTAAAGAGAAAAATGTAAAAATTAGTTAATGAAAAAGTTTGGGAACGTGGAAAAAAAACGAAAAGTTGAAATTATAATTTCAACTTTTCGTTTATTTTTTATTTTTCACGTTCCTAAACTTTTTAATCAACTAATTTTAAAATTTTTGTCTTAAAAAATGATTTATAAATATAATTGTTTTTAAATATTGTTTATAAAAAGAAATTGCTTATTTGTCACGTTCCTGAAATTTTTCATCAACTAATTTTAACATTTTGTTCTTAAACAATTTTTTATTGATGTCCCTGTTTGATATTTTTTATTTAGAATCGTTTTAATACGTTTTTCGATCCCTTTAAGTCAATTTGAAATCAATACTTGTGTTAACAGTAAATTCGCTGATTACTATTTTATGATCTATTTGCAGTTTTAATCAATAATTAATTGTTTAAACAAATAAACCATTTTTAAAGTGAAATTTTTAATCAACTAATTAAAAAATTTTTGTCTTAAAAAATGATTTATAAATATAATTGTTTTTAAACATTGTTTATAAAAAGAAATTGCTTATTTGTCACGTTCCTGACATTTTTCATCAACTAATTTTAACATTTTGTTCTTAAACAATTTTTTATTGATGTCCCTGTTTGATATTTTTCATTTAGAATCGTTTTAATACGTTTTTCGATCACTTTAAGTCAATTTGAAATCAATACTTGTGTTAACAGTAAATTCGCTGATTACTATTTTATGATCTATTTGCAGTTTTAATCAATAATTAATTGTTTAAACAAATAAACCATTTTTAAAGTGAAATTTTTAATCAACTAATTAAAAAATTTTTGTCTTAAAAAATGATTTATAAATATAATTGTTTTTAAACATTGTTTATAAAAAGAAATTGCTTATTTGTCACGTTCCTGACATTTTTCATCAACTAATTTTAACATTTTGTTCTTAAACAATTTTTTATTGATGTCCCTGTTTGATATTTTTCATTTAGAATCGTTTTCATACGTTTTTCGATCACTTTAAGTCAATTTGAAATCAATACTTGTGTTAACAGTAAATTCGCTGATTACTATTTTATGATCTATTTGCAATTTTAATCAATAACAAAGTAATAAAATACGTAAAATAGGATAATGCGGAAGTGCCAAAAAAAATCCCTTCTCATCGACTGAAACAATAAGATGATGGCTTTATTCTCCCTCCAAATCTGATGTGCTCTCATGGGACAGCAAATTTCACGTTTAGACTGATTATACATGTTACATCGTAAAAAAAAATTCATCCGCAAATGACGATACAATTGTAATGAAAATAATAATAATGAAATCAACGCTAAATATCAATAACTAAATACTCGGGAATAAAAATCGTATATACAGGAAAATTATACAAACGATCACCGATCACCAAAATCGATCCGAGACCCGGACAATCACTCTATACCGATATATTCGAATATATCAAATATACATCCCCCACTAAAATAAAGTATACGCAAAGTGCATCAAAAATAGATCTCCAATACATTAAATATATTTTCTCCGAATCGTCCACTAAATCCTCTGTATTTTAAGAAGTATGATATATATTCTGCGTATATTTTATTTTAATTTGGGATCTCACTGCTATTTTTTTTTTGCGTATATAAATAAGAATATATTGGTATAGCGTGTCTTGAAAACGCGATCCCCATACACGTTAAAAACCCCCATGAAAATTTATTCACAAGAAATATATGGGGCATTCCATACCAAGTCAACCTGAGTGTGACCCTCGACCTCGTTGATGTCGTTTACGATTTTTTATATGATTCTTCCAACTCAAAATAGCATTCAGAATTTTTTTCACATTTTCAAAACCAAATTTGAGTACGTTATGATTCTTTGAACATTTTTTTCGAAAACCTCGAGAGCCGTAATTTAAATATCTGAACGAATTCTCAAAAATCTGGGTCAAAAATAAAAATTGTTGACCCAAAATTCATGATTTATTTCCCTCCCACCTCGATTTTAGGTTTTTATTCATTTCCCTCCCACCTCGATTTTAGATTTTTATTCATTTCCCTCCCACCTCGATTTTAGGTTTTTATAAAGAAAACGGAAAAAAATATCGATGCAGAAATTGATCTACCGTGAAAAGTGGCTTGAATATTTTTATCGTTAACCAACAATTTCCAAAAATAGTTGGTTAATTTCTGCAACTATTTTTTTTTAAGTTTTCTTCATGAAAACCTAAAATCGAGGTGGAAGCGAAAGCCCGGAACATTATGAATTTTGGGTCAAAAATTTTCATTTTTGACACCGGATTTTTGAGATTTTTTTCAGATTTTTAAAATACGGCCCTCGAGGTTTTCGAAAAAAATGTTCAAAAAATTATAACGTATTCAAATTTGGTTTTAAAAATCTGAAAAAAATTCTGAATGCTATTTTGAGTTGGAAGAATCATATAAAAAATCGTAAACGAAATCAGCGAGGTCGAGGGTCACACTCAGGTCGACTTTGTATGGAATGGCCCATATGCATTATATATATTTTGCATATATCTCTGGTATATCAATTTCCATAAGGATATAAAGCAGCAAGAATGTTGCATGACGTCGCGTTTTTCTCAAATTATAGAGATACATACTTCAAACTTAAATAATAATAATAATAATAATAATAATAATAATAATATTTATATGCAACGACGACAATTTTGCAAATACTTCTATTTCTTCCTATTATTTGGATTCGAAAAAAATATTTTTTTTGCCTGTCTTACACGGAAAATAAAAGACAGTACTAATTCATGGACAAGACAGCGATAATCACTGCTGGACTCTTTTTTTCCGTGTACGTAACATTTATTTTCGTCATTATTATGATAATCCTTGTTGATTTTGTTTAAACTATCGAACAGATACGCCGTTAATGGTGATACCGTTTCTCGGCAATGGCTCAGCCTCGTAATGACCCATTGATCTGCCATTGTAATTTCTCCCACCGCCACCTGTGCCATAACTGCAAAAAAAATAATTTTCACTCAAACACTTGACCAGGTTAATGCGATATTTTGGTCTAGAATTTTGAAAAAATTCAAATTTTTCAATTCCAATAATTGATAGAGCTGGGTCATTCCATGTCAAATCGGCCAATGGTTGGAATTGACCTCTTTCAATTGCGATGAAATGTGGTCAGAAGTTTTCTCTTATCATAGAAGTTCTACCAAAGGTAAAAAATTGAATTTTTTTTTTCGAAAATTCAAAATTTCACCGATATTTCAATTTTTCAAGTTTATTTTTCAAATATATCGAAAACTATTATAGTTACGAAAGAATCGTTCGGGGTAGTATACTTGAGGCTACGGAAAAAAAAATAATCAGAAAAAAAAATTTGAAAAATGATGAATTTGGAGAGTTTTGAATTTTTAGAAATCGTGAAAATTCACGATCAACATTAAATTTTTTGTTCCATTTTTTTGATATAATATCTTGTACTGATCTTAAAAGATTCTGAAATTTTCAGAAAGGTCTTTTTTTTCAAAAATATGAATTTTTTAATTTAGGCAAAAACAAAATTTTTTACCTCTAATTTAGGTGAAGTTGAGCAATCATGTAATTTTTACTGCTCAAAATTACAAAATTCAATTTTCATTTTGATTTCATTTCATTTTCTTCTTTCGAAATTTTTTTTTTTATTGTCAAAATATTAATAAATAGGTTGTAAGAAAAAAAAATGGAAAAAATATTTTTTGTTTTTTATCGAGCTCGGCAAAACCCTCAAAATGTATGTCTTTAGACCAGAATACCGCCTTAAAGCGTTATTCTACTTTGGAATGAAGAATTAGAAAAAATTTATAAAAATTGCTCGACATTGATATTGATATGCAAAGAATCGTGAAAGTTAAGATTTGACGTGCAGTATTTTTTTAAATTCATTTTTCTAATTAATTTGAGTTTATATGACGAAAAAAAATCAAAAATAATTCTATTAAAAATAGTCTCAATTGTTGAGATTAATGTGGGACATTCAACGCCACCAGATTTGATGAGACTTTTTTTCATGGTGGTAAATGTTGTAAGCGACGCCTGGAATTTTTCGAAAATTTGTTTAGAATATCAATTTTGCATTTTTCAGAACGCTAATTTAGTTTGATCGGTTCTTGCCTTGGGCAAAAAAAAAAAATAGTAAATTCGACGGGCGCAGAAATTCGATAACTATTTATAAATAATTTTTTTTTTCGCCATTTACATTTTCAAAAATTTGGAATATTTTTTTTCGAACTCACCCGTAAGCGCTTCCACTTATGGTGTAAGGACTGTCGTATAAACCGTCCTCGGGAACATTTTCGTACATTCGCCCATTATTCGTACCGTCATTAAGACTCGCGTATGACATGACAGCCGCGCTCTGATCCTCCTTTCTCTCCGCGGCTTGAACATTTTCCGTATTTTTCACGGGCGTCGCTTTGCGTCTAGATTTAAAAAAAAATCATTTTTTTTAAATTTACAGCGTTAAAATTTTTATAAAATTAACAAAATTAAAAAGTTCATAAAATTTCATTTATAAATTGACATTTTGATTAAAAAAAAAACATTTCAATTTTCCACAAAATAAACATATTTTTACTGAATTAACAAATTTTGACAAAATTAAAAGTTTTTAAATCTCATTTATAAATTTATATTTTGATTTGAAAAAAAAATTCGTCGTAAAATAACCGTTTTTATGTCTCGTACTTACAATCTGAGATAAACTAATCCAAGAATCAGCAGAATGACAATTATGACACCTGCTCCGATTCCCACACTCGTACCGACACCCTGAGCCTCCGCTATCTCATTGGCCATGACTGCAATAATTATAATAATCATAATTTTGCTTCTAATTTAAAAAAATAATAAAAACAATAAAAAATAATTTAAAAAATTATAATTCCCAGCCTAATTCAAAGGTAAAAGTAGATAGCAGTGATTGGCAGTATCGATTTTTTCTTCAACGATATTGATTTTATTAATCATTTTTTCGAAATATTGATAATTAGGCAAAAAATATTATTAATTTTTTATAAAAATTCTTAATCAGCGGAAAAATATTAGTAATATTTTTTTAAAGTTAGTAATTAGTAAGAAAATATTTCCAATCTGTCCAAAAAAACTAGTCATTAGTGACAAAATATTTCTAATTTTTTCAAAAAAAATTAGTAATTAGTGGGAAAATATTTATAATTTTTCCAAAAAAACTAGTAATTAGCGACAAAATATTTCTAATTTATTCGAAAAAATTAGTAATTAGCGAAAAAAATATTACCCAGTTTTTTTCTAAATATAGTTATTGCTAAAGGAAGATATTACTAATTCATTAAAAAAAACAGTAATTTGTAGCAAAGTATTGTGTATATTTACGTACTTGTGTGTACGGATTGAGTCATGGTTATAAACTCAAACAACTCTATTCAAAAAGTTGTTTTATTTTTTATAACTAGATCCTTTGAATATTTCACACATTAGTATTTATTGTATCGAATCCCAGTGAACACGTTATGTTGCAGCAATGTAACATGGAAGTTACATGTAACGTTGCAATGTTACTCCTATGTAACATTGCTGTTATGTAACGTGCACGTAACATGTTACGTAACATTTGTTACATGCAGGTTACATACCTGGTATATAACTTGGTTACATTACAGTAATGTAACATATGTAATATTGCGGCAATATAACGTGCAAGTAACATGTTACATAACTGTTACGCAACTGTTACGTTACGGCTATATAACAATGTTATATTGCTGAGTAGGAAATTGTAACTTACATGTAACGTCTATGTAATGTTACATGTTACAAAGGTAACATTGCCATTACATTGCTGCAACATTACTACTGTGTCCACTGTGATGTCATACGATATCACATAAGTTATTATTAATACGAATGTTTAATCAGTACCTATTAAAAAATACATTAGTAATTTTTATTTTATTTATTACTTTTTCCAAAATTAATACAACATTTCTCCACGAATTATTGATTTTTTTGGTTATTTAGCAATATCTTTCTCGCTAATTATTAACTCTTGGAAAAAATTATTAATATTTTATTGTCAATTACTCATTTTTTTGGAAAAATTAGAAATGTTTTGTCACTAATTACTTATTTATTAGGAAAATTAGTAATATTTTGTCACCAATCACTAATTTTTAGAAAAATTAGTAATATGCTCCCGCTAATTACTAATTAAAAAAAAAAATAGTAATATTTTTTTGCTAATTATTAATTTTTTGAAAAAATTGGATAATAAAAATAGGTAGATTTTTTTTTGCCGATCACTGGCAGATAGATATCCTCCTCCGTTAAGTAAAATTTTCGTCGCTATTTTCAAACATTTTGGAATTTTGCATAATTTCGAAAAATGAAATTTTCTGACATTTTTCTGGCTGCTCTGATTTTTGTAAATTTGCAAACATTCAGGCAATTTTTCAATATTTTTTCCAATTCAATTTTTCATTCGGATGCATGAGGCATCTGGAATTTAAATTTTCAAAAAGAACCTCGAAAGATTTCGATTTTTTAACATGTTGCAAATTTCCGAAAAATCATTAACACAGCTTCGATCCTTATTCATCGCTTTTTTTGTAACATTTTTTTTTTCTCCTTTTACCCTGACACTGCGGTTCTTCGCCGCTCCAGACTCCGAGATCCGTGCATTTCCGCAAAAAAGGACCGATTCTCTCGTACTGAGGCAAACAATGATATTCTGCGGTACCTCCGTAAAGAGTCGAATGATTGACGACGATGACCCGGCCATTTTCAACCATTCCCGGATCGCCGCAATCCACAGCTTTTTTTAAAACAAAAAACAATTGATTATCGAACGATTGAGATAAGGAAATTCGTCACCGTTAGTTCAAAAATGGCGTTGAGAGATAAAAATTGCAATATTTACCAAAACAAACGGGCATCGGTCCGCTCCAAGAGCCATTTTGCAGGCATATTCTCGTTTCGTTGCCCACCATGTAATAACCTCGTAAACATGCGTGATGGGCGACACCGCCGACACTGTGGGTCGAGACACGGGTTGACAAGAGATTGCCAACTGTTTCCGGATCCTGGCATCGTATTTCTGAAAAAAGAATGAATGATGATTGAATTTTTCTCATTGCGGTTGTTTCTTTGACCATTGGGGAAAAACAACCCCAAAGGCAACGAATAACCAAATTTCAGGCCTGTGAAAACACCCTGATTTCCATCAAAGCGACCAAGAATCAACTAAAAAGTAATGAAACAGCATCGTTGTTTTTGTTTCATAAAACAAAAGTTGTTTTTTTGGTTGTTGAATAATGGGCAACCTTAAAGGCAAAAATTTCGAGCTTTTAAAAATAGTCTGATTTTTTCGTAAACAATTATCGATGACACTGAAAAGTAGTGAAAGAGCGATGTTGTTTTTTTCTTCAAAAAGCAAAGGTTGTTTTTTTGGTTGTTGGATAATGGGCAACCTCAAAGACAAACGATTAACAAATTTTAGGTTAGAAAAAAAGTCCGATTTCTGCATAAACGATTAAAAATCAAGTTAAAAGTAAGCAACGTTGTTTTTCTCTGTGAAAAAAAATTGTTTTTCGGTTTTTGAATAACAGGCAACTGTAAAAGCAGCCAATAAAATATTTCAGGCTCAAAAAATAGTCAGAATAAAGACAGGTTAGAAATTTCAATATCAACAGAATCGGATGAACAAAGCGGGGTTTTGAACCTTCGACGATTACGAAGAGAATGAGCGCAGTCCAGAGACAAAATTTTGAGTATGCCTTAAAAAATGTGCAATAATAGAACATTAACAATCTTCCAAAAATCGAAAAAATGCATGAAGAAAAGGCGCGAGACGCGTCACTCTGTTGTACCCACTGTAGGCAAAATTTTCGGAAAGACGCGACTTTTTTATTGTCGCGATATTCAATAACTGGTTTGTTCAATGTCACATAGTTAATTAGAGCACTGAAAAACTGGTAATATCGGAAAACAATGAGTCGAAAAACACGTTTACGACGGCCGGCGTCAGCTGTTTAGTGAGAGCAGCGCACGCGCACGATCGAGTCAATGTGGATGTGGATTGTGGATCGAAAAACTGCGAAAAACTGCATCGCAGCGCGCTCTGTCGGAATGAGACCGAACTTTCTTTATATAGGTCAGTGGAGTGGGTCAGCAGCTGTTGTCGAACGCACGAGACAGACCGTGCTCCAGACGTGGTCACGATTATTCTCGGAAAAAATTCCTCCGTATATCCCACGAAGCTTCCAAGAAATTCTATATATACTGACTACGTCACGGAATTCCCTCAAAGGGGTGCGACAATTGCGGTAAAAAAGAATGAGATAATAAACAGCCATAACTCGCGTGTTTTTGATCGTACAAACTCTTTCAGGTGTCATTTTCTTCGTATTCAAATTCTCTAAGGGTTTTTTTTGAGTTTTATGTTTTTCAAAATCCTTAAGGGGGTACGCAGGAAATTCATTTTTGAAAAGCCATAACTCCCGTTTTTTTGATCATACAGACTTCTTTCAGGCGTCATTTTCTTTGTTTTCAAATACTCTAAGTAGTTTTTTTTCAGTTTTATTTTTTTCAAAATCCTTAAGGGGGTGCGCAGAAAATACATTTTTGAATAGCCATGACTCCCGTGTTTTTGATCATACAGACTTCTTTTAGGCGTCATATTCTTCGCATTCAAATTCTCTAAGGGTGTTTTTGGAGTTTTATTTTTTTTTAAATTCTTAAGGGAGTATGCAGAAGATACATTTTTGAAAAGCCATAACTCCCGTGTTTTTGATCATACAGACTTCTTTTAGGCGTTATTTTCTTAATATTCAAATTCTCCAAGGGTTTTTTTTGAGTTTTATTTTTTTTTTTAATTCTTAAGGGAGTATGCAGAAGATACATTTTTGAAAAGCCATAACTCCCGTGTTTTTGATCATACAGACTTCTTTTAGGCGTTATTTTCTTAATATTCAAATTCTCCAAGGGTTTTTTTGAGTTTTATTTTTTTCAAAATCCTTAAGGGGGTACGCAGAAAATAAATTTTTGAAAAGCCATAACTCCCGTGTTTTTGATGATACAGATTTCTTTCAGGAGTCATTTTCTTTGTGTTCACATTCTCTAAGTGTTCTTTTTTGAGTTTTATTTTTTTCGAAATTCTTAACGGGGTGCGCAGAAAATACATTTTTGAAAAGCTATATCTCTCGTATTTTTGATCATACAGACTTCTTTCAGGCGTCATTTTCTTTGTTTTCAAATTCTCCAAGTAGTTTTTTTTTATTTTATTTTTTTTCGAAATCCTTAAGGGGGTACGTGGAAAGAAAATTTTCGAACAGCCATAATTCCCGTATTTTTTACCATACAGACTTCTTTCAGGCGTCATTTACTTTATTTCCATATTCTCCAAGTCGTTTTTTTAGTTTTATTTTTTTCAAAATCCTTAAGGGGGTACGCAGAAAATGTTCTGGGACAAAAAACAACGTTGCTTTGAAAAAATCGGATTTTCCAGGAGTAATGCGATTTAAAAAAGAAAAAATTTCTCTCCCAAGCCTTTTTCGGGCGGAAAAATATTTTTTTACCTTTACATACGGGTGTGTCGTTGCTCCATGTGCCGTTTTCGAGACAGAGTCTCCTGGCGAAACCCTCGAGCTCGAAATTACCGTCGCACTCGTAAATTACCGCCGCCCCGTAATACGTAACGTTCGAGGTCAGCGTGTAATGGCCGTGTTGGGTATCATCGGGCTTTCCACAATCCACGACTGCAAAAGTAACGCGGTGAAGAGAAAAAAAATTCTAATAATTATAATTATTCAAACACGCATAGACTAATTATGTATATAAATATAATAATATACGCACATTATAGGCGTTTCAACTTTGTACATAAAAATCGAGTGTAACGCGTTTTTATATGCACACATGTATATATAATACATGTATATATATATCTAATTATATTTTAGAGTGGGCCAAAAAAATATTTTTCAAAATAAAATTTTTTAAAATCCATTTTTTTTTAAATTTATTTTGACAGAATTTTTCGGTCTCATTTCTTTTCGGGTCCAAATTCTACGTCAATATTAAATCCAAAAAGAATCCAAAAAATATTTTCTCAGAGAACAAATGAGTTTAAAAAATTAAATAACAGCCTCATTAATCTATTTTGTTTTTGACTTCGGATTTTTTTTTCAAAATTTCAAAATCGTGGCTCACATTTAGAAATTAGTATCTAAAAATAATAAACATTAATATTAGATCAATTAAATTGAACAATTAAATTAATTAGACGAATATAAAGAATATCTAAGATTTGAGGCAATAATTTTTTTTTTTTGAGAAAATTTTTACAATCGCATCACTCTGATATATATTTTTTCAACACCACACGAATTCTTGCAGAATTCTAGTGCGATTTTGCATTGTTACAGGCTTGGCCTGCGATAATTAAGGGTTGACCAATTGAGCGAATTTTATTTAAAAAAAAAAAATTTCTACTTTTTTTTCGTTTCGACACGAGAATTCTCAACGCTCGTCGTCAATGTGTCGCTACAACTCTTTTTTATTAGCGGCGCGAAGGAAAAATTTGCGTTCGAGCTCGACTAAAATTTTAAACACGTGAAGGTACACTCACAGACACACTGAGGAACTTGTCCGCTCCACTTTCCATTATCCTCGCAAGTTGAGAGCGGCTCACCGATAACCTTGTAACCTCTCTCACATCTGTACTTGGCCAATGCACCGATCTTGTAAGACGTTGCACCGGTATTGGAATTTTCGGCTGTTCCGGTTCTTATTAACGTTCTACCGTAGATCCTGTCGTTTCCGGTCACCGACAATATCCCGTGATCCGCCAATATTGGCTCGGGACAACGAATTTCTGAAATAAAGATCGATCGATCATTGTCGATCATTTATGACCATTGTCGATCATTATTTATCATTGGGGATAGTTGTCGATAATTAATTATCATTGTGGACCATTCTCGATAATTAATTATTATTATCGATCATTAATTATCACTTTCGATCAATAATTATCATCGTTGATTAATATCGATCAATATTGATCATCGTAGATCAATATCGATAATTAATTATCATTGTCGATCAATATTGATCATCGTAGATCAATATCGATAATTAATTATAACTGTCGATCAATATTGATAATTAATAATCACTGCAGATCATTATCTATATTTACCAATCCTTAATGATCATGGTCAATCATTATCGATCGTTATAGATCATTGATAATTATTGTCTATCATAATCGATCATTAATTATCATTGTCGATCAATAATTATCATCGTCGATTAATATCGATCATTAATTATCATTGTCGATCAATATTGATAATCGTAGATCAATATCGATCATTAATTATCATTGCCGATCAATATTGATCATTAATAATTTCATTGCAGATCATTATCTATAATTACCAATCCTTAATGATTATGGTCAATCATTATCGATCGTTGTTGATCATTGATAATTATTGTCCATCATTATCGATCATTAATGATCATTGTAGATAATTAACGATCATCAATGACCATTGCAGATCATTATCGATCATTATCGATCATTATCGATCAAACATTTTTTCAGTCGAATTGACGGACGGACCAGATTTTTACGGATATAGAATAATATTAAATTAATTTTGAGGATTGATCGGTTAAATTCATCAAAATCATTGAAATCAAATGATATTTCTTTTTATTGAGTATTTTTCAACGTTTTATTTTCATCATGAATAAAAAATAGATCATATTTTTTGTCTGCTTAACGCATGACTGGGGTGAATATTGATCCCACTTTTTTTGATCGTAGAGACTGATTTTCCAGGAATACAAATCTAGTTTTCTTGATTTTGTTTGCACAATAAAGATAATCGAATTGGTCGAAGAGTTCAAAAAAGTTTTCAGGGATACTATTTTAAAGTGAAAATTTGAATTGAGAAAAAGAAATCCGAGAATAATAAAATGTAGAATATTGATTTGAATAAATAAAAAATATGGCCATAGACAGAGAGAAAAAAAAGAGAGAGAGAAGTCGATAATCATACGAAAATAAAATATATTCGATAATGAATTCAATAATATATTAACCAATATATGATATATCGTTAGTAAGAAAAATGTGATCTATAAATAATATATTTAATAATAAAATTTATTTTTTTAGAGAGAAGGAAAGAGAGGAGAAAAAAAAATTGCAATCGCTTACCTTCACACTTTGGTGTAGCGTCACTCCATTGACCATTGTCCAGACAATATCTCCTCTCGACGCCGTTAAGCCTGTAATTTCTCGTGCAACTGTAAGTTATCTCGCTTCCAAGATGATTCGTTCCATTTACGTAATCGACAGCGCCATTCAGCATCGGCAAAACTTTCCCACAATCAATATCTGCGTTGGCAATAAATTTTTTCTTCATTTTTCTTTTTTTGATATATTTTGGACCGAGGAAAACGATTTTTATTCTGGAACATACGTACATTGACAAATTGGGACTTGACCAGTCCATTCGCCGTCTTTTCCGCAAGAATGCTTCGCATCACCGATAAGCAAATATCCAGTCTCGCAATTGTACTCGATCGAACTGTGAACGTTTAGATCGTAACCGACCACGAAACTTCCGGCTGGGACTTCCGGCTCCTCGCACGTTATCACTGTTTAATATTTGAATTTAAATTCGATTTTTCATATGACTAGCGCCATTTAAATTCGATTTTTCGAACGTTCGCATTCGAAAAATGTATTTTCAGTGTACTTGACATATATTAAAAAATATATTGCATAATATATTACAAAATATATTGCATAATATAATACAAAATATATTCCATAATATATTATAAAATATATTGCATAATATATTACAAAATATATTGCATAATATATTACAAAATATATTGCATAATATATTATAAAATATATCCTAATATATTGATGTATCGAAATATATTCGGGTCATTCCACGTCAAATCGACCAATAGTTTCAATTTCGATGAAATTTGGTCAGAAGTCTTGCATTATCATAAAACAAAGTTCTACCAAAGGAAAAAAATTAAAATTTTTTTTTCGAAAGTTATGCAAAATTCAAAATTTCACTATTTGATACATTTTTCAAGTTTTTTTTAATGCCTTGAAAACTATTATAGTTACGAAAAAATCGTTCTGGATTCGTCTTAAAGAGTATACTTGGGACTACGGAAAAAAATATTTCCAAAAAAAGTTTTGAAAAATGATGAATTTAGAGAATTTTACATTTTGAAGAATCGTGAAAATCCACTATCAACATTAAATTTTTGGTTCAATTTTTTTAAATATAATATACCTTGTACTGATCTTAAAAGATCCTGAAATTTTCAGAAAGGTGTTCTTTTGTTTTCAAAAATATGAATTTTTGAATTCTGATTAAGATTTTGTTTTTTTTTTATCTCTAAGTTAAGTCAAGTTGAGCAATCAATTAATGTTGTAATTTTAATTTTGAGCAGTTAAAACGACATGACTGCTCAACTTTACTTAACTTAGAGGTAAAGAAAAAAAAAATTGTTTACCAAACTTCAAAAATTCATATTTAAAAAAAAAAATAACACCTATCTGTAAATTTCAGGATCTTTTAAGATCAGTACAAGGTATTATATAAAAAAAATTGAACCAAAGATTTAATGTTAATCGTGGATTTTCACGATTTTTGAAAATTCTCCAAAAATACTCCAAATTCATCATTTTTGAAAAAAAAAATTCCGAATATTTTTTTTTTTATAGCCCCAAGTATACTCTTTAAGACGGACCCAAAATGATTTTCTCGTAACTGTAATAGTTTTTGAGATATTTGAAAAATAAATTTGAAAAATTGCAAAAATTGTGACATTTTGAATTTTCGAGAAAAAAAAATTTCCTTTGGTAGAACTTCGTTTTATGATAAAAGACAACTTCGGACCAAATTTCATCGAAATTGAAAGGGACAAAAAGTTGATCTTACATTCGCAAGATGGCGTCTCGTGACTCCATTTTCCTTCTCTGGTGCAATGTTGTCTCGATGTACCGACGAGCCAATAATCCTCCTGGCAACTGTACTCGACGAGACTCGCCACCGTCGTCGTGCCGTTTAGAAGATCAAAATTTCCATATTCAATTTGAGCCGGTGCCCCGCAGTCGACGAATTTACACTGTGGCGCCTTTCCCGACCATTCTCCACCGACCTCGCACTTGATCATCTGTCGGCCATTTTTTTTTATTCTTACTGATTTTGTTTGTTTTTTTTCGATTTATATCCTCCATGAAAAAATAAAAGCCACAGGATGTGCTTATATTTAAAAAAAAAATTATTCTATAATACCACAATTTGATATACATTTTCACCGAATAGTATGAATCCATTTTGACAAGTGTACGTCGCTGTCGAGCCGACACGTCTTCCTGTACTCGTTACAACCCCCCCTCCACTTATTTTCGGTGGTTCTGGACACCAATCAACTGCGATGAAAATAAAAATAGAAAAAAAAAATTTTACCATTTTTTTTCAAATAAAATCAATCAAAAAATAACCGGGGTTGAAAAGACCCCAAATTTTTTTTCAAATTAAAATAACACAGATTTGTAGCATTTTGGCACAAGGTGCGTAAACTTTTGTAGGGGAATGTGGGGCAAAGTGAACATTTAAGGAATTTAACGATTTTCGTCGGTAAGAACACGGTCTTTTAACTACTTTTATGTCCCAAAATTGATTCCCGAACCTAATTTCCCTGATTTTGAAAATAAAAAATTTGGGGGCAAAATGGACACGCCTTCTCAGATGCAGAAAAATCTAGACTTGGTGATTCTCGAAAATAGAGACAGTGTAATCGACTATGCCCGAATAAAATATTAACTTAACAATATAAACAGACAAATAAATCCAATAGAATCCTTCCTCGAATGAAATTTAAAAAAAAACGAGGTAAATCTTCAGATTCACTTAGCTCCAATTTTTGTCATGTGGAAAATGTACTATGAATTCACTTTGCTAGTGAACAAATCATTTTCACATATTCATCGACTTTTGAGTCGTGAAATTCATTTCCCATTACTGTTTTTTAAATTTGTGAAATTTTTTTTTTTATTCTACGATTTTCGTGTTTTGTGCTTTTTATTTTGAATATATTGTTCAATAGTGTATGAAACGTTACGGGAATTGTGCAGATATAGTCTGAATTCGAAGTAATAATTTTATGACCTTGACATTATTTTCATTTTCAGCTCGTGTCCACTTTGCCCCCAAATTTGTAATTTTTCGCGTGTCCACTTTGCCCCCAGTGTCCACTTTGCCCCACATTCCCCTATATAAATTACGGATTTTGGAGAATTTTTTGAGATTCAAATAATTTTTCGAAATTTTTTTTATTAGATTTTTCGAAATTTTTTTTATTAGATTTGGTTCATCAGAAAAATCTAAAAAAAATAATTCTGACAATTTAATTACTCACATAGACATTGTGGCTGATGACCGCTCCAAATTCCGCCATCGCCGCATCTTCGCCTTGTATCTCCGACCAGAGTGTAATTATCGTTACACGCGTAATCGACAAACGCACCGTGGCTCGTTCTTCGATCTACGAGATTCATTGTGCCGTTTGCAAAATCTGGCAACGCTCCGCAATCGACAACTGTGTTCAAATGTAAAAAAAATCCAATGAAATCCCAAAAGAATCGATTTTTTTTTAAATTGACGCTTTGGGTATTAATATACGAGGCATTCCATGCCAAACGGACCAATCCGTGGACCCGACCATTTTTAATTTTGTTAAAAATTTCCTATATTTATTTACCTACTGAAAGCAGTCTTTCAGAATTTGTTTAGATTTTTGTCTCAATTCTTTAAACCACAATAAAATTTACAAAATTTCACACCATTTTTTTTCGAAATGCTCGTAACTTAAAAAAAAATCAGAGATATCAAAGAAGATAAAATATCATTTTTTCCGTCTTGAGTTGTAGTTTCATGAAAAAAAAAAAAAAAAAAACAATATCGAAATTAATTTTCATGTTTTTTTCAGTTTAAAATCCAAAATATTCAGTTTAAATCCAAAATATTTTTTTTTAACTTGGACAATTTTGATTTTCTTGAAAAAATTCACCAGTTTCTAAGAGACATTTTCACAAGTACTAAAAAATTGACAGCTTTTGACATTCATAGCTTGTATTTTTCATCTGTTTTTGAAGTTATAAGAAACATTAAAAAAGTAAAACGAAAAATCATATAAATATAAAAATTTATATTTAATTACATTTTTATTTTCTAAAAACAGCAATTTCTTTGGCATGATGTTAAAAAACCCCCAACATTATCTCAATCAAATTGAAATTCTTTTTTAAATTTATGCTTTGGGTATTAATAAATAAAAATTAAATTTAATTTTAATTTTTTTTAAACATCGATTTCTTTGGCATGATGTAAAAACTCAAAAATATGCCAGAAAAATTGTTTCTTTAATTTTATATATGAGGTATTCCAGCCTAAGTGTGTAAACCTATTAACGTTCTCAAAATTCCAAAAAATTCTCGAATAGCTCACCTTGAGCAGATACTGAATTAATTTTATTACCACAATAATTCAGTATCTGCTCAAGGTGAGCTATTTGAGAATTTTTTGGAATTTTGAGAACGTTAATAGCTTGTAAAACACAGAAAAAAAAATCTGCCCACTACGGGTGCTAACTTAAAATGTTTTATATATTATTACGGTTTTTTCAGAATTTTTTTAGATTTGTAAAAAATGGCGTTTTTTTTCAAAAATTTTTTTTTTTTAAATACAATACGAAAAACAGAAAAAAAATCCGCCCACTACGGGTGATGGCTTGAAATTTTTTATATATTATCACGGTTTTTTCAGATTTTTTTTAGATTTTTAGAAAATGGCGTTTTTTTTCAAACAATTTTTTTTTGAAATAAGGGATGTTTGGAAAAATCTAAAAAAAATTATGAGGGTGTATTTTAGACTCAATGCGATCGTATGAAAAAAAAATCAAATAAATCCGAGAAGGTCAGGGTCACGGGTTTACACACTTGGGCTGGAATACCCCATATGCTTTCGGTAGTAATAAATAAAAATTTAATTTGTAATTGAAATAATAATTAGAATTAAATTTAAAATTAAATGAAATTCAAATTATTATTTAATTTTCTAAAAACAGTAATTATTTCGCAATTTCCCCATTCTCATTTTTTTTTCTTTCATTATTTCAATATTTTTTGTGATTTTTAATTATCTTACGTACATTTACAAGTCGGGGCGATTCCACTCCAGAATCCCGTGGCCTCGCAAATTCGTGTTTTCGATCCCACAAGCATGTGTCCAATGGGACACACGTAATCGATCGTCGAGCCGATTGTTTTTTTTCTACCCACGATCGTCGTATTTTCCGCCTTCTCTGGGCTCCCACAAACCGATGGTACTATAAAAAAATTAAAAAAAAAAAAACGTAATATCAAAACAACTCCAATGATCCCAAACGCTGAAATAACGACGAACGAGAAAACTTTGTTTCATTGTTTATTGTTTATCCATTTAATTGTTCGAACAATGTCATTGCGGGCTCCGCATTGTTTTTTTTTTTTAATTTTTTTTTCTCACCACTCTGACAGATCCAGTGCAGATAATCGAGATTGCAGCCAACGTCGTTCCAAAGCCACCCTCTACCTCCATCGAGAACCACGCAATTTTGCTCTCCATTGTAATTGTTCGGTTGCTCCTTGCCCCAAGATGGACGTTGTACTATTTCGCCTATTTTTCGCCGATAATTGGACAAATTGCAAAAATCAATGTATCTCCGTGTCTTAAAATTAATTTTAAGAAAAGTTGGTAAAATGTTTTTTTGAAAAAACTCGCTTTTGTGCATTTGTGTGTATTTCGTATAGGAGACGTTTCATCCCAAATCGGATAGTTTGAAAAACTTTTTTTTTCTCAATTTTTTAATATTTTTAAGTACCCATCAAAAGACCCTTCCGGTTAAATTTTCAGATTTTTTCGATTACTAGTTCACAAGATATTAAATTTTTTTTTTTAACCGTTCTTTATTCGGTTTTTTGGTCATAACTTCTTTGATGGTCCAAATGAAGTGTTTTTTTTCAAAATGTTTGTTTTTTATGGTCTTTTTAGAAAAAAATACAAAAAAAATGTTTGACGTGTTTTTGAATAAGTTTTTTGAGTTTTGAACTTTGAATCGTGCTTTCAAAAGTGAGTGCATATATTTTAATTTTTTTATTTTTTCTAACTTCTATTTATTCAATAACTTTTGAGACCAGTCCGGTCGTGGGCCCTCTATAATTACTTTATTTTTATTTTTTTAAATAAAGATTTTCTGTAAATTATTATGAATACCAATTTTTGTTATTGTACAGTATTTTTAAATCATTTTGACACTTTTTTATTGTTGACAGATTTTTTAAATTAATAATTAATAATTGATAATTAATCGATGAGCAAATAACAACAGTTCAATAATTGTATGACTGGTTATCGAACCCAAATAGTCTACTGAATATTGCTGACAAATTTTCACCTGGGAAAAACTATTTAGATGCAAAAGAAAGATTTTATTTGCGATACAATACTGCTAAGTCAATCACAAAAACTTAATTCAATTATTCCAATGAGAAACGGAAAAGTATTGGCAAAGGAATATTCCAATTCAGGAAATAATCATATATGCAAGATTTTAAAAAGAATACGTGAATAAATAAAAACTGTTCTATTATTGTTCATAAACAGACTTAACGATTAATTATTAATTTTAAGAACCTGTTAACGATAAAAAAGTGTCAAAATAAATTGTAAATAATGAAAAAAAATACTATCAACTGTATACAGTAAAAAATTGATATTCATAATAACTTACAGAATTTTTTTTTTCAATTTTGAAAAATTAAAAAAATAGTAATTATGAAGGGCCCACGACCGGACTAGTCTTAAAAGTTGTTGAATAAATGGAAGTTTAAAATAAAAAGTTCCAAAAAAAATCAAACATTCTCTCACTTTAGAAAACACGATTCAAAGTTTAAAACTCAATAAAGTTATTCAAAAACACGTAGAATCTTTTTTTTGTATTTTTTTTCTGAAAAGGCCATGAAAAAACAAAAATTTTGAAAAAAAACACTTAATTTGGACCATTATTAAAGAATTTATGACCAAAAAACCGAAAAAGAGCGGTTTAAAAAAAAATTTAATATCTTGTGAACGGGTAATTGAAAAAAACTCAAAATTTAACAGGAAGGGTCTTTTGATGGCTACTAAAAAATATAAAAAAATTGACGAAACCAAAAAAAAAAAAGTTTTCAAACTGTCCAATTTGGGATGGAACGCCCCATAGATAGATAGGTGAGCAGTTTAGGAAACGATTTAATGGCACGCATCGTAAGCCACATCACGTTTGTAACAACAGAATATACACAAAACACACACACTCATTCGCACAAACTTCCGGTTTTCGCTCTTGCAGCGATACGCATCCGCGCAACCAACTTCAACTTTTACTTTCACGTTCCATTTAACATCGCGTAACGTCCATTTCATTCCGGACGCCTTTTTAACAATCGATCGCTCCATTCTAATAATAATTTTTTGCAAAGCAATTTCCGTTCCTTTCGGAGCATTACAATGAAAAAAATTAAAAATCAAAGAAAAGCGTTTTTGGACTTAATTGTTAGGGAAAAATGAAAAAAAATGTAATTTAACATTCCCGTAGTAAAAAACTCCATTGAATCGCCAATGGCAACCAATGGTCCTCATACGACTCCATTGGACAATGAATGGGGACCCATTGAGATTTCCGAATTTTTCAATGGCGTATAGGAACGACCATTGATCAGTGAATGGATATCCATTGAAAAGTCACCATTGCCCAATGATGTCCATTGGACAGCAAATGCGGATGAACCGAATGATCACCATTACTCAATGATGCCCATTGGAAAGCAAATGCTGATGGACGGAGCCATCAGCATTGCCCAATGGTGTCCATTGGAAGGCAAATGCTGATGAACGAAATGATCAGCTTTACCCAATGATGTCCATTGGGAAGTAAATGCGGATGCACTGAATGATCAGCATTACCCAAAGATGTCCATTGGAAACCGCGTCGCGTTAGTTCCGAGACTTGGCGCGAGATGTCGCAGGACGGCAACCCGCTGAACTCCCATACGGATTATGCGAAGAGTATGCTTATCTAGACGAGTGTGAGCACGGAATATTAGCGGAAGTCGGTGTCCAGAAAATCCATGCAAGGAGTTCTTGCCGACTGATGCCCATGGGATAATTCCTATTCCGTTTGAAATGGGAAAGTCAATCCTCATTGGAAAATCCCTATTCGATTTCAAATGGGGAATTCAATGGCGAAAATGTCCTTGGGCAATTGGGCATTCATCTCCATTGGTTATTTTGGCAATGGGGAATGAATGGCGATTTTTCAATGGTGACGAATGGAGTTTTTTACTATATGAAAGAATCTCCATTGATTATCGCCATTCATTCCCCATTGCCTACAAAAACCAATGGAGATGAATGCCGAATTGCCTATGGGGATTTTCTTCATTGAATCCCCATAGGATAATCCCCATTCCGTTTCAAATGGGGAAGTCAATCCTCATTGGAAAATCCTCATTCGATTTCAAATGGGGAATTCAATGGTGAAAATCCCCTTAGGCAATTCGGCATTCATCTCCGTTGGTTATTTTGGCAATGGGGAGTGAATGGGGATTTTTCAATGGCGACGAATGGAGTTTTTTACTACGGGTTGTGGGCATTTTGAAAATTGGTCAATTACAGAATTTTTTTTTTTTTGAAAAATCAAATTTTGTCTTTTCAGCAAAGTGTAGAATTTCAGAATAATTATGATTTCGAAGTGAAACTTTATTGAATTTAATACACAAATTTATAAAAGACAATTAAGGCCGCGTAAAATGTCTTTCAATTTTGGAACGTTTCAATGATCAAATTTTCCATTCTAATGTTTACTTTCTACCCCCAATTGCTTTCGACGCATTGTGCGAATTGAAAAATTGAAAAAATAGAATGTAGAAGAATCGAAGGACAAAACGAATGGTAAAAGGCGGGGCAAAATGGTCCCCTCAAAAATAATGGAAAAACGTAAAAAACTGAAAAATCTGGAAAATGAGGGTATCATTATTACGTGGAAATTTTTTGCGAGATTCAATTTTAATCGTAGTCGCATAATCAAATATTTTTTTACAATTATGAATGTGGCCATTTTGCCACCGGTACCGTATTTTATTTTGGCCCTTGGATTATAAAAGTATTAGTAAAAGTAGCTTTTCACTACATTATCGAACTATTATTGGGTGTTTTTTTTCTTCATGCAGTGACAATAACAAATTTTGAAAAATTCGCCTTTTCACTAACAATCGTCATGAAATAGTCAAAATCTACATCTGAATTTGCGTAGGTGAATCTATTCGGTTATACCTACGTCAATTATAATTATAGGTTCCTACACTGAGAAAATTTTTTTGTTGAAAATGCGAAAATTTGTTTGATTCAACCAAATATTTGTTTCCGGACGTTAAACGAGATAATTTTGGTAATTCAACAAAGATACAGTGGAAGTTTAAGTTAAATCGGTTAAATCGTTGCTTGAATGGGCAAAGTTTCGGTTCAATCGAATAAATATCTTTGTACCAAATAAATGGTGTCATTGAAAGTACGAATTGTTTTTTTGTTACAGCTAAATTTATTTAGTTACAATATACTAGAAATCAATTGGACTAAACTGTATTTGGAAATTGGCCAAATAATTTCGTTCACCTCATATCTTATGGTCAACCAAATCCATTTGTTGAATTAATTATAGTTTCATTATTTCAAACAAATTAATATTGAATCGACTAAATTTTTTTCAACTAAATGGATTTAGTTGTTTTAACTGAACTTTTTTCTCAGTGTAATTTTCTAAGTTTTTTAATTTTTATTATTTTTCGAATTTTTTTGTTTTGTAATTTTTATGCTTTTTATTCTTTTTGATGCCCTCGATTTTGCCTTCAGTTCCATTTTGCCTCCCCTTCCCCTCCATACATATATATATGATTATCGAATAATTGTCTGTCATGCCCATTGGTTTGCGGTCCGAAAAATATACACGCAGACGCATGTATTACGCGTGTAACCACGGGAGAGAATAAAGAACCGCGAAAGGGACTTTATAGTTAGACTCGGTATTATCTCCGCGGGTGTCTTGCGCAAGCAGCCAAGTCCACTTTAACTAAGAAGATAGAGAGGAGAGCGAATACCACGACCTCGTTCTCACAATTCATTTCCAGTCCCAAGTCTCAGGTATAAAAGCTACGAGCGTTTAAAGTATCGAATCCAAATTGGCTCCCATCGGCCAGTGTCGATTTTACGTAATCGAAGATTTAAGGGGCTTTACGCAGTCAGGATTAAAAAAATTGATTTTATATCACTCAGTACAATAATGGACGCTTTTACGTCCGCAAGCGGACGTAAAAACGTCCATATTGCACCTCGTGATATAAAATATCGTACATCACTCGTCAGAAAATGTTTTTAAGTCCTCGTGATGTAATGTACTATTTTTCATTTTTTTTTGTAACTTCTATGGGGCATTCCACGTCAATGTTTATTTTATTTTTTAGAGGTTGCCTGAGCTAAAAAATCATTAAATTGAGGGAAAACATAAAGAGGGCCCTTTTTCAAATTGACATTTTTTCACATAAACTAGGGCCCAAAACAGATATTTTCGTCATAGTTCGATAATGGGCCAAAAATAATGACAATTTTTTTTAAATCATAATTACTATTTAAATTTTTTTTTTTTTTAATTATTCGTTTTATTCCAGGTCGTCGAGGTTGATGATTTTTCGAAAAATGTCGTTTCACTCTTGAGACAAGAAAAAAATCAAGTTTCACTAGAAAAATATTTTTATTGTTGTTATTCTTAGTACAAAAAACAATCAAAATAAGAAATTTTTTTTTTTAAATTAATATACAAAAAAACAGTAATAATTTTTGGCCCATTATCAAACTATGAAGAAAATATCTTTTTCGGGCTCTCGTTTCAGTGAAATTTTTTTTATTAATTTGAAAAAGGGCCTTCTTTATGTTTTCCCTCAATTTAATGATTTTTTAGCACGGGCAACCCCTAAAAAATTGAATAATTTTTTTTTTTTAATTTGAGGTCATATTTTGGACTAAACGAAACCCACAATTCATTGGACATCAAAATCCGAGGGGGCCAGACCGATGACCACGTGATTTGACGTGGAATGCACCATATAAATTTTTACGTTAATAAATTATAATATCTTTTCAGAAAAAATTCTTGAAAAATCGCTTTTTTCGACCTGGCTGCGTATGACCCGTTGAACAATGCGAGAGAGAAATTTCTTACCGTCGACCCAGCGCCAAGTCCTCGCCGTTATCACCGGTTCTTTTTGAGCGCCTATCCAGACTAATTGGGTCTTTAACTTGTCCTTTCTTCGCTCGAGATTCTTCAGTATGAATGTCGACGATACGCCCTGGAAAGCCCGCAAAACGATGAAGAAAAATAATCCCCAACGAGAGAGTCTCTTAATGAAAGTCGTGAAAATCTTGAAGGCTTTTATTTACCTTAAAACCGTGGACCAAATCACCGCCTCGAGCTCGACAATGATTTCTCGCATCTTGAAACGATCCGCCCTTTGTAATCACAAATTCGTAACACGTCGAATTAAACGCCGCGAGATCGGCGTCAGCTGGTGTTCCCGCATGGGCACATCTGTCAATCGAAAATTCTGGAAATGTCAAATGACAAAAAAAGTCGTTTTAAATAATGTCGACGGAAATTCATTGTCCATTGTCAAATTGATTTTTTTGAGAGAGAGAGAGTAAAAATTGAGACAATTTTTTTTACATTTATCAAAAGTATAGATTTTCCAAAAAATATGGGTCAAATTTCAATTTGAAATTTGGAAAATTGACTGAGCCACTTTAATGAGAGCGACCAGTTTAAAGGCGTTTTCCTCAAATTGACTTTTCCGACTTTATTCCAGAATACTCGAAAACTTATTAGACGATTTTTAATTTTTTTTATATCTGTATAAAAATCTTTAAAAGTCTTTTATATCTGTTCGTAGCCAATTTCCCAAATTTTCATAATTATTTTTTTAAACATTCTTAAATAACAGGAGAGCCTTAAGAATGGAGACAATTTCGATTCGGCGCCATTTTGTAAATAATCAAAGAAAAAAAAGACTACAGATAAAGATGGCTACATTTTGTTTAAAATTAGGATAATATCTATATGGGTCATTCCATGTCAAATCGACCAATAGTTGGAATCGAACTCTTTCAATTTCGATGAAAATTGGTCAGAAGTTTTATTTTATCATAAAACGAAGTTGAACCAAAGAAATTTTTATTTTCAAATTTTTTTCGAAAGTTATGGTAAATTAAAAATTTTACCATATTTTCAATTTTTCTAGTTTATGTTTTAAATATCTCAAAAACTATTATAGTTACGAAAAAATCGTTCTACCCGTAGTAAAAAACTCCATTCGTCGCCATTGAAAAATCCCCATTCATTCCCCATTGCCGAAATAACCAATGGAGATGAATGCCGAATTGCCTAAGGGGATTTTCGCCATTGAATTCCCCATTTGAAACGGAATGGGGATTATCTAATGGGGATTCAATGGAGACAATCCCCTTAGGCAATTCGGCATTCATCCCCATTGGTTATTTTGGCAATGGGGAATGAATGGGGATTTTTCAATGGCGATGAATGAAGTTTTTACTATACGAAAGAATCTTCATTGCTGTTCGCCACTCATTCCCCATTGCCCACAAAACCAATGGATATGAATGCCGAATTGTCTAAGGACATTTTCGCCATTGAATTCCTCATTTGAAACGGAATGGGGATTATCCTATGAGGATTCAATGGGGACAATCTCTCTAGTTAATTCGCCATTCACCTCCATTGGTTTTTGTGGGCAATGGGGAATAAATGGGATCATCAATGGAGATTCTTTCATATGATTGCTATATATACATGGAATTACGCATTAAATAATCAAATGATGTAAGTTATCAGTAAGTAAGGTTAATCATAATGCTAATATTAGCATAACGACCAATAATTATATACGCATTATATATATTATTACATTTAATAGAAATTATTGAAGTTCAGAATTGAGAAAATAGATTTTAAGTGTATTCAGATGACGATTGGGTTCCAATGAACATCTGTGGGAAATGCTGATCTTTAAGTTCATCCGCATTGACTTTCCAATGGACATCATTGGGTAAAGCGGATCATTTCGTTCATCAGCATTTAGCTTCCCATGGGCACCATTGGGCAATGCTGATCGCTCGATACATCCGCATTGGCTTTCCAATGAGCATAATTGAGTAATGATGATCATTCGATTCATCCGCATTGGCTTTCCAATGAGCATCATTGAGTAATGATGATCATTCGATTCATCCGCATTTGATGTTCAATGGATACCCATTCACTGATAAATGGTCAGCCCTGTACGCCATTGACAAATGCGGAAATCTCAATGGGTCCCCATTCATCGTCCAATGGAGTCGTATGAGGACCATTGGTTGCCATTGGCGATTCAATGGAGTTTTTTACTACGGGTAGGTCCGTCTTAAAGAGTATACTTAGGATTACGAAAAAAATATTCCGAAATTTTTTTTTGAAAAAAGATAAATTTGGTAAATTTTGAATTTTTAAAAATCGTGAAAACCCACGATCAACACTTAATTTTTCGTTACTTAATTACTTAGTTACTTAATTTGATTTACATAATACCGTGGACGGATCTTAAAAGTTCCTTAAATTTCCAGAAAGGTGTTTTTTTCTTCCAAAAATATGAATTTTTTAACTTTGGTAAAAAAAATTTTGTTGTGCCTTTAAGTTAAGTAAAGTTGTGCAATTTTGAGTAGTAAAAATTACACGATTGCTCAACTTTACTTAAACTAGAGGTAAACAAAAAATTTTTTTTTACCACAATTCAAAAATTCACATTTTGGAAAAAAAACACCTTTCTGAAAATTTCAGGATCTTTTAAGATCAGTAGAAGGTATAGTATAAAAAAAATTGAACCAAAAATTTAATATTGATCGTAGATTTTCACGATTTTAAAGAATTCACAGTTCTCCAAGTTCATCATTTTTCAAAATGTTTTTTTCTGAATATTTTTTTTTTCGTAGCCCCAAGTAGCTATTTGGGACGAACCCAAAACGATCTTTGCGTAACTATAATAGTTTTCGAGATATTAAAAAAAAAAACTTGAAAAAATTGTGAAATTTTGAATTTTCGAAAAAAAAAATTTAATTTTGTTCCTTTGGTAGAACTCCATTTTATGATAAAAGAAAACTTCTGGCCAAATTTCATCGAAAATAAAAGGGGTAGATTCCAACTATTGGTTGATTTGACATGACCCCTATCTATGTTGATTTTCAAGGTTTTCAAGATAATTTTCAATAATCTGTCATTTTTTATAATTAACATTTATTTAATAATTGAAAAATTCTCAAACGTTGACAATTTTCCCATCCCTCACAATGACTTTTCCCTTCCTCAATGAAGTCAACCCCATTCGTCTTGACCAAATCCGTGCTGGAGCATGCAATTCCAGTGTGAGAGTTTTTGAAAATTTTATTCGATTGATAAATCAATAAATTTTGATTCCTAAATGAAAAATACAATTTTTCGACTGACCATCAGTAGCGAATACTTCGACCTCGCAGACACTGAGACTTCCCTCAATTCCGACCAACTGAAGAAAAACGAACTGACCAACGAGTGCCCTTGCGCAAACCAGAGTCTTTGTTATTCCTTCCTCTGTTTTAACAAACAAAAACCAAACAATGTAACAATAATCACAAGAATATTGACCGAGAAAGATACTCTGCTTATTGCATTCAATGATTTATAATTTTTGTTGGGGGTTCATTTTATTGTTATTTTATTGTTATTATTTTTGATGATTTGGGCAATAAATAAAATAAATGTTATAAACAAAATACATTTTTTATGTACCTATCGTTCCAGGAAACCAGGCGCAGAGTGGATTTCTCTGCAATTCTGCGCTGCTATTTCCGACTCTAATCTCGATATCCTGAAGCGGCTGATGACCTGTTTTTAAAAATCATCATTCATTGTTAATTTCCATAATTTATTGATGGATTTTTGAAATTGATTATTTATGGATCTCCGTCGATAACGAACCACAGCATCCTCTGGTCGTGACACGAACGACCTTGACCGCGTAAGGTTTCAAAAGGTCGACCCTCCACCAGGGACTTGGTTCACTCTGAGTCTCGGTGCATCGTTTTCCATCATGCTCGGTACTTGTGTCACCGTCATTTCCGTGACCCGCGTCGCCACCCCGAACCGTCGTTGATTGGTTCGCCGGTCTACGAAATGCCACATTTGTCCCTATTGCCAAAAAAATACCCTTACTCTTTGCCCCATTTTTAGCCATTTCAGTGTCCCCACATTTGGTGGCCTATTCTCTTATTTGGGTCGAAAAAAATCAATTTTTTTTTATCGTTCCATATCAAAGTACACCATCTCGAGAATCTCCCCTCCAAATTTCATCAAGTTCTGAGCACTAGAACCAAAGTTACGGCTGTTTCGATCGCGCTGTCTGCGTGTGCGACAATGGAGACGTGAAACTTCAAACGCGATTATCTCGGAATTGTGTTTTTGTCAAAAAGTGCCGTTGCGCCGAGCCGGATTTTTCGTCAACTATTTCACCGATCGATTTGAAACTTTCACGCGCTTGTTTCGCATTGCAACGACCAACTTTTGAACGAAAGAATTTTTGTTTGGACCAAAATTTCTATTTGTTTGGGCAGAAAAATCGAATTTGTAGAATTGCGAATGTCAATCTTTTTGGGAAAATCGTCCCCACTCTTTTAAAAATCAAAATTTTACTGAATCCTTCGATTACGAGGTTCGTATAGGAATCAGAGTTGTGAAAATAGTAATGTAAAAGTAATGCATTACCCATTACTTTAATCAATGTGTATTGGACAAGTATTCCATTACAAGTTACAAAAGTAATGTGTAATGTATGCATGTTCCATTACAAATGAAAATATTAATGTGTAATTGATGCGTGTTCCATTACAATTACAAAAAGTAATGTGTAATGGATGCATGTCCCATTACAAATAAAAGAAGTAATATGTAATGAATGCATGTGCCATTACAAATAAAAAAAGTAATGTGTAATGGATGCGTGTTGCATTACAAATAAAAAATTAATGTATAATGTATGCACGTTCCATTACAAATTACAATTTAAAAAAAAAGTAATTTGCAGTGGAGAATATTCCACAACAAATAGAAAAATTGCCGTGCTCGTATTAGAAACTTGCACATTATTGCTGTCTCATTATTTTATTCCGCTCACTAAAAGTTTATCCACAATTATCACAAATGACCCATAAAGTTAAAAAAAAAAACATGCACATTATTTAGGGATTCAGTAAAGCGACAAATTTTGTATCAGTAACTTGTAATTTTTATCAGATTGCTTATGATTATGGGTAATGGAGGCATGTTCCATTACAAATGAAAATATTAAAGTGTAATGGATGCGTATTCCATTACAATTACAAAAAGCAATGTGTAATGGATGCGTCTGTCATTACAAATAAAAAAAAGTAATGTGCAATGGATGCGTTTTCCATTACAAATAAAAAGAATAATGTGTAATGTATGCATGTTCCATTACAAATAAAAAAGTAATGTGTAATGGATGCATGTCCCATTACAAATAGCCGCGTGTAAAAACAAGTTCAATATAAAGTTGGATAATTTTTTGGGCTGAGTACATTTTCGTACTTCATATTTAACGATGAACTGTCTTTTTTTTTGTTTCTATTTTTTAACTTTTTGGATCATTTGTGATAATTCGGATGAACTTTTAGTGAGCGAAATAAAATAATGAGACAATATGCAAGTTTCAACCCAATACGAGCGAGGTAATTTTTCTATTTGTAATGGAATATTCTCCACTGCAAATTACTTTTTTTATTTGCAATGGCACATGCATCCATTACACATTACGGTTTTTTATTTGTAATGAGACATGCATCCATTACATATTACTTTTTTTATTTGTAATGGGACATGCATCCATTACACATTACTTTTTTATTTGTAATGAGACATGCATCCATTACACATTACTTTTTTATTTGTAATGGGACATGCATCCTTTACACATTACTTTTTTTATTTGTAATGGGACATGCATCCATTACACATTACTTTTTTATTTGTAATGAGACATGCATCCATTACACATTACTTTTTTATTTATAGTGGGACATGCATCCATTACACATTACTTTTTTTATTTGTAATGGGACATGCATCCATTACACATTACTTTTTTATTTGTAATGAGACATGCATCCATTACACATTACTTTTTTATTTGTAATGGGACATGCATCCATTACACATTACTTTTTTAAATTGTAATGGAACACGCATCCATTGGACATTACTTTTTTTATTTGTAATGGTACACGCATTCATTACACATTATGCAGCGTAATGGGTAATAAATACAGTAATGCATTACCAAAGTAATGCATTATTTACAACTCTGATAGGAATGTACTGAGGAAAGCTTTTTGGTTTTTTTATTTTACATAAGCCATTCCAAAGTTATCACGCTCATCGCGAGTGACAATAAAAATAAAGGGTGTTTTGGTGGCAGCGGCCATATTTTCTACAATTGTCAAAATTTTTGAATTAAAAAATTCATACATGTACCTCGAAACACGTACCGAGAACTGATTTTCAGCGTTTTTCGAAAAAAATTTCTTAACGTGGCTTAAAAAAATAATGAAAATCCTTTGATTTCCAGAATAGTTTCAATTGAACTACGTCGTAACTAAAATATGAGGGAATTTCTATTTTTCGTTTCTTTCATCGAAATTGATGGCTCTGCACTTCCGGATCGAGTTTTATATCCGAGAGTGAAATTGATTGTTGCGACTACTTTTATTTTTTCCTCCAGTATTTTGTACGTGTCGTTATACAATGCTTGTGTTTTTGCTGCTCGATGAACGAAGACTTTGCAAATTTAACGTTTTGCCACGGTTACGCAAATATCGACGTTTTTCACTTTATCACGGTGAAATCTATTCGAAACAAAACACCCATTTCCCATTCACTGTTGCTTTCCGCTTGACGTAATTTCTGCGTGTGTTTTTCTTTGTCTACGTCCGTCATAAGCGTTTATCATTATTTTTTTTCCCCTCTTCCGGATGATCGTTTTGCATTGCGAAAGAATTTTTATTACCCGTCCATTCTTCGATATTACCGGTAGAAAAAAAAACGTGCAAATTCGAAACACATCCCAGAAAAAAAGTTCAGATATATTTATATATTAATTTAGAGACGCGATCGCGTCTCGATTATATATAATTATTTAGATCTAATTAGATCTTCAATTTGGCGCTATCTAATTAGATAAAGCTAGACCTGATTTTATATAAACATATCTGGCTATATCTTTTTTTGATAAATTTAGACATAATTAGATATGCATAACCACCCGTGCAGAATTATTTATCTTTTCCACATATTTATCAGTTGTTACGATGAAAATCAGTTCCATATTCATAATTGATAGTTTTTAAGGGTCAAGTAATGAAAAAAAAAAGTTTAGAGAAAAAATTTTTTTGCCCCCGGTGGGGTTTGAACCCGCGACCCTCGTTTTTACGCATATCCTCAAATTCAACACTAATTAAATTTAAAAAAAAATAATAATTCGAAAGTTCATGGATTTTTCCGACTGATTTAGTTTTCTTGCACATTCGCGGACCCTAGAATATTCACGAGATTAGACTGGAATTTGAAACCTACCTACTTATCGAGCCTAACTAACGACCTAAGTTTGGGACGCTAACCACTACACCACCGACTACTTTTGATATACTAATGTAAATATCATATTTATAGAACACAGCCCGAGAAATAAATACGTACCAAAATAGTATTAAGAATTCATTTTCATTTTCCGAAGGCCATTTTTTGGTTCAACTTGTCTTTTAACTTAAAAAATCAAATAATGAATCAGATGAATAATTATAACAATAATAATAATAATAATAAGTATTATTAATATATTTGTTATAATAATAATAATAATAATATTAAATAATAATGCATATAATTACTCAATTTATGTTGTTATTACTACTATTTATGTATTTGTATTATTTATAACATTTTTAATTCATGTATATGTTTATGTATGTGTATTTATTTCCTCCCCATCGTTCGGCAATCAGACTTCATATTTATAAATTTTATTTTTTATATTTTTTTTATGAATCAAATTTTTTAATAAAATTTTCTTGTGCAATAATTTTAAATTAAGCATCCACCATTTTTTTTAAATGACATAAAAATGGAAATTGCATTAAAATAAAGCTTTGTTCATGAGGAATTGAAATAGACTTTTTGCGATTTTATTTGGATTCGTTTTTCGGAGTTTTTGTTTTTTCAAAAACGATCCTGACTGCGCCTCAATTTTCGTTAATCTGTTTGATCGAGCCGCGAGCGGAGGATGAATCTCGTCGAGAGAAAGTATTAAAAAAGTGAGAGTGAGTCTATATATCTGTATATGTACACCGCAAGGAATTCGACGAGAGAGATCGGCGCACATTTTTTTTTTTTAATGACATTTTTTGGAGGAAGAAAATTACTGCTTTTAGGCGAAACTTACCGCAAAATGGCAACTCTCCGTGCCATTTTCCCTGATTGTTACACTTCAGGATGGATTGCCTGCAAATGTAAGAAATTCGTCAATTTTGAAAATCCCAATTAGCATGAATTTTGAGACAGCATAATTAAAATTTGAAAATCTCAAATAATCAGCAGAAATACATAATAGTAAGGAAGTAAATATTGAAATCATGCATAGAATAATTTTTTTTTAAATTCTATTCATTATTCATTATTTTTTCATAAAAAAAAAATTCAAATATTTTGAAATTGTTTTTTTGGGCTTTAATGATAATTAATATTGATCAATTACAATTTTTAAATCTTAAATAATTAACAGTAATAAATAATACGATACAAAAAAATATTGCAATAATGAGTAAAATAAGATTTTTTTCGAAAATTCTATTCATCATTCATTATTTTCTTTATTATTTATTATTCATTACTGTTTAGATAATTGATCAATAGTAAATAATAATAAATAAAGGAATATTGAAATGGTAGATGGAAGGATAATTTTTTTTACTCAAATAAGTTCAAATATTTCGAAGTTTTTTTGGACTATAATGAAACTTTCGGTCTCAGGTTTTTTTTAATGCAGCAGAGCTGAAGAAAATTACGCTTGTAAATTAATACCGAGTAATTAAAATTAGCAAAACCTCAATAATTAACAGTAATAAATAAGAATAAACAAATAAATATTGAAATAATGCATAGAATAATGTTTTTTTGATAATTCTATTCCTCATTCATTAGTTTCTTTATTATTTATTATTCATTACTGTTTAAACAATTGATCAGTCACAAATCATCGTAAATAAGGGGATATTGAAGTGATAAATAAAATAACAATTTATTTTATTTAACACATTCAAATATTTTGAAAATTTTTTTGGACCTTGCCAAAATTTGGAGGGTCTGCTATTTTTTTATTGCAATGGAATTGATGAAAATTACGCTTCAAAATTAATATTGAGCAACTAAAATAAAAAAAAAACATAAATAATTAACAGTAATAAATAAATAATAATAAGCAAACAAATATTGAAATAATGTACAGAATAAATTTTCTTTGGAAATGCTATTCATTATTCATTATTTTCGTGATAATTTATTATTTATTACCGTTTAAGCAATTGATCAATAATAAATAATAGTCAATAAAAGGATATTGAAATGATGAAAAAAATTAAAAATTTTCTCCGGTCCTCAAAAAAATTTGGAGAGTCTGGTATTTTTTTTATTGCAATGGAATTGATGAAAATTATGCTTCAAAATTAATATCGAGCAATTGAAATAAGTAAATTATAAATAATGAACAGTAATAAATATTAATAGGCAAAAAATATTGGAATAATGTATAGAATAAATTTTATTTAGAAATTCTATTAATTATTCATTATTTTCGTGATAATTTATTATTCATTACCGTTTAAACAAATGATCAATGATAAATAATGGCAAATAAAGGGATATTGAAATGTGGAAAAAAAAATTTTTTAAATTTATTGGACTTCAATGGAATTCGGAGGCTCTGGTTTTTTTTTGCAACGGAGCTGATTAGAATAATGAGTGAAAATTAATATTTCACAAGAGGAAGAAGCGACTGTCGGAAAACGACAAGTTTTTCCGCGCTCTATACACGTCGAATTAATTGATAGATCGATTCACCGTTACGAGCTGCTGTTGCAACACAGAGTCTACGCGATGTAACGGTAACAGAAAATCTGTAAATAGCATTAAAACCGACTTCGCTGCGAAGATTTAACGCTCGAACGCTCAACGCGACGCTGAACTACTGATCGCGATCCTTGAAATATCCGTGTCCGCGAGCGCGTCATTACACAAGCGAAACCCACATCAAACGATTCCTAACTTACGCGATACACTTGAGCACAGCGAGAAATAGCCCGTAGTAAAAAACTCCATTGAATCGCCAATGGCAACCAATGGTCCTCATACGACTCCATTGGACAATGAATGGGGACCCATTGAGATTTCCGCATTTTTCAATGGCGTATAGGAACGACCATTGATCAGTGAATGGATATCCATTGAAAAGTCACCATTGCCCAACGACGTCCATTGGACAGCAAATGCGGATGAACCGAATGATCATCATTACTCAATGGTGCCCATTGGAAAGCAAATGCTGATGGATCGAGCCATCAGCATTGTCCAATGGTGTCCATTGGAAGGCAAATGCTGATGAACGAAATGATCGGCTTTACCCAATGATGTTCATTGGGAAGTAAATGCGGATGCACTGAATGATCAGCATTACCCAAAGATGTCCATTGGAAACCGCGTCGCGTTAGTTCCGAGACGTGGCGCGAGATGTCGCAGGACGGCAACCCGCTGAACTCCCATACGGATTATGCGAAGAGTATGCTTATCCCGTAGTAAAAAACTCCATTGAATCGCCAATGGCAACCAATGGTCCTCATACGACTCCATTGGACAATGAATGGGGACCCATTGAGATTTCCGCATTTTTCAATGGCGTATAGGAACGACCATTGATCAGTGAATGGATATCCATTGAAAAGTCACCATTGCCCAAAGACGACCATTGAACAACAAATGCGGATGAACCGAATGATCACCATTACTCAATGATGCCCATTGGAAAGCAAATGCTGATGAACGAAATGATCAGCTTTACCCAATGATGTCCATTGGGAAGTAAATGCGGATGAACTGAATGATCAGCATTACCCAAAGATGTCCATTGGAAACCGCGTCGCGTTAGTTCCGAGACTTGGCGCGAGATGTCGCAGGACGGCAACCCGCTGAACTCCCATACGGATTATGCGAAGAGTATGCTTATCTAGACGAGTGTGAGCACGGAATATTAGCAGAAGTCGGTGTCCAAAAAATCCATGCAAGGAGTTCTTGCCGACTGATGCCCATGGGATAATCCCTATTCCGTTTGAAATGGGGAAGTCAATCCTCATTGGAAAATCCCTATTCGATTTCAAATGGGGAATTCAATGGCGAAAATGTCCTTGGGCAATTCGGCATTCATCTCCATTGGTTATTTTGGCAATGGGGAATGAATAGCGATTTTTCAATGGTGACGAATGGAGTTTTTTACTATATGAAAGAATCTTCATTGATGATCACCATGCATTCCCCATTGCCTACAAAAACCAATGGAGATGAATGCCGAATTGCCTATGGGGATTTTCTTCATTGAATCCCCATAGGATAATCCCCATTGCGTTTCAAATGGGGAAGTCAATCCTCATTGGAAAATCCTCATTCGATTTCAAATGGGGAATTCAATGGCGAGAATCCCCTTAGGCAATTCGGCATTCATCTCCGTTGGTTATTTTGGCAATGGGGAATGAACGGGGATTTTTCAATGGCGACGAATGGAGTTTTTTACTACGGGATCTAGACGAGTGTGAGCACGGAATATTAGCAGAAGTCGGTATCCAGAAAATCCATGCAAGGAGTTCTTGCCGACTGATGCCCATGGGATAATCCCTATTCCGTTTGAAATGGGGAAGTCAATCCTCATTGGAAAATTCCTATTCGATTTCAAATGGGGAATTCAATGGCGAAAATGTCCTTGGGCAATTGGGCATTCATCTCTATTGGTTATTTTGGCAATGGGGAATGAATGGCGATTTTTCAATGGTGACGAATGGAGTTTTTTACTATATGAAAGAATCTCCATTGATTATCGCCATTCATTCCCCATTGCCTGCGAAAACCAATGGAGGTGAATGCCGAATTGCCTATGGGGATTTTCTTCATTGAATCCCCATAGGATAATCTCCATTCCGTTTCAAATGGGGAAGTCAATCCTCATTGGAAAATCCTCATTCGATTTCAAATGGGGAATTCAATGGTGAAAATCCCCTTAGGCAATTCGGCATTCATCTCCGTTGGTTATTTTGGCAATGGGGAATGAATGGGGATTTTTCAATGGCGACGAATGGAGTTTTTTACTACGGGAAAAAATGATATTCCATCACTAATTACTAAATTAATGCATGCTGGATAAAATTTCATTATCAATTTCACTATCAAATGTATGTGCGATCGAATCCTCTTGATCTTTGTCACATCCATGGATAATGGATTTATAAAATGGATCAAATCCATGGAAACGAAACTCATTGACCGCAGGTGCAAAATCATTCTTTCAAGTTCCCGCGCGATGGAGCGCATAAATTGTTGAAGACCGTAAGCGCCGTAAGCGACACCGTTACATATATATGTATATATATATATATCCAACCTACTGATGAACGCTAATTACGTCTTTAATTTCCGTTATCCGGTGAATAGTCATCGGTGAGCTACTGTATATTTATTTATGCATATACGAGGGAAAATGGATGGAAGCAACCTCCTTCAAAATTAAGTTTATGCAAAGTATATAAAAAATATATTAAGGGGTTGTGTAGTCAGGATTTAAAAAATATCGATTTTTTTCTCATTTTCGTAATTTACAAATATTTAAATATACACAAAGAAAATTTCACGTCGATCCGACAAATATTTTAAATTTTATAAACAATTTGAGACAAAATATTTAATCAGAAATTGTTTTTTTTTGAGCAGCTGCCATTTTGTTAAAAATCGATATTTTTCTTGCTCCTTCGATTAAATATTAGATTATTCCTTATATCAACGAAATCTTTTTTTTTTCGGATGATCCGATCCAGAGATATCGTGGTCACCCTAAGACCTTTTTTTAAAAGAAACATTTCAAAATAAAGTTAAAAGTTGCAAAAGTATATTGATTTTTACGTTAATAAATTAAAATCTCTTTCTAGAAAAAATTCTTAAAAAATCGCTTTTTCGGCGTCCTGACTGCGCATGACCTGTTATATCTTTTTTTTTTTAAAGCTATATCGTTTACGTTTCAAATATATTTAGAGTATACTCAAATAAATATTTTCCATTTAAAAATGGATTGTAATTTTTTTCCTAGTATAATAATATAGTTTATATCATTACGTAATATATATGCAGTACATACATTATTTTTATATAGATATATCGTTTTATGGGATTTGCTTACCCGAAGAGCTCGTAACCTGTGTCGCAGGTGTAAGTTGCCAGTGTGCCAGCTGACAGATTGTCGTCGGTCAGTGAGACTCTCGAGTTCATCGGCACTGCCGGATGACCGCATTTCGTTCCTGAAAGAAAAAATAAAATAACCCGTTCAAGAAGTATATATTTTGCTCCAATTTCGTACATTGAGAAAAATGTTCAACCCCTTCTGTCACTGAACAGGATGTTTGTTATGTTTAAGGCTTTTTTAATGAAAATTTTCTGCTTAAAATTTTTTTTTACTAATTTAGGAATTTTAAGATTTAAAAAAAAAAAAAATAACGGAGCCTGTTCAGAAACGATATATTTTGCTCTTATTTTGTACGTTAGAGTAGATTTTCAACCCCTCTGGTGCTGAAAGGGATGTTTGTCGCGTTTAACGCTTTTTTTTTTGTAAATTTTCTGCTTTAGAATTTTTTTTACTAATTTAGGAGTTTTTTAATTTTTTATTTCCGAAACAAATAAAGGAGCCTATTCAAAAACGATATATTCTGCTCCAATTTTATAAATTAAGGAAATTTGCAACCTCTTGTGTTGCTGAAAAGGATGTTTGTCACGTTTAAGGTTTTTTTAAAATAAATTTTCTGCTTCAGCGAATTTTTTACTAATTTAGGAGTTTTTAGATATTTCTTTCTGAAAAAAGTTGCCTATATTCAGTAACGATATATTTTGCTCCAATTTCGTATATTGAGAAAAATGTTTAACCCCTTCAGCCACTGAAAGGGATGTTTGTTATGTTTAAGGCTTTTTTTGAAATAAAGTTTCTACTTCAAGAAATTTTGTTGTTTGCTAATTTAACTGTTTGAAGATATTTTCTTTCTGAAAAAAATAAAGCAGCTTATTCAGAAATGATATATTTTGCCCTTATTTTGTACGTTAAAGTAGATTTTCAACCCCTCTGGCGCCGAAAGGAATGCTTGTCACGTTTAACGCTTTTTTTTTGTAAATTTTCTGCTTCAGATTTTTTTTTACTAATTTAGGAGTTTTGTAATTTTTTATTTCTGAAAAAAATAAAGGAGCCTATTCGGAAATGATATATTTTGCTCCAATTCCGTACATTAAGAAAATTTGCAACGTCTTCTGTTGCTGAAAGGGATGTTTGTCATGTTAAGGCTCTTTTTTTGTAAATTTTCTGCTTTCGAGAATTTTCTTTTTTACTAATTTAGGAGTTTTAATATATTTTCTTTCTGAAAAAAAAAATAAAGTAGCCGATTCAGAAACGATATATTTTGCTCTTATTTTGTGGGTTAAAGTAGATTTTGAACCCCTCTGGCGCTAAAAGGGATGTTTGTCGCATTTAACGCTTTTTTTTTGTAAATTTTCTGTTTTAGAATTTTTTTTACTAATTTAGGAGTTTTGTAATTTTTTACTTCTGAAAAAAATAAAGAAGCCTATTCGGAAATTATATATTTTGCTCCAATTCCGTACATTAAGAAAATTTGCAACGTCTTCTGTTGCTGAAAGGGATGTTTGTATGCTTAAGGCTCTTTTTTTGTAAATTTTCTGCTTTGGAGAATTTTTGTTTTTACTAATTTAATATATTTTCTTTCTGAAAAAAATAAAGTAGCCTATTCAGAAACGATATATTTTGCTCTAATTTTGTACATTAAAGTAGATTTTCAACCCTTCTGGCGACGAAAGGGATGTTTCTCATGTTTCAGGCTTTTTTTTGTAGACTCTGTGCTTTAAACAAATTTCTTATTTTCTCATTGAGGAGTTTGAAGATATTTCCTTTCTGAAAGAAAAAAAAGTAGCCTGTTAAAAATTGACATATTTTGCCCCTTTTCAATCCTTCTACTACTGAACAAATATTTTGTCATACTTAAGGCTTAATTCTTTTAGTGAACTTCGTGCGTTAACGAATTTTTTGTACTGATTTTGAAATTTTCAAATATCTGAACATATCAAGATTTCAAGATGGTCAAGATTTGAAAAAGACTCCATTTCTCAGGATAGTTCAATTTTTGTAACCACGCAAATATCAAAAAAATAATCGTCGAGCAAAAATATTGAAAATGTTTGAAAATCGATGGTCCGACTAAAAAAATCGTAAAAAATCAAGAAAACGTCGTATCGCCCGTAGTAAAAAACTCCATTGAATCGCCAATGGCAACCAATGGTCCTCATACGACTCCATTGGACAATGAATGGGGACCCATTGAGATTTCCGCATTTGTCAATGGCGTACAGGGCTGACCATTGATCAGTGAATGGGTATCCATTGAACATCAAATGCGGATGAATCGAATGATCATCATTACTCAATGAAGCTCATTGGAAAGCCAATGCGGATGAATCGAATGATCATCATTACTCAATGATGCTCATTGGAAAGCCAATGCGGATGTATCGAGCGATCAGCATTGCCCAATGGTGTCCATGGGAAGGTAAATGCTGATGAACGAAATGATCCGCTTTACCCAATGATGTCCATTGGAAAGTCAATACGGATGAACTGAAAGATCAGCACTTCCCACAGATGTTCATTGGAACCCAAATGCGGCTAACGATGAAATGATCAGCATTTACCAAGGATACCCATTGAATAATAAGTAACTACGAATTATACAATGATCAACATTTATCAATAATGTCACTTCATTGATGACTGATCGAACGATGAGCAGCATTCGTTAACGATGTTGCAATCCATATTCGAGGTTCAATGCTGAACAATTGAACCCATCGATCGATGAGAATTTTTCCGAATGCGATATTTCTCAAACCGCGGTGAATTAATAAAATTAAGTAAGAGTAGATGTCGCTGATTCTCATATATGAACCAAATATTTTCTTCAATTGTAATAAATGCTGATGATTATATCAATGGTCAATTAATATTAGCGTAAGCTCGGAAATTATTTGAAAGTAATTTAAAAAAAATATATTATAAACTGCTCATCAAGTACGCGTACGTTTGGGATAAATGATTTTTAAAACCGTTTATTTTTAACATATACACATAATTTTATCAGTCCTTCTCAACCCGATTTGTGAGAGGAGAAACGTATATACTTTCATTATCAATCGTCATCTGAATACACTTACAATCTATTTTCTAAATTCTGAGCTTCAGTAATTTTTATTAAATGTAATAATATATATAATGCGTATATAATTATTGGTCGTTATGCTAATATTAGCATTATGATTAACCTTACTTACTAATATCTTATATCATTTGATTATTTAATGCGTAATTCCATGTATATATAGCAATCATATGAAAGAATCTCCATTGATGATCCCATTTATTCCCCATTGCCCACAAAAACCAACGGAGGTGAATGGCGAATTAACTAGGGAGATTGTCTCCATTGAATCCCCATGGGATAATCACCATTCCGTTTCAAATGGGGAATTCAATGGCGAAAATGTCCTTAGAAAATTCGGCATTCATATCCATTGGTTTTGTGGGCAATGGGGTATGAGTAGCGAACAGCAATGGAGATTCTTTCGTATAGTAAAAACTCCATTCATCGCCATTGAAAAATCCCCATTCATTCCCCATTGCCAAAATAACCAATGGGGATGTATGCCGAATTGCCTAAGGGGATTGTCTCCATTGAATCCCCATTAGATAATCCCCATTCCGTTTCAAATGGGGAATTCAATGGCGAAAATCCCCTTAGGCAATTCGGCATTCATCTCCATTGGTTATTTTGGCAATGGGGAATGAATGGGGATTTTTCAATGGCGACGAATGGAGTTTTTTACTACGGGCGATATGATCCAAAAAGCATTTTAAAGGTCAAACGGTTACAAAAAGAATGAGTATCAAGAGAATTATCGATCAAAAATTACAATTGCGATCGATTTTAGTGGGGAATCGATTAATATTTGGCCAAAAAGGGAGAAAAAATATATTTCTAGAATTCCTAGACACTATATCGACAGATGTTTTCTTACTAATCGCAAATATGCTGGCCAATTCATCAGAAACTGAGTGAAATTTCAAAAAAAAATTGTCTGACCCTTTTTAATTTTTTTTTCAAATTATTTCTTATTTCATTATTCTTATTTTTATCTTTTCGTGGTCGTTCCTTTGAAAATTACCGTCTTTCCGCATCATGTTTTGCGGACTTCCGTGACTATGGGAGATTTTCCCAAAAAGGTTGTATTCACTGTGTTTGTTATATTTATATAGCTACGACGAAACAAATTATCGTCTCATCTCGACTCGAACACGATAATCACCGGATGGAGCGAATTTCTCAGTGTCACTTTTCCGTGCTCTCACACATATATATGAGGCATTCCGCGCCGTTTCGACCTGGGTCTGACCTTTCACCTCTCCGATTTTGTTCGCAATTTATTATGCTTTTGTAGTACCTCTAAAAAGGACTCAGGATTTTTTTCAGATTTTTTTGGCGCGATTTGACTTAATTATAGCTTTATAAACAGCTCAATTTGCCCAACTTAAAAAATCTGAAAAAAATCACGAAAATCCGGTTTTTTGTATAAAAAATTTCGAGCGTTGAGTCAAAGTGGGCAGGGGCTTCCTTCTGTTGATAACAGGCTTTTTTGAAAAAAAAAAATTGAAAAAAAAATAAAAGGAGACATCCGAATTGAGTGGGGCGTTTTCCAAACGTTTTTGTATGAATTGAAGGTGTTATAAAAAAAAAATACCGACTTCGGTGATCGGCGGGAATGAATAATATGAAAAAATTACAGGCATTTTTTCAAGGGCCCAATTTTAAGCCCAAATTTAAAAATTTGAAAAAAATCACGAAATTCTCGTTTTTTGTATAAAAATTGTTGAGCATTGAGCCAAAGCGGGCAGGAGCTTTCTTCTATTGATAACAGGCTTTTTCAAAAATAAAAAATTGAAAAAAAAAGTAGAAGACACCTGAATTCAGTGGGCCGTTATCCAAACATTTTTTTAAACACCTTCAATTTATAAGAAAATTTTTGAATAACGACTCAATCAATTCAGGTGTCTCCTTCTATTTTTTTCATTTCTTTCCCAAAAAGCCTGTTATCATCAGAAGGAAATTCCCGTCCACTTTGGCTCAATGCTCGAAATTTTTTACACAAAAACAGGATTTTTATTATTTTTTCAAATTTTTAAATTTGGGCTCTTAAAAATATGCCTGTAATTTTTTCAAATTATTCGTTCCACCCGGTCACTGAAGTCGGTATTTTTTTTAAAACACCACCAATTCATACGAAAATGTTTGAAAAACGGTCCACTCAATTTGGATGTCTCCTTCTATTTTTTTCAATTTTTTTTTCGAAAAAGCCTGTTATGAGCAGAAGGAAGCCCCTGCTCACTTTGGCTCAACGCTCAAAATTTTGTATACAAAAAACCGGATTTTCGTGATTTTTTTCAGATTTTTAAATTTGGGCCAAAAATTGGGCTGTTTATAAAATCATAATTAAGTCAAATCGCGCAAAAAAAATCTGAAAAAAATCGTGAGTGCTTTTCGGAGGTACAACAAAAGCATAAAAAATTGCCGACAAAATCGGAGAGGTGAAGGGTCAGACCCAGGTCGAAACGGTGTGGAATGCCTCATATGTTTAAATAAATACGAAGAGACAAGTGCAACTAATGCAATAAATTGCAGCGTGTGTTTACGTGAACTCAAGGTGGAATGGAGGCGAGAAATAAGTGCTAATATCTGTGGCCGATGTTGGCCAAGTTCCCACGTTTCAGGGTCGTAATGGATAATTTTTCCCCGGCTACGTGCTCGATTTACAGCGAAGAACAATAATGCGAAAAAATATAAATCAAAAGTAAAAGTTTCATCAACGATTATATCAAAAAATTTTCAATGTGTTTTTTCATTGTGGAATTAAATAAAAGCTTTTGGACCGTAATATATTTAATATATTCGCGATATATTTTCTGCAGTCGATATATCAATGGAAAATTCACTGCTGATAACAAATCACGCAGATTTTTTGTTGAAAAAAATTCATTCATGAAAAAAAGCAAAGAAAATCTGGAGATTTTTTTTTTTTAATGATGATTCATAAAAGTGTTGAGTTGTTGCGAAAATTAATAGTAGATTCGTGTTCAGTGAGAAAAAATACATTGACTTAAGGTTAAAGGCTAAAAAGAATATTGACTTAAAAATAAGGCTTTAAAAAAATTTAACAAAAAATTTGTTTTCGCATTTTGGCCAAAATGCAATTGCTTCAGTAAAATGGCTGAGATTTTTTTGAAAAACAAAATCTAGGCTTTTACATGTGCTCATTCTCTTTTCGATCATTTAAGCTTCAAAACCTCGTTTGGTTTGTCCGATTCCGATCATTTTTGAATATTTGGCAAATTTTTAAACTTCGACCATTGACTTTTGCAATTTTTCCAAGGCTTTTCAATTACTCATTTTCAAGGCCTTTCCAAACAACCCTTAATTTGGAATTTTGAAATTTTCTAAAAATATCGGCCATTAGAAAATTGAATGGAGGGACATAAAATGTTAAAAGGTTTTTTTTTTCTTCGCGCCGTAGTTGAAAAGTTATTCTGAGCCGAAATCGAAAAATGCAGATACAGAAATCTTGAGGGTAATTAATATAATATATAATATATAATATATAATATATAATATATAATATATAATATATAATATATAATATATAATATATAATATATAATATATAATATATAATATATAATATATAATATATAATATATAATATATAATATATAATATATAATATATAATATATAATATATAATATATAATATATAATATATAATATGCTTTTAAATAAGTTTATATGGATAAAATATATTTGCGGGGAATTGTTCAGCGCGTAAAGCGAGCAAAGATCTCTATTGAACTTATTGGACCGAGCTCTAGCTATACTTCATTTGATAGCATGACTACCGTTCATCGACCCACGATCGGACTCGCGAATAGTTAACACGCTGTGGGAGAGGTAAACGCTCGCGAAAACTGTTTTCTTCATTGTTCTTTGTATTGTCAATGGATTATACAGAAAAATGTGTAATACAGTAAAAAATCTGATTATTTAATCTAATGTTACTATTTTTCGCACGATTGTGCTTAGAAATTGGGAGAAATTCGGCAACGTTGTCTCGAGATATCAAAATTCACCGTGAACTATACTCGATACGTTCATTACAATTGTTTCTTTCACGCTGTCTTTCGGCCGCTCGCTCTTTGCCCCTCGCGATAGACTACACTTATAGCACGCTTGTCCGGCGGCGCTTGCGCCGTCTTTTTCTCCCCACCATCGCCCGCGCCGCTTAAACACGGATCTCGTGTTTATGTTTATGATTATCGGCCGTGCTATCAGTCTCCCTCTCGCTCTCGACACAGTCAGTCTTTACATGGTTTACACTCTCTTTAAATACGTCCTTCTTAACGATTGCTCCAGACGGCCAAAATTTTCTTCGTTTTATTGAGAAAATAAATAAATGCAGAAGTTGCAAAATTTTATTAATATCAGGAAATATTATACGATTAATCGTGATAATTTAATTTTGATGGGAATAAAACAACAATAATCGAAATAATATTAATTTAATTATAATAAATTAAAAATAATGGTGATAAATTATATTTAATTGAATAAAAATTAATATCATGCGAAATAATTATCATTTAATCATTAAAAAATAATAATCGATGATATTAGTTCTAATTTGATTGGACAGAAATTCGATTGATTGAAATGCAATATTTAATTACGAAAAATCAGAAAAAGTCGAAATAATTTTAGTTTCGTTTAAACAAAATTACAACTATGAAAATTAATTGTCATTTCAATTATAAAAAATGTTATATCTTGGGGACAAAAAATTTGTTAAAAAGCGTGAAGAAAGTTGTAATATTTTTTCAATTTTTGGAGAGAGAAGTTTCAATCGTGACTTCCTTCATAATTTTTGAAAATTATCGATTGCCAAAAAATTTATATTAATTCTGACAAAATAATGAAATTTTTGAAAAAAATAAGACATTTGAAATATTTTCTGGATTTCATTCCTCGACATTTCGACACATTTCATTGGATGTTTAAAAAAAAAACATCCAAAATATTTTCTGAACTTTATTTCTTGACATTTTGAGTCATTTCATTAGTTCTAAAAAATGTGAAGTATTAAAAATGTTTTCTGAATTCAATTTCTTGACACCTTAACACATTTTATTGGATGTTAAAATAAAATTATATCAACTCCGACAAAATAATGAATTTTTTGAAAAAATAAGACATTAAAAATGTTTTCTAAATTCAATTTCTTGACATTTTGGCACATTTTATTGGATGTTAAAAAAAAAATACCAAAAATATTTCGGAATTTCATTTCTTGCCATTTGGACACATTTTATTAGGTTAAAAAAATGGTCTAATATTAAAAAAATTTTTTGAATTCCATTTTTGTGACATTTTGGCAAATTTTATTGTTAAACACAATTGCAGGAAAATCGCGAAATTATTGTTACATAATTATCCATATATGCGTCTTTTTTTTTGTTTCTATGGGCATTAGCAATAAAAATTGCATTAATAAGAAGCCTGCACATGGAATTTTATAACTTTTATTCTTAAGCGAGGCATTGAAAGACATTTGTACAATATAGTTGCGTGGGATATCCTACAAATATATTGTACGTTATCCCACGCGGAAAATTCCATTCCATGGTGCATGTAAATACCATTTTATTGTTACACAGACGAGCACCATTTTTGTTTATTTATTTTTTTCACAATTCGTTTGTCCAACTTTCCGTTTCGTCGTTTCACTGTCATTTCGAATATTCTCCCCATACCAAAATTGTCTCCCAATCTCACGAATCCCAATTTTGTCGCGAACATTAAAATTCCATTGAGCAATTCCTCATTAAGGATATTAAAAGGCTCTGAAGGCTGAAAATATGGTCACGAAAAATTGTGATAATTGACGAGAGTTAAATTCGTCCCGGCAAAATCCTCCCGATATGTTCACAACAATTATCATTGTCGTCATTATTATTTTGCAATATTATAACAAAATTCATGTCATTACTTTTATGGAATTGCATAATCATAAGAAGAGGCTAAATTACTGGCTTCTCGCATTCGCACCGTTAATTAAATAATTTTAATGTCGTAATTTTCATGTTGAATTTTTTGCAAATATAACTTTTTCGGGCTAGATCAAATTTTAAAAAAATCTCGTTTTTTTCGAAATTTACGGATAGGAATAAGATTTAGAAAAATTAACTGTCACACTTCTGATTACTTTTGTGTCATTTTCAATTATGTTGGCATTATTATTTTGCAATTTTATAATGATAAAATTCATCTTATAATTTGCACAGTTCATTAATCAATTTTTGTATTTCAGAAAATAATTTTGGTCCACGGTTAAAGGATTTTTCGAAAAATCGACGCGAGATCAAATTTTACAAATATTTGCTGCTTAATCAATGAGACACAAAAATAAATAAAAACTAGGTATTTTCAAATTACACGATTTTTTAAATAATTTTTTGAAACGTTTTTGAGCATGTTTTTCAAAATGTTTCTCAATAAAGAAACAAAATAAAAAATACAACTTTCGTGCATTTTTATTATTCATAATTAATATTTTCGTAATATTTTGTAATTCTGTCCGGGACAAAAAATTATAATTGAAAGTTAAATTACCGCCTTCTCGCATTCCTATAATTGATTACAAATTTTAAATGTTCCCAAATGTACGAATTTTTTTAAAAAATAATCTCTGCGAAAAGTAAAAAGATTTTTATTGAAATAGAGGCGATTTGTAAATGTTCTTTTTACAAACATTTAAAATATTTCTTACATATAATTACACATCTTACATATAATTTTGTATAGTTTTCATTTTTTTCATAATTTTTTGTATGTTTCATACAATCTCAGCTTTAAATATTTCAGCACGAAAATTGTCAAACATTTTTTGAAAATTCTTCTCTATGAAAAACCAAAATTAAAAAAATGTAATTGCCGTATTTCGTAATTTAAAATATAATTGAGCATCAGCTTAAAATTTTGGTAAGGCAATGAGAGTCGATCGGACGATTTTTTTATTTATTTATTGATTAATAATTATTAGTCTTATTATTCTTATCTCTATCTTATTATTATTAATCTTATTATTATTACTTATTTTTGATTAATTTTATTAACGATTTATTTTTCTTTCCAAATTATTAAGAGTTTTATTGATTGATAATTATTAATTAATGGAAAGAAAAATAAATCGTCCGATTGACTCTCATTGCCCTACCAAAATTTTACTCTGTTAATTTATACTTTAAATTACGAAAAAGGATGACATTTTTTGTCAATTTTGCTTTTTTATCGAGAATTTTCAAAAAAAATGTTACCAAGCAATATCTAATATTTATCAAAATCTGATTATGATCGGATTTTGATTAATCTAATATTTTTCGAAATCTAATTATAATCAAATTTTGAAAAATATTGAATTTCATTTTTAGATTGCTCTCCCGTGTTTTTTCGAATCATAGATTTATGTGAATTATTGCAAAATTTCTTGCATTGCAAAATAGAAAATATCAATATTAATCGTTGAGATGCGCGATCCCGCCGAGACCGTATCGTTGAAAATTCGCTCTTCCTTTTTTTCCCTCTTTCCCTGGTCGAGGGGAAAGTCTCTGCAAAGTGCAGGAGCTGCCCAGTCGCGAGACTTATAGAGAATGGAAATCATAGTGCCCGAAGCGGCACGCGACTATAATAATTCCTCGCATGTTTATAATATATATGAGGCATTCCGTACAAATTCGACCTGGATCTGACCCTTGACCCCTCAAATCTGGTTCCCGATTTTTTCTATTATTACTCTCACTCTATCGAGCAATTACAATTTTTGTTCAGATTTTTCAAAATAAATTTGAGCGCGTCATGAATTTTTGAATTTTTTTTTTTTGAACACCTCGATGGCCGTAATCGAAAATCTGAAAAAATTCCCAAAAATACAGTGTCAGATATAAAAAAAGTTGGTGTAAAATTCATAATGTCTGGGCTTTTGCTTCAACCCGTTTTTTTAGCTTTTTGAGAAAAAAAAATGAAAAAAATAAGAAGCAGAGGTCAATTTACTGTAGACTTGTATTACGCATAGACTTGTATTATGCATACAAAATTTCGAGCAACAGTCCACAGTAAATTGATCTCTGCTTCTTTTTTTTCATTTTTTTTTCTCAAAAAGCTAACAAACGGGTTGAAGCAAAAGCCCAGACATTATGAATTTTATACTAACATTTTTTATATCTGACACTGTATTTTTGGAAATTTTTTCTGTTTTTTCGATTACGGCCATCGAGGTGTTCAAAATAAAAAATTCAAAAATTCATGACGCGCTCAAATTTATTTTGAAAAATCTGAAAAAAATGTAATTGCTTGATAGAGTGAGAGTAATGATAGGAAAAATCGGAAACCAGATTTGAGGGGTCGAGGGTCAGACCCAGGTCGAATTGGTATGGAATGCCCCATATATAACGTATGAGCTAAACTTTAGCAATTTTGCAACGTTGGTCGTACATACGTTATTATATTATTGTACAGCGTACTAAAAGATTTTTCACAGACGTGCACTTTCAAAGTACTTGCAAATATTATTACACGTCTGTGCAATTTTTAATAAAATTTTTAAATAAAAATTACACTATCTAATTTTTAAAAAAACATAGTATTTTCCTCCTCAATATATAGGGTGCTTTAATCACTTTGTTTCTTAATCACGAATTTGAGGAGAAAAAAAATTCAGTCATGATCAATTTTTTTTCAGCAGAAAGATAATTTTGTATTGATTTATTGATTTTTTAAAATCATGTCTCCAATAATTAATTTTGCGTATAAAAAAAGTAACGAGATGGAGAAAGCGACGAAGAATCGATTGTAAAATCGATTTTTAGGAAAGTAGGTTTTTTGATCGTCGTGAATATCTACGTGAATATTTTTTACGGTTTGATTAATTTGTGATGATTTTTATATTTTCTCATAAAAATGGGGCGGATTTTATAATGAAAAATCGAGGTCCAAATAGTGTAACCTCAATAAATTTATTTTATATATATATATTGAGGCGATTTTTTTTTTACTTTTTTTGTTTCTTTCACTCCCCACCAAAAACTTTGTCGGATACGTCTGAAATAACATTCCCTGAAAGTTACAGCCCTTAATATTAATGTTAAGTACGTGAACTTCGCGTGAGAAGATTTCCCATCTAAAATACACGTAAATCAAAAACTTTTTTCTCAAAAAAATTACCATTCCGCGACATTTTATGCTATCGCATTGACTTTGGTTGCAATTTACGTAAAATTGAACGATCTTTAAAAGTGTTCAGGACGACGTAAGTATAACTTACACTGGTGCGATAGTACGGGTCCCTAAAGTTGATCTTCCCGTAGTAAAAAACTCCATTGAATCGCCAATGGCAACCAATGGTCCTCATACGACTCCATTGGACAATGAATGGGGACCCATTGAGATTTCCGAATTTTTCAATGGCGTATAGGAACGACCATTGATCAGTGAATGGATATCCATTGAAAAGTCACCATTGCCCAATGACGTCCATTGGACAGCAAATGCGGCTGAACAGAATGATCACCATTGCTCAATGATGCCCCTTGGAAAGCAAATGCTGATGGACCAAGCCATCAGCATTGCACAATGGTGTCCATTGGAAGGCAAATGCTGATGAACGAAATGATCAGCTTTACCCAATGATGTCCATTGGGAAGTAAATGCGGATGCACTGAATGATCAGCATTACCCAAAGATGTCCATTGGAAACCGCGTCGCGTTAGTTCCGAGACTCGGCGCGAGATGTCGCAGGACGGCAACCCGCTGAACTCCCATACGGATTATGCGAAGAGTATGCTTATCTAGACGAGTGTGAGCACGGAATATTAGCAGAAGTCGGTGTCCAGAAAATCCATGCAAGGAGTTCTTGCCGACTGATGCCCATGGGATAATCCTTATTCCGTTTGAAATGGGGAAGTCAATCCTCATTGGAAAATCCCTATTCGATTTCAAATGGGGAATTCAATGGCGAAAATGTCCTTGGGCAATTGGGCATTCATCTCCATTGGTTATTTTGGCAATGGGGAATGAATGGCGATTTTTCAATGGTGACGAATGGAGTTCTTTACTATATGAAAGAATCTCCATTGATTATCGCCATTCATTCCCCATTGCCTACAAAAACCAATGGAGATGAATGCCGAATTGCCTATGGGGATTTTCTTCATTGAATCCCCATAGGATAATCCCCATTCCGTTTCAAATGGGGAAGTCAATCCTCATGGGAAAATCCTCATTCGATTTCAAATGGGGAATTCAATGGTGAAAATCCCCTTAGGCAATTCGGCATTCATCTCCGTTGGTTATTTTGGCAATGGGGAATGAATGGGGATTTTTCAATGGCGACGAATGGAGTTTTTTACTACGGGTTTACTCAAAATTCTCGATTTTTTGCTGTTATCTTCGAAATGATTAACTAAACCGAAAAATCACCAATGGAAATTTTGTTGAAAATTTAATTTCCCATAAAAAATGTCCTTTAGACCTTATTGCTAAAATTAATATTTCTTGAGATATTGAACCTCAAATTATTTGTGATGTAAAATTTTTTATGGATTATCGAACCAAAAGTTTCAAATTGTTGATATTTCATCTCATATAACCACTGATAACATGATATGTGATTATGGTGATGTGGTATGGAATATCAACAATTTAAAATTTTTGGTTCGATAAACTATACAAATTTTATACCATAAATAAGTTAAGGTTCAATATCTCAAGAAATATTAATTTTAGCAATAAGCTCTAAAGGACCTTTTTTGTGGGAAATTAAATTTTCAACAAATTTTTTTTCATGATTTTTCGGTTAAGTGAATCATTTCGGAGATAACAGCAAAAAATAGAGGATTTTGGGTAAAGATCAACTTTAGGGGCCTGTACCATCGCACCAGTGTAAGTTACACTTACGTTGTCTCGGACACTTTTGAAGATCGTTCAATTCTACGAAAATTGCGACCAAAATCAATGCGATAGCGTAAAATGCCGGGGAATGGTGATTTTTTTGAGAAAAAAGTTTTTGATTTACGTGTATTTTAGATGGGAAATCTTCTCACGCGAAGTTCACGTACTTAACATTAATATTAAGGGTTGTAACTTTCAGGGAATGTTATTTCAGACATGTGCAACAAAGTTTTCGGTGGGGAGTGAAGGAAACAAAAAAAGTAAAAAAAAAATCGCCCTAATATATATGTATATATATAAATATATATCGTAGTGTATAATATATGCAAGTGCGTACGCATCGTCAAGCGTGCCTGAAATTTCTCGCAGGTCGGATAAATCATGAGAATATTAAATAATTCATCGGCGTGAAAGCTTTCTCCATACTGTGATGTTCATTAAGAAGCTTCATTATTAATAATGTCAACAAAATTCATAAAAATATCAACGACAGTAAAATTTATTTTGACTTTTATTTATGCATATTCGTGAATAATAACAACAACAACAACAATAATAATAATAATAATAATAATAATAATAATAATACTTTCTTATTATTTTAATAATATTTGATTATTATTTTATTTATTTATTATTGTATTATTTATTCTATTATCATCATCATATTTATTTATCAGTCCCAAATCTTTATCAAATTTATCAGTTCATTAAAAAAAAACAAGGAAAAACCAAAAACTGTTTTTGACAAAAAATGTTTAAAAAATTTGATTTTCTGCGGTAATTATCGATGTGCGAAAGGAGGTCAGCTTCACCGTATGAGGAAGGAAACTCTTGGAATCTGTGAATATATTGCAAATATATGAAGAAAAAAAAAATCATGCGATATTAGAAAGCGCACGGTATTCCTCCTCGCCGATTCCTCCTGACAAGGTCACGATCGTAATTTTGCCTCGATCATGTCGCTTGTCAGGAGGGGATCGAAGAGACAGGATCGAGATTCAATCTTTCCTATTTCTATATGCCTCTCTCTCTCTCTCGCTCGCACTATTTCTCTCTCTTTCTCCGTTGCCCAGGACTACTTTTAATATATAAATACTTCAGCATGACTGGAGCGATCGTATTTGCTCGAACACGTGACTTCCGGTCTGCGAGGTCCCGAGGACGTTTCTCCAGTGAATCACCTTGAATTCTTTATTTTTTTTTCATATTTCTTTTTTTATCAACGATGGCGGTCTGCGTTTATCAATCACGATTCAGTTCAACATTTCCATTCGATCGATTATAAATTCATTAAAGCATGGAGATATATTTCTGACATCAATTTTTTTTCTAGACTTTCGCTCACTTCTTCTGATACAAAAATTAAAAAATAACGTCTGTAGTTTAAGAAAAAAAATGCTCATTGCTTCTATTGGATTTTCGTGCTCACAAAGTTTCACAGATTATTAAAAAAATTAACTATTATTAATAATTCATTATTAATAATAAATAAATAAATAAATAAATAAATAAATAAATAAATAAATAAATAAATAATAATATATTAATAATTAATTGTAGGGTCATGGGGAACAGAAAATAATAAAAAATGTACTGAATTTTTTTTTTATTCGGCATGTTCAAGTTTTTAATTTAAGGAATTTTGAAATTTAATTATGGGATTATGGGAAACAGAGAATAATAGAAAACATGGTAAATTTTTTTTTAACTTTTGCCATGGGCAAGTTATTAATTCAAGGGATTTTGTAATTTAATTGTGGGATTATGGGGAATACAAAATAATAGAAAACGTGTGATTAATTTTTTTACAAGATTCGCCATATGCAAATTTCTGGTTGAAGGGGTTCCGTAATTTAATTATGGGGTTATGGGGAACAGAAAATAATAGAAAACGCGTGTTTAAATTTTTTTCAAGGTTTGCCATGGACAACTTTTTAATTCAAGGGATTTTGAAATTCAATTATGGGGTTATAGGAAACATAATAATGAAAAACATGATAAATTTTTTTTAAACTTTCGCCATTGGTAAGTTTTTAATTTATGGGGTTTTGTAATTTGATTATGGGGTTATGGGGAACAGAAAATAACAGAAAACATTCCAATTTTTTTTTTAACTTTCGCCATTGGTAAGTTTTTAATTTATGGGGTTTTGTAATTTGATTATGGGGTTATGGGGAACAGAAAATAACAGAAAACATTCAAATTTTTTTTTCTTCAACTTTCGCCACTGGTAAGTTCTTAATTTATGGGATTTTGTAAATTGATTATGGGGTTATGGGGAACAGAAAATAATTGAAAACGCGTGTTTAAATTTTTTTCAAGGTTTGCCATGGACAACTTTTTAATTCAAGGGATTTTGAAATTCAATTATGGGGTTATCGGAAACATAATAATAAAAAACATGATAAATTTTTTTTAAACTTTCGCCATTGGTAAGTTTTTAATTTATGGGGTTTTGTAATTTGATTATGGGGTTATGGGGAACAGAAAATAACAGAAAACATTCCAATTTTTTTTTTTTAACTTTCGCCACTGGTAAGTTCTTAATTTATGGGATTTTGTAAATTGATTATGGGGTTATGGGGAACAGAAAATAATTGAAAACGCGTGTTTAAATTTTTGTCAAGGTTTGCCATGGACAACTTTTTAATTCAAGGGATTTTGAAATTCAATTATGGGGTTATCGGAAACATGATAATAAAAAACATGATAAATTTTTTTTAAACTTTCGCCACTGGTAAGTTCTTAATTTATGGGATTTTGTAATTTGATTATGGGGTTATGAGGAACAGAAAATAATTGAAAAAGCGTGTTTAAATTTTTTTCAAGGTTTGCCATGGATAACTTTTTAATTCAAGGCATTTTGAAATTCAATTATGGGGTTATAGGAAACATAATAATAAAAAACATGATAAATTTTTTTTTAACTTTCGCCATTGGTAAGTTTTTAATTTATGGGGTTTTGTAATTTGATTACGGGGTTATGGGGAACAGAAAATAACAGAAAACATTCCAATTTTTTTTTTAACTTTCGCCACTGGTAAGTTCTTAATTTATGGGATTTTGTAATTTGATTATGGGGTTATGGGGAACAGAAAATAATTCGCAATGAGCAAACTCCTAATTTAAGGGGTTTTGTATTTTAATGATGCGGTTATGGGGACAAAAAAAACGGTAACGTGGGCTTCATTTTTTTTTTAAGTTCGTCATGTCTACGTTCCTAATTTGAATGGTTTTGAATCTAATTACCGAGTTATGGGGAACGGGAATAACGAAAACGTGCGCTCCATTTCTTTTCTTTAAATTTGTCGTATGTTTTTTTTTCTTTTTGAATTGCGCGCACGTGAAGCGTTGAACGCTCGAAAAATATTGCCCCACGAAAATCGGTGGCATCCCATTCAACGCGTACCCTCGGGCATGCGTGTGATGGGTCAGTCGGTTACAAAACCTCAAAGTCGATTTGTGTAACGGTAAAAAAGCGAGAGACGCTCGTCAACGGGAGTCCTCGGATCGGGAATGTTACATGTCGTACCGGTTTTCGTCACGCGCGACGTACAACATATGCCGCACATAGATATCCCGTATATATATGGGTCATTCCATGTCAAATCAACCAATAGTTGGAATCGACCCCTTTCAATTTCGATGAAATTTAGTCAGAAGTTTTATTTTATCATAAAACAAAGTTCTACTGAAGGAAAAAAATTACAAATTTTTTTTTCGAAAGTTATGCAAAATTCAAAATTCCACAATTTTTTCAATTTTTCAAGTTTGTTTTTTAAACGGAAACTATTATAGTTACGAAAAAAAACATTATGGGTTCGCTTGAAAGAGAATACTTGGGACTGCGAAAAAAAAATTCGAAAAATGATGAATTTGGAGAATTTTGAATTTAAAAAAATCGTGAAAATCCACGATCAACATTAAATATTTGGTTCAATTTTTTTAAATATAATACCTTGTACTGATCTGAAAAGATCCTGAAATTTTCAGAAAGGTGTTTTTTTCAAAAATATGATGTTTTGAACTTTGATTTAAAAAAAATTTTTTTTTCCATCTATTGGTTGATGTGCCATGGAATGACCCATATATATATAAATATATATAAAGAAAAATAAACACTCGATATACATAATAATGTTGTACAAGTCAAGAATCAATCATCTAAATGGAGCAAACGATCTATTTATCTAGAGCACTCGATTCAATTTATTTAGTAAACAAATTACGATCACTCGAAATAGATGTAATATTACATTTAAAAAAGTTACAATAATTCAAAATGATTTAAGTTGAGTTAAAATAAAATAGAAATCGAGAGAGATAATTGATATTTCAAATTCAAAAAATTGTAATAACTTGGAAAAACATGTTACATTAAAAAAAGTGATGAAATAGTAATCTTTTCAATCTTTCTAGAGAATAATAAAAATCGTAATTACTAGTGCTTGTAACTTTATTACAGACATCTGTAACTACGATTTTATTTAAAAAAATAAAAAATTAAAATTAAAAACTAATTTTTTTTAATTCTCGTTATTTAGAACACTTGATTGAGTTTGATGTAACTGCGAACAAATCACGATTACTCGAAATAGCTGTAACGTTACACTGGAAAAAATAAAGAGAATTCAAAATAATTTTAGTTCAGTCAAAATAAAATTTAAATTGACCAAAATAATTGCAACTTCAGTTATAAGAATTGCAATATGTTGGGAAAAAATTAAGCATTTTATTGAAAAGTAAAGAAACAGTGATGATTTCCGAATTTTTCTAGAGAACATTTATAATCATAATTACAAGTATTTGTAGTTGTATAAAAAAATGAAGAGTGAGAAAAAATTAATTAAAAAACCGCTCGATATCTTGACCACTCCAATTTTGAAATTTTATTCTAAAAAAATTACAATTCATCGAAATAATTGTATTTTAATTTAATTAAAAATATCCAATCGAATAATTAATTTGATTGGTGAAAAATGCTATTCAATGAAAGTAATTGTACTGGAAATTTGACTGGAAAACAATCAAAATAATTTTAAAAAATTCAAAACATTTTTTGGCAAGTGAATTTTTTTAATTAAGAAAACATTACAATTGGATAAAAAGGAGCGCGAATTAATTGATACAGAAATGCCATTTGTTTGCGTTCCCATAGCATCCGTAGAATAACGAGAATGTAATTAATTGCGTGGGAAAGTTTTTTTGGTTCTCGTTTCATTTTCAATGCTGTTGCGCTACTGAAACGCAGCGCAACCAATCGTTCATTTATTTACACCGTTACACAATTTATTGTGGACACATATGACCCTTTTTTTAAAAATCGAATCTACATGTCCCTTGATTTTTTTTTCGCAGGGTCCCGTTTAGAATCCATGGATTATGTATTCCATACATACGATAAAATATTTTCATCGCGTATAGTCTCAGGATCGATTGTAAATTCCACCTGTTCTCTCTTCTCACAGAACGCGCGCCACGCCCTTCCTTATATTTTCCGCTTGTGTCGAGACTTTTACTAAATTCTTGCGATTCTCGTGGCGTAATCCACGGTTGAGTCCATTACGCCACGTTAATCCCTCATGTAAATCCTATGTGAACCCCCAAAAAAATTTACCTATGCAAAATAAATGCAAAAAATATTTTGGTAACATGGAAAATTATGGAGCAAACTTATATTTTATAATGATCATTTAATGTAAATAATTTTTAAATAATACAAATTTGATCAAATTTATATTGACGTTAATTTCAAAAATATTTTATAAATATTTTGGAATCGGTCGAACCGAAGCGAAGTTGAAATTTCGCGACTTTGAGGTTTTTGAAAATGGGGCCAAAATTTAGCACAGATTTTTATGATAAGATTCATAAAAATTTAATTTTTTGGGAACATCAATGATAGATTCGTGGTTAGGGGAAAAAAATACATCGATATAAGATTCCAAAAAGCATAAAATGACAATTTTTTCTATCTGTATTTTGATCAATATTTAACTAGTTTAAATAGCTGTAACTTTTTTTCGAAATCAGATTTCGACGTCAACTTGAGCTCATTCTCTTTGCGATTGTTGAAGCTTCAAAACCTCGTTTGGTTCATTCGATCCTAACCATTTTTCAATTTTTGGCAGATTTTTCAAGTTCAACCATCGATTTTTGCAAATTTTTGAAGGCAAACTCGCAGAGCTGTTTACGATGAAAATTCATAAAAATTTTAATTTTTTGGGATAATCATTGGTAGATTTTCGTGTTCGGAGGGAAAAAATACATCGATTTAAGGTTCTAAAAAAATTAATTAAAAATTTTTGTTTGTATTTTGGCCAAAATTGAATCTGTTCACTTAAATGACTGTAATTTATTTTCTAGTCAACATTTCGATTTCAATTTAAACTCATTCTCTTCGTGATCATTGAAGCTTCAAAATGCCGCTCGGTTCATCCAATTCGTATTATTTTTCAATTTTTGGCGGATTTTTAAAGTTTGACCATCGGTTTTTGCAAATTCTTCAAGTTTCGAAGACGGGTCCAAAGATTTTTTAAAAATCGTTTTCAAATCTTTTTTCAATAGAAAATTCACCGTCGATTACAAATCAAGGAGAGTATTTATCGAAAAAAAATTGATTCGTGAGAAAAAGTAAAAATTTTATGGAGGTAATTATGAAAATTAATTACATATCCAGGATTTATCCATTTTTCCTTACGATGAGTCACGAAAATTTTTAATCATTAATTAAAATTCATAGGAGTCAAAATAGTGCAGAAAATATTTGCACAAAATATTAATAATATATAAAATATTTATTCTTAAGGGGGTAGTTATGGAAAATTTATTGCATCCTTCAATTCAATTTTTTCAGTATAAATCGTAGGAATTTTTTAAATATTTTATCTGGCATCGAATAAAGTACTTCGCTATGAATAAAAATGAAAAAAAAATATATATATAATAAAGGCAGGGCAGACCTCGCCCACGTCGAACAAACATTCGAGAATCTTTGAACGCGGACGCGCGTTCTCCTTCGTCCGATCATTTTCCCTCGGTGCAAACGAGATAATAATGCAACTGTGAATAATCGTAATATAGCGCACTCTCGCGATGCAAATCCCCCTTTTTACAATGTATACATGCTTATTTTTACGTGCGCGAAACAGCGAGACAGATGCGGGAAAGTCCGACGGTGGAATCAGGGCGTCAGCTTGTTGCTTGGAAATATATATTTATATGAGGCATTCCAGCTATAACCGAGCGGCCACTACCTCGACATTTTTTTTTCGTGTCGACGATTTTTTTTCAGTTACTTTTCGACAAAAAAAAACATGCGTATTTCTCAAAAAAAAATATTTTTCATCCTCTTCCGTTTTAACACCTTTCAAAGTATAATTTTTGTTTTTTCGACAAGAGTGTATCCTCCGATTTTTTTCAAATAAATGGTCAAAAAAGTACATTTAAAACCGCATCTTTTGATCGCTATCCCATCATGAAGAAATCGTTTTGCGATTTTTGCTGTGTATGAAACTTTGAAAAATGTGTTTTTATTCGTAAAAAAGGAGTAACTACACAGGTAACGTTGTGGATGCTATTATTTATTAATACAGTTACAATATTTATGGGTACATAAATATTGTACATAAATATATTATACATATATATTATACATAAATATTTATGTGTACATCCCGTAGTAAAAAACTCCATTCGTCGCCATTGAAAAATCCCCATTCATTCCCCATTGCCTAAATAACCAATGGAGATGAATGCCGAATTGCCTAAGGGGATTTTCGTCATTGAATTCCCCATTTGAAACGGAATGGGGATTATCTAATGGGGATTCAATGGAGACAATCCCCTTAGGCAATTCGGCATTCATCCCCATTGGTTATTTTGGCAATGGGGAATAAATAGGATCATCAATGGAGATTCTTTCATATGATTGCTATATATACATGGAATTACGCATTAAATAATCAAGTAAGTTATCAGTAAGAAAGGTTAATCATAATGCTAATATTAGCATAACGACCAATAATTATATCATATATCATATATAGCAATCATATAGCAATCATATATATATATATGTATATATATATATATATTACATTTAATAGAAATTATTGAAGCTCAGAATTGAGAAAATAGATTATAAGTGTATTCAGATGACGATTGATAATGAAAGTATATACGTTTCTCCTCTCACAAATCGAGTTGAGAGGGACTGATAAAATTATGTGTATATGTTAAAAATAAACGGTTTTAAAAATCATTTATCCCAAACGTACGCCCACTTGATGAGCAGTATATAATATATTTTTTTTAAATATATTATATTATATTTTATTTTTAACTATTATATTATATTTTAAACTGATTGACCATCGATATAATCATCAGCATTTATTACAATTGAAGAAAATATTTGGTTCATATATGAGAATCAGCGACATCTACTCTTACTTAATATTATTAATTCACCGCCGTTTGAGAAATATCGCATTCGGAAAAATTCTCATCGATCGATGGGTTCAACTGTTCTGCATTGAACCTCGAATATGGATTGCAACATCGTTAACGAATGCTGCTCATCATTCGATCAGTCGTCAATGAAGTGACATTATTGATAAATGTTGATCATTGTATAATTCGTAGTTACTTATTATTCAATGGGTATCCTTGGTAAATGCTGATCATTTCATCGTTAGCCGCATTTGGGTTCCAAGGAACATCTGTGGGAAATGCTGATCTTTCAGTTCATCCGCATTGACTTTCCAATGGACATCATTGGGTAAAGCGGATCATTTCGTTCATCAGCATTTACCTTCCCATGGACACCAATGGGCAATGCTGATCGCTCGATACATCCGCATTGGCTTTGCAATGAGCATCATTGAGTAATGATGATCATTCGATTCATCCGCATTGGCTTTCCAATGAGCATCATTGAGTAATGATGATCATTCGATTCATCCGCATTTGATGTTCAATGGATACCCATTCACTGATCAATGGTCAGCCCTGTACGCCATTGACAAATGCGGAAATCTCAATGGGTCCCCATTCATTGTCCAATGGAGTCGTAAGAGGACCATTGGTTGCCATTGGCGATTCAATGGAGTTTTTTACTACGGGATAAATATTGTACACATTTTTGTATACATTGAAAACATAAATACATATATATATATATTATACATATATATTATACATAAATATTTATGTGTACATAAATATTGTACACATTTTTGTATACATTGAAAACACATTTTTCAAAGTTTCATACACACAGAAAAAATCGAAAAATTATTTCTCCATGATGGGATAGCGATTAAAAGATGCGGTTTCAAATGTACTTTTTTGTCAATTTATTTGAAAAAAATCGGAGGATACACTCTTGTCGAAAAAACCAAAATTGTACTTCGAAAGGTGTCAAAACGGAAGAGGATGAAAAATAATTTTTTTTGAGAAATACGTATGTTTTTTTTGTCGAAAAGTAACTAAAAAAAAATCGGTGACACGAAAAAAAAATGTCGAGGTAATGGCCGCTCGGTTATAGCAGGAATGCCTCATATATATTGTACCGTTTTCAACACGCCGTGACTCCACATGCACGATTCTAAATGTTACGCCTATCCCAGCAAATATATTGGGCGATTGCTTCCAGGTGAACCGATTTATATATTTCTCCTAGAAAAAAAAAATAATTGTCTTGCGAGTATTTCCAATCGATAGATTATATTTTGGGAAATGGTTCGTTCGTTATTTTCTAACCTAAACCGAATTTGATTAATGACGATTATAACAAATTTTGAGACTTTAGGATTAGCCAAAAATTTTGAGACTTTAGGATTATCCAAAAATTTGGAGATTTTAGGATTACCCTTGAGTTTATTCACATCAAAAATGATGAATTTACTCACTTTAATAGAGAGCAAATTCAAGTTAATGATGGTAACTATAAAAATGGAAAAAAGTGGGTCAAGAATTTTTTTCAATATTTTCGAACTGGATTTCAAGGGAAATGTGGGACAGATTCTTAATCTCGCAACTTTTGCTGGATATAATTTAATTCGTGAGAAAAAGGTCCGATCGAAAAATAAATTCTGGAGCAAAAAAGAAATTGAAATCAGTCTTAAATTTTAGAAATCGTTTCTACAAACATCTGTTCATGGATTGTTAATGAGAAATCATATTTTGCATCGTAAAATGTGCTCTGAATTCAGAAAAACAATCGCAATGATGAATTTTCCATATCAGCTGTTTTACGTCAATTTTTCAAGATGTGAATATTCTCTCAGACTTTTTCAAGAATAATTCGCATTTTTGCACAAATTTTCATGATTCTCGATTCATTCTATTTCTCGAGAAATTCTTTATTGACTAAGCATTTAGATTATCATTAAAAATTATAACCTCTCGACTTTTTTTACTCCGAAAAAACGAATTATTGTAATTTTCCATTAACAATCACTGATTTTAAAAAAATACGTTGCTGAGTCGATAGAGAATCTTTCAGGGAATAAAACGAGCGCTGGAAAACTGAAATCGGACAAAAATTGCGGATGATTTTGGGAAAAATCAAAACGAAAATACGCCTCAAATTATAGAAATTAATATTTTTCGTCATCGAGAGTGCATTCTGCATTGCAAAACACGATGGGATATTGTCAATTGATCGATGAATATTTTTAGGAACAATTGAGAAAATTTATTTATTATAAAAAATTGTTAATATATAAAAAAATTTAACATTTATTTTAAAAATTTTTAAAAATTACTTCAAAATTACACTGATTTGACTATCTGAAGTGCATTAATTTCTTCAAAACATAAAATTGCTTCGCAAACGTGGAATAACACTTGATAATTAGATCGACTCGTCTCTACATTCAAAGGAGGTTATCAAGTACATTAAAACCGTAGAATGTTTCATTGGAGGTTTGCGTGATTTGAGATTGCATGGTGAAGCGATGAGAGAAATTTAATTGCACTTTACGATCATCACACGCGCACAGAACATTCATCGCCATGAGAAAATATCTCTCTTTTATATCATTGCGAATTGGGCCACCGGAAGCTCGATTATATTATGTTCGAATCAATCACTAATCACTTCAATCGCTAATTGCCCGTGAAACATATAAACAATGAATATAGACGTCATTCCATTATATTTGATGTATATCAAAAATATATCACCGATATACAATATACATTTGAAATATATTCAATAGACGATGGGAATATATTTTGCTCCAAAATATATGTGTTATGTACATCGAAAATATATCGCTAATATATTAAATATATTCTCTTCCAAAAGTTCAATATTTCGTAGATATATCAGCATGTTAAATATATGTGGACAGAAAATATATTTTAGATATATCCAAAGAATAGTGAGGTTAAGGTTGAGTTAAGTATTTTGGAAAATATTTTTAATATATGATATTTGGGTTTAATATATGATATTCGAAATATATTCAATATATGATGGAAATATGTTTTGCTCCAAAATATTGCTCTTTCAAAAATATTTCAATTCGCTGAGCGGCGGTTTGAAGGGGACGTATTGAGCTGCATTTCGCTTTTTCCAAAAAAAATTTGAGATTTTTTTTTAACCCAGTACGACATTTGAAACATGGTCGTTTTTCGGTTTTTTTTGGAATTGTAATTTTGGCGCACGACCTATGACAATTTTTTTTACTGTTTTCCGCACGTAAAACTTGTAGAGGAGAGTATTAGCTTGAATTTCGTTTTTTAAAAAGTTTCGTACGCTTTTTTTTCGCAACAATATTCAATTTTTCGCAAAAAACGACCATATTTATAAAATGTAGCGTAACTCCAAAACTACGGGGTTTTCGTGAAATCACTAGAATAGTAAAAAGTTGCTTACAATTATTCTGGATTCAATGAAATTTTTTTAGAATTTTTTGTCAACATTTTTTTTTTCGAAAATTGTTTCTGTCAACGAGATTTTTTTTATCTTAAACAATCGAGTGTCTTATCTCATCTACACGAGTTTTTCGATGAAAAAGCCGTGTAGATGAGGTAAGAGACCCGATTATTTGAGATAAAAAAATATCTCGTTTACAAAAAAAAAAAATGAAAAAAAATGTTGAAAAAAAAATCTGAAAAAATTTCATTGAATCCAGAATAATTGTATGCAACTTTTTACCTTCTTAGTAATTTCTCTAAAATCCAGTAGTTTTAGAGCTACGCTACGTTTTATAAATATTGCCATTTTTTGCGAAAAATTGAATATTTTTGCGAAAGAAAATGGTACCAAATTTAAAAAAAAACGAAATTGAAGCTAATACTCCCCGCCATAAGTTTTTCATGCGGAAAACAGTCAAAAAAAATTGTTATGCGTCGTGCGCCAAAATTACAATGCCACAAAAAAAGCAGAAAAACAACCATGTTTCAAAGAGCGTACCGGGTTCAAAAAAAATCGCAACAAATTTTTGGGAAAAGCGAAATGAACCTGAATATGTACCCTTTAAAATATCGCTTGGCAAATCGAAATATCTTTATTTTTAAGAGAGCAGTGAAACTTTTTGTGCGGCGTGGAATCGGGGCGAATGTTTACAAACTTTTGGCCGGCAGTTTGAAAATATATCACCAATATATTAAATATATTCTTCTCTAAAAGTTTAATGTTTGGTAGATTTTACATATGAGCTGATATAAGCTCATATGTCAAATATATGTTGGCTGAAAATATATTTTACATGGTGTATAAAAAAAGTAGATATATGTAATATATTTTTACACATATTTTATTTTTTAAAATAGGACATTTTTTAAAATCCCCATGAAAATAGGAGCGACGTGAATAGAAAATATATTACAAATGTATTGAATATATTTAGTTCAAAAATATACATCACATGCAAAGTATACCAAAAATATATTTGTGTATAAAAAAAGTTCAATAATTCGATATGTTGAATATATTTTTGCCTGGATTTCATTTTCACATAGAGTGAGCCTTTTGCTTTTCAATGACAACGAGAGTAACGCGAAACTCCTCAAGGTAATGACAAAAGGGAAACGTAATCTCATCGGTCTTCTGTTTCCAGCATTCGCTTATTTTCATCCACGGTGTTATTCGCTTGTGTGTATTAATTATCCTCACGCATCGCTGCTCCTATAATATATATCTCGTTGAGGTATAACTATCATTTTAAGGGGGATGAACGAAAAAATTCGTCTCGGAGCTGGACGTTAGTTTACGCAATAATCGAACGTGAGAGAAACCCACCAATGTATGTATACAATCTATATACATATATTACAAAATATATATAAGGTTGTGATGAAATCTCGAAAGGGGGTCACAGTGGCAGGACGACAGATTCATTTTGTATCGCGTTACGGTGGATCGACTAGAAAAAAAAAATTAAACTGCTGATCAAGACGAGAGTCAGGTGTCCGAAAAAAAACCAGAAAGCCCGGCTGTCCGTTCCCTTCCGGTCACTATCTCCTAATTTTTTCGGATTCAGGGTGCTTCTGAGTGTGAAAGACTCGTCCATACTTTTTTATTTACCAAATTTATTTAACAAATTTATTTAACAAATTTATTTAACAAATTTATTTAACAAATTTATTTAACAAATTTATTCAACAAATTTATTTAACAAATTTATTTAACAAATTTATTTAACAAATTTATTTAACAAATTTATTTAACAAATTTATTTAACAAATTTATTTAACAACTTTATTTAACAAATTTATTTAACAAATTTATTTGACAAATTTATTCAACAAATTTATTTAACAAATTTATTTACCAAATTTATTTAACAAATTTATTTGAACAAATTTATTTAACAAATTTATTTACCAAATTTATTCACCAAATTTATTTAACAAATTTATTTAACAAATTTATTTAACAAATTTATTTACCAAATTTATTTACCAAGTTTATTTACCAAATTTATTTAACAAATTTATTTACCAAATTTATTTACCAAATTTATTCACCAAATTTGATTACCAAATTTAATTACCAAATTTATTTACCAAATTTATTTCCCAAATTTATTTACCCAATTTATTTACCAAATTTACTTACCAAATTTATTTACTAAATTTATTTAACAAATTTATTTAACAAATTTATTTACCAAATTGATTTACCAAATTTATTTACCCAATTTATTTACCCAATTTATTTACCAACTTTATTTACCCAATTTATTTACCCAATTTATTTACCAACTTTATTTACCAAATTTATTTACCATATTTATATACCAAATTTATTTACCAAATTTACCAAGTTTATTTACCAATTTTTTAACCAAATTTGGCGAATTGTAGGTGTGACGATGTTTATCTTAAAACCACTTAAAACCACTTGAGACTGCACTCTGATAAGCGAACAATGATGCTTAAGACTTGACACCCATTCTTGAAGCCGAAGCTTTTAGAATAGATCTTTGGAGAAATTACTGCTAGCCAAAGGATTCCTGTATCAGTAAATAATTATTGGCAAAATTTAGTTTCAGACAATTGGAATTTATGCAAAGCCCTAACGACGTCTAAAGGAGGACATCGAAACGACGAACGAAAATGCCACGAGCGTCGATTGACCAGACGTCACGCGAAAACTCGTTTTGTTCTCATTCTCTTTCCTTTCGCCTTACTCCCACCTGCTTGCATTATCCACCGCAGGTTTAAGCCTGCTTTTTGCCACGAGACGTCATTGTTTCGCTCTGACATTTATTCAATGTTGATGTCAATATGGCGTTTGGAATACCGCTTATGCTGGCCTTTTTGCAAATATTCTTGTCACCTGTTTTTCTGGATTTTTGGGTTCATGGAGGAGGCAAAAATGTGGTCAAATTATTCTAAAAATCATTGGGGAAGATTCCTGGAATTTTAGTCCCAAAGATTACTCCATTATTTCTATCGCATAGAATTTCTCCAGGAGATTTGAGAATGTAGAAGACAGTGAAAAGAAGTTACAGCTGAGCTTTGCTACATTTATGCTCAAAATAATATCAAAATGTGGTCGAAATCATTGGAAAAGGTTTTTAGCACTTTAATCCTAAAATATTACAATTGCTTCATGATTTATATCGTATTAAATTTCTCCAGGAGAACTCTGAATGTAGAAAGCCGAAAAAAGAAGTTACAGCTGAGCTTTGTTACTTTTATGCTCAAAATAATATCAAAATGTGGTTAAATGATTCTAAAAATCATTGGGGAAGGTTTCTGGCGTCTTAATCCCATAGATTGTTGCTGCTCCATTATTTCTATGGCATACAATTTCTCCAGGAGATTTAAGAATGTAGAAAGTAGAAAAAAGAAGTTTCAGCTGAGCTTTGCTATACATTTATGCTCAAAATAATATTAAAATGTGGTCAGAAACATTCTAAAAATCATTGGGAAATGTTCTTGGCACATTAATCCTAAAATATTTCTGTTGCTTCATGATTTCTATCGTACAGTATTTCTCCAGGAGAACTCTGAACATAGAAGGCAGAAAAAAGAAGTTACAGCTGAATTTACATATGTAGACTCAAAATAATAACCAAATGTGGTCAACTCATCCAAAAAATCATTCTAAAAGGTTCTTGATAGCACTTTAATCCTAAAATATTACAATTGCTTCATGATTTATATCGTATGGAATTTCTCCAGGAGAACTCTGAATGTAGAAAGTAGAAAAAAGAAGTTTCAGCTGAGCTTTGCTACATTTATGCTGAAAATAATATTAAAATGTGGTCAGAAACATTCTAAAAATCATTGGGAAAGGCTCTTGGCACATTGATCCTAAAATATTACTGTTGCTTCATGATTTCCATCGTATAGTATTTCTCCAGGAGAACTCTGAACGTAGAAGGCAGAAAAAATAAGTTACAGCTGAGTTTTGCTACATATTTATACTCAAAATAATATCAAAATGTGGTCAACTCATCCAAAAAATCATTGGAAAAGGTTCTTAGCACTTTAATCCTAAAATATTACAATTGCTTCATGATTTATATCGTATGGAATTTCTCCAGGAGAATTCTGAATGTAGAAATCAGAAAAAAAGAAGTCACAGCTGAGCTTTGCTAAATTTATGCTCAAAATAATATCAAAATGTGGTCCAAACATTCTAGAAATCATTGGGAAAGGTTCTTGGCAGCACAATCCTAAAAGATTACTGTTGCTGCATGACTTCTGTCGTATGGAATTTCTCCAGGAGAACTCTGAACGTAGAAGGCAGAAAAAAGAGGTTACAGCTGAGCTTTGCTACATTTAGGCTTAAAATAATATAAACAGTGGTCAAATCATTCTAAAAATCATTGGGAAAGGTTTCTGGCACGATTTCTATCGCATAGAATTTCTCCAGGAGAACTCTAATCGTGAAAGGCAGAAAAAAGAAGTTACAGCTAAGCTTTGTTGTATTTACGCTAAAAATAATATCAGAATGTGGTCAAATGATTCTAAAAATCATTGGGGAAGGTTTCTGGCATCTTAATCCCAAAGATTATTGCTGCTCCATTATTTTTATCGCATAGAATTTCTCCAGGAGATTTAAGAATGTAGAAGGCACCAAAAAAAAGTTACAGCCGAGCTTTGCTACATTTATGCTCAAAATAATATCAAAATGTGGTCAAATCATTCTAAAAATCATTGGGAAAGATTCTTGGCACCTTAATCCTAGAATATTACTGTTGCTTCATGATTTCTATCGCATGGAATTTTTCCAGGAGGACTCTGAATGTAGAAAGCAGAAAAAATAAGTTACAGCTGAGCTTTGCTACATTTATGCTCAAAATAATTCCAAAATGTGGTAAAAACATTCTAGAAATCATTGGGAAAGGTTCTTGGCACCTCAATCCTAAAAGATTTATGTTGCTCCATGATTTCTATCGCATGGAATTTCTCCAGGAGAATTCTGAATGTAGAAATCAGAAAAAAAGAAGTTACATCTGAGCTTTGCTAAATTTATGCTCAAAATAATATCAAAATGTGGTCCAAACATTCTAGAAATCATAGGGAAAGGTTCTTGGCACCTCAATCCTAAAAGATTTATGTTGCTCCATGATTTCTATCGCATGAAATTTTTCCAGGAGAACTTCGGATGTAGAAAGCAGAAAAAAGAAGTTACAACTGAGCTTCGCTACATTTATGCTCAAAAATAATCTCAAAATGTGATCAAATCATTCTAAAAATCATTGGGAAATCTGAAAATATTACTGTTGCTTCATGATTTCTATAGCATAGCATTTCTCCAGAAGATTTAAGAATGTAGAAGGTAGAAAAACGAAGTTACGGCTGAGCTCTGCTACATTTATGCTCAGAATAGTATCAAAACGTGGTCAACACATTCTAAAAATCAAACGATTCTAAAAATCGTATAAGTTTCCTGACGCTCCAAACTCAAAAGTTACCGGAAGTCAATCAGCGAGATCGAGCCAAATTAAAATGGCGGCGGTATGCGGTATCTCCTTATATTCGATCCAACTTTTTTGAAAGTTGTTTCAATCAGGAAAAAACAGGATTGCGCTCACAATCTATCATAGCAAACCACGCGAGATTTCGCGAATCGTTATTCTCGAAAATTCCTCAACGATGACGATTGCGGGTCACAAAATCAGGTTACAGAAATGTCGCTGGACATTATCGCCGGATCGGAGATCCGGAGAACAAGATTTTCGAGGTTTAAAAATAAAGTGTACGTGTGAACTGTCGGAAAAAAAAGAGAACGAGTATGGAAGCTCACCTTGGACAACGTTGGTGGCGATGATCCCAAACAGGGTCACCAAGATCCCGATTTTCAGGATCATATTATATCCAAAAACTGTTCACCAAGGCGAATGCCAGTTCAACGACGAAACACAGAATTACATCCGACGCTGTATCAAAAAATTAATTCTTATTTTTCTTCCTCTCTTTCAGCATCTAAAATAATGGTCATACGCGACCATCGAGAGAAAGAGAAGCAAAAACACTTTGGATTCTCGTTAAACTGGGATATTACGCCATCAACGAAAAACTCCCGACGACAAAAAACTTTGAAGTCCGGTTGTCGAAGAATCGCCGATTATCGGGGGAAAAGTCACTTTCCCTTGGCGCTCGTTCACGAAGAAATTTCGCTCGTCTCTTTGTTTCCGTGATTACGAACGAATCGTATTTCTTCCGAACGATTCTCGATTGATTTACCATACTTTCCCCTCAAAAACGACGCCGAGAGTCGACACTTCATTCGGGCATTAAAGTCTCCGTACAAAGCGATAAACAGACGCGCACAAGACACCCAAAAAATCGCACAGAAACGCGCACAATCACAGAAACACTTTTTCAGTGTGATCAAGGAAATTTCGTAGATTCTGGAAAATCAACCCATAATAACTATTTTGAGAGTTTGATGTCGATGCAGAAATGGCGCTATCGCTTCAGCTTCTCCATTGAATTCCCTCTTCCATTTATCTCCATTAAGTCGATTCGAATCGCCACTTTTTCCAACGATTTTCTCTCCTTAACACGCTTCGAAGTGATTCAACGCGATGGAAAGTCGATTCGATCGGCAACGATCCGTTCCCTTCACCGGTCGATCGCGGAGTGCGCTTCGAGCGCCAGAGAGAGCGCGCTCTTGCGCTCTCGCGCTCAACATTATCCAGCCTCGAGTAACTTCCTTCAGCCTTTCTTACAACTTTACACATACACACACACACACACAAACCTACGGTAGATCGCGGACTGTAGATTTGGATAATATGAAAGTCCTTCCCCAGCTGAGAGAAGGGCAGAGAGGGGCTTCCTCGCTCTCGGAACAACGAAAAACGATATAGTTTCGTGTTTGCTATCGGGACAACTGCTGTTGGACGATGAATCCACTTGTGTATGGACGAGGCCTGTTCCCTCAAATTGGTTAAAGCTAGATCGCAGACCTCACAGTGTTGCGTTACAAACGCGGTAGTTGCGGTTGTTACATCTGGTGAGAAGGAAAAGGTCGTTTTACGGTCTCTGTTACAATCGCGATTTCTAGGTAATTCCTAGGCGATATTATAGGTGATTCCTACACTGAGAGAAAAAATTACTGGAACCAATGAAATAAAGTTTTGAAGACAAAAAAATCATTTTTTTCATTATTTGCCAAAATCTATTAGATTGGTTCCCTTATATATTTACTTGGTTCATTTTTTTTCAGTCAAATCCGTAAATTTCTGTTTCAATAAACGAATTTACTTGAATGTAACAATATGTTATTAATTATGTGTAAAATGTTGTTTGAATCAAGAACACATTTTATCATTCAAAACATGCGTGTCTTTTAATACAGGAAGCACTGAGAAAAAAAATTGGTTGAATCAACAAATTAATTAGTCCAATCAACAGGATAAATGATTGATTCAATCAAATGCGTGTTTATTAATTGTCGCTAAACATTTTATAAAAAATATATAGCCCTTGTCAAAGAATTTAATATGCATAGTTTAGTGACCCCAAAAAGAGATGAATAGAAAAAAAGACTAATCTGCGCCAATTCTCCGATCTAATTTCTCTGTCCGACCGAGATTCGAACCCTCGACCCTACCTACCATCATACTTATCCTACCTAACTATCTAACACGCTACCTATTACGCTATCGACTACTACTATGCACTTGAAAAAAGTTAGGAGTTATAAGGGTTCGAATTTCAGAAAACATTTAAAAAACCAGTTTTTTAAGTTTTAACAATTTATGTATACTATTAAAGTATACTATAGAAATAATAGTTTTTTGCTTGAAGGAAATAAAAATTGCATCATTCCAAACAAATATTCTATTGGAATAAAATAATGTGTTATTTATTTTACTACAGCATCTTTTAAAATAATCACAATCAATTTTATATCTAATAAATATTGAATATACTACAGATATATTTTTAGAAGTAAAATAATGATGAATTTATTGCAAAGAAATAATTTTGTTCGACAAAAATAATTTAATATTGATGTCGTTTTTCAGATTCAAATAATCCCATGTTTATGATGCAATAAATCTAATTAATCCAATGAATGCAAATTTATTAAAATCTATTCAAATAAATATATTTTTAGAAGTAAAATAATGATGAATTTATTGCAAAGAAATAATTTTGTTCGAAAAAAATAATTTCGTATTGAAGTCATTTTTTAGATCCAAATGATCTCATGTTTATGATGCCATAAATAATTATCTTCGAAAAAAATAATTTCGTATTGAAGTCATTTTTTAGATTCAAATCATCATCATTTTAGATTGAAATAATCTAATGTTTATGATGCGATGAATGTAATTAATCTAATGAATACAAATTCAATCAAATCTATTTAAATAAAAATATTTTTTGAAGTAAAATAATAATAACTTTATTGCAAGAAAATAATTTTTTCGAAAAAAAAAATTTTGCATTGAATTCGTTTTTTAGATTCAAATAATCTCATGTTTATGATTCGATCAATGTAATTAATCCAATGAATACAAATTTAATCAAATCTATCATGCACTTAATTGTTACAGTTAAATAAGAGTTTAATATAATGGAGTAATAGATTCGTGGAAATATTTTTTTAAGTGAAGAGTTATTTTCTTGGTTCAACAAATAAATAATCGAATTAATACTTTCATTTAACAAATAAATTCATGTTCTCAACTTCAGTAATTTTTTCTCTCAGTGTAGGCGATTCCTAGGCCATTCCTGTGCCAAGTCCTGGTCCATTTCTAGGTGAGGCTTGAACCATTTTTGGATCTTTTTTTGGCATTCGTAGACGAGGTTTAGATAATGGTCGAGGGAGAAAATGAGGGATGAAGCGGATGAAAAGAATTGTCAATGTTTGAGAATTTTTTTTTCAAAGATACGATTGATTTTTGATGGCTTCGGTTATTGTTAATTTGTCGACTATATTTTCAAGTTATCTCATGAAAAAAAATTATTGGAACATCTTGAAAATTGACAGAGATATAGATGTTATTTCAACGACAAAGAAATTTTCTTTCTATTGTCTTATTGACATTTTGGTGAAGGGTTATTTGAAGTTTAAAAAAAAAAATTATATCAATATCTGTATGTTATGCGTAATCAATTTGTTTCGTTTTCATTATTTACAAATTGGAGACGGATTAAAATTTTATCGATTTTGAATGCCCTTTTTTTATTAAGCAGGTTTTTAAAAATAGTAATTATTTAAATTATATGGGTCATTCCACGTCAAATCCAATGAATTTATTATGGGTTTCGTTTGGCCCAAAAATGATCTCAAATTTTTAGAAATTTTTATTTCATTTTTTAGGGGTTTCCCGAGCTAAAAAATTATTAAATTGAAGGAAAACACAAAGAGGGGTTCTTTTCAAATTAATGACATTTTTTCGCCGAAACTAGGACCCAAAAAAGGATATTTTCGCCATAGTTCGATAATGGGCCAAAAATAATTACTGCTTTTTGTTTTTATTTTTTTTAATTGTGTTTGAATCATCCGTTCTATTTCAGGTCATCGAGGCTCATAAATTTTCGAAAAATGTTGTCGTTTCGCTCTTGAACCAAGAAAAAAAAATCAAGTTTCACTAGAAAAATATTTTTGTTGTTATTATTCTCACTACAAGAAACAATCAAAATAAGAAATTATAAAAAAAAATTTTAAAATCGTAATTATTTTTGCTCCATTATCGAACTATGACGAAAATATCTGTTTTAGGCCCTCATTTCTATGAAAAAAATTTCATTAATTTAAAAAAGGCCTCTCTTTATGTTTTTCCCTGAATTTAATAATTTTTTAGCTCGGGCAAACCCTGAAAAATGAAATAATTTTTTTTAAATTTAATTAATTTAATTATTTAATTATTTAATTTTAATTTTTTCATTTAATTTTAATATAAAAGAAATCATGATCATAAAAATGAAAAAATTTTACATACAAAAAAATTTGAAAATAAACTCATTAGTGTTTGAATATTTGCTGAGAAAAAATTGACAAAAGCATTTTGAGAAAAACGCGTTCAAAGTTATTCTTGAAAATATACATTTTAAAGGAATGGAATTTTTTTTTACACTCGCTTTTCCTCTTAAGTTGACATTACGAAATCAAATCATGAGTCTTTTCTATTTATAATTTTGGAGGAGAAAGGAATTGATTGCGAGACAAATCAGAAAAAGTCTTTTAACCAAATATATATTAAGGCAATTTTTAAAAATTACTCCAATCCTGAAATGAGACAAAAAACGCCCCTCTAAAAATTTCGAAATTTCGATAGAATTTCGATATTTTATCCGAACTCTTCCCCGTAATTTAAAATTAAAAAAGGAAAATGAGCGGAACGTCGCTTTAATGTAAATTTTCTTAACGATGAGAAAGTTTCATGAAAATATATTTATTATTGTGAAAAATTTACATCAGTTAAATAAGCATAAACGCACTAGTTGCACTATGAGCGAGTATTAACACTGCAATAAAAAATAGCATTATCATCGCATAGGGCAATAATTTCAGGTGATAATTTGTTTTAAATTGACCTACTTAAATTTTTTCCATTATCAACGAAATGCCCTATTAAAGCGAGTATTGTTTCGAGATGATAAAAAAAATCGTCGAATCACGGTGAAAATAAATCTTTTTTTTTTAGTAGTGAGGAAATTTAAAATTTTCCATGAAAATTAAGCGAGAAATTTTAATCGCTTTTGTCGCGGGAAAGTCATTCTCAAATTTTGCAGACAAGCGGGACGAGAAAGTTGCCAAGTTTGAGAGTAAAAAAATTAATTTTTCATTTACTCGCCACCCCGTAAATATTGTTATTAGTTCATAACCCAGCTGAGATGGCGCAGCAAGTGCAGTACATAATTATTATTATACCAGAAACTATTTTCTCTCGCGCCGTAGTATATTCTGCATTATTATATGCACATACAGATATGTATATGGGGCATCCCATCCCAAATCGGACAGTTTGAAAAACTTTTTTTTTTAATTTCCTCAATTTTTTAATATTTTTTAGTACCCTTCAAAAGACCCTTCCTGTTAAATTTTGAGATTTTTTTGATTACCCGTTCCAAAGATATTAAATTAACTAAAAAAACCGCTCTTTTTTGGTATTCTGGTCATAGCTTCTTTAATAATGGTGCAAATTGAAAGTTTTTTTTTTCAAAATTTTTGTTTTTTAAATTAATTATTATGAATACCAATTTTTGTTACTGTATAGTATTTTTCAAATCATTTTGAATTAATTTTGACACTTTTTCATTGTTAACAGATTTTTAAAATTAATAATTAATCGATGAGCAAATAACAATAGTTCAAGAATTGTATGAGTGGGCATTGAACCGAAATAGTCTAGCGAATATTGCTGTCAAATTTTCACATGAGAAACATTATTCAGATGCAAAAGAAAGATTTTATTTGCGATAAAATACTGCGAAGTCAATCACAGGGGGACACAAAAATTTCATTCAATTATTCCAATGAGCAACGGAAACGTTTTGGCAAAGGAATATTCTAATTCAGGAAATAATCGTATATGTAAGGTTTGCAAAAAAAAACGTGAATAAATAAAGACTGTTGTTATTATTGTTCATAAACAGACTTAACGATTAATTATCAATTTTAAGAACCTGTTAACAATAAAAAAGTGTCTAAATAAATTCTAAATATTGAAAAAAATACTATACAGTAACAAAAATTGGTATTCATAATAATGTATTAAAAAAAAAAATTTAATTTTCAAAAATCGAAAATACTAGTTATTGAGATCCCACGATCGGACTAGTCTCAAAAATTGTTGAATAGATAGATGTTTGAAAAAAAAATTAAAAAAAAAATGACAATCACTTTTAAAAACGTGATTTAAAGTTTAAAACTTGAAAAACTCATTCAAAAACACGTCGAATATTTTTGTTGTATTTTTTTCTGAGAAGGCCATAAAAAAACAAAATTTTTGAAAAAAAAAACCTTCCAATTTGGACAATTATTAAAGAAGTTATTACCAAAATACCAAAAAAACAGCGGTTTTTTTTTTGGTAATTTAATATCTTTTGAACGGGTAATCAAAAAAATCTTAAAATTTAACAGGAATGGTCTTTTGGTGGGTACTCGAAAATATAAAAAAATTGAGGAAATTAAAAAAAAATTTTTTTCAAACTGTCCGATTTGGGATGAAATGCCCCATATATGTATGTATATCTACGCTTTATACTATAAAAAGATTCAACAATTATGTGTACGAAAGAAGAAAGCGATCCCACGCGACGAAACTGGCGTTTTTCTCCCGCCCGAGTCTTCGGTAAAAGATAATTGGAGAAATGCCTCGCGGGTCTAACAAAACGCCAACTTCATCGTGCCAATATGCAACTATTTCATTATAATAAAACTGAGATCGACGACCCGAGATTGTTATGCAAATCGGAAAATCTGCCAAATGTAAATCGACGATTTTTCACAAATTTACCGATTTTTCGTTCTAAAATTATGTTCTTAAGGCGGTATTCTGGTTTACGGACACAAATTTTAAGCATTTCATCGACCTCGATAAAAAAATATATATTTTTACCATTATTATTTTAACAACATATTTATTAATATTTTGACAATAATAAAAAAAAAATGTTAAAATCAAAAATGAAAATTGAATAAGTTATAAACTGATAACTTTGGGGGTAAAAAAAGGGGTCTACTTTTTGACACGATTGCAACCTTTCTATAGTCATCCGATACAAAATTTAAAAAAAAATTCTCAATTAGTAAGAATTTCGTTATAGCATAGGAATGTCGTTTAGTACTTGTGAAAATGTCTCTTAAAAAGTAGTGGTATTTTTTCAAAAAAATTGAAAATGGTCCAAGTTGAAAAAAAAAATATCATTTTACGTTCAAAACTTCAAAAAACATATAACAATGAATATCGATATTTTTTTATTTTTTATTTTTTTAAATAAAATTACATTTCGAGACTGAAAAAAAAGATCTTTTGTTTTATTTTGATATCTCCGTTTTTTAAAAAGTTATGAGCATTTGAAAAAAAATTGTGGCAAATTTTGAAAAATTTATTGTGGTTAGTTGGATTGAGACAAAAAATCTAAAAAAATTCGGAGAGACTGCTTTCAGTACGTACAAAAAGATAAAAAAAAATCAACAAAATAAAAAATGGTCTGGCCCATGGATTGGTCGGCTTGATATGGAATGCCCCATATATTTAATGGAATAAATTAAAAATATAATAAATGAAATAAATTAAATTGAAACTACAAAAACAGATTTCTAAAAATATTGAAACCCATGTAACCCCTTAATTTTACAAAGAAATTATGGCAAAGAGCATTGTCCGGGGGTTGTCAAATTTATCAACCGATTGATAACGATCTATTGTTAAAAGCACGCATGCGAGACTATCAACCTCCATCCTTGCGGTCTGTTACAACTTTCTGGATCCTGGTCTCCGTCTTGTACGGTTCCAATAATAACAGTTCAATAATAACAATGATAACACTATAAATAATCAAATAAAAATTGTGATTACGCTTTAATGTGGCTTTTGGCTCGAGTTCGATCTTGTTCTCGATTTCAAAAATGTCTTCGACCGGTTACTCCTCCATGTCTCCCCCGCCATATCTCCCCCCCCCCTCCCTTAGCGCTCACACTCGCTCCCTCTCTCTCTGCGGTCGTCAATCAGCAGGATCCTTTGCGCATGTCCCCTGAACCGACGCGACACACGTGCTCTTTACGGAGATCCAGCGCGCACGCGCAATTCTCGACACATATATATGGGACGTTCTTCACTACTCCAGGCAATTCATCTTTCCCTTGAGACTTTCAGAAATTTTTGGAAACTTTATCGACTTTCAGCACGATTTAAGTAATGCCTATGCGAATTATTTCAGATTTTATGTCCCCACGATTTTTTTCATAAATTATAACATGAAAAATGAAATTGCAGAAAAAAAATTTCTTGCCTTTTCGATAAAATGTTATCAGAATTTTAGCAGTATTTTGGAATTGATTTTTTTGGTATATAAACAAATTTAAAAAAAAGATAAAAAAAGAAAAAAAAGGAAGGAATTTCTTTTAATCAGATGATGAAATTCCAGAGTACAAAAATTATTTAAAAAAATTTTTTTTCATGATGCTTGATCTTTATGTGGGAACCAAAATGCCAAAGAAAAAATCTTATTTTTGCAATTACTTTTTTTTGCTCCAGTAAAATCTAATCTGAAATAAATGAAAAATAATTAATAATATCCAATAAAATATTATAAATCATTTTACTACAAAAATTGAAAAATAAGTAATTATTAATATTAATTAATAAAAATTAAAATTAATGAAAAATTGAATCCTCAGGAGTTGAATGGAGTTTTTTAAAACAAATTAGAAAACAAATACAAAGTACAGAAATTATTTTGAAAGATTTCTTCATAAAATCCTCTTACTTTTGAGGGAACCAAAATGACAAAGAAAAAATCTTATTTTTGCAATTACTTTTTTTTGCTCCAATAAAATCTAATCTGAAATAAATCAAAACCAAAATAATGTTGTTAATTATTTCGCTACAAAAATTTAAAAATAAATGATAATTAACATTATTTAATAAAAATTAAAATTAATAAAAAAAATTCAGGAGTGGAATGGAATTTTATTGAGCAAATGAAAAAAGCAAGTCTTGAAGAATTGAAAATAGTTTCAAAAATTCGAAATAATTCAGGCAATGTTTTTCCGGGTTGTACCGCAAATTGGCAAAGATTCAATTATTTCTGAGAGGGGAAGGGGAATGATAAAACGTGACTGGAATGGCGAAGAATGTTCGATATGATATATATCACACGTATCGGTGTACTATATGTCGAAAAAAAAATCAGTGGTCGCGGTCAGTGGATGTCTGAGTCTTTTGGTACTCGTGTGAGTGAGTCTGTGCATTTCTTCACGTTGCGCTCCTGCCTTTTCCAACTCACCTATAAGGTTATACACTCGTTGATTTTACCGTTAAGCCACCTTGGTCTTTTTCACCTATACCTCTCACGCGTGTACAAACCAGCGACCTCCATCTTTCTTCTTCGTCTCATTCTTTGTTTCACGTCAACATCCCACAATCAAAAAGTTTTGAGAATCAAAAAGTCTTTTAAAAAAAAATCATTCAAAATCGCCCAAGGTTTCATCATTTGTTTTCTTCTTCGCCAATGTACAATTTTTTTAAATTCAATTATTATGAGCAGTTCCATTATAGCTTCCTCAAAAAGGAAGCTCATTGGAGGAAGGAAAAAGATCACTGTTTATCTGTTTCGAAAACGTTACTCGTAGTAAAAAACTCCATTCGTCGCCATTGAAAAATCCCCATTCATTCCCCATTGCCAAAATGACCAACGGAGATGAATGCCGAATTGCCTAAGGGGATTTTCGCCATTGAATTCCCCATTTGAAATCGAATAAGGATTTTCAAATGAGGATTGACTTCCCCATTTGAAACGGAATGGGGATTATCCTATGGGGATTCAATGAAGAAAATCCCCATAGGCAATTCGGCATTCATCTCCATTGGTTTTTGTAAGCAATGGGGAATGAATGGCGATAATCCATTGATATTCTTTCATATACTGAAAAACTCCATTCGTCACCATTGAAAAATCGTCATTCATTCCCCATTTGAAATCGAATAAGGATTTTCCAATGAGGATTGACTTCCCCATTTCAAACGGAATAGGGATTATCCCATGAGGATCAGTCGGCAAGAACTCCTTGCATAGATTTTTTGGACACCGACTTCTGCTAATATTCCGTGCTCACAATCGTCTAGATAAGCATACTCTTCGCATAATCCGTATGGGAGTTTAGCGGGTTGCCGTCCTGCGACATCTCGCGCCAAGTCTCGGAACTAACGCGACGCGGTTTCCAATGGACATCTTCGGGTAATGCTGATCATTCAGTTCATCCGCATTTACTTCCCAATGGACATCATTGGGTAAAGCTGATCATTTCGTTCATCAGCATTTGCCTTTCAATGGACACCATTGGGCAATGCTGATGGCTCGGTCCATCAGCATTTGCTTTCCAAGGGGCATCATTGAGTAATGGTGATCATTCGGTTCATTCGCATTTGCTGTCTAATGGACGTCATTGGGCAATGATTACTTTTCAATGGATATCCATTCACTGATTAATGGTCGTTCCTATACGCCATTGAAAAATGGGGAAATCTCAATGGGTCCCCATTCATTGTCCAATGCAGTCGTATGAGGACCATTGGTTGCCATTGGCGATTCAATGGAGTTTTTTACTACGGGTAACTTTGTTTTACTCAAAACCAAATTTAAGTCAATTGAAGCTAAATTCCAATTCAACAATCATGCACATTTATCCAAAGAATTTGAGCTCCATAATTGTAAAATTACAAAAGTATGAGCAAAACAGTTTTGTTATAGTTTTTTCAAAATTTTGTTTAGAAATTTTTTCAAAATTTAATATCAAACATTAACATTAAAAATTACAAATTTTTTCAAAATAAATCCCACTATAATTTTTTCAGAATTCTACTATATTGATAATTAAATGAATTTTATCGAAAAATTTCAGATTGATGAATTTTTTCAAAACAAATCCCACGATAATTTTTTCAAAATCGTACTATTTTGATAATAAAAATGAATTTGCTCGAAAAATTTTAGATTGATGACTTCAAGATTACACTGATAAAAGTAGTAAAATTTGCCCGGAGCAAAGGCTGACATTTTTTTTTCCAAAACTAATTTCCGGACGATTTTCGAAATTTTCAATATATCGGCATAAAAAATGGCGAATTTGAATACGTTCAAGAAACAAAAAGTTTCCTTTCTGGCGAAACAAGATGGCCGAATCTTGGTGTCCTTTTGGTCGATGATGGATGTAGTAAGATAAATTCTATATTTTGAAAAATGGGGTTTTTTTTTCTCAGCGTTTCTGTCATCGTCTGAGGTCGATGCTTGCTTCAGTTTAGCGCTGTTTCGTCGCAATAACTTGGCAAAACTCTTTTTCTTTTTCGAGTCAATGGCGTCACAGTCGACGAAGAACTCCTTTCACCGAGGAGATCTCTCGGTTATTCTTGGACGCTCGAAATATCGTCGATTTTGCCCTCGCAGAAAGAGAGAAAGAGCAATAATGTTTCGTCGATAGATTCATGCGAATTTAAATTGCTACTCGAACGAAAAAGCAAAAATGACGAATATAGGGAGATTTCACGATGGTTTTCGACTCACTTGAGATGTAAATCCTTCGGCTTAATTACGACGGAGGATCGAGGCAATTTTTCGTGACGAGCAATAAGAAGGAAAAATGTTCGTCATCTAAAAATAGAAAAATGTCAGTAATCATAAGGTACCTCGTCGAATGTAGGTACCTACAGCGAGAAAGGTGGTTTCTTTCGCAATTTTAACCTTTCACGCCGAGCTAACTAATATCGTCTCTTTCCCTCTTGATACTAGATTATAATTATCGTCATCGTCTTTCAGTGAGCACACTTGATACGCTCGACATTTATTTTTCCAACGTCAGATAATAATAATAATAATAATAATAATAATAATAATAATAATAATAATAATAATAATAATAATAATAATAATAATAATAATAATAATAATAATAATAATAATAATAATAATAATAATAATAATAATAATAATAATAATAATAATAATAATAATAATAATAATAATAATAATAATAATAATAATAATAATAATAATAATAATAATATTGAGGTTGTGGTCAATCAAATCTGTGTAAAGCGCTCGAGCATCTTGCGAAGAAGATTAAGTAACTCAAAAGCGATTTGATTGCTCCCGGAAAGAGGATTAATTTAATTCAACCGAATTTTTACGACCTATCGATAATTGAGACTCATTAATAGCCTATTAAATTTTTTTTTATTCAAAGTAAATTTATTTCCATTGAATAAATCATTTCCTTCGGTGTGGGCTTTTTTCAAAAGGACTTCGACTCCAAAAATGGTTTTTGGCACCTTCAAGCATGATCCGTGAAGAATTTACCTATCGCAAATAGCATATGGGTCATTCCATGTCAAATCGACCACTAAACATCGAACATTAAATTTTATGTTCAATATTTTTTTTTTTCATAATATCTTGTACTGATTTTAAACGATCCTAAAATTTTGAGAATTGCATTTTTTTTTTCGTCAGAAATATGAATTTTTGAAATTTGCTAAAAAAAATTTTTTTGTTTACCTCTGAGTTAAGTAAAGTTAAGCAATCATATAATTTTTACTGCTCAATATTACGAAATTACATGATTGCTCAACTTCACTTAACTTAGAGGTGAAAAAAACAATTTTTTTTTACCAAAATTCAAAAATTCATTTTTTAAACAAAAACGCTATTCTAAAAACTTCAAGATCTTTTATTTTTTCAGTATCAGATCAGTAAAAGATATTATATTTAAAAAATTGAATCAAAAATTTAATGCTAATCGTGGATTTTCACGATTTTTGAAAATTTAAAATTCTCCTAATTCATCATTTTATCAAAAAAATTTTGCGGAATATTTTTTCTTTCGTAGCCCCGAGTATACTCATTAAGACGAACCCAGAATGATTTTTTCGTAACAATTATAGTTGTTGAGATATTTAAAAAATAAACTTGAAATATTTTTAAAAAATGATGAAATTTTGAATTTTGCATGACTTTCGAAAACAATTTTTTTAATTTTTTTCCGTTGGTAGAACTTCGTTTTGTGATGAAAGAAAACTTCTGACCAAATTTCATCCAAATTGGAAGGGGTCGATTCCAACTATTGGTCGATTTGACATGGAATGACCCATATTTGTGTTGCCCGGGAAATTTCCGATCCAAAACGCACGCTATGAACTTCTGAATGACGAAAGAAATTTTGACTATCTGCCCTATTGGACTCTATATAATTAAAAAGAAGAAATTGAAGCTCACTGTCTTCAAAATTATGAAAGTAAGAGCGTCCGGAATGATTTTTCAAAATTCTTGCGTAATTTAATCTTAACCATACTTGTTCCTTATTCTTTTCGTATAATACATTTCAGTTTATTAGCTGCAAAATAATAAAAGTAAAATTATAAAATTTCGAAAATTTGAAAATTCCACTGAATTCGAATCTCTTTATAGATTCTTCTTGAACTAAACAACATAACCACCCTTTAATTTACAGAAAGAAAAAATCAATTCAATTTCAAATAATCCAACAACAAAAATGTAATTTTGAAAAACCAGCATTTCTTATCTTAGCGATAAGAGGAAATTCTGTAGAAATTGCTTACCATTTTGCAGAATGGCGCCATCTGTGTCGGAAGCGTTGAACTATCGGGCAAGTGACGGTCGGTCATGATGATTCGTAATTGACCGACGGAGCGCCTAAGCGAGGATTTTCCGGGACAATCGCGAGCGAGTGAAAACGGTGAAACTTGAAAACGGTGAAACTGACCTATTCCCTACAGCAGAGAATGGAAATTCCGTCAATTTGACCGTCTCAATATCACCTGGAAATATAAGAAAAAAATTTATTGTGGGAATGGGTAGGATACAGCACAGTGTCGCCATCATCGTGGCGATAATGGTCGCAATGGCCTCACGTCAATACACCGTTCAGTGGATTTTCCGACCCTCAATATTTACACGGCCTCGTGGTTCAACGAGCAAGCCCGACAAATTTCTCAAAAAAATGTGAGTAACTTATTATCCATCAATAATTATTTTTCTCCACAACCGGCGCAAAATCATTCTCATATTATCGACCCCAAGTTCGGATTTATTTTTCTCACCATCCCCTCCCTCACGACGTTTGTTTATGAATCCATTCGTCGATCAAAAGTCAATTAATCGTCTCTGCAATTTCATTTTTTCTCAAATTTCTGCCTCAAACATTTTTCTTATGCCTAATCGAAGTAATTACCTTAATCTTACTTTCAGTGCTCGATTATTTCTTTTTATTATATTTAGTAAAAATTAATTTGAGGTTATGCGTTTGGGCAAAGTTTGATTTTTATGGAAAACTTGGAGATTCTTTTCTTTCAATTGTTGTTATTATGATTTTTGTACGATGAAACAAGTGAATATCCCAGAAAAATGTGAGTACTTCATTGTCAATCAATAATTATTTTTCTCCACAACCGGCGCACAATCCCCTCATTATCGACTCCAAATTATTCGGATTAATTTTTCTCACCATTCCCTCCTTCACGACGTTTGTTTATAAATCCATTCGTCGGTCAAAAGTCAATTAATCGTCTCTGCAATTTCATTTTTTCTCAAATTTCTGCCCCTAACATTTTTCTTGTGTCTAATTGAGTAATTTAACTCACCTTTACTTTCATTGCTCGATTATTCCTCCTTTTTTAGATAATTAGAAAAAAATGAAATTCGAGGTTATGCGATTGCGGAAAACTTGATTTTTATGAAAATTTAGAGGGTTTTTTTCTTTCAATTGTTGTTATTGTGATTTTTGTGCGATCGAACAGGTGAAACGAATCGCGAGAGTTCCGATAATCGCGAGTGCCCCGCGCGGAGGCAGGGGCAGCAGCGGGGGCGGGGGCGAGGGGGCAGCCGCGAGAGCGAAAAGTCGCGGGCGCGAGGGCGCCCGCTCTCGAAGCTTCGCGGGATGGCCGATGGCGGCGTAGATTCGAAAAATAACGGCGACAATCCAGTCTCGAAGAGCCAAATGGAGGTGAACGAGTGTCTCGGTAGTTGGCTAACTTATCTTCAGGTGAGAAATGTCATTTCTCTCACTAATTTTTTGAATTTCTCTTTTTTTATATCATTAAGTGTAATTATAAAATTTTATAAACTTTACATTATTATTAATTAATTAATTCATTCATTTTTCATTATTTAGTTTATTATATTGTTATTTCATCACTTTGCACGCTTCTAGAAGAAATAATTTTTTATGAGCAATATTTTTATGAATATCTTCAAAAACATTTTCTTATTTCCATCAAATTTACGTAAAGTGAAGATTTAATTTGATAAATAGAAAATTTGACTAATTTTTTCCCTAATTTATACATTAATTATGATTGATGGATTATTTTAAATAATAATTTAGCAATTAATATATTTATTTATTACTAAATATTGTATATGGGACATTCCATGTCAAATCAACCACTTTTAAACCAGACCCCTTTAAATTAGGCTAAAATTTGTCCTTTTCTACCCCATTAAAAACATTTTTCAGGAAATTTTCAAATTTTTTTACCCAACCCAAAAGGAAAGGCTTTTTTTCTTAAATGGCTATAACTTCTTCAAAAATTTACTAATTGGGACGGTTTTTTTCAAAATTTTCGTCTGTAAATGTACTTTCGGAAAAAAATACAAAAAAAAATTTAAGATATTAATTCTATGACATTTTTCACTTTTATGAAAAAAAATCAAAATTTTTTCGAGGATTACCACTCTCAATTTTTTTTCCTTCTTAATTTTTCAAACTCTGAAGTCTTATAGAAATCCTCAAAAATTTCCAAAGTGGTATTTCATGATTTAAGCCCAGCTGGGATTTTTTTTTCAATCGATAAAAAAAAAATTTCGGAAAAAATGTCGGCCCACTCAATTTTTTCCGGAATTGTTCAAAGTATTTTTTGAGTGAAGAAAAAAATTAAAAATAGCAAACTTCGATAAAAAGATGATTTTTCTCGAAAAAGTGAAGAATGTTAGAAATTCTAATATCTTGAAAATTTTTTGTAATCATTTTCGGAAAGTACATTTAAAAACAAAAATTTTGGAAAAAAAACGTCCCAGTCAGTCAATTTTCGAAGAAGTTATAGTTATTTAAAAAAAAGCCTTTTCTTTTCGGTTGAGTAAACAATTTGAAAATTTCCTCAAAAATGTTTTTAATGGGGTAGAAAAGGAAAACAAAATTTCAGCCAAATCGAAAGGGGTCGGATTCAAAATTGGTCGATTTGACATGGAATGACCCATTTATATTTTAATCTATTATCTTATATTAATACATATATGGTATTAATCTATTACATATTTGTATCCAATAAATACATTTATTTTGAGATTTATTTCAATTATTGTTGCAGTAAAATTTGCGTAATATTTTTTAATTCGTTGGGAACTGACGTAATTAATTAATTAATTAATTAATTAATTAATTTTGTTATTAATTAAAATGTAGATGCTCAACGGTTTGTGCTTGGCGGGTACGAAACTCGCCGAATCGCTGCAGTCGCTACTCTCGAGTCACGATACAGTCGTTCATTGCCGACTGAGCAGTCAGTGTCTCGCAGGATGGGAGGAATTGTCGAGGGCGACCGGTGTCGCGAGCAACACCGTCAAGCATCACGTCGTCGCGGCGCTCAGGGATCACGAGAATCGCGACAACGATCCTGATAAACAAGTCAGTGTCCAAAAAAGTCAAGAAAACCTAAAAAAAAATGGTTCAATATACTATTTGGACATTGTGAGATAAATTTGAGCTCGATAATTGCAAAATTGCGAGATTTTTCTAAAATTTCGAAGTTTTAGAAAATCCAAATCTTGCGATTTTATCCAAATTTAATACCAACAATCCTCGTTGTCTCGAGTAATTGTGCAAAAAATTTTAGCTCAGTAGGTGCCGAATTAAAAAAGTTAGAGCATCGACAAGCACTTTTTAGAAATTTCTAAATTTTTAAAAATCTAAACTAACTTATCTTGTTATAAAGGGTAATTCTGTAAAAAAAAATTAGCTCAGTAGCTGTTGCATTACCGAAATTAGAGCGTCTACGAGCTCTTTTAAGAAATTTCTAAATCTCAAAGAATCAATTTTTTTTTCCAAATTCTATATCAATTATATGGAGCATTCCATCCCAAATCGGACAGTTTGAAAAACTTTTTTTTTTAAATTTCCTCAATTTTTTTATATTTTTGAGTACCCATCAAAAGACCCTTCCTGTTAAATTTTGAGATTTTTTAGATTTCCCGTTTAAAAGATATTAAATTAACAAAAAAACCGCTCTTTTTTGGTATTTTGGTCATAACTTCTTTAATAATGGTTCAGATTAAAGTTTTTTTTTCAAAATTTTTGTTTTTTCATGGCCTTTCCAGAAAAAAATACAACAAAAATATTCGACGTGTTTTTGAATGAGTTTTTTGAGTTTTAAACGTTAAATCGCGTTTTTAAAAGTCAATGTCATTTTTGATTTTTATTTTTCAATTTTTTGTTTCGAACATTCACCTATTCAACAATTCTTAAGACTAGTCCGATCGTGGGATCTCAATAACAAATATTTTTTTTCGATTTTTGAAAATTAAAATTTTTTTTTTAAAATAAATTATTATGAATACCAATTTTTGTTACTGTATAGTATTTTTTTAATAATTTTAAATCAATTTGGACACTTTTTCATTGTTAACAGATTTTTAAAATTAATAATTAATCGATGAGCAAATAACAACAGTTCAACTCATTCAAAAACAAGTCGAATATTTTTGTAGTATTTTTTTCTGAAAAGGCCATAAACAAACGAAAAATTTGAAAAAAAAAACGTTCAATTTGGACCATTATTAAAGAAGTTATGACGAAAATACAAAAAAAAACGGTTTTTTTTGTTAATTTTATATCTTTAGAACGGGAATCAAAAAAATCTCAATATTTAACAGGAAGGGTCTTTTGATGGGTACTTAAAAATATAAAAAAATTAAGGAAATTAAAAAAAAAAGTTTTTCAAACTGTCCGATTTGGGATGGAATGCCCCATATACATCTGGATCAGTGAAAAAATTCATGGTTGCTGAATCGCGATAGTAGAGCGTCGACAAGGATTCTCTGAAAATTATACAATATTTTATAAAATCTAAAATCTCAGTCTGCTTCTTTCAAATTCCACGTGGACATTTGCCTAGGTTTATTTTGCGGGTCACGCGATCCCGTCGACGAAACGGAAAATTCATTTACATCGAAGAGTCGTTAGGCGCTTGTTTCAATCGCTTTAGAATGTAACTGTATCGATTTTACGTCTTGGAGCGTCGCCAGTGATCAACAACGTCGTTTGTCGACATGCAAATCTTGTACTTACAGGACATACTGCGGGACAATCTACTGACCTTCATAAATCTTCAATATCAATTCTGCGTTGCATGCTGCGAATGCTTAGGTGAGTAATAATTTTTATTTTTCGAAGGTTATGGAATATTTTCCTCCGGTAAATGATCTTACAAACGTTTCCTAAAAATTTCAAAACAAATCGTATCGAAATTCACTGAATAAAATAATTATTTTCATTTTAAATAAATTCATTTAAACCAAATCAATCATTTATCTCGGTTGTGATAAGATGTAATCATTACAGAATGATATTCTTTGTTCGGTAATGGATTTGTATTAATTTTTATTAATTTGCATAATTAATCATTCTTGATTATTAATTAAGGGGGAATGGCCGAGTGTTCGTGTCCTCAGACTGGAAAAACCCAGTGCGACATTGCGGCTCTTCAGCAATGCTTCGAGCGTCTTTACAGCTCACCAACGCCGGCTCCATCATCGGGCTCGATACAACAGTCACAACAAAATTTTCACCGTTCGCCACTTCCATTTCCGCTATTTCCACTGCAGGTTCGCCCGGCACTTGAATTTACTCAACATCAGCAATGATGTTTTTTTTTTCATTCGTTTTAGAGAGCAAATGTAATGAGGGACGGAAATGGTTAAAATCAGTATTACCTGATTACTAATTACTATTACTAATTACTAATTACTGATAGCAATTAGTGATTAGTAACGGCTGACAACTAATGATTGAACCTTATTAGCAATTAACAAATAAGAGTCACTACACTGAGAGAAAAAATTACTGAATTTGAGAACATGAATTTATTTATTAAATGAAAGTATTAATTTGATTATTTATTTGTTGACCAAGAAAATCACTCTTCATTTTAAAAAATATTTTCACGAATCTATTACTCCATTATATTAAACTCTTATTTAACAGTAACAATTAAATGCTTGATAGATTTGAATAAATTTGTATTCATTGGATTAATTACATTGATCGCATCATAAAAATGAGATTATTTGAATCTAAAAAACGAATTCAATGCAAAATTATTTTTTTTCGAAAAAATTATTTTCTTGCAATAAAGTCATTATTATTTTACTTCAAAAAATATTTTTATTTAAATAGATTTGATTGAATTTGTATTCATTAGATTAATTACATTCATCGCATCATAAAAATGAGATTATTTGAATCTAAAAAACGAATTCAATGCAAAATTATTTTTTTTCGAAAAAATTATTTTCTTGCAATAAAGTCATTATTATTTTAATTCAAAAAATATTTTTATTTAAATAGATTTGATTGAATTTGTATTCATTAGATTAATTACATTCATCGCATCATAAACATTAGATTATTTGAATCTAAAAAAGGACTTCAATACGAAATTATTTTTTTCGAACAAAATTATTTCTTTGCAATAAATTCATCATTATTTTACTTCTAAAAATATTTCTGAAGTATTTTCAATATTTATTAGATATAAAATTGATCGTGATTATTTTAAAAAAAGCTGTAGTAAAATAAATAACACATTATTTTATTCCAATAGAATATTTGTTTGGAATGATGACATTTTTATTTCCTTCAAGCAAAGAACTATCATTTCTATAGTATACTTTAATAGTATACATAAATTGTTAAAACTTAAAAAACTGGTTTTTAAAATGTGTTCTTGATTCAAACAACATATTACATATATTGATAACATATTGTTAGATTCAAGTAAATTCGTTTATTGAAACAGAAATTTATGGAATTGACTGAAAAAAAAGATCCAAGTAAATATATAAGAGAACAATCTAATATGTTTTGGCAAATAATGAAAAAAATGATTTTTTGCCTTCAAAACTTTATTTCATTGGTTCTAGTAATTTTTTCTCTCAGTGTAATTATGCGGTATAATTAGCAATTACTAAATTACAACTACTAATTATAAGGTGTAAATAGTAATTAACAGGTACCAATTACAAATTATGCAGCATAATTGCTAATAAACATGGACTAATTATCCTGCTTTATATTCAGGAACTAATCATCCGATTATTTAACTAATAATCTGATATCAACAAAATTGATATCAATTTATTTTGATTAAATTAATATCTTACTCAACATTATTACTGATGCTCAAAAAATTGCCATTTTTAACTATTACTTTTCGTTAAACTTTGAAAGTATTTTATAATAATTGATCATTTATCCACAAAATTATAAAACTAGTCTAAACAAACATCCTGATTAATTAAAAAATCAAAATTTCATGGGAAAATTCGTAATTAGTTCAAATGAATTACTAATTGGTATTGATTTTGAACTAATTATCGATTTCAATGAAACTCACTAGTTCAATGGATAATTAATTAAGAAGTAATTAAAAGTGTGCATTTCTGATGGGGCGAAACGAAAATAAAGGTACAGAGGAGATGGTCGGAAACGGCAGCTGCCGAAATGTCCGGTGACACGACCGACAGTACAATGAGACGATGGTCAATGCCGTGGGATTGTCGTCACGTTAACGAATGGCCACGTCAAGAACGAACTCGTCTCAGAGTACCGAACAGCAATAACGATCGTAGCAGATCGACGACGCCGGATTCTCTATGGAAATCATCGACGATGACGAGCCAGGATGGGCTCGAGGAAGCCATACAACTTCTCTCTTGTCGACCTGGTAAACTCTAACAAACGTTGAATTAACGGCTTATACGCGGTCAAGAGACCGAAAAAAGCGATTTTTCAAGAATTTTTTCTGACAAGACATTTTAATTTATTAACGTAAAAATTGATATACATATTTTTGTAAGTTAACTTTATTTTTTTTTCCAAATAATTTTTCTTGAAGCCGCTTTAGTCGATCTCCGGGAGATGCTCAACATTATGCTCTCAATTCCCTTGAATCTTATTTCATTCTCATCCATAAAAATCTCTCTGATTCAGAGTTGTAAATAATGCATTATTTTGATAATGGATTACTGTATTCATTACTCATTACACTGCATAATGTGAAATGGATGCATGTGTCATTACAAATAAAAAACGTAATGTGTAATGGGTGCATGTGCCATTACAAATAAAAAAAAGTAATGTGTAATGGATCCATGTGCCATTACAAATAAAAAAAAGTAATGTGTAATGGATGCATGTGCCATTACAAAGAAAAAAACGTAATGTGTAATGGATGCATGTCCCATTACAAAGAAAAAAAAACAGTGTGTAATGGATTATGGATGAGTGCTTCATTACAAATTACAATTGAAAAAAAAAGTAACTGGTAGTGGAGAATATTCCATTACAAATTAGTGTGTTTCTACGACAATTTGGAGCAGGTACTATTTTGCTCAAAGGGAAGTCTATTAATTTTTCAATGAAAATCATTTGTGTGTATCAAGCAGGCAAAATCGATATTTTCGTCAATTTAATTACCGCTAATTACTCTGTGTTAGAAAATTTTATAATTGTTCCACTAAATACTACTCATTATTAAGACACTCAGTAATTAGGCAGTAAGGTATTTCTAATATTCGAAAATTCGATAATTCATGTTCGATTATTATTCAATAAACTTATAACTTGTAATTTAGATCAAAAAATTACTCAATAACCAAGTAATTAAAATTCTGTTCTTATGAATTATTGATTTTTTTAAAAATTAGGTAATTTTTCCGTCTAATTATTAATTGTCCAAGTAATTAAATACTTAAGTACTCTACTTACTAATTTTTTATGAAATTAGTTAATTATTCTTTCCAATTATTAATTATTCGAACAATTAGATAATTAATTCTTCTACTTACTAATTTTTCAAAAAATTAGTGAATTATTCTTTGCAATTGTTAATTATTTGATGATGCATATTTATGCTTGTAAATTTGTTTAGTGAACGGTTTAATTACGGTAAGTTTTTGGTGAGCAACATTTGGATACAAGTCGATCGAAATCTACGGCCGGTAATTGAATACAAGTTGTAGGCAAACTTGTACACAAAATATCCTCCAACTTTTGTACAAGTTCACTCCAAAAACATCTACAATTATTTGTAGTCAAGTTGTACTTAAATTGTGAAGGAATTTATAATTAATTAGTAATTTATATATCTAAATTATCAATTATTCAAATAGTTGGTAATTCAAATAGTTCAATTACTAATTACTTGAATAATTAGTTATTTAGATAATATACATTACTAATTTCTTAAATAATCAATAATTGACATAATTCAAATATAAATTATTCTAATAATTAGTATTAAAATAATTCAATTACTAAATAATTTACTGTTAAGTGTTTCAAAGAATACGATTACTAATTTTTCTAATGAATAATTCAAAGAATACACATATTCAATATCCAAATAATTCTAGTATTGGTCTTTAAATTATTGATTATCGAAATACCTGAAAAAAAAATTCATGATAATATTAATTTTGTTAATAACGATTGATTAAAAATCTAAGAATTTTTTTTTGCCGATCACTGGTATCAAATTTTTGTTAACTTTACCATCGCAGTGGTAAATGTATGAACAGCTATTGTTTGGAGTAATTTTTACTCCATTGATGTAAAAATTACAATTCAAGAACGGAGTAAAAATTACTCCAAAAAATCATATATTTACAACTGCGATAGTAAAGTTAACAAAAACTTGATACACAGAAATTATTTTCATTGAAAAATTAATAGACTTACACTCGAGCAAAATAGTACCTGCTCCAAATTTTCGTAGAATAACACTAGTTTGTAATGGAAGATTCTCCACAACAAATTAATTTTTTTTTCAATTGTAATTTGTAATGGAGCGCTCATTCATTACACGTTATTTTTTTTTTTACTTGTAATGGCACACGCAACCATTACACATTTCATTTGTAATGGAAAATGTATCCATTACACGTTACTTTTGTAATTTGTAACGGAAAACTTATCCAATACACATTTTTTAAAGTAATGGTCAATGCATTACTTTTACATTACTATTTTCACGACTATGCTCTGATTCAATAATAATTTGCGTAATAAGGAATCAGGCCATCGAATCAACTGACGGCTTTCGGTGGTCAACATATACCGGGTGTCACGCTAACGAGTTGCGTCAATTTTGACATCAATTACGACGGTTCGGCGTCAAATGCGTGGTCAGAATCGAGAAGAGTGGGATCACCATCGACCAGCAGATGTTGGCCGCACGAATCACTGCAGCAATCGTCGAGCGATCATTCCGATCAATCAGGTTGATTTTTCTCTATTCTTCTCGCAAATTAATCAATTTTCAAACAATATTGATGCCAATGTCGGCAATGTCACCGCAGGACATGGATCTGAACAGAGCCAGCATCACATAATTGGTTCCGATCACATTGACTCGGGTAAGCAATGCACAGACATGTTCCTTATTGATTGGTAATTTTGAAAAAGAACATCAACGTCCAGTAATGGATCATTAAAAAAAAAAGCAATCATTTCACTCGATATTTCCTCGAAACAACATCAATTTTCATAAATTTTCTTCCACGCTGAATTTTCGTTTTTTTTCTCGTAGATCAAAATCATCCGCACAGGGACAGCAAGGACAGTATTAATTCCCATCACAGTTCCGATCACAGCGGTGCTTGTCACATCAGCACGATCGAGGCTGCAGCTGGTAAATCTTTAAATTCGAACTTTTTAGTAAATACATCAATCGGCAATGTAAACCGATGTAATGATTAACATTGATCGGATATTGGTGAAAACATGTCTGAAAACTAGTTGAATGGTTCATTAGTGAAAAAGACTTCATATATTGAAGGACTCTGACGAAGGATTTAACGAATTTTAACATTTTAACAAGGTTAAACATGTTTCGATAAGTTAATGAGTTAGCAAAGTAACCAATGCTAAGCATGTTTGACAAATCAACATATTGGGAAACGTTTAATACGTCGAACATGTCAGGACTTAACATATTTCGACATGGATTTAAGGCTTGATATATCTTAACACGTTAACGAGCCTTAAATCCTTGATAATTCTTGACATGTCTCAACTGGTTATGCATGGCGGAAATGTTTGATATGTTTTTGAAGCAGAATTACGGTATTAGTGAAGATTCGACATGTTTTTAACAAATTTGACAATTTGACGATGTTTCTGTATGTTTTTAAAGAGTTCAACATGTTTACAATGCTTTGACATGCTTTTAACGGGGTTAACATATGTTGACAATGATTTGCAACATGAGTTTGCAATGTATGAACATGTTTGACGGGCTGAACATGTTTTCGAAAGGTTTAACGCGCAAAAATTTTCGACATGTCGAATACGTTCACGTTCTTTGAAAAGTTTTATATGTTAATAACAACATTTACTATTTTTTTCAATGTTAGCAATGTTTAACATGTTTTCGAAAGGTTTAGCGTGTTAAAATGAACATTTCTAACATGTTCATGTTATTTGAAGAGTTTTACATGTTAATAATGACATTTACTATTTTTTCAATATTAACTATGTTTAACATGCTATGTTTCAATATGTTAGCAATGTTCAACATGTTTTCGAATGGTTGAGCGTGTTAAAATGTTCGACATGTCTAACATGTTCGTGTTATTTGTTAATAACAACATTTACTATTTTTTCAATGTTAACGATGTTTAACATGTTATGTTTCAATATGTCAGCAATGGTCAACATGTTCTACAACCGTTACATTGCAATTATGTTGCAGATTCGTGTAATACGTAACTACAATCTAAATCTTTGATTTTTTTTTTGCCATAAAATAATCAGGTAACGTCGACGTTCTTCCATCTCGCAAAAGTAGCTCTTCCACGGATTCTTGTATATCAGCAAACAGCAATAGATCTGGCTCGGAATCGAGCGCCTGCGGTGCTCCCGTAATTGTCAATTAATTAACAATTTTACGGTTTATAATTTTACAACAAATTTTACAAAAAAATCCTTTTTGTAAAATTTTCGTATTTTTTTGGCAGGAATCCTCGAGATCGCAATTGTACTCAATGTGGAGCGGTGGCGATTTACCTTTCATCAGATTACCGGAAAGCAACGAGCAGCAGCAACAACAGGATGAGGATATTTCATCCGCAAATACTAACTAGATGTTCCTTCTTTGTTACCACACATTTAATTTCCTTCTCTTCTCTTCTCTCTCTCTCTCTCTCTCTCTCTCTCTCTCTCTCTCTTTCTATCTTCCTTGACATTGATACATGAAGATTAGACTGATTCAAAAAAGCGAATATTTTTGTTTTGTGATTTTCGAAATAACATATTAAATACTTTCGGGGAGGTGAAAAAAGATGCCTGTTAAAAGCAGAGCTTTTAAGGGGAGGCTGAATACCGACATTCTTACCGAAGCCCTACATTATCGACTCAAAATCGCTGTCCAAACTTTTTCCAATACCGGTGGATAAATATCAATTAAATTTATGAATGAATGATGAATGAATTGCAAAATGCAGACGCGAGCCATAAATCAATGTATTTGTTAATTGCCACTGACTTGTCAGACAGTTTGGATAGAAGTCTGATGAAAATAATGTTTATTTCATGGGAATTCTATATGAGGCTTAAGTTTAATATTTTCAATTACAGATTCCTGATGATAATCGGATCTGTAAATTTTTTTTTCGTTTTCCGAAAAAGTTTTAGTGGGGCTCCATTTGTGCCATAATTCTGATGATACTGTCAAAATTTTATTGATTTCCATCCATTCATGACAGAGCATGTTTGGAATCCAATTTCGAGGTGCTAATGTCGATATTTAGCCTCCCCTGAATATAAATATTTAGAAACGTCTCATCGTAAATTTCTATTTCCCATTTAAATAACACAGGAAAAAAAATTTCATACTTAAAAATTTCATAATTTGAAATTACTTTGAAATTACCGTGGCTTGAAGTCAATGTACCGAATCGAACGATACGTATTCTTGTAGAGAATTGAACGCTCTACAAAAAAGGTCTCTTATGATTTTTCGAAAAACTCACTTCTTCAAAAGTTATTCACGGTCTAATATATATGTGGCATTCCACGGTATTTCAATCAAAATCTTACCTTGATGATTTCGATTTTCCTCTAAATTTTTTATATAAATAAGGACATTGAAAAAAAAATTCCCAAATTTTTTCAGAATTTTTCGGTCACGCGTTTTTTGGATTTAATTTTTTTTTTTTTGAAAAAAAAACGGGACAACTTCGTAAAATCTGGAAAAATTCAGGAAAATCTAATAAAATATAACAAATTTTTTGGGCGTTGTTCCATAACGGAGATTTCAATACTCTACGAGTCAAATTAAAAAAAAAAAAATTTAACTCATTGAATATTAAAATCTCCATTTTGGAAAAAGCTAAAAAATTTTATTATATTTTATTAGATTATCCTGAATTTTTTCAGATTTTACAAAGAGATCCCTTAAAAAAAAAAAAAAATTCCAAAGAACGCGTGACCAAAAAATTCTGAAATAATTTAGAAAAATGTATTTCGATTTTTCTCTTAATTTTTTATATAAAAGAACACATTAAAAAAAAAATTCTAAATTTTTTCAGAATTTTTTGATTCCGCATTCCTTAGTTTTTTTTTTTTAAAGTGACCCTTTTGCAAAATCTGAAAAAATTCAGAATAATCTAATAAAATATAACAAAATTTTTGGGCTTGGTTCCAAAATGGAGATTTTAATACTCTATGAGTACATTTTTTTTTCTTTCAATTTTTTGAATTTTACTCATAAAGTATTAAAATCTCCATTTTGGAACGCAGCCCAAAAAATTTGTTATATTTTATTAGATTATTCTGCATTTTTTTAGATTTTACAAAGTTGTCCCGTTTAAAAAAATAAATAAATCCAAAAAGCGCGTGACCGAAAAATTCTGAAAAAATTTGGGAATTTTTTTTTCGATGTCCTTATTTATATAAAAAATTTAGAGGAAAATCGAAATTATCAAGGTAAGATTTTGATCGAAATACCGTGGAATGCCACATATGTATATTATATATATCTAATATATACGGTCTAATATATATGTATATTCGACTGTAAATATGGATGAACTGTTGGTCATTCATTTAAAAATTCGGTAATATATGTTAATGCAATTAAAAATTTTGTTTCAAGAAAGATTTTACGATATTTAGTAATAAGTTTCAACATTTTGCCGGAAACTAAAAAAACAAGAAGTGAAATTTACTCTAAATTTAACTTTAACCTTGAATAACTTTTGAAGGAGTGAGTTTATCGAAAAATCATAAGAGGTATTTTTTGTAGAGCGTTCAATTTTCTACAAAAATATGTGTCGTTCATTTTGGTACATTGACTTGAAGCCGAGATGTGAAATTTCAAAGTTTGACATTTTTTCCCCGTGTTATTTAAATGGGAAATAGAAATTTGCGATGAGACATTTCTAAATATTTATATTAAGAGCTCTGCTTTTAACAGGCATCTTTTTTCACCTCTCCAAAAGTATTTAATATGTTGTTTCGAAAAAAAATAGTCGCTTATTGTGAATCAGTCTAATAAACATATTGTTGAACAAAATGCTAATCGATGAATTATCGAAAAATTGATTTATCAATTTGTGTGAAGAACGAGGACCATTGAAATTTCGCCACATATATGGGCGTTCGCCAGGTGCGCGCCTCATCATCCGTCATATCGTTCACATGAATTTAGGTAAACAAAAAAAAAACCGTTATTTTTTATCAATAACGATCTTGACTTAGAAAATTTGAACGTGCAATCGAAAGTGATCTAGCTAATTGTGACGATTTCTTTTCTACGCAATGAGCATGTTGATTGTGCGAAGGCGCGAGAGAAAAAAATTTTTATCGAGGATTCTTTGGCTCCTATCAATTTTTCAATTTCTTATAGCAATATTGAAACTCCGATGTACGGAAAAAAAAAATTGTTGAACTATCGTAAATAATATACGGATTTCTACGCGAAATAAAACGCGTCCAAAAGTACCGTTTTCGGTGTTTGAGATGTAATCTGTGGTATCAATTAAATAATATTTGCAATTGAAATTTTTCGTTGTGAATTTTCAAGTTGACTTTCGCTGGATCCTGACCAGGAGAAGCTGATTTTTTTTCCTATTTTTTTGGACTTGGGCAAGACTTTTAAGACCCGTTTGACCTTTGGTGACCTTGGTCTGGCTCAAAAAACGTATGAACATCTTATTTCCGTCATTTTCGAATTTGCAAGTGGAAATTCGATTTTTCTGACTGCATATTCTCCATCCACGAAAAAAATCATATTTTTTAATTCGTTACATGGGAAGTCGATAATTTTTTTCCTTTTTTTTTCGATTGGACCAGATTCTAAAAGCAGCTCGAAAAATAATATCGTAACAATTAAATTGCTTCTTATTAATGTTCTCTCTATATTTTTATCAATTATTATTAATTTTTATCAATTATCAATATTAATTTTTTGATCCTCTTGAATGTTTTTTTTTTTCAATGGCTAAAAAATGTTTCTGTCGTAATTTTTTATTTGTTCAAAAAATACATTAATATATTTACAAGGTTTATTATTGATGGCACTATTGCAATACCAATGTCGACAAATACAATAATGATTAAAATTCTCTATGAACGATGAGCGTCACTCGCGAGGGACAATAAATAAAAAAAAGATAAAATTTATTTTCATCACGATTCAATTAATCGTCCTCGGTTGTCAATTCGTCGGGTTCTTGGCCATAATCGTCGTACTGTTCCTTGAGTTCATCTTCATCTTCCTTGTCGACAGGACAGTGAATGCAGCGTGACTCATTGATGCCATAATTAATGCAGGTATCGCCGATGCACTCGCAACAACCATCGTGAAACCATCGATAACTCGTCGCGCCCATCGATTGACAGGAAATGCTGCATTTGTTCCAAGATGTGCATTGTGCCATAAACGCGACTGTACAATTGACCGTCATCACATTTGGTTTCAGCGGATGATGAACCTCCTCCTCGACAGTTTCTGCGATAACGAACGAGAAAAAGGAGAGAACAAAAATTATCACAAAATTTGCATGTCAATTCCAAAATAATGCAAGATGCATGAGATTCATCAATTAATTCATCAATTTATTTGATTATGGACAATGGCATTTTTTCCATTATCCACTATTTTAGTAATCAGTATAATGGAATTTGTGCCATTATTCATTATTTTAGTAATCCATGTCCATTATTATTTTAGTAATGAGTAATGGAATTTTTGCCATTATCCATTTTTTTAGTAATAAATGATGAAATTTTTACCATTGCCCATTATCTTAGTAACGAGAAATGGCGTTTTTTTCTATTATCCATTATTTTAGTAATCAGTAATGGAATTTTTTTCATTGTTTAGTATTTTAGTTACGAGTACTGGATTTTTTTATATTATTCAGTATTTTAGTAATGAGTAGTGGAATTTTTTATATTATCCATTACTTTAGTAATGAGTACTGGAATGTCTTACACTATCCATTATCTTAGTAATGAGTAATGGAGTTTTTACATTATCCATTACTTTAGTAATGAGTTCTGGAATTTCTTACACTATCCATTATTTTAGTAATGAGTAATGGATTTTTTTACATTATCTATTACTTTAATAATGAGTTCTGGAATTTCTTACACTATCCATTATTTTAGTAATGAGTAATGGATTTTTTTACATTATCTATTACTTTACTAATGAGTAATGGAATTTCTTACACTATCCATTATTTTAGTAATGACTAATGGAATTTTTTTCCATTATCCATTATTTTGCTAACAGGAAAAGATACTTTATCCATGATCCATTACTTTGGTAAAAAGTAATGGAACTTTAAATCATGATTTTCAATTCTATGAAAAACGATTAATATTTCAACATAATTACTTTGACAAATCCGTTCAACATTTAAGGATACTCACGCATGTGATATTTTATTTCTTTATCGTGTTTTGGCTGAAACGGTGAAAGATCGAGATCCACGGGATAAGTAAAAGTGATCCATCTCTCGAGTTCATCGGGCTCGGTCGTCAGAGCCTGAAACAAGACCGGAACTGGCTCGCTGAAAACCTCGACGTGAGATTTTTTGCTCAGCGGATTGTCCGTGATGTTTGGTTTAGGGCACAAGTCTGTCGAGGTAAACATTTTTTTTTCAATTCCACTTATTAATTTTTTATTTATTTATTCATTGATATTATTATTTATTGATTATTATTTATTTTATTATATTATATTAGGGCGATTTTTTTCGACTTATTTTTTTTCTCACTTCCCACCTGAAATTGTGTTGAATATGTCTGAAAGAAATTCCCTGAAAGTTTCAGCCCTCAATATTAATTTTAAGTACTTTCCCTCCGCGTGAAAAGATTTTCCATCCAAAATACACGTAAATCAAAATTTTTTTATTCAAAATGCAGGAAAATGTAGGAAATTAAATTTCCAATAAAATTTTCCTTTACATTTTTTCGGTAAAGTTAATCATTTTGGAGATAACATAAAAAACCAAGAATTTTTGATAAAAATCAACTTTAATGACCCGTACAATCTCACCAGTGTAAATTACACTTACGCTGTTGAAAACACTTTTGAAGATCGTTCATTTCTGCGCAAATTGCGACCAAGAACAATAGGATAGCATAAAATGCCGCTGAGTTATAGAATGTTGAATGAACATTTTTTTGATTTACGTGTATTTTAGATGGAAAATCTTTTCACGCGAAGGGAAAGTACTTAATATTAATATTAAGGGCTGAAACTTTGAGGGAATTTCTTCTCAGACATATTCAACACAATTTCAGGTGGGAAGTGAGAAAAAAAAAATTATAAGTCGAAAAAAAATCGCCCAAATATTATATATTGTATCATATATTATATTGAATTTAATTATATTTATTAATTATTAATAATCTTACCGACGCACGAGCAACACTCGTCGTAGAGGTAGCTCAGACAGGAGAAACATTCTTTGCAACATGTGCACTTTGGCAAATCGCATTTGCAACTCTGTGTTAGCATGCATTTGCTCACGACACTCGCGCAAATTGCCTCGTTGCAGGCCTCAGAATCGTCCAACGGAATCGTCATTAATATCACCGCTAACACCGTCAAAGATGGACCACCAAGGCAACGCATCATTTTTTATTTTACTTCTGCAATGAGATACAATATAATTAGTGAAATAATTAATAATCAATGGAAAATAATATGGTTGGTGATGTCAACAAAAAAAGGGAGCAAATAATTTTTAAATATACATGATAAAATTCTTTAATTACAAAATTATGTATACCCGGGAAAAAAAATCATATATGATCATATATAATCATATATGACTTGGTCATGCATGACTAAGTCATATATGATTATATATGATCATATATGATTTTTTTTTCCCGGGCAATGTACAAATACTTCGTTTATAATATAATAGAAGTGCAAAATATTATTATTATAATTATACGTAGAAGTACAGTGCTGGCCATTAATGTCTGCAAATCTTTGAAAGAATCTTGAAAAGAATCTTGAAAAGGAATCTTCCCAAGATTCCAAGAATCTTTTCAAGATTCTTCCGCAGAATCTTCGAAAGAATCTTCGAAAGAATCTTTGAAAGAATCTTGGGAAGAGTCTTAGAATTTTGGAAAGAATCTTTCAAAGATTTACAGGCATTAATGGCGAGCACTGCTGTACAATATATGCTGGTAAAAAATATAATATCCAAAAAAATATATATGATGGTTATTTTGTGAATAATTACGATTACATATATGATTATATATGATCATTCATAATGTCATGTTAAGGCATATATAATTATATATGATCATATATGATAATATATAACCATTTTTTCCCGAGATATATGACCATGCATGGGCATATACGATCATTCATGATGTCATGTTAACGCAAATATGATTATATATGATTATATATGACCATTTTTTCCCGGCATACATGATCATACATGGGCATATACGATCATTCATGATGTCATATTAAGGCATATATAATCATATATGATTCATATATGATCATATATGATTCATATACGATTATATATGATTATATATGATCATATATGATTTTTTTTCCCGGGTAGGGGTGGGGCAAAATGGACACCATTTTTTTCTAATGCCAAGAGGATGACCATTTTTTTTCCAACTCGATTAGCAATTGTCATGAAAATGTCGAAATCTGATTTTGCACAAGTGAATCTTTGCACAAATGATCCTTCACTTGCTAATTAAAATTTTTTTTTTTATTGTTTTTTCTATAAATTTTTATTTGATACGTCCTGCCCTTCCCCTGTATATGCTATTGAATATTGAATATAATTTATTAATTTATAATGAAAAAATGATAAAGAATTATTGAACAGTATTTTTTGATTATGAAATATGAAATAAATATAGATGGATTCATGCGCAAACAATTTGGGCACTTTAATTTCTAATTTCGTTTCACGATTTCTTGGTATTCATTATCCGTGGTCAATATATGGTTAAAGTTGGTAAATATATGGTTATAGTTGGTAGAATACAAACTCATGTTAAATTTGATTTTAAGGATTCGAGAAAACAGATTTTTCAATATTCTGCTTTGATTAAATCGCCTGGCGATCTATTTATGTATTGCGCATATATATTGCGAGATTTGCACAAATATTACATCCGAAAAGACATTTACCTTGAGACTTTTATTGAATTATTAACGATACGATCGATTATAGTCTTTGAGAACTTTTTCGGAATTTTTCAAATTTTAGAATAAGAACATTATTATTTAAAATCTACTAGAATTATTTTCCATATTTTTTTATTTACTGAAGGACTCTTGGAAACAAATTTCTTAGAATATGGGGCGTTCCATCCCAAATCGGACAGTTTGAAAATCTTTTTTTTTATTTCCTAAATTTTTTTAGATTTTTAAATACCCATCAAAAGACCCTTCCTGTTAAATTTTGAAATATTTTTCATTACCCGTTCAAAAGATATTAAATTAACAAAAAAAACATAACTTCTTTAATAATGGTTCAAATTGAAAGTTTTTTTTCAAAATTTTTGTTTCTTATGGTTTTTTTAGAAAAAAATACAACAAAAATATTCGACGTGTTTTTGAATGAGTTTTTTGAGTTTTAAACTTTAAATCGCGTTTTTAAACGTGTCATTTTTTTATTAAATTTTTTTTTTTTTAATATCTATCTATTCAACAATTTTTAAGACTAGTCTCAAAAACTACTATTTTTTTTTTCGATTTATTAAAATTAAATTTTGTTGTTGTTTAAATTAATTATTATAACCAATTTGAACCAATTAAGTTATGACCAATTTGAACCATTATTAAGAAAGTTATTACCAAAACCATTATTAAAGAAGTTATGGCCAAAAAAGAGCTTTTTTTTGTTAATTTAATATCTTTTGAACGGGTAATCAAAAAAATCTCAAAATTTAACAGGAAGGGTCTTTTGATGGGTACTAAAAACTATAAAAAATTGAGGAAATAAAAAAAAAAGTTTTTCAAACTGCCCGATTTGGGATGGAACGCCCCATATATATTCCAACATTATGTTCAAGGCGGAATTCTGTTCGGACATAGATTTCGAGCGTTTTGTCGAGCTCGATAAACCAAAAACAAAGAATATTTTTACCATTCTCTTTCTTACAATATATTTATTAAAATATTTTGACAATAAATCAAACAAATTTCGAGAAAAAAGAATGAAAATTGAACAAGCTGGTAATGTTGGGGGTAAAAAAGGGCTGTGCTGGTTGACTCGTTTGCAACCTTTCTAGTCATCCGAAAAGGAAAAAAAATTTTTGCAAAATGGCGGCTGTCTAAACAAAAAAAGGAGTTTTCGACTTTTTTCATAGTTTTTAATTTTTTTACGACAGTGAAAAAAATAATTTTCACACAAAAGTGGTAGGGGCGATGGAGAATTATACATTGAAGATTGGTAAAAAATTTGAAGTAAATCGGTTGAGTAGAATTTGAGATATCATGTCAATCATGTTCAGAAAAGTAGTTTTGAGAAAAAATAGCTGTAACTCCGTAAATTATTGAAATTTAAAAAAGTTATTTCGAGAATATATTTTTAAAGGTCTGAACTTTAAGAATATGTAGAAAAATTGATTTTTTAAAAATTCCTGACCCGAATACCTCCTTAAGTGCAAAGTGCACGTGGCCTAGATGTAAACATTGTAATACGTGGTTATTCACTACAACACAAACCAATAATACGTTCATAGTACACAGAATTATTCGTGAGTGCATTTAACAATGATAACAATCCGGGTTTCCACGAATATGCGTTCCTTGATTCTAAATTTTTAAAAATATTGCACCTGATTTGATAATTATATTATATCTGATATGACAGAAAATAGTATTTGATCCGTCAAATCGAAAATTTGACGAAAAGTTCAAAAAATCATTTTTTTGTACCGCATGAGCCCATTATTAACTTTTCTATTGATTATTAATTATCATTTGTGAATATCATTACTTTTTGAATCTCCCTCAATCATTTAATACCTAATAATTATATTCATTATAAGTGGATCGTTGTAATCACCGAAGATCCACAATATTTATAACGTTTTTGCATAATTTAAACCAATAATTAACTTTTCTATCAATTATTAACTATCATTTGCGAAAATCATTACTTTTTGAATCTGCGTCAATAATTAAATAATTATTATATTCATTATAATAAGTAGATCATAAAAATCATCGAATTTCACAACATTTATAAATATTATTAAATTTTTCTGACGTTTATTGAAAGTATTAGGTTTTCGCAAATAAATTAAAACCTTTTTGCATAATTTAAACCAATTATTAACTTTTCTATCGATGATTAACTATCATTTGTGAAAATCATTTCTTTTTGAATCCTCCACAATCATTAAATAATAATTATACTTTTTATAAGTGGATCGTGAAAATCATCGAATTTTCACAATATTTGTAAAGATTATTAAATTCCTCTGATGTTTATTAAAAGTATTAGGTTTTCGCAAATAAATTATAACTTTTTTGCATAATTAAAACCAATTATTAATTTTTCTATTAATTATTAACTATCATTCGTAAAAAATCATTACATTTCGAATCTGCCTCAATCATTGAATAATTAATTATACTCATTATAAGTGGATCGTGAAAATCATCGAATTTTCACAATGTTTATATAGATTATTAAGTTTCTCTGACGTTTTTGAAAAGTATTTGATTTTCGCAAATAAATTATAACTTTTTTGCATAATTTATACCAATTATTAATTTTTCTATTAATTATTAACTATCATTTGTAAAAAATCATTACTTTTCGAATCTGCCTCAATCATTAAATAATGATTATACTCATTATAAGTGGATCGTAAAAATCATCAAATTTTCACAATATTTATAAAGATTATTAAATTTCTCTGATGTTTATTAAAAGTATTAGATTTCGCAAATAAATTATAACTTTTTTGCATAATTTAAACCAATTATTAATTTTTCTATTAATTATTAACTATCATTTGTAAAAATCATTACATTTTGATTTTGCCTAAATCATTAAATAATAATTATACTCATTAAAAGTGGATCGTAAGAACCATAGAATTTTCACAATATTTATAAAGGTTATTAAATTTCTCTGACGTTTATCAAAAGTATTAGATTTTCGCAAATAAATTATAACTTTTTTGCATAATTTAAACCAATTATTGACTTTTCTATTAATTATCAACTATCATTTGTAAAAAATCATTACATTTCGAATCTGCCTCAATCATTAAATAATAATTATTCTCATTATAAATGGATCGTAAAAATCATCAAATTTTCACAATATTTATAAAGATTATTAAATTTCTCTGATGTTTATTAAAAGTATTAGATTTCGCAAATAAATTATAACTTTTTTGCATAATTTACACCAATTATTAATTTTTCTATTAATCATCAACTATCATTTGTAAAAATCATTACATTTTGAATTTGCCTGAATCATTAAATAATAATTATACTGATTAAAAGTGGATCGTAAAAACCATCGAATTTTCACAATATTTATAAAGATTATTAAATTTCTCTGACGTTTATTAAAAGTATTAGATTTCGCAAATAAATTATAACTTTTTTGCATAATTTAATTAACTTTTATATTAATTATTAACTATCATTTGTAAAAATCATTATATTTCGAATTTGCCTGAATCATTAAATAATAATTATACTCATTAAAAGTGAATCGTGAAAATCATCAAATTTTCGCAATCTAAAATAAAATTTTACGAAAACAAAGCTTCCTTTATGAGGAAGAAAAATTGTCAAATTTTCGGTAATATTTGTAAAATTATGAAAACATGGCAAAATTCCGGAAAAATTTCACTCTGTCTTGTCTCAACTAACAAATGACAATATTTTAATGAAAGATCGGTAAAACATCTGCGTAATAACATTTACCTGTACGATCGTTATATCAAAGTAGGCAATCGGCGTTATTCCACAGCTCTCTCACGACGTTACCTCTCACATACACACACATATATATATATATATATAACTATATATATATATACAAGGAGCGCGCATATGAAAAATCACACACGTAAAATCACGCACGCTTTATTCCTACGCCGGAGAAACTATTTTAAGAGCGTGCAACCGGTTCGCGCTGCGACTCGAACGGAGACTACGAGAGACATATTTCTGCCTCTCTCGATCTCCCCCTGACTCCCACTTTTTATGATTTTTATTGATTTATTTATTTAACTTTCAATTATCCGATCTCGAACGATAACGATCCTGATCGATTTAATCGAATGATCTATCGATCGCGATTTTTTCGTGATCGTTAACACAAAAAGTTACTCCCGAATGTCAAGGATTCAAAATAACAGCACAGGAAAGAAAATCGTGATCCAGGCGTCACGAATCTTCGATCGATAAATTTGGCGATCGATGAAGTTTCCAGAATTTTCGAGATCGAGATCTATGATCTATATTCTCGTTTTCGACGCAATAATCGCTCAGATCGAGGACGATCGATGCCGAACGATTTCCATAGATCCTTGATCGAGACGCGCGCGCATCCGCTTGGTTCGTCGCTGAGGTTTGCACAAGGTGGAACAAGGTGGAAGCCTCTGAATGGACTGGAAACGAGGAAGAAACTGAGTAGACCGGTGGGTTAGGCCAGCGATGAGAAACGCTGGAAATGGAGGTGGAGAAAAATCGAGTGAGATCGAGAGAGGGAAAGAGAGGGACAGGGAGAGAGAGAGAGAGAGAGAGAGAGAGAGAGAGAGAGAGAGAGGGTCAAAGAAGTGGATGAGACAAAGGTGTGGCGGAGGCTGGAGAGAATTATACAACGTGCGTCGATTTCTCGATTCTCGAGACTCAGAGACGTGAAATTGTTGAAAAGGAAGGTTTGTAATGGGCCCGAGAAGGACAAAGAGAACTAATCAAGGATTTAACGAGAGTGAGAAAATCGTTATAATTGTTTGATGATCTATATTGATATTATTATTATGATGGAGGAATTACAATGTTTGTTTACATTATTATTGTTATTATAAATGAGTGAATTATATGCTTAAAATATATCAAAGTATTTATGAGCGTTGCAAATTCCACCAGAGATCGTCGAGAAAATCGCTATAACGATTTGAGGATTTGTTTCATATTATTTAATGATTATGATGAAAGAATTACAGTTTTTTTTTTAAAATATTTTTTATGGGCGCCATGGAAATTCGAATGAGCTAATTATTGATATAAAGGTATCAAATATATCGCATAAAATATATGAAAATATTCGTAAGAGTTGCAAATTTCACGAGAGATCGTCGAGAAAATCGTTATAACGATTTGACGATTTTTTGAATATTATTTAACGATTTTTCAATGATAATTTCATGAAATTATAATGGTTACGATGAAGGAATTACAGGGTTATTTTCTTATTTTTTTATGGGCATCATTGAAATTCAAACGAGCTAATTATAGATATAAATATATAAAATATATCACATAAAATATATCAAAGTATTCATAAGAGTTGCAAGTTTTACGAGAGAGCGTCGAGAAAATCGTTATGAAAGATTGGACGATTTATTTGATATTATTTAACGATTTTTCAATGATAATTTCATGATATTATGATGATAATGATGGAGGAATTACATTGTTTATTCTCTTATATTTTTTATGGGCGCCATGGAAATTCAAATGAACTAATTGTTGATATAAATATATCAAATATATCAGAAAATATTTATATCAAAGTATTTATAAGAGTTGCAAATTTCAGGAGAGATCGTCGAGAAAATAGTTATAACGATTTGACGATTTATTTGATATTATTTAATGATTTTTCAATGATAATTTCATGAAATTATAATCATTGTGATGAAGGAATTGCAGTGTTTATTTTCGTATATTTCTTATGGGCATCATTGAAATTTAAATGAGCCAATTATAAATGTCAATATATCAAATATATCACATAAAATATATCTAAGTATTCATAAGAGTTGCAAGTTTCACGAGAAATCGTCGATAAAATCATTATAACGATTTGACGATTTATTCGATATTATTTAATGATTTTTCAATGATAATTTCATGAAATTATAATCATTGTGATGGAGGAATTACAGGGTTTATTTTCTTATATTTTTTATGGGCATCATTGAAATTCAGATGAGCTAATTATAAATGTCAATATATCAAATATATCACAAAATATATCAAAGTATTCATAAGAGTTGCTAGTTTCACGAGAGATCGTCGAGAAAATCGTTATGACGATTTGATGATTTATTTAATATTATTCAACGATTTTTTAATGATAATTTCATGAAATTATAACGTTAATGATGGACAAAATGGAATATTTATTCTCTTATATTTTTAATTAGTTCCATGAAAATTTATATTATATTATTATGCGAAGAAAATATTTGAAAATAAAAAGTTGCTAAAATAAATAAATAGAAATATATTTGATTCGATTATATTTCATTAGATAACAATAAACTTAATTAAAATGAAGAATGCACATTAGACTGATTCAGAAAAGCGACTATTTTTTGTTTTTCGACGAAACGCATTAAATACTTTCAGGAAGGTGAAATAAGATGCCTGTTAAAATAAGAACTCTTAATAAAAATATTTAGAGGTCCCTCATTGCATATTTTTATTTCCCATTTAAATAACACGGGGAAAAACAATTTCAAACTTTGACATTTTATATCTCGGGTTCAAGTCAATGCACCAAAATCAAGGACACATGTTCTTGTAGAGAACTGAACGCTCTACAAAAAAGATCTCTTATGATTTTTCGATAAACTCACTCCTTCAAAAGTTATTCAAGGTTAAATTTAAATATAGAGTAAATTTCACTTTTTTTTTTAGTTTCCGGCAAAATGTTGAAACTCATTACTAAATATCGTAAAATCTTTCCTGAAACAAAAGTTTAAATTGCATTAACATACATTTTTTATTTTTTCAAGAAATTACTAATATAAGTTCACCCATATTCACAGTCTAATATACATATATATTAGAACGTGAATAACTTTTGAAGGAGTGAGTTTATCGAAAAATCACAGGAGATCTTTTTTGTAGAGCGTTCAATTTTCTACAAAAATATGTATCGTTCATTTTGGTGCATTGTCTTGAAGCTGAGATATAAAATGTCAAAGTTTGAAATTTTTCTTTCCCGTGTTATTTAAATGGGAAATAAAAATATGCGAAGAGGAACCTCTAAATATTTTTATTAAGAGCTCTAATTTTAACAGGCATCTTATTTCACCTTCCCGAAAGTATTTAATGCGTTTTTTCGAAAAACAAAAAATAGTCGCTTTTTTTGAATCAGTCTAATGCACATATATCAAAAATGTCGAAAAAATGCGGTTTCCATTCCCAAAAACCAAAATTTACTTTCCATCCGTCTTTCGTGAAAATTCATATATCTAAAATCCATATAAAACGATCAATTTCAAATCTTCCATGTCACGCACATATTTTCCTGCATATATCGTGACTAAACAAATGTCCAGAGATGGGGCAAAATGGAGCAAGGAAATTGACCCGAGGAAGAATGGAGAAAAAATTGGCGCTGCGCCACTTCGCGTGTGAATCTCGCGGAAAGAAATGAAAGAGAAACGAAGAAAAGGAAACGTTTAAAGTGCTTAACCATTCTCATTTACTCCTACTGCAAATCAACGAAGTTTAACGAAGCGTGCGAGTGTACGAGCATTTAGACGCTTCCGGTTCATACACAAATAAAGGAGCACGCATAAGCTCAAAAATAATCCTTTTTAGAGTACCGAGTATTTTTTTCGAATTTTTTAAAAAATTATTATATTTAAAAAATTATTTTTTGAGTCTTTCAAATATTTTCATATATTTTTTTGTATATTTGGAATTTTTCCCTCGCTGGAAAAACCCTTTGAAAATTGTTTTCTTTATTTCAAGAAAATTACTTTGCTTAAAAAAATTGAAATCTTTATTTTCTTCAGGGGAGGTCCTGATAAAAACCGTTTTGTGTGGGCTGAGAGATAAGTTTTCGCCATGAAAAAAAAAATCAAAGAAGTCCCAGAGCGATGAGTCAATCAGATACTGCGTGAACCCTCTACTATATACAGGGTGTCCCGTTCAACTTGGAAAACGAAATAACCCGAAATTTACTCGATATATCGAAAAACCTCGAAACACGTGTCCAGTCGATTCGAATGAAGAATTGAATCGTTATCGTAGTTTTGCATTAAATAAACGTTTTCAAGGTGACATCAAGGTCAACTTTTTTATTTTATGAAAAACTTATATTTTTTATAGCAACACTATTTTATACGTAAAAAAATGTACAACTTTTGTCCGAATCATTTTTAGATTCGACCAACAGGTTCCCTAAAAAAAAAGTTGACCTCTGTATGACCTTGAAAGTTTTCTTCATGGAAAAGTGAGGAAGCCATTTAATTCTTTACTCAAATCGACCGAGTACGTGTTTCGGGGTTTTTCGATTTACCGGCGCGTAAATATCAAGTTATTTCGGTGTCACAAGTGAAATTGGACACCCTGTATATTTGGATATTGTCTTCGGGTCCAAAGGAAGGCGGAGAAAACAAAGAATGCCGAGGATACAGGTAGAACGTCCTAATGACTCTTCGAGGGAACAAGGCCGTCCCTCTTTAGGGGTTTTCAGCAGACAAGGTATTTCGATGTTTCCGGAATATTTCACTCTTATACATTTCTACAAAATGCTTTTTCAATAATATCTAAACATTCTTTAACTATAGGCCAAGATTGCGATATTTCTTTTTTTTTCGTTTTAATACAGATTTTTATGGACAAATAACTTTTTTAGCAATATTTCAACTACTTAATACTTGTGAAACTTCGAATTTTTGTTATGCTAATTACTTTCACATGTTTCACAGTCAATTCGTTGTTGAATAATTTCATTTCTTTATTTTTTTTTTTTATTTTGAGCGCCGTCTGTTCCCCATGCTGCCCTTCTTGTTGGAGCATGCGCAATTCCAGAAAACAACAATTGGCGCCATCTATCGCACGTTTTTGACAACTAATGGCAAACAGCGCCATCCGTCGGTATGGCGTTTTATTTTCAATTCAACGTACATGTACGTAGTGTCAGTTGTATTTTTGTTTTTCCAACAATTGAGTGAATTTAATTAAAGTTTTCTACGAATTCATTGAATTTATCGACATAATATCGTTAAACAAATGCCTGAAGTATGCGAATAGTTACTTGTAATCGTCAGACAAGCTGATAAATATCGAGAGGAATGGAAGAAAATTTTATTGTTGGTTATGTGAGTATGTGACATCACATTTGGCGGGAAGCAGCTCAACAAAATGCAAAAACAAATCGTTTATAAACATGCCGGAAGATTACGATCTTGACCTCCGCAGAGTTTCCAGAGAGAAAGGTAAGGCGTATTCATGTAATAATTAACAATGAGAATATCAAAGCATCGAGAATCATGTAAAAATGCGAGGGACGCGCGAGATGGCGAGATGTTTTTTTTTCACCGCCATTTTTTTCACGGCCAAAATTGAGCAGAGATTTTTATGATGGAATTTCATGAAAATTTGGATTTTTTTGAGAAAATCATTGATAGATTCGTATTCGGGGGGGAAAAATACATCAATACAAGGTTCTAAAAAAAAAAAAAAATGTTGTTTTCTTGCATTTTGGCGAAAATTGAACCTGTTTACTAAAATGACTGCAATTCATTTTCTATAGATTTCCACTTTAACTTGAGCTCATTTTCTTGGTGATCGTTGAAGCTTCAAATCCTCGTTTGGTTCATCCGGTTCTGATCATTTTTCAATTTTTGGTAGATTTTTAAAGTTCGAACATTGATTTTTGCAAATTTACCAAGGCCTTTCCACTTTTGTCAGCGATTTTCAAAGTGCTCATTTCTACAAAAATCAAGTCAGAACTTTTGCTTACGAAAACGAAATTTCTGAATCGGTCAAACAGAAGTGAAGTTATGAGTGTTTGAAATTTTGCTATTTTGAGATTTCCGAAAAACTGCCGAAAATAAGCAAAAAAATAAATAATTTATTTTCTTCGTTTTCAAACGTTATTTACCGTTGATTGCAAATCATGCAGAGTTTTTGTTGAAAAAAAAAAATTATCCATGAGAAAAAGCTAGGCAAATTTTTAAAAAATATTTTTTTTTATCAATTTAGAGGTTCATATATAAATATTCATCTCTCATAGCTCAACAGATGACGGTTTTTAAATTCTTACGGTATAAAAATTCTTACATTTGGGAGCGATAGGTAAGCATATGTAGTCTTTAATAATTATTAAGTATTCTATAGTAAAGTTGTGAATGTACATAAAAAGAAAGCTGAAAAAAGAGGCTGCAATTTTGCACGCACGTCTTTTACGTCAATCCGCCACTTTTTTCCGCTCACAGCCATATTCGTCTCGCAATTCTCGCATTTTCCTCTGTAAACTTGATTTTAACTTGATCGCTTGAAAGTATCCCATCTCTCTGCTGCCGCCAATATACGCATTCGTCTTGGACGCTTACACGCTTTCAGCACGTATGTATAGATATACATCGACATATAAAATGCTACAGGATGTGGCGCTCACAAGCGCGCAAGCGTCCGAGCGAATGTAGCCTATCCCTCTTTCTTTCGCTCAGGCTCTATCCCCACTCTTTCCCCGCTTTCAGCGCTACTCGTCAATCTAGTTTTCACTGGTTTGCACAGTTTTTATTTGCACGTACTAGCTCAATGTTGTATGTATGTGAGTAAATGAAAAAAAAGGGGAGAAAGTTTGGTATTTCCCTTCGCGATCGCGAGAAACTCGCGATCGGCTTATCGCAACGTTTCTCAATCTGACGTGGAATTTATTCATTCTTCCGTATCAACTTTTCCGAGCGGACGACGTGTTATTTATCCATACGTGCAATTTAAAGGCCCACGTTTCTGCTCCGAATTATATTTGTCAACATTTCGCGATTGGTGTCAGTTAAATTGTGTGAGGTTGTGTTTTGTTTAATATATACATATATATATACATAAATACATATCTGTATATATTTTTCAACAACGATCGTGGATCTCATTTTCGAGGCGTTTTTAAACGAGGTTAGACTCTGATTTATTTGCCAAAAATTACTCTGCGTACTCATTTAGACACTCCTGATTGAATCTTTGTGCTCCAACTTTTTATTCATTCGATCTTCACAATTTTTCCACTTTAGGTTAACCTTTAAGAGGAAAAATTCAACATAACCTCAAATACGTTTCGATACACAATTCTCGCAGATCTATGGAATGGAATGAGAAATGATGTTTCACAAAATTTCTTTATTCATCATTCTTTCTCCTTATTCATTCGGACATTTTTTTTTGCTCAGGAAAATGCGAGCCTTAGTGATATTTGGTCTAACGCTATTGGCGTTCCAACAATGCGTCGCGCCTCCGGTTACCAAAAGCAAAGATGAAAAGGACGAAAAGACGGAATCGCCGAGCGGCATTGAAGGATTCGAAGACAGTATCGCGTATCACGCTTATCTGAAAGAGATCGTCGAACTTTTGGAGAAGGATCCAGAGTTTCGGAGCAAGCTGGAGAAAGCTGACGAAGCCGACATAAAAGTAAGCTATTTATTGCATCGTGCTTCTTGCCGTTTGTTCGTTTCTCACTCATTCTGGATGTTTCAAAAATGTTCTTCTCATAAAATGTTTCATCTCAAATCATTTCGGGCTTAAACGAATCTATGTGACCAAAATTGCGAAAATTAGTTGCCCGATTAAAAAAATGGATAACGATGAGCAATCTATAAATCTTGATTTGCATGATTTTTTTTGTCTATTGAATATGTTTTGGAATTTGAAAGGATCGTTTTGCAGTAAGCTATGGTTTAATTTTAACATTTTCCATTTTGTATTTCGGTCTCTCGATAGAGCGGGAAAATAGCTGAGGAGCTTGATTTCGTTCATCACGATCTCAGAACGCAACTTGACGAGGTCAAAAGGAGGGAACTTCAGAGATTACGTCACTTGGCTACTCTGGAGTTCGAAATAGAAAATGGCATCGATCCTTCTCACGCCAGAATCGACGAGCATATCGATCATGCCAATCCGCACAGTTTCGAAGTCAAAGATCTCAAGAAATTGATCGCCAAGGTATTGAGAGATTTTTATTCGTCTCAAAGTCAGCTCTTTATTATAGAAAATGTTTGTTCGGATTTTAACGGCCGTTTACATTTTATTGGCTTTTTTCATTTTGTCTAAAATGGCACAAATGCTCTACCTTGCCTTCAAGTTTTTATGAAAAGATTCGTTTTTTGAAAAATGGAAAAAAATGCGGAATCACGTGCAATTTTACCATTTTCCGGCTGTTTTTGCTGTAAAATTAATTCAATTTACAAATTGTCCAAAGACGACAGAAGATATGGCGATCGTCGATCGTCAGAGACGAGCCAAATTCCAAGAATACGAGATGCAACAAAAATTCGAGGAGGAAGAAAAGTTGAAAAGTGAGAAACAAGAACTAGTTTAATATTGAGCGTTCGCTATTTTAATTTGTTTTTTTTTTATTGTCCTTTATTATTTGCTTCTTAATTATTCGCTAGAAATGAACGAGGAGCAGAAAAAAAAATACGAAGAAGAGTACACAAAGCGAGTGGAGGAGCAAAAGAAACACGTGCCTGTGAGTAGAAAAATCTTCATGTTTCTTTAAGGGGAGGCTAAATACCGACATTATTACCGAAGTCCTACATTATCGACTCAAAATCGCTGTCCTAACTTTTTTCAATACCGGTGGATGAATATCAATTTAATTTATTAATGAATGATGAATGAATTGCAAAATGCAAATACGAAACATAAATCAACGTTTTCGTTAACCCCTTAACTGTGAGTGACTCGCGTAGGGGCAAAAAAAAGTCGTGCCATTTTTGTGTCATGACACGTATAGGGGCATTTGAAAAACAACCTATTTTTACTGCATCGATTCGATTGTAATTTGGGCCATCATGGTTTTTGGGGTCGCTGAATTTGAATTTGACATCAGATTTCCAAAATTCAAAATGGCGGATCCAATATGGCGGACGCAAATTCGAAAAATGGTTTGATTTCGACGAAAGTGAGTTCTTCATGGTTTTCGGAGTCGCTGAATTCGAATTTGAAATCCGATTTCCAAAATTCGAAATGGCGGATCCAATATGATGGACGCGAATTCGAAAAGTAGTTGGATTTTGACAAAAAATTGTATCTCTATGTTTATGGTCGCGAATTTGCGTCCACCATATTGGATCCGCCATTTTGAATTTTGAAAATTTGATATCAAATGCGAACCCAGCGACCTCAAAAACCTTTATACTGAGACCTTAAAGCAAATCTAGGAAATTTTTTTTCCAACACAAAAATGGCACGAAAATCTCATTTTTACCTCACTGCGAAAGCGTTAATTGCCACTGATTTGTCAGGCAGTTTGGATGGAAGTCTGATGAAAATAATGTTCATTTCATAGGAATTCCATATGGGGCTGCCCTCTTTCGGATTTCTGTGAACTTAATTTCGCCATTTTTTTTTATTTATAAAACACGAAATTTGTCAACATTTATATCGTGATTTGGATTCCAAACTTACGTCGCGGTTCTTTCATAAAATAATGTCGAAGAAGGGTCGATATTCGTACTTTGGTTTTCGTCATGGAACCCCACTCTTGGTTTTAGCCGAAATGTCGAAAAAAACATGATAGTTTAATATTTTCAATTACAGATTCCCGATGATAATCGGATCTGTAATTTTTTTTTTCGTTTTCCGAAAAAATTTTAGTGGGGCTCCATTTGTGCCATAATTCTGATGATACTGTCAAAATTTTATTGATTTCCATTCATTCGTGCCAGAGCAAGTTTGGAATCCAATTTCGAGGTGCCAATGTCGGTATTTAGCCTCCCCTTAACGTCTCTAGGAGCGTGACAATTGTCGATGAAACGTTGATTAATTATTTATTTCCATAAGCTACATCATCCGGGAAGCAAACAGCAGCTCGAAGAAGTATGGGAGAATCAGGATCACATGGAAAATCAGGAATTTAATCCTCGAGCGTTCTTTAAAATGCACGGTATGCACTTTCCACATTTTTATTCTTTAGATTGCCTGAAAATTTTCCCACGAATTTTCTATAATTCGTCGACCACTTATTTTGAGGAATTTCGATGATAAACGATTGTGATGATTTTCAGATGTCGATGGAAATAATGTGTGGGACGAGGACGAAGTCAAAGCATTGTTTGTGAAGGAACTCAACAAGCTTTACGGAAAGGGTCCCAACAGCGACATTCACAAAAGATCCGAGGAAATGGAAAGAATGAGAGAGCGCGTTTTTATTGAAATGGATCGCAACAACGATGGTCTCATAAGGTATGAAATTTTATGTCGTATTATTAAGACACGTGACAATTTTGAGGGCAGACAAAAAATTGTGACATTCCATGTCAAATCGACCAAGAGTTGGAATCGACCCTTTTCTATTTCGATGAAATTTGGTCAGATGTTTTCATTTTTAATAAAATGTAGTTCTGCCAAATTTTTTTTCGAAACTTGTGCAAGATTCAAAATTTCACAATTTTTTAAAATCTTTCAAGTTTATTATTTAAATATCTCGAAAACTATTATAGTTACGAAAAAATCGTTCTGGGCTCGTCTTGAGGAGTCCACTTGTGACTACAAAAAAAAAATATTCCAAAAAAAAAATTGAAAAATGATGAATTTGGAGAATTTTGAATTTTCAAAAATCGTGAAAATCCTAGTTCCGTATTGAATTTTTGGTTCAATTTTTTAAATATAATACCTTGTACTGATCTTGAAAGATCCTGAAATTTTTTGAAAGGTTTTTTTTTCAAAAATATGAATTTCCGAATTTCTAAAAATCGTGTAAATCCACGATCAACATTAAATTTTTGGTTACATTTTTTTTTAATAATTCCTTTTACTGATCTTAATAGATCCAGAAATGTTCAGGATGGTATTTTTTTGTTTCTAAAATATTAATTTTTAAATTTTGGTAAAAAAATTGTTTTTTTTTTACCAAAATACTGTTACTTCTATTTTTTTTTACTGCTCAAAATTACAAAACTACATGATTGCTCAACTCTATTTAATTGAGACAAAAAAAAATCGTTTTTTTACCAAAATTAAAAAAATTATATTTTTGAAACAAAAAACACCATTCTGAAAATTTCAGGATCTTTTAAGATTATATAAGGTATTATATTAAAAAAATTTAACCAAAAATTTAATACGGAACTTGGATTTTCACGATTTTTGAAAATTCAAAATTCTCCAAATTCATCATTTTTCAAAAAAAAAAAATCAGAATTTTTTTTTTCGTAGCCACAAGTATACTCTTTCGGACGAACTCAGAACGATTTTTTCCCAACTATAATAGTTTTCGAGATATTTAAAAAGTAAACTTGAAAGATTAAAAAAATTATGAAATTTTGAATCTTGCCTAACTTTCGAAAAAATTTATTTTCATTTTTTTCCTTTGATAGAACTTTGTTTTATTAAAAACGAAAAATTGTGACCGAATTTCATCGAAATTGAAAGGGGTCGATTCCAACTCTTGGTCGCTTTGACATGGAATGACCCGGCTTTGTTGAGGAATTTTGGAAAATTAAATTTTTTTCAACTTGAATCCCTTAAATGATTCTTTCTTATTTCAATACTAACTGTTTTTGTCGCCTGATGCAATATTGCCAAAAAATTTACATCGATACCTGCCAAATTACAAAAATTGGCGTGTTCACAGGCATTTCTTGAAAATTATTTTTTTTTTTTCAATTTGAATCCCTTAAATTATTGTTTCTAATTTCAACACTAAATATTCTTGTCACTTGATGCAAAATTGCAAAAAAATTTAGCCCAATAACAGCGGAATTAAAAGTCCCGTTTTTAAAAATTTCAGTTATGCGGAATTCGAGGAACAATCGAAAAAGCCGGAATTCGAGAAAGATGACGGCTGGGAAACGTTGGACGAGCAACAGATATACACGCAAGAGGATTACGAGAGATATAAGTTGCAGCGTCAGGAAGAAAGAGAGAGGAGAATCGCCAAGGGAATGGTGAGCATTTCGCCGGATTTTCACTATACTACATTTTTTTTTTACATTCTCGCTTGAATTTTTCGAATTTATACTTTTATCGCGCATCAGAAAATTCGTTTTTGTTTTTTTTGTTTTGTTGTGATAAACTTGAAGCACGAAGAATTTTATGCAGCGAAGAATTAATTGTACGAGCGATTCACGTATGTATAAGCATGAGCATCGATGTCACGATGAAAAATATTTTCCTTTATTCCCCTTAAATTTTGCAAACGTGCAGTAGCAGCATGAATTTTCAAAATACATATGAGAAGTTCTTTTTCAACCGGGCCACTTTTTTTTCACCCTCTAATTTTTTTCAAAATCTGCCAGTTTTAAATATTAGTCAAAAGCAACGTCTGTGATTTTTTAAAGATTTTTTTGGCGTCCATTCAGGATTTTCAATTTTTCATTACAAACACTGTATCTCAAAAAATATTCATCAAACAAATAAAACATAACAATAAATTGTTTTTTTGTTTTGTCCACTTTGTCAAAAAAAATTAAAATCATAATTTTTCTGCATTGAGAAAATTGAAATTTCGCAAAAAAATAAGAATAAAATTTTGTTAAACCTAATAACACACTTTCGATTTCGGTACAAATTTTACGGGATGTCTGTCATTGGGTAAAAAGTCTGCGAAAAAAATTTCAGAATGACACCTGCAATGATCATGATGAAAAAAAATAAAAACCCCGCGAAATCTCATAACCGCATATAGATTTCGCAGGGTTTTTATTTTTTTTCATCGTAACCATTGCAGGTGCCATTCTGAAATTTTTTTCGCGGACTCTTTACCCAATGACAGACATCCTGTAAAATTTTTACCGAAATCGAAAGTGTGTTATGAGGTTTAAAAAAATTTTATTCTAATTTTTTTGCCAAATTTCCATTTTCTCAATGCAGAAAAATTATGATTTTAATTTTTTTTGATAAAGTGGACAAAATAAAAAAAATTTTATTCTTATGTTTTTTTTGTTTGATGAATATTTTTTGAGATACAGTGTTCATAATGAAAAATTGAAAATCCTGAACGTACGCGAAAAAAATCTAAAGGAAATCACCGACGTTCCTTTTGATTAATATTTTAAACTGGCAGATTTTGAAAAAAATGAGAGAGGGTGAAAAAAAAGTGGCCCGGTTGAAAAAGAACTCCTCATATATATATTTTTTTTTCATTCGTAAGTTCGTGCATCTTGCGTATGTTTAATAAGCGTATGATTTATTGCATCCTTATGAAAAAAAAGTACATAGCATTTGCTCGATATTTGCCGAATTAAGGGACACCTTGCACTATTCCAATAAGGGCCAATTTTTTGTGTGCAATTCTTAAAAATATTTAGATGCGAATCGCGAATAACGTAGTTTGTACGGTAAAACGCGAATTATGATTTTTGTCCAGGTGAGTTTTTGAATTATCATTTTATTCGACACGATTTTTCGAATTGCTATTTTTTGGGAGAGACAAATTTTAGAATTTTTTTTTTTTTTTACGAAATCGAATAATAATCTTTTTTCCACACGATTTTCGAAACTTAATGAAATTTGTAAGTTGGCAATTTATAAAAATCTGGAGTGTAGAGTGCATGTGTGTACGTTATGTAGTTTAATTAGGGTAACTAATATTGCTTGTGCACTTTTTTGTTGACGTTGGGTAGCCTCCACCAGATCACGGTATTTACGATCCTGGACATCCTCAACAGGTGAGTTGGGCAAGGATGTTGATTTGTTTTTTCTAAATCCATTTTTTATTTTCGCTGAATTGCCTCCTAAATAACTCCTCCTTGTTGTTTAATTGAAATATTTAAACATTATAATTATATAAAAATACGAAAAAATGTCTTATATGTTTATTAGGGCGATTTTTTTTTCGACTTATTTTTTTTTCTCACTCCCCACTTAAAATTTTGTTGGATATGTCTGAAAAGAAATTCTCTGAAAGTTTCAGCCCTTAATATTAATATTAAGTACTTTCCCTTCGCATGAAAATATCTAAAAATACAAGTAAATTACAAATTTTGGTATTCAAAATTCTATAACTCGGCGGCATTTTATGCTATCACATTGTTCTTGGTCGCAATTTACGAAAAATTAAACGATCTTCAAAAGTGTCCGGAACACCGTAAGTGTAACTTACACTGGTGCGATGTTACGGGTCACTAAAGTTGATTTTTACCCAAGATTCTCGTTTTTTTACTGTTATCTCCGAAATGGTTAAGTTAACCGAAAAAATGGTAATGGAAATTTTGTTGGAAATTTAATTTCTTACAAAAAAGATCCTCTGGACCTAATTACTAAAGTTAATATTTCTTGAGATATTGAACCTTAACTTATTTGTGGCATAAAATTTTTATGGTTTATCGATCCAAACGTTTTAAATCGTTGATATCTCAATAGCTCAAGAAATATTAATTTTAGCAATTGGGTCTAGACGACATTATTTGTAGGAAATTAAATTTCCAACAAAATTTTCCGTTACATTTTTTCGGTAAAATTAATCATTTCGGAGATAACAGCAAAAAAACGAGAGTTTCGGGTAAAAATCAATTTTAGTGATCCGTATCATCTCACCGGTGTAAATTACACTTACGCTGTTGAGGACACTTTTGAAGATCGTTCAATTCTGCGTAAATTGCGACCAAGAACAATGTGATAGCATAAAATTCCACTGAGTTATAGAATTTTGAATACAACAATTTTTGATTTACGTGTATTTTAGATGGAACAACTTTTCATGCGAAGGGAAAGTACTTAAGTACTAACCGACATTATTACTGAAGCCCTCCATTATCGACTCAAAATCGCTGTCCAAACTTTTTTCAATACCGGTAGATGAATATCAATTAAATTTATGAATGAATGATGAATGAATTGCAAAATGCAAATGCGAGACATAAATCAACGTTTTTGTTAATTGCCACTGACTTGTCAGACAGTTTGGATAGAAGTCTGTTGAAAATAATGTTTATTTCATAGGAATTCCATATGGGAATGCCCTCTTTCGGATTTCTATGAACTTAATTTCGCCATTTTTTTTTCTCGATAAAACACGAAATTTATCAACATTTATCTCGTGATTTGGATTCCAAACTTACGTCGCGGTTTTTTTCATAAAATAATGTCGAAGACGCATCGATATTCGTACTTTGGTGTTCGTCATGGAGCCCCACTCTCGGTTTTAGCCGAAATGCCGTAAAAACATTATAATTTAATATTTTCAATTACAGATCCCTGATGATAATCGGATCTGTAATTTTTTTTTTCGTTTTCTGAAAAATTTTTAATGGTGCTCCATTTGTACCATAATTCTGACGATACTGTCAAAATTTTATTGATTTCCATCAATTCGTGCCAGAGCGAATTTGGAATCCAATTTCGAGGTGCTAATGTCGGTATTTAGCTTCCCCTTAATATTAAGGGCACTAACTTTCAGGGAATTTCTTTTCAGACATATCCAACAAAATTTCTTGTGGCGAATGAGAAAAACAAAAATAAGTCGAAAAAAAATCACCCTAATGTTAATGGGAAAATGTTTCTACTTTTTATGACATCTTTTTCATTTACTTTCAAACAGTTCGCGCCGATGTACGTTGATGCTCCGATCGATCATAACCAAATACAACAACATCAACAACAACAATTCCCCGGACAAATTCCTCAGCAGCAACAATTTCACGGACAAATTCCTCACGAGCAGCAACAATTCCACGGACAAATTCCTCACGAGCAGCAACAATACCAAGGACAAGTTCCTCATCAGCAGCAACAGTTCCAAGGACAACAATACGTGCCTCAGTATCAGCAAAATATTCCACAGTATCAGGGACAACAAAATATTCCACAATATCAGGGACATCAAGTACCGCAGTATCAGGATAATTCCATTCATGGCGGACAAATTCCTCAATATCAGCAAGGTCAAATGTCGCATCAGCAACAATTACAAGGTCAAGTTCCTGTACAACAAGCACATGGTCAAGTTCAACAAGTCCAAAAAGGTCAAGGTCAAGTTCCCGTTCAACAAGCCCAAGGTCAAATTCCCGTTCAACAAGTCCAAGGTCAAGTTCCCGCTCAACAAGTCCAAGGTCAAATTCCCGTTCAACAAGTTCAAGGTCAAGTTCCCGTTCAACAAGTCCAAGGTCAAGTTCCCGTTCAACAATTCCAAGGTCAAGTTCCCGTTCAACAATTCCAAGGTCAAGTTCCCGTTCAACAAGTCCAAGGTCAAGTTCCTGTCCAACAACAACAACAACCCAACGGAGGAGCAAAAGTTCAGGAACAACATGGAAACGTTCAGCATGGCACGAATAATAAAATTTCCTCAGAAATTGGACACGATACTGTTGATAATGCACATAATATGGATGGAAATTCCGCTAAAGCGGCTCCAGCATCGCCTCAAGTAGTTAAAACGTAATGAAAATTACGATTATAAGGGAAAAATCGAAAAAAATGGAAATCAACGAAAAGGAATAACGAACGGATACAAAATGGCGACGTCCTTTTCGCGTTATTTTTTTTCTCCATCAAACTGGAATTAATTCTACCTCCAACTGCCGGTACTCAGACTCATTTTAATTTTGAATTTGTTCTTCCTCGTCTTTTTTTTTGTCTTTTATAACTCGAACACACTCATCCCCGTGAATCTGTCCCTAATTTATACGCGCCTTTTCGACCACAGCCGTCGTTTTCCCGTCCGATGGCGCTTACTCGTTTTTTTTTCCGGGATCGAGGAATCGATGGAATTTTATCAAAATGATGAGAATAAAAAAAAAAAAAGGAATTGAGAAAACGAAGATTCGAGCTGCGTCGATGTTTTATTTCGCCGCCAGAGTTTCTCGACGAAAGGAGATCCTCGATGGAAAATTGAGGCAATGGAAGATTTCTCGTTGAGAATATATATATTTTTTTGTTTTTTTTTCTTTCTATATGTTGACGGTTGATCGATCGACTGCCATTTTATTTCTCATATTTATTATTGCATATTTTTTTTGTTTTTTATTTTTAAGATTACTTAGGTATATAGTATGTGCCAAGTAGCAACTTAATTTTATGATTGCGTGATTTTTCTTTTTTGTTTCTTTCTCTTTCTCTCTTTCGGTCACTCTCTTGCATTCTTTACACAATATTTTTCGCTTTTCGCGCTCATCGTTCGTTTGGTAGGTTTTTATGTAAAGGGGGGTATCGTGGAACTTGTTTACTCAATTATATATATATATATATATATATATGGGTCAAAACGCCAATTATGGACGTCGGATCCGGGCTCACCCCCGCAGATCTTTTCGGATTTTCTTAAGCTGAAAGTCCTCATTGAAAAACACATTCCCAAATTTTTTCAGATTTTTTCCTCTCTAACTTTCGCAGTTATTACATGGGGTATTCCGTCTAGTTTTACCATTTTCGTTTTATTCATTATAAAAAAAATTCATATTCATAAAAAAAATTTCAAAAAATAGGTTTTTTGCGTGAAAGTCTCAGCTTTAAAAAGAAAACATTGTTTTTTTGTTCATGTACTTCGAAAGCTCTTAAAATTGAGCTTAAAGTCTAAAAATCTGTTTTTTGGCCGTTGCCCAAATTTTGAAAATTTTTTCAATATTTTTTTTCGAAAAGCTGAGACAATTTTACATGAAATATGTATTTTCCGAGATGGGTTCTCCATAAACATACGAGAAATGAATGAATGAACGAAAATTGATTTTATTCATTTTTTTTGCCATCTTCCATTAGGATAATTTTTTTTTGAAAAAATACGTTTTTTGAGTAAAAAAGTCTCAGCTTTTCAAAAAAAATATTGCTTTTCCGATAATGCCTGTGAAATGCTCTCAAAATCGAGTTTTTAATCTAAAAAGCTATTTTTTTCCATGTTTTTTTTTTTGAAAAGCTGAGAAAATTTTACATAAAATTTATCATTTACAAGGTCGGTTCTAAATAAACATACGAGAAAATTAAGTAAAAAGTGTTTATTAATTTATTTCTCGTGTGCTTATTTAGAACCCGCCTTGAAAATGACATACTTATGTTATGTAAAATTTTCTCAGCTTTTCGACAAAAGTATGGAAAAAAATTTCAAAATATGGGCCATGGCTAAAAAACCGCTTTTTAGATTTAAAACTCGATTTTGAAAGCTTTTCACAGGCATTATCGGAAAAGAAATATTTTTTTTTTGAAAGCTGAGACTTTTACTCAAAAAATGTATTTTTTTTTTATTTATCATAACGGAAGATGACAAAAAAAATTAATAAAATCAATTTTTGTTCATTCATTCATTTTTCGTATGTTTAGGGAGGACTCATCTCGGAAAATACATATCCCATGTAAAATTGTCTCAGCTTTTCGAAAAAAATATTGAAAAAACTTTCAAAATTTGGGCAACGGCCAAAAAACAGCTTTTTAGACTTTAAGCTCAATTTTAAGAGCTTTCCAAGTGCATAAACAAAAAAACAATATTTTTTTTCTGAAAAGTTGGGACATTTTCACGCAAAAAACCTAGTTTTTGAATTTTTTTTTATTGTGGTGGAAGATGGCAGGTCATAATGAATAAAACGAAAATTGTAAAACTAGACGGAATACCCCATGTAATAACTGCGAAAGTTAAAGGAGAAAAAATCTGAAAAAATTTGGGATGTGTTTTTCAATGAGGCCTTTCAGCTAAAAAAAGTGCGAAAAGATCTGGGGGGGGGGGGGGTGAGACCGGATCCGACGTCCATAATTGGCGTTTTGACCCATATATAGGGCGTGTATTTATAATTATAGCATATTCCGGTACAACGCTCATTCTTAACCGCTAAATCTCGCAATAAATAATAATCAACACGGAAACAAGATGAAAAAGAAAGAGAAAAAAAATTATCAAAGAAAATTCAACGGAAGGACTCTCACGACCCGATTGTTACTTTTCTTTCCACGACTTTTTTTTTCTCCAACTTTTTTTTCTCGCAAACGCAACGGACACTCGCTATTTAACAATTGCAATCTTTCTCTCTTTCGCCCATTGAGAATCGCGCTTACCAACAACAAATTTAACTATCTACCTCAACAAAAAAAAACAAAAAATTATCAGAAAAGAAAATAGGAATACCTCGCCATAAGTAAAATGGTCGTTCAGATGGATGAAAAATTCATCGAGCTCACTTTTATTTCAACTCGTAAATTATTCTAAAAAACAAGAAAAATTCGTATGCAATCTTGCGCTTTTTTTTAGTTATCATTTTTCTCTTTTTTCCTCGCCGAAAAAGGCGAAAATCGTCAGTTACGCGGATTTCGAATAAATATAAAATAATTTACAACTTGCGTATCGAACTCGCGAACTGAAGAAGGAAAAACATAATATTAAATTACAAGGATCAAGTGAGAATCGTAATAAATATTTTTTTACAAGTATAATAATAATTGATAATAATAATAATAATAATAACAACAATAATAATACGATGATGAACCTGCCGTGCTTTTCACTCTTTTTCTCTTTCTATTTACAGTAAAACACAGTCTCATTTAATCCACATAAATTATAATCACTCAATTTTTTTCATTCTCACGCCCTTCATTCGTCTTGTATTGTTTTTTTTCTTCTCTTCAATGACAATTTTTTACTTTGCTGACCAATTTTCTTTTCACTTTTATTCTTTGTAAATCGCGGCTTCAGGGTTAAATTGTGCGGTTAAATGGATTTTCATTTTTTTTTTTCATTTTTTTTTTTTTTTGAGAAATATACGATTTCTACATTCCCCCTTTTTTATTATTTCTTTTTCTGAGCTACGAACGGCTATCCAACGTTTTTAGCTGTTTATCGACGATGAGACATACGAGAAGCGATTTTTTTCAGTTTTGGGATACATTTTTTTTTTTTGGGAGCGTTTTGAGTTTTTGTGTTTATTCTGCTTCTTCGTGGTTTTACTTCGTCCACTGAAAATTATTCTGTTGAAACTATTTTTTTTTCGAGCCGTGATTATTGATAATTTTTCATCGTTTAATAATAAATTATCGATATTCCTGTCGGGATTTTTTTTTCAATCGGTGATCAGACACTTGGGTGGCTTTTATGAAATTTTATTTGTTCTGTAATTCGCTTCGCTGTTTTTTTTTATTCAATTTTGAAAACTCAAAACCGAAATTATGAAAAATAAATTTGGAGAAATTCGAAAAAAATTTAGAATACTCAAAAATGGGGTTTTCGAGGTCTCTGATTACGAATCTGAGTTCGAAATTGAAGAATTTGATGCGAATCTTGATTAAAAATTGAAAATTGCAAAATAAAAAATGGTGGATGCAAAAAGTTGCTTAATGCGAAGGGATGTCAATTATTCGAGAATTTTTGGAGTCACGAAACTGGATTGAAGAACAAAAAATAATATTTTTTGCCACCTGAATGATTAAATAATTTTTTCACCACCAAATGACGTCAATTATCTTGTTTTTTTTTGTACCAGAAACAATCTGTTCGTTTTTCGCTCTGACAATTACAGAAAAAAAAACGATTTTTTCGACGGTTTTCTATCTTTGTATTTCTCTTTTTTCCATTTTCTATATCAATAATATCGTTATTACATACTTGAATGTTTTTTTTGCTTTGTTTACTTAAGTCTTAAGGTGTGTAATATTTCTTCTCTCTCTCTCTCTCTCGCTCTCTCACAGATTAATATCAAAATGAGAAGAAGAAATTTTGTGTTTTTATTTTATATTCTTTTCGTTATTTATTCGCTCGCTGAAAATTATAATGGAGACTTTATAATTAGATGCTAATTGTTTGTAAACAGCCAACTTCCTAGAGACATGCCATTCAGGGTATTACCGATGTGGATTGATCCAAAACTGATTTTTTTTCTTTCTCTCTCTCTTTCCTTCCTTCACTTTTTATATCCTTGCTCTTGAAAATTGCAATTTGCAATTTTGGCGATAATACAGATATTACATCCGACAGACATTCAAACGTTCACTCGCATTCTCGATTTTGAGAATAAAAATTTTGAGGGTCTTGATTCTTTTGTTTCCTTTTTTTTCACACGTTTTCGCGATTAATCCCGGAATGAGAAATCATGAGAGGATCAGCGAACAAAACAAAAAAGTCAATCTTACATCATGAAGCATATTTAAAGACGAAAATTTCGAAAAAAAAATTCATTTACAAATGGTCACGATCTACGGGACTCTTTAATTTTTTTTTTTACTCTTGGAAGGCACTTACTACTTTTTTTTCGTTTTTACGTTTTTTTCCCTTTCTCCCTCATTTTTATACAATATTTAATTTCATCTCACAGTCGCTCTCGTAACGTCGAAATTATTTCTCACACCCTCAAAAAATTTTTTTTTCCTTCGGCTACTTTTTTTTTTTAAATCGAATTTACCATGAATTTTTGGGACTTTTTTTTTATTATTATCATATATATAATATATATATTTTTTTGAACACATTAAGCCTAGATTGTAAAAAATCTTTATCCGCGTATCGCCTACTTTCTGTGTTTTTTTTTCTTCCTTTAAATATCCTTTTCCACTTCCGTTTTAATCGGAAATGAGATTTTTTTTTTCAATTTTTCAATTTCAATTTTATTTCGCGCACATTTGAAAATTTAACAACGAAAACAAATTTTCCCATCCCTTTTTCTCTCTGTTTCTTTCTCTCTCTCGCTATCTCTTATTTTTATTGCCCTCTTTCTCTTTTCGGTAATTTTTGCACAAAAAACTTTTGTATCAAGAATATTTTTCTTTTTTTTTTTTTTTTTTGAATTTTCATAGCTCAGAGCTAATCAACGCCAATTCAAATTTATCATCGTTCACTTTTATTTTTTATTTTCCAAAGTAAAATTTCCAAACAAATTTCCCATCTCTCTCTCTCTCTCTTGAGGTGGTCTTACAGTCAAGTCAATGGAGATTTTCGAAATTTTTGAAAGGGAAAAAATGGCATACTTGCCATTTTTAAAAAATTTGTTATTTAAAAAATGGACGTTAACTGGATTTTAATTTTGATTGAGAATTTAAATCGAGAAAAGTTGCTCGATAAAATCGTTATTTAAAAAAAAAACAATGTCACATAATTTGAAATTTGAATTGAAAAAAAAATTGTATAAAAATGAATTTTTATAGATGAATTTTGAATTTTTATTCAAAAGATTCTGTTCCATCTTTTTCAAAATCAGCCATTGACCAGTCGTAACTCCTCGAAAAATTAGCCGAAATAATTTTTCTCTATTTTTATTCTTCCGATTCAATTCCTGGACAGAAAGTAAAATCGACTCGGAGATCTCGTTCTTCAATCTCTCGCTAGCGGATAAAATAGCAATTTTGTTTATATCACGAAGGCCACTTCGAATGTTTTTAAAAATTTTTTATAATTTCTTTTTTTTTCTATCATCGACTCTCGTTAAATTTTTTTTCTGCTTTTTTCTCGAAAATCGCGCTAGTCGATATAATTTTGGAAAAATATTCTTTCGCGATAAATTGAAAAAAAAGTAAATAAATGAATGGAAAAAAAAAAAAACAACCGATTTACGGCAAGACACACTTTCACGTATACCGTAAATATATTTATTTAGCACAAACTCGCGATTTTGAAAAATCCACGATTTTTTTTCTTCAATAGCACGGAAAAAATTGTAAATTTTCCTCTTCTCATTCACACGTTCTCTTGATTATTCCGAATCGACGAAAATTCGTCCTATCGCCAATAAATTTTCATTATTTATTTTTTCTTTTTTTTTCTTAGTTCTCTCTCTTTTTTTATACCCTAAATCTTATAATTTTTATACTTGGCATACCCCAAATATGGCAGGAAGGCAATCATTACACTTAATAACGTTATAATTTTACTCTTTGTTATTTTTTTCCTTTTTTTTTTAGTGTGGCCCTGGACCATCCAGTTTTTTTCTTCTCTCACACCTGTCTTTTATTTCTTTTTATTTTTTCCCTTCGTTTATACTCCATATTTTCTTGGTTTTTTTTTCTTCATCGTCGATTATAAATCGTGAGAATATTTTGTACATTACTTTGCCCGTGTGTGTGTTTCCACTTTTCCCATTCATTAAGTACTCGTGGAAAAATCATTCTTCGACGAAAAACCGTGTTTTTGCCAAAAGCTCGAGCTAAATCTTCGCTTTCGTTTATCAAGACTCGGCATTATGTTTTTTTTTTCATCAGACGTTCGTTAATTGAATGTACAATTTTTTAATATTTTAATTTGTTAAAAATATAACGTTTTTTTAACTTTATCTTGAAAAGAGAATTTTTAATTGCGTGAAATTTGGAAAAAAAAAATATTGACTTTGGAAATTTGAGAATTTCTCACGGTTGAACGTCGAACGATTGACTAGAAAATCGCCTTGTCATTAATTATTTTTGGCATTAATTATTTTTCTCATCAGACGTCAGTCGATTGGATGAGCAATTTTGAAAAATTTTATTTGTCAAATGTCTAATGTTTTTTTTCTTGAATAAGAAATTTTGGTGATGTAAAATTAGAAAAAAAATAATGAGTTTGGTAATTTAACAATTTTTGACACGGTCGAACGTCGAACGATTGACTAGAAAATCGCCTTTTCTGCGAAAATATATTTATACATTTTTTTTCTTCAAATCGACACACACACAGGCGCGTTATTTTGTGTAAACATTATACCGATTGTGATGTTTGTGTCTTATGGTGATTTTCAATCATGATCGAGCATCGCAACGAAAACGAGGAGACGATTTTTTTCGATTTTTCAAAACTCGATTTTTCGTTCAATTGTTAAAAATTGAATTTGGATCTATTTTCTGCACGATTTGAAAGAACGAATTCTTCGTTCGGTATTTGAAAACCGATTTTTTCGGCCCGGTTGAAAAAAAAATCGATTTTTATTGTAGTAAGAAAATCGATCCCTCAAAATCGTTGTCGATCGATTCTCTCCATTCGTTTTGGACGTGTGAAAAAATGATTTTTCGAAATTTTCTCCTCGTCTCGATCATTTTGACATTCACCGTCTCTTCATTCTCGTTTTTCCATCTTTTTCCTCTTTACATTCTATCTTCGCACGCTCCGCAATTTTCCATTAATTTTCCTCTAATTTTTTCTTCTTCACGGCCTACACTTATTTTTTTTCCCCCATCTCTCGCTTTATCGTCATTTAAATTATTATACATTTGGCATTAACGTATAGTATTCCCATATGCGTAGATGTATATAAATTATGTGCTAAATAATCGGGCGAATTTTTTTCTTCCATCGTTATTATTATTATTTTTTTTTTCACTCCATTTCTCACGATGATCGTTTTTCATTCGCTTGTCCGCTTTGACAATCAATATTTTATCTATTTATTTATATATATAATATATATATAGTATATATGTATGTATAATAATATAATATTGGGCTCTAACAATCTCGCGATTCAACAAAGTCTTTTGAACCCTTGAGACAATTTATTTTGCCTATCTCGGAGATTCTCGGCTGAGATTAATCATTTTTCAAATTTCACTTATTTTTTCATCTTATCGTTTCTTCCTCGATTATTACGATTATTATTATTATTATTATTATTATTATTATTATTATTATTATTATTATTATTTGTATTGGTATTAGTATTATTATTTTTAGTATCAGTATTGTTATTACTATTATTACTATTATTTCTTTCTTCTATTTTCCTCGACGAGATCGGGCCAACCAACGCGAGCTGTCCCGGAAAATTAAGAAATAGAAAATTTCACCCCCTCCACAAACGAAGGAAAATTTTATCAAAAAAATTGGGTTTTTTTCTCCCTCGATTTGACTACAAAAAAAAATTCTGTTTCTCTCCTTCGGGAATTTTATTTACCGGGAATAATATTTTGGGACGAGCTTTTCTATTTTGACACGCGATCGACGCCGAGACTCGTTTTTTACGTTAATGATTTATTTGTTTATTTATTTTTTTTCGTTTTTTTGTCCCCCTCTCTTTTTGATTTTCCGCCATTCGTTCCTAATATCATTTTTTGTTTGTTTTCCCTCGTCAAAGTTTTTCCTCTATTTTTTTTTGTTTATTTACTCGCAAATTCGTATATACATGTTTGGGGGTTTTTGGGTTTGATGAACCGAACTTTGATTCGCACCCTCTCGAATTTTATTGGGGGTACTTTTTTTTACAGTTTTACCGAGGTTTACCGATAATTTAGGATTTCCATGGTTTCATTTTTTTTTATGATTTTCATGTTTTGGTTTTTTTTTTTTAATTTTGGGTTTTTGCTTGGGAAAATACAAATTTTATGAATTTTTGAATTAAAAAAAATGGAATTGAATAAACGCTTTAACTTGTGCAATTTTCAAAATATCGGAGTAAAATTTCAAAAAAGAGTTTCAAGTTTAATTAAATTTTGAGTATTTTTGGAAAAACGCTCAAAATTGATTTCCATACTTTTCCACCAAAAAGTTTGCCAGATGATGCAAAAATAATTCTGAACAAATGTCTTCGCTTTTTTTTTTTTTTAATTTATCAAAAAAGCTGAATTAGAAAAATCCCAAAAAATAGGAAGCCTCGGTGAAACCGTGAAAAGTTGCTCTACTCAAAAAATCCCACTCATTCATAAGTGCCATGACGTACGCACGAGCGAAACAGAATGTTTCTCGAAATCTTGGAATATTTTCGACCTCAGATTGTGCTGAAAAAAAAACCAACAACAAAACAACGATAACAATGGAGAAAAAAAGGACTCTACGAGTGTCCTCGAGGATCTCAGCGCGCAAATATCGACGTCCTGATTATTTTTTGGAAAAAGTTACATTTTTTTTTTTTTTTTTTTTTACTGCTCGCTTCGCGTGTCCGTCATTGGCTCGAGCTTGACCGGAAGTTTGTCCTTGTCTTTGTGGGCGTGGGAGGATTTAACGAGATCGGCGATGTCCTCCTGAAATATATTCTCGGGTCTCGGACTTATGTAACTCCTCGTTGGTTTGTACGTCATTCCACCGATGCCGATTCCAACCTCGACGCTGCTCGGGATGTGGGCCGGATCCATCAACGGACCCAGGGGACTCGCGAGTGGGCTGCCCTCTATCGGACTCTCGGGCGGACCACCCGAGCCCGGACTCGCCAATCCCGTCAGCATCAGCGGTGAGTTTCTGTTGTTGCTGCTGCTATTGTTGTTGTTGTTGTTGCTCGCGGGACTGCTGCTGTTGTTGTTGTTGTTGTTGTTGTTGCCACTGCTGCTGCCGAGGTGATGCTGACTCACTTGGACCGCAGCTTGAAAGTTGGCCGACAAATTCGTCGCTATCATGTCGTGCTGATGGGACTGGGCAGCCGCAACCATACTGCACATCTGATGACGAAGACCTGAAATTCGTTTCAGATTTTTATTTTTTATTTTTTCAATGGTTTTTTGGTTTTGTAAATTTATAGCGCGGATAAAGGTTTCTTAGTGAGGATTTTAGAGGTTACCTTGGAGCATTCTTGGATTCCTTTATTTATAGGTATTGTTGATTCTCTATTCATTTGGGTGGAGGATTTGTAATCAGGATTTTAAGGATCACAATGCTTGAATAATGAATTTAGGATTTTTTAAAAGTATTGTTTCAGAATTTTTTTGATCTTTTTAATGTTTTTGTTTGTTTGTGGAGATTCAGAGCGCGCATGAAGGTTCTTAGTGAGGATTTTAGGGTTTACCTTGGAGCAATCTTGGATTCCTTTTTTTCATAGGTATCATTGTTGTTGTTGATTCTTTGTTAATTTTGATGGAGGATTGTTTTGAAGTCATTGTTGTTGTAGGTTTTTTATCAATTCTGGGCACTGGATTTATAATTAGGATTTTAGGGTTTACGTTGGAGCAATCTTGGATTCCTTTTTTTTATAAGTATTGTTGTTGTTGTTGATTGTTTGTTAATTTGGATGGAGGATTTGTAATCAGGGTTTTAGGAATTATAATGGTTAAGTAATGAATATAGGATATTTTTGGAAGTATTGTTGTTGTAGATTTTTTATTAATTTTGTGCAGTGGATTCATAAATTAGGATTTTAGGAATGACGTTAAAATAATTAATTTAGGGCTTTTTTTTAAGGTACTGTTGTAGATTGTTTTTTTTTCATTTAAAGCAATGGATAAAGGATTCACAGTTAAGATTTTAGTAATGATAACGTAAAAAGGATGAATCCAGGATTTTTTAAAATAGCGTTGCTCATAATCAAGACTTTGGTGTTTTAGAACTTGGAAATAATGAATTCAAGGTTTTTTTAAATATTCCTGTCGGTTTTTTTTTTGTGAATTGGAAATATTGGATAAAGACTATTCCATAATCAGGGTTTTGGTAACAATAATAAAGATAGCCACCTCAGGATCTTTCTTTCATATTAATTGAATTTTGGTTCCATTATATCATTTTAAATAATTATAATTATATTATTAAGGTGGTTATCTGGTCTAGAGATATACATTTTGAGCGTTTGTCGAGCTCGACAAAAAAAAACAAAAAATATTTTTACCATTATTTTTTACAACATATTTATTCATATTTTGTTAAAAAACAAAAAAAATTGCGAGAATAAAAAATGAAAATTAAATAAGTTATAAGCTGGTAAAATTGGGGCTTAAGAAAGGGGTGTGCTGGCTGACACGATTGCCCTTCTAGTCGAAAATTTGAAAAAATATTCTTAATTAGTAAAATTGTCGTTATAGCTCCTACCTTGGAGAAATCGGAACAAAAAATGTCGCGAAATGGCGTTTGTCTGAACAAAAAAAAGGCGTTTTTCGACTCCTTTTTCATAGTTTTTAACTTTTTTTACCATAGTAAAAAAAAACAATTTTGATAAAAGAGTGGGAGGGACGATAGTCATGCTTTGAAGATTGGAAACAAATTTGAAGTAAATCGGTTAAGTAGAACTTGAGATATCATGTCAGCTGTGTTGAAAAAAGTAGTTTTGAGAAAAATGTCTATAGTCCGATTTGCTCCGACGTGACGGGCGTAGTTGCTACGTCACTAAAATAGCTACAACTCCGTAAATTATTGAAATTTAAAATTTTCCTTTCGGGCATATATTCTTAAAGGCTTAAACTTGAAGAATATGTAAAAAATTGATTTTTTCCAAATTTAAGACCAGAATACCCCTTTAAAGTTACGATCTGAAGTGACGGGCGTAGTTGCTGCGTCACTAAAATAGCTATAACTCCGTAAATGATTGGAATTAAAAAATTTCCTTCCGAGGATATATTCTTAAAGCTCCAAACTTTAAGAACATGCAAAAAAATTGATTTTTTCAAAATTTTAGATCAGCATACCCGCTTAAAGTTACGCTTCGACGTGACGGGCATAGTCGCTGCGCTACTAAAATAGCTATAACTCCGTAAATTATTGGAATTAAAAAATTTCCTTTCGGGCATACATTCTTAAAGGCTTAAATTTGAAGAATATGTAAAAAATTGATTTTTTCCAAATTCAAAACCAGAATACCTCTTTAAAGTTACGCTCCGACGTGACGGGCATAGTTGCTGCACTACTAAAACAGCTATAACGCCGTAAATTATTGGAATTAAAAAATTTCCTTCCGAGGATATATTCTTAAACGTCTAAACTTTAAGAATATAAAAAAAAATAATTTTTTCAAAATTCTAGACCAGAATACCCCTTTAAAGTTACGCTCCGAAGTGACGGGCGTAGTTGCTACGTCACTAAAATAGCTATAACGCCCTAAATTATTGAAATTCAAAAATTTCCATTCGGTCATATATTCTTAAAGGCTTAAACTTGAAGAATATGTAAAAAATTGATTTTTTCCAAATTCAAGACCAGAATACCCCTTTAAAGTTACGATCTGAAGTGACGGGCGTAGTTGCTGCGTCACTAAAATAGCTATAACTCCGTAAATGATTGGAATTAAGAAATTTCCTTCCGAGGATATATTCTTAAAGCTCCAAACTTTAAGAACATGCAAAAAAATTGATTTTTTCAAAATTTTAGATCAGCATACCCGCTTAAAGTTACGCTCCGACGTGACGGGCATAATTGCTGCGCTACTAAAATAGCTATAACGCCCTAAATTATTGAAATTAAAAAATTTTCTTTCGGGCATATATTCTTGAAGGCTTAAACTTAAAGAATATGCGAAAAATTGATTTTTTCAAAATTTTAGACCAGAATACCCCCTTAAAGTTACGCTCTGATGTGACTGGCGTAGTTGCTACGTCACCAAAATAGCTATAACTTCGTAAATTATTGGAATTGAAAAATTTTCTTTCGAGGATATAATCTTAAAGGTTTGAACTTTACGAATTTGTAAAAAAAATTGATTTTTTCAAAATTCTAGACCAGAATATCTCCTTAAAGTTACGCTCCGATGTGACTGGCGTACTTGCTACGTCACCAAAACAGCTATAACTTCGTAAATTATTGGAATAAAAAAAATTCCTTTCGAGGATATAATGTTAAAGGTCCAAACTTTACGAATTTGCAAAAAAAAAAAATTATTTTTTCAAAATTCCAGACCAGAATACTGCCTTAAATTGTATAATGTTATTTTGAAAAAAAAAACCCAATTGTTTTTGATTATGTTATCAAAAATAGTGGGTGTTTGGTGTCCAGGATACAGACGTGTATTTATGTCATCTGGTTTATTTACATATATATATAATTATTGTATACCTTGAGCGACCGCTGCAACCGCAGCGGCGGCCGCGGCGCCGGGGCTGACCGCACCCTCAGGACCATTGCACGCGTAATTCGTCAGACTCGGATAAATCGGTGTTGGTTCCTCCTTGATATTACCATCCCGAAACACGACCGTTCTAATGACGCCACGTATGTGCTCGTCGGGCCAGACACCGAGGAGAATCCTTTGCGGTCTTCCACGACCCTTCGGTCGAAGATCTGTAAAGTCGAAGTCGTCGATACGACGTACAAATAAGTAATTGCATTTTTTTTCCCTCTAACTTATTGTTCGATCGCAATCATGCGATCGAATAATTTTTAAACGGCAATCTCTCTCGGCGAATTTACAAAAATTGCGAAAATATTCAATCGCGATTGCTAGAGAGAAAGATCTTTGGATCCATTATTTTTGCTCTAATTTTTGGATTTTTTTTGCTTGAATCCTTATTCCTTCGATTATTTTTTTTCCTATCCTATTTTTTTTCGAGATTTTTATGCCAATGCAGTGATCAGCAAAAAAAAATTTGTAGATTTTTAATTAATCGTTATTTACAAAATTAATATTATCATCCATTATTTTTTGAGGTATTTCGATAATCAGTAATTTAAAGACCAATACTACGAATTATTTGGATATTGAATATGTGTATTCTTTGAATTATACATTATTATAAAAATTAGTAATTGAATTATGTCAATTATTGATTATTTAATTACTAATTATTCAAGTAATTAGTAATTTAACTGTTTTAATTACCAATTTTTTGAATAATTAATAATTTAGATATATAAATTATAAGACTAATTAGTAATTGAACTATTTTAATTACTAATTATTTGCGTAATTAGTAATTATATTAATTATCAATTTTCGGAGTAATTAATTTCAAGCTTTTTGTATTTGAATCGGAATCTTGAGTTTTTCAGCGTCAGCATGTTTCGAGCAATCGTAAAAAAAAAGAAAACTACACTTTAGCTTGAATTTGAAATTTTTTCTAGACTCCAGGGAATTTTTTTTGTCGATTCAGCGTAAAGATCATTCGGATTATATTACTTTTTTCTATTCGAAAGGAGTTGAAGCTCTGTCCAATGATTTATCTCTGAGTAAGCATCGATCAAAGAATTTTTTTAAAAATTAGTAATTAGAAGAATTAAGTTTCTAATTATTCGAATAATTAATAATTGGAAAGAATAATTAACTAATTTTTTGAAAAATTAGTAATTAGAAGAATTAATTATCTAATTATTCGAATAATTAATAATTGGAAGAAATAATTAACTAATTTCATACAAAATTAGTAAGTAGGGTACTTAAGTATTTAATTACTTGGATAATTAATAATTAGATGCAACAATTACCTAATTTAAAAAAAAATCAGTAATTCATAAGAGCCAAGTTTTAATTACTTGGTTATTGAGTAATTATTTGATCTAAATTACAAGTTATAGGTTTATTGGATAATAATCGAACGTGAATTATCGAATTTTTGAATATTAGAAATACCTTACTACCTAATTACCGAGTGCCTTAATAATGAGTAATATTTATTGGAACAATTATAAAATTTTCTAACACAAAGTAATTAGCGGTAATTAAATTGACGAAAATATCGATTTTGCCGATCACTGTGCCAATGTGTTCAAAATGTCCCAAAACATCGAGAAACACACTTGTCGAGCACGAATTGCTCTTAATTATGAAAAAAAAAATTGTTTTAATTTTAACGGGTGTTCAGATTTTATCGACTTTTTTCGTTTTTGCAAAAATGGCGTAAACGTTCTAACTTCTGCAATTTTTAAGATATCTTTTTAAGATAGCACTCAAACTTTGTACGGAATTAGTATAGCTATTGAGGTTGTTTGGTATTGAATTTGGCAAAAATCGATCGAAAGATTACATTTTTATCAAATTTTGAATTTTTCGAAAAATAGCATAAACGCTTTAACTTACACAATTTCCAAGATATTGCAGTGAAACTTTGTAAGGAACTAGTGTAGCTATCAAGGTTGTTCGCTATTGAATTTGGCGAAAATCCATCGAGGGATTAAAATTGTATGAAATTTTTAATTTTTTGATAAATAGGGTAAACGCTCTAACTTGTGCAATTTTCGAGATATTGCACTGAAATTTTGCACAGAGCCAATATAGCTATCGAGTATGTTCGTTATTAAATTTGGCGAAAATTGATGGAATGATTAAAATTTTTATGAAATTTTGAATTTTTTGAAATATAGCGTAAACGCTCTAACTTGCACAATTTTCAAGATATTGCATTGAAACTTTGTACAGGAACTAGTATAGCTATCAAGGTTGTTTGCTATTAAATTTGGCGAAAATCCGTCGAGATTAAAATTTTATGAAATTCTTAATTTTTTGATAAATAGAGTAAACGCTCTAACTTGTGCAATTTTTGAGATATTGCAATGAAACGTCGCACAGAGCTAATATAGCTATTGAGGATGTTCGTTGCTAAATTTGGCGAAAATCGATCGAAAAAAAAACTTTTATGAAATTTTGAATTTTTTGAAATATAGCGTAAACGCTCTAATTTGCACAATTTTCAAGATATTGTATTGAAACTTTGTACAGAACTAGTATAGCTATCAAGATTATTCGCTATTGAATTTGGCGAAAATCGATCGAGGGATTAAAATTTTATGAAATTTTTAGTTTTTTGATAAATAGGGTAAACGCTCTAACTTGTGTAGTTTTTGAGATATTGCAATGAAACTTTGCACATAGCTAATATAGCTATCGAGGATGTTCGTTACTAAATTTGGCGAAAATCGATCGAATGATTAAAATTGTATCCAATTTTTTAATTTTTTTTTTTTAAATAGCGCCCCCCAACTTCGGCTATTTGCGCGATATTGAACTGAAATTTTGTACACATTCAAAATAGTGATCACGGTTGTTTGCTATTGAATTTGACTCAAATAAAATTTGGCAAAAAGTAAATTTGAAAGAATTTGAAAAATGTGCACATTGATCACTCATGTTTTTCGATAGTTAACAAAGCTTCCTTTATAAGGAAGCCAAATTTGATCGCTATATTTCGTGATAAAAAAAGCTGTGTCAACTATTGATAAAGATGAGGAAACAATGTGCAAATTTAAATTTGCAGGGTTTTTGCACCAATCTTCGGATCCTTTTTTTTGCTCGGATCTTTTGATCTTTTTTTCCTACTCGAATCTTCGGATTCTTATTTTAGCTAGAATCCTTTGGATCCTTATTTTTGTTGGAAATTAAGTTCCTTCTCGTTACAAGGTTGAAAAACACATCGAACGGCGCGATAAAGCCTGTATTCCTCACCTTCGGCCATAGACCTTTTCATCACAATTTTTTTTATGCGCATGCGTCAGTTTCAGCCATCTTTTTCGTACACTTTTTTGTAAACAAGCATGTTAAAATACCCGAATACAAATAATTAAAATTAACATCAAATAATAGTACATTTATTCAAAAAAAGTAAGCAATAAATAAAATAATAAGTGTCCTAATTGAGAAAACAAAATTTTTCAATCGATTATTATTACATTACCTTCACGAAAAGAAACAACGAAAGAGTGTTGTTATGGACTATGTAGAGTACATAACCTCAAAAATTATCCAAAGCCTTGCCTTCAATATCGCAAAAACATTATAAAATCATCGAGCAAAGTACTACATATTAAAACATGTCCAAAATGTGCAAAATGTGAATTGCGGGTGAAAAAATGTGGTCGAAGTGACAGAGGTTATGCTCAATAGACCTTTTCATCACAATTTTTTTTATGCGCATGCGTCAGTTTCAGCCATCTTTTTCGTACACTTTTTTGTAAACAAGCATGTTAAAATACCCGAATACAAATAATTAAAATTAACATCAAATAATAGTACATTTATTCAAAAAAAGTAAGCAATAAATAAAATAATAAGTGTCCTAATTGAGAAAACAAAATTTTTCAATCGATTATTATTACATTACCTTCACGAAAAGAAACAACGAAAGAGTGTTGTTATGGACTATGTAGAGTACATAACCTCAAAAATTATCCAAAGCCTTGCCTTCAATATCGCAAAAACATTATAAAATCATCGAGCAAAGTACTACATATTAAAACATGTCCAAAATGTGCAAAATGTGAATTGCGGGTGAAAAAATGTGGTCGAAGTGACAGAGGTTATGCTCAATAGACCTTTTCATCACAATTTTTTTTATGCGCATGCGTCAGTTTCAGCCATCTTTTTCGTACACTTTTTTGTAAACAAGCATGTTAAAATACCCGAATACAAATAATTAAAATTAACATCAAATAATAGTACATTTATTCAAAAAAAGTAAGCAATAAATAAAATAATAAGTGTCCTAATTGAGAAAACAAAATTTTTCAATCGATTATTATTACATTACCTTCACGGAAAGAAACAACGAAAGAGTGTTGTTATGGACTATGTAGAGTACATAACCTCAAAAATTATCCAAAGCCTTGCCTTCAATATCGCAAAAACATTATAAAATCATCGAGCAAAGTACTACATATTAAAACATGTCCAAAATGTGCAAAATGTGAATTGCGGGTGAAAAAATGTGGTCGAAGTGACAGAGGTTATGCTCAATCGGTTCATTTTTTTAATTGTTCACAATTATGTGCTTCCACTGAATTGTGAACTGGTAAAGCACCATCAACAATTTGTTCGAATAATTAATTTTTTTGTGTAGATATCCGGCTCTCCCAGCCATTAACAAGCAAAACTGTACGAAACTTTTGTATTACCGCCCTTTCAATATGGCGGCTGCGCTTGCGCACGTCACATGATGAAAAGGCCTATTGGCGGCCATTGGGGGCCTTCTCGCGATCAATTAAGAAGAAAAAAAAGAGAATATCGAAATTAAACCTGCTGCAACGGGCTTAAACACAATGGCCGTCAAATCGACGCATAACTGCTCGATATATATTTGCGGGGCGTGAAAGTGGTCGAAGAAAAATACATATTCGAAGGGTGGAAGAGGAGGTTTGGGGGGGGGGGGAAGGCTAATGCGAATTCGCGGGCCATCAGCCAGTTTCTCCTTCTCTCCCCCTTAAGCTTGGCGAGATGTAATTGCGGCTTTTACGAGCGCAACTAAATCCACGAGCAAGCAGTTTAACTCGTTGCTATTACATGAAATGTCTTTTCTTATACGAATCTCTCTCTCTCTCTTTCTCTCGGTTTTATCAGCGATAAATATACGCAGGTATGTTCTTATTGGTCCGATTAGGGTCGGGAAACCGTCGCGAGAGCATTATTCATCGGCATAACTTAATTATCACACGCGCCTTTTCGCAGGAAATACCAACAGGCACGAGCGAAATTGCCGCCATTTTTTTTTGTTCATTCGTGCTTTATCGCTAAAATTGTAAAATAACAAAAATGTCAACTAACACTCACCGGCCCCGCCATCGGAGCTTGGACCGAGCATATTGTGAACTCGATTAGCGTAGAGCACAAATGTTGGATAAGGGATGTCGTATTTTCTGAAAAATAAGAAACAGAAGGGAGGAAAGGTTCCGTTAGAACATTCGAATTTTTTGTCCGGCTCGAAAGATTTTTTTTTAGACGTTTAGTTTATCATTGTTGATTTTGTTTCATGTTTTACTGAATTCAATTAGCTTAATTTCCGATTTGTTGACTTTTTCAATTTGGTTTTTAGGTCGATTGAATTTTTGAATGTGTTAAATGAATTTTTGAAATTGAATGAATTTTTCCGTCATCTTGTTTAGTTTTTTACATGAGTTTTTAAAAACGTTTTTTTTTGAAATATTAATTTAATAGCAAACCATATCTGTCGAGCTATGAATTCTGAGAGATAAATATTAATGAGCCTCGAAAGTAATTTAAAAACATTTTTTTTTTCCATCTTTCTCATGAATAATTTTTTTTTTCAATAAAAACTCAGCGTGATTTGCAATAAGTGATGAATTTCCTATTGAAATAACGTTTGAAAAGGATGAAAATAAAAAAATATTTCTTTTGCCAATTTTTGGGCGATTTTTTGGAAATCTCAAAATAGCGAAATTTTAAGCGCTCATAACTTTATTTTGGTTTGACCGATTTCAAAATTTCTTCTTCGCGCGCAAAGGTTATGACCAAACTCAGAGAATGCCGTTTGGTTCATTCCGATAAATTGTTTTTTGTAGAAATGAGAGTAGTTTGAAAATCACCGAAAAAAAGGGAAAGGGTTATGCATTGAAAAATTTGAAAAAAAAACGATGGTCGAACTTTAAAAATCTGCGAAAAATTGGAAAACGATCAGAATTGGATGAATCAAGCGGGGTTTTGAAGCCAAAACGAATACGAAGAGAATGAGCGCACGTAGAAGGCGAAATCTTATATAGAAAATAAATGACAGTCATTTTAGTGAACAGATACAATTTTTCCCAAAAAGCAAAAACAAAAATTTTTCCTTAGAAATTTTTTTTATGCCTTAGTCGATGTGTTTTTTCTCACTGAATACGAATCTACCAAAAAATTTCGCGGAGATTCAAAATTTTTATGAATTTTCATTAAAAAACACATTTTTTTTAGATTTTCCTCACTTTTTCTTATGAATAATTTTTTTTTCGACAAAAATTCTGCTTGATTTGCAATCAGCGATGAATTTCCCATAGAAACGTGGTTTGAAAACAATAAATTGCCTTTACGCAATGCTATTAAAAAATTAAGGTAGCTTCTTCAAAGTTGTTGGTATGACTCGTGTAACCTACTTTTTCTTCTTCTTCTGCTCTATTAAGGGGGGAAACCCATATAAATGGTCGAAGATGACGAGGAATTTCGGGATTTTTTTCCAACGCAACTACTGATCCAATGGTTTTCTACTTTGGAGGCTATTTTATTGTACATTCGAAGACTTGAAAAACATTTTTTTAAATCGAAAATAAGTATTCATCAGCAGCCTGCAACCAATCGTTGCTGAACGAATTTTCCCCGCGATGTCGAATTGCGGCAGCTGTAGTTTTTTTTGTTTTTCATCCGAAACAAAAAAATAAGAAACCATTACATTCTATATGAAAGTACGCTGTCGATGAACCAAGAAAAAGTTTCAAAAGTTGAATATTGTAATAATGGCGGCACTCAGAGAAAAAAGATCGAATTTTCACCGAACATTTTTATGCAAAAAATGATTGTTAAATTAATTTTTTTTTAATGGAGGTTTATCGACGAGGGTTTGCAATTATGTGTCTAAAAATATTTGGTTGAAATGAATCGGATGAATAGTTTTTTTTTTATCGCTGCCGCAAATTGCGAGAATGTAGTTTCGCGTAAATCGCATTTAAAATTTCGGGCAAAGAAAAATCAAAATTGAAAAAATATTTTTCAAGTCTTCGAATGTACAATAATATAGACTCCAAAGTTGAAAACGATTGGTCCAGTAGTTGCGTTGGAAAAAAAATCCCGAAATTCCTCGTCATCTTCGACCATTTATATGGATTTCCCCCCTTAAGGGGAGTTAAATTTTTTTAAATAATCAAAATTTAAATAATTAAAAAAAAAAATTTAATTTAAAAAATCGTAAAATGCAGATGCAGAAATCTCGAGGGTCATATTTTATTTATTTTATTTTTAGTTTTCCAAGCTTATAATATTTTTCGAAAATTCTAGATACCATAATTTTTTTTTTTTTTTTTTACTGACCTTGCCGCCTGACTTAGCGAAAGCCCTTCCTTGAGAACGCTGAAAATCGCTTCCGCCATCGTTTCCGGTCTCCAGGATTTCAGTGGTCCACGCTCGCGAAATCGAAGATTGTGCACAAGTCCTGAATTCGTGTTCCAACACTTTTGCCATAGAGATTGAAGCTGATACTGATAACTGTCTGCTGGAACAGCGCCCACCGCCGGAGAGAGAAAGAGAAAGAGCGAGGGCGAGAGAGTGGAAGAGAGAGAGAGAGAGAGAGAGAGAGAGAGAGAGAGGGAGAGAGAGAGAGAGAGAGAGAGGAAGGGGAGAGAGAGAGAAAGAGAAAAGCGGGAGGAAAAATGCATTAGTGGGTTGCCATTAATTTCCTTAAATATAATAAATCAAAAGAATAGAATGAAAAAAAAAATTATACTCAATATAATCGGATAACTCTCGATGAATTCGTGGGGCTTGGTTTTCAGGGTTTTTCTAATGATTTTGACATTTTGTGTATTTTTTTTGCTTTTGAAAATTGATATTTGCGATACCTGCGATGAACCGAGGTGAGATGATCTGCAAATAAAATGGGACAGAAATTTTTTTTTTTTTTTCTTTCAAACAATTCAACATTTTATGGTAAATTTTTTTTTTACAATTTGATGCAACAATTTTATAATTTTCGAAGGCTGAATATTTTTCGACCTTTGGCGATGATCTAAGATTGGAAATGATTGAAAATAATTGATGGGAAAAAAAAATTGAAAATACGTATATTTGATATATATATTTAGACCGTAGAAAAGTGGATCGTTCGTTCTGTATCGCGCACGATTACGACCTCAATTTACGACGATTATTTAATAGTTTATTTATTGGTTCTAATTAAGCTCTTCTCCAATTTAATAATTAATACAATTAATTGGAAATCACATTGACGCGCAAAACGCACACGAACTCGTGCATTCACGTATATATATATATATATCTATTTATATATTTATATGTATATATATATATATATATATATACGAAAATGGACGTTATCTCTGGATCAAGACAAATTGGAGGCTAGAAGAAACAACGAGCGAGACTCGATTGACTAATTGGCCGAGAACGCATTTTTTTTCTCCTCTCTAATTCAATGTCTCATTGCCTCTTACGCCCAAATTGATATTTCAAGGATTCTCCTCGTTTTGCCTTTGTCATTCCAATTCTCAACAGCACCGTGAACTTATCGATAGAAAAAAAAAAATTTGAAAAAATTTTCTTTCCAGATTTTTTTTTTCAAGTCTCCCAATATTTGGGTCCAATAATGGAATGATATTCCGGGCTTAATTAATACAATTGCACGAATGTCAATTCACAGTTTCGCTTTTTGTTCGGTTTTTCATTTTTTTTTTGAGCAAATTACCACCTCGGCCCTAAATTCCTAATAATTAAATCACATCTCTTTATTATGCGAAGATAACAAATTGCGGGTAATTTTTTTTTTTAAATTCTTTGCAAATTTTTTTACGAAACAACGAATTTTTTGAATAAATTATAAATTAAGTCGGTATAGCTAATTATAAATTAACTATTGTATTGTTATAAATTAAATCACTATTGCTTATGCGATAAATCGCTCGGTTTTTGAGGCAATCCTTGCGGTATGGTCGAATCTATCGGCTACCTTCAATTTGTTGATTTTTTTTTTTATTTGGAAAAAATTGGTATCGATTTTCTGAATCATAATTTTAAAAATTCTTTGGGTGAATTTTGAGGGGAAACGTAGGTTAGAATTAAGATGGATGTGAAATTGAATAATTGCAACATTTTTTTTTTGCATTAAGTAGAAACTATTTTATCTAGATTTACCTTATTTGTTACTTTTTTTAATGTGGGCAATTTTTGAAATTTTAGTCACTCGATTGATCAGATTTTACCGCAAGGATCACACTTAAGGCACCTTCTTTCTTATCCATGAAAATTATGGAAATATCAAATCGCAATTAATTATTGAAATAAGAAAAACAATCAATGCGTTTAATCAACAAATAACGATCGACGCACGTGGAAACGATTAAACAAAAAAAAAAACAAGCACGTGGAATGCACAATTACAAAAATACGATTCGCGCGAACTTTACAGTTCTCTTTAATTTTATATTTATTTACAATTAGCATTGTTCCCTGTAAATTTTCGCCTTTTTTGCTCGATAAACGAGCCACGCAATGTCAATATGGAAGACAATATGGACGAAGTATTGTTTTTTTTGTTTAAATATAAATTATTGGACGGCGGAAACTGTTTCGTAGGAAATTACGGAAATTACGACGATTGGACATTTGTGATCAGCGAAAGAAACTTTGGTGAATCATTTTTATTGAAAAATTTGTCATGCATGAATTTCTCGATAAATTTAATATTTTAACCATCATTTTTTTTGTCTTGCAAAATTTTTCATGTAAAATGGGGGTTTGGAATTTTTTCAAAACCCAAACTGCGCGCACTTTGTTTTCATCGCGTATTTTCCACGGAATTTTTTTTAATAACGTTAGAAGAGATTACAATTTTTTTTTTAATTGGAGTCAAAAGATTGTATTGACGGGAATTGAGATTTCTGTACTGAGAATTTTTTTATAGTTTCAAATTAAAAGCAAAGTGAATGATAGAGAATTTTTAATCCGATGAATTAAATTATAAACCTACGAGATTTATTGAAATTGAAAGAAAATATACTGATGAGATTTATTGAAAATTTATTGATGGGAACGTCCGATATTTCTTTATGTCTAATAATTCTCATAGAATTTTCAAATCAAAGATAAAGCGAATAACGAATTCTCATTGATTCGATGAATTCAATTAAAAAGTTGCGAGATTCAGTGGAGTTAGAAAAATTCAACTGATGGGAATAATACAAATTTATCGATGGGAATGTTCGATTATTGTTTAAGTCTAATATTTCTCATGGAATTTTTTTATTGAAAATGAAGTGAATAATAAATAGTTTCTTATTCGATGAATCCGATTGGAAAATTGAGAGATTCATTGGAGTTGAAAAAATTCAACTGATGGGAATAATACAAATTTATCGATGGGAATGTTCGATACTTTTTCAAGTCTAACATTTTTCATAAAATATTTTAATTAAAAATGAAGCGATTAATAAATAGTTTTTTATTCGATGAATCCGATTGGAAAATTACGAGATTCATTGGAGTCAGAGAAATTCAACTGATGGGAATAATACAAATTTATCGATTGGAATGTTTCTTATTTTTCTAAGTCCAATATTTCTCATAGAATTTTTTTATTGAAAATGAAGTGAATAATAAATAGTTTCTGATTCGATTAATCCGATTGGAAAATTTGTGAGACTTATTGGAGTTAGAGAAATTCAACTGATGGGAATAATACAAATTTATCGATGGGAGTGTTCGATATTTTTTCAAGTCTAACATATCTCATAAAATTTTTCAAGTAAAAAAAGCGAATAATAAACATCTTATTCGATAAATCCTATTAGAAAATTGCGAGATTCATTGGAGTTAGAGAACTTCAATTGATGGGAATAATGCAAATTTATCGATGGGAATGTTTCTTATTTTTTCATGTCTATTATTTCTCATAGATTTTTTAATTGAAAATGAAGCGAATAATAAGCATCTTATCCGATGAATCCGATTGTAAAATTGCGAGACTTATTGGAGTTAGAGAAATTCAACTGATGGGAATAATACAAATTTATCAATGGGAATGTTCGATATTTTATCAAGTCTAACATTTCTCATAACATTTGTTAATCAAAAATGAAGCGATTAATAAATAGTTTCTTATTCAATGAATCCGATTGGAAAATTGCGAGACTTATTGGAGTTAGAGAAATTCAACTGATGGGAATAATACAAATTTATCGATGGGAATGCTCGATATTTTTTCAAGTCTAACATTTCTCATGAAATTTTTTAATTGAAAATGAAGCGAATAATAAATAGTTTTTATTCGATGAATCATTGAGAATCAATTGATTGGAATGATGCAAATTTATCGATGGGAATGTCCAATAATCGTGATTCCCTTAACTTTAAGGTCATTCGTTGTCATTCTCGTCGTTAAAGTACAACGATACGATCGAGTGTTTTTTGCAAAATGCCCACCACCAACGAAAACCCGATAAACCGGTGAACACGAATCCCGGATCCCTCCTTCTTCTCAATCTCTCGACGTAATTCAATATTGCGTTTAGTGATTTTTTCGTTCTTCTGTTGTACGGGCTCACGGTTATGTCGCAACAAAATTCCAATACAGCCGTTTCCTCGTCGTTATTCAACGCCGCCTCCTCGAGTACCATCATCCTCTTTGATTTTCCGAGTATATTGTCGTACAATGTTCCTTTTGGTATTCCATATTTCGTCGATGCTTGGGTGAAGCGCATTTTTTGCGTCACAACGGCTTCGATCGCCTCTTGAAGATCGTGACGCGTCCATGTTGGAGCCTTCAGCTTCAACAGACTCGTCGTATAGTCGGCTAAAAATCGAGTCATTCACAGGGGGGAATTTTTCGTCAATTATAAACGATTATCCACATTAAGGGGGTCGAGTCAGCCTCGAAACACCGATTTTTGAACCGAAATGTAGATGTTCGTTGAATACGTGTAAACCTGACCAATGGTCCATCATATTTGACGTATCAGATGAAGACATTTTTGACCCTAGTTGGAAACCTTAAGGCGCAGCTGTTCTCTCATAAATCAATTTTTGAGTTTCACTGCGCTGAGCACGATCCTGACCAAACCGCTTGACGGATCTTATCCTACGACGTCTCATTTTCTTCGTGACACTTTTCCGGACTGCTTAAGTGTGGTACTTTTTTTTTTAAGGTTCTTATTATGGAGTTACCGGCCACTTTTTGAATTTTTGAGCCATTTTTTGTTTCAAAAATTTAAAAAGTGTCCTGTAACTCTATAATAAGGACTTAAAATAAAAATGTGCCACACTTAAGCAGTCCGGAAAAGTGTTAAGAAGAAAATGAGACGTCGTAGGATAAGATCCGTCAAGCGGTTTTGTCAGGATCGTGCACAGCGCAGTGAAACTCAAAAATTGATTTATGAGAGAACCGCTGCACCTTAAGGGTTCAAACCAGGGCCAAAAATTTCTTCATTTGATACATCAGATGATGGCCCATTGGTCAGTGACTTACACGTATTCAACGAACATTTATATTTATGTTCAAAAATCGGCGCTTTGACGCTGACTCGGTCCCCTTAATATATACATTGAATTAATCAATTAAATCTTCCAATCCATCCAATCAATCCAACTCAAGTCGATTTTATTTCATCGATATTTCTCTCAAACTTTGTTCCAGATTTTTTTCTACCATTTTAAGGATACGGCAAAGCATTCAAATTTTTTTTTCGATTTTTGACATCGGTTTTTTGATAGTTTGTTTAGTATTTTTTTAAATTACAAGACTCTTGAAAGAGACACAAATATTCGAAAATATGAAATTTCGATTTTTCAAGAATTTAGTCCCGTTTTTAATTCGAGTATTTTTTAAAATTATTTTAGGAAAATAGTTAAAAAAAAGACTGATGAGGAAATCAGAATTGACTCATTCCGAGACATCAATTTTCATAGAAAATTTCAGTTTAATTTTTCTTTTCAGGTTTTGATTTTTGTGGTTTTGTTATAGGGAATAAAAAAAATTATTTAAAAAAAATTGCTGATGGAAAAATCTGAAAAAAATTGGACATGCATTTCAGCATGTCAAAATGATCGGAAAAAAATCAAAATTTATTCCAGATTTTGTTCTATCATTTTAACGATGCTAAAAAGCATTAAATTGTTTTTAGATTTTTCACATCAGTTTTTTTAAATATTTTTAGGACTTTTTTTAAATTACAAGATGCTTGAAAAAGACAAAAATATTCGAAAATAAAAAATTTGGGTTTTTCAAGAGATTTAGTCCCGTTTTTAATTCAAGTATTTTTAAAATTATTTTAGCAAAATAGTTTAAAAAAAAATACTGGTAAGGAAATCAGAATTGGCTCATTCCGACACATCAATTTTCATGGAAAATTTCAGTTTCATTTTTCTTTTCTGATTTTTTTGATTTTGTTATAGAGAATAAAAAAAAATATTTAAAAAAAATTGCTGATGGAAAAATCTGAAAAAAATTGGACATGCTTTTCAGCCTCGGTAAAATTATGGGAAAAAATCATTAGCCAAATCTGAGAGGGCGAAGGCCAACAGTTGCTTGATTTGACTTGGAATATCCCATTTATATATATATTCGTTTTATATATCAGAATATATCTCCTTCCTTCCTTCGTAATCTCAATCGTGCCTATATCGACTGTCAACGAAAAAAAAATCTATCCTTTTTCCGTTTTTTTTCGCTCTCTAAAAACGGCGCAACCCTAATAGATTTATAACAACTTTTTACACCCCTTACATGAAACAAATTAGGATGATTAAGATGAAGATATTGAAAAATAGTTTTTTAATTAAAAAAATTGAAATAACTATCAAAATCGCCAAAACTGATTCCGAAATTTGGGATCAGGTGCAAATAATTCCATTTAAAAAAAAACGCAAAAATTCCTCCGAAAGCACAATTTCTCATTGTGCATCATCCACAAAACTAATTTGAAAAAATTGAAGATCCAAAACGTTAGGATTTTTAGTGAAAATATTTCTTTTTTCAAATTTTCTCAAAACTTGCGATTACAACTATCAGGAGTTAAATCTCTACCAGGTGAAAAAAATGTTTACAGAATCATCAGGAAAATTCGAAGAGAGTGTAATTGACAAAAGGACGAATAAAAAATTGCCGGAGAATGAGGGTAGAAAAATGTGGGAGTGGAAAAGTAGGGATTAAAAATTGTGGCGCGTTTAAATGCCACTCGGAAAATAGACGGGGATGAAAATATGGATCGTTCGAGTGGACAGTGGTTTTTAATGCTCGAGTATGAAGTGTCCAGGGTGAAAATTTTTTTTTTCCTCCGGACGTGAGAATGATAAAGAAAAACAGAAAAAAATTAAAATCAAAGAAAAATAGGGCGAGTAAAATAATGCGCGAGAAGTGCTAGAGAGCCCGATATATATATTTATATATATAAATATATATACATCCCCGTGCCCACCTGTTGGGGGTCGGTACAGACTCTCGGCGCAAAGGGGATGAAACGGCGTCGACGACGACGCCAAACCATAGCGCTCTTGCCAAGGGCTCGCGAGCGTGGCTTTTCTTTATTTTCCCTCATCCTCTATTTTTTTTTTTTCCTCGGGACTCGAAACTTTATCTCGGACCCCGCGGTATTCACCAACAACCTCGCGGAAATACGAGGAAGTCTCAATGTCGGGGTAGAAAAAGTCAGAATAAACATTTTCACAGCCAATTTCAGAATTTTTGCTATTTTAATGAAAACGTTTATACCTCATTTTTTTTTCTTTTTTTTTTAATCAACCCCCTCGGATCAACCCTGAGTGATTGGATCGATCAATCATGCGTGTAATTATGAGGGAAGAAAATTTAGAATGAGGCTCTTTTTAATTTTTTTGTTTCGTGGAGTTCAAATGAATTTAAATGGAAAATTCAAAAAGCCAATGAAGGAAACTTTCGGAATTTGTTATTTCTTCTAAAACAACCCCTTTGGATAAAATTAACCCTGAATGATTGATTCAATTGATCATGCTTGTAATTAGAGGGGATGAAAATTTACAGTGATGCTCTTTTTTTTATCTTTTATGGAGTTCAAATGAATTTAAATGGAAAATTTAAGAAGCCAATGAAGCACAATTTCGGAATTTTTTTTTTTCTTCTAAATCAACCCCTTTGGATAAAATTAACCCTGAATAATTGATTCAATTGATCATGGTTGTAATTAGAGGGGATGAAAATTTACAGTGATGCACTTTTTTTATGTTTTATGGAGTCCAAATGAATTAAAATGGAGAATTTGAAAAGCGAGTGAGGACAAATTTTGCAATTTTTTTTTGTGTTTTTTTTTTAAATCAACCCCCTTGGACCAAATTAATTCTAAGTGATTGAATCAATCCATCGTGCTTGTAAATGAAGGGGATGAAAATTTAGTGATGCTCTTTTTTTTTATTTATGGAGTTCAAATGAATTTAAATGGAAAATTTAAAAAGCGAGTGAGGACAAATTTCGCAAATTTTTTTTTGTTTTTTTTTTTTTAAATTAACCCCCTTGGACCAAATTAATTCTAAGTGATTGAATCAATCCATCGTGCTTGTAAATGAAGGGGATGAAAATTTAGAGTGATGCTCTTTCTTTTTGATTTATGGAGTTCAAATGAATTTAAATGGAAAATTTAAAAAGCGAGTGAGGACAAATTTCGCAATTTTTTTTTTTTTTTAAATCAACCCCCTTGGACCAAATTAACCCTGAGTGATTGAATCAATCGATCGTGCTTGTAATTATAGGGGATGAAAATTTAGAGTGATGCTCTTTTTTTATGTTTTATGGAGTTCTAATGAATTTAAATGGAAAATTTAAGAAGCGAGTGAGCACAAATTTTGCAAAAAAAATCGTTTTTTTTTTAAATCAACCCCCTTGGACCAAATTAACCCCGAGTAATTGAATCAATTCATCATGCTTGTAATTATAGGGGATGAAAATTTAGAGTGATGCTCTTTTTTATGTTTTATGGAGTTCAAATGAATTTAAATTAAAAAATTATAAAGCGAGTGAGAACAAATTTTGCAAACAAATTTTTTTTTTTTTTAATCAACGCCCTTGGACTAAATTAACCGTGAGTGATTGAATCAATTGATCGTGCTTGTAATTATAGGGGATGAAAACTTAGAGTGATCCTCTTTTTTTATATTTTATTGAGTTCGAATGAATTTAAATGGAAAATTTAAAAAGCGAGTGAGGACAAATTATACAATTTTTTTTTCTAAATGAACCCCTTTGGGTCAAATTAACCCTGAATGATTGATTCAATTGATCGTGCTTGTAATTAGAGGGGATGAAAATTTACAGTGATGCTTTTTTTTGTGTTTCATGGAGTTCAAATGAATTTAAATGGAAAATTTAAAAAGCGACTGAGGACAAATTTTGCAAAACTTTTTCTTTTTTTTTTTTAATCAACCCCCTTGGACCAAATTGGGTGATTGAATCAATTCATCTTGCTTGTAATTATGAGGGATGAAAATTTAGAATAATCTTTTTTTTTATGGAGTTCAAACGAATTTAAATGGAAAATTTAAAAATCGAGTAAGGAAAAGTTTTGCAACTCATGCTGAATTATATCGGCCATGTCGAGGCGAGAAATATGTCGCTCGAGAATGCGTTATCGATGCCATTAATGTAACCAGAGGCTGCGGGGGATGCCGAGGGGGTGGGGGACGCGAAGGGGAGGCAAAATCTCAAGTACCTCGGCGTCTATCGAAATTGCTTTCTATATTAAAGCAAAATGCATTCCCGAGCTTTATTATTGCATCGGTTTTGCTTGAACTTATTGCTTGTATATTATGTACGAGACATTCCTGACCAAATTGATGGATATTAATTTTTTTATATTTTGAAAGTATCCTGATTTTTTAAAGCTTTTTTTGATGAGCAAAAATTTTGTTTTGTTATTGTAATAAATGCAACATTCTTGTCACTATTCAAAAATTGTTTTGAGATTTTTTTAAATTTGTTTAATTGTAAGATTTAAGAAAAAATTTTATATCAATAAATTCTCCCTCACAAAATGGGTACAATTTTTTTTCAAGGTTTTGGAACAGTAATATAAATGTATTATTATAAACGTTCCAAAGTTAGTGTTTAGATATTTATTGCTAAAATTTTTCACGTTTTGAAAGAGACTTTTTTAAAGCTTTTTTTCAATAAACAAAAACTTTGTAATTTTATTTTTTATTAGAATAAATTCTACAATTTTTAAATCGGGAAACAATCCCGAAAATAGTTTGAAAGATGTCAAAATACTATCGACTATTCGAGAACTGCTCCAATTTTTTTTTTTTATGATTTTTAATATCGATCAATCTTTTAACCTCTAAAATGGGTCAATTTTTTTTACAACGGTGTAGAATGTAAATAAATTATTATAAACGTTCCAAAAGTTGATGTATTTTTGTACATTTATTTTTCTTCCACGGAATTTACTAAACTTTGCTTTTGCGAAATGTGTGACTAAAAATTCTCGACTATAATCGCACTATAATTTAATTTCAATGCAAACGATTTCTATCACGTCGCGATTCCCGGTGATTGATTGTTTTATTTCGTCATTAATTTTTGCGTCACACGAGATTGATGATACATTGATAACTTAAACAATTTTATTAAATTGTCGATTTTGCAATGCGAATTGTTAGATAATTTATTTCATTACAAATTTATGTTTCAACCGTGAAAAAAATATTGAGGCAGTATTTTGGGCTCAAGAATTGGATTTTTTTTTTGCATTTCTTATGGTGTTTACTTTTTGGTACAAAAATTATTTCTAATTCAATTTATTAATTTCAGTCTTCATAAAAATTCCGAATTTTTCAAATTTCACTTCCAAACTAATTAACAATAATTTTTTCGCTTCGAATCGACCGAATTGCCGAAATTGTGAAACCCACAGAATTTACATTTCCATGAAATTGAATATTTGAATCAAAAATTCATTAACTCTGTTTGAAAAAAGGACCTCACGATTTTTTTAAATATTCATAAAAATAAGAATATTTTATCAAAATAGCATTAAATCCGATTTTCAGACTGGAATATTAAAATACGCAATGCTGAACTCAAAATGAGCTTTATTTCCATAAATCACTATTTATATCTTCTCACTCAAAATAATTTATCAAATTTGCTATGAATCGTTCTCTGAACCATTGCGAAAGGTTATTATTTATTTAATTATATTTTTAATCGTTCCCTCGAAGTTGGACTTTTGCGAAGGTTTGGAAATTACGATCGAGGAAGAACGTTGGGAATGGAAAATTCGATTGTATCTCCATGGGTTTCTCTCTAATTACTTTATCAATCGTGTATCGTGTCTCGTGAGAGCGCGCGGTTAAATTTTGCCATCGTTTTCATCATTCCATTTGCCGCGACAATAACAAGATTCGTGGGGCTTGTATTGGCCTCATCTATGAAGAAATCTATTCTCGAGATGACAAATCGGCAACCATAGACACATATATGAGGCATTTCACGTGAAGTCGGCCACCCTATTTTTTGAAACGGCCAAAAATCGCATACAAATTTTTAGAAAGTAGTTTTAACTATCAAGAAAATTTGTGATTTTTTTCAGATTTTTAAATTACATTTTTTAGCCGAAAAAAAATACAAAAAATTTGTTCGTCCCATTTTGTAACTCGAAAATTATTCATCGTACGAAAAAAAAGTACAACATAAAATTTTGGATTTTCAATGTGCTTTTCACTGAAATTTTTTACAAACTCCTCCGAAAGCTCTATATGCCATTTTCGGAGCAAATAATTTTTTGATATTTTTTTTCTCAGAATTGACATTTTCGATTTGTCTGTAGTTTTAACAGTTTTTTAATTGATATATTTACAGACTATAAAAAAATTGGCGTAGTGGAGAATCCATTGTTTCAAATGCATTTTTATTGAGACAATCTATCATTATAGACTGATTTAACGAAATAGTTTAAATATTGATATTTTATCATTATTAATCGTAGACAGGGAAAAATAATAAAATAATCACGTTTTGATACCACGAAGACGATTCCAGGAACAAAGCAGTATCATTGCTTCATTTCCACAAATCATGCCCAAATTGAACTAAAAAAGTACTCATTGGCCATAGAAACGTCGGTGCATCCAAAAAGGGTAAATTAATTTTTTTTTGTAATCGAGAGACGTGAGTAGCCTTTGACTTTCATTTGAATAGACTTTATCGGTGTACATGGGTCCATTGATAAAGTTTATTAAAATGTACAAAAAGATATTTAAAAAAATAAAAATGAAAAAAGTTTTAAAAAATTGAAAAAAGACAAAAAATAAACAAAAATGCGGGCTTTAGAAAATATCTATAGATAGTTTCAACCCTGTTAATGCACAGAGAAATTTGTGTATTCGTTTGGGATGAAAAACGCATGGGAAGGAATGGATTCTCCACTGAGCCAATTTTTTCGTAGTCTGTAAATATATCAAGTAAAAAACTGTTTGAACTACAGACAAATCGAAGATGTCAATTCGGAGAAAAAAAATATCAAAACATTATTTGCTCCGAAAATGGCATATACAGCTTTGGGAGGAGTTTGTAAAAAATTTCAGTGAAAAGTACGTTGAAAATCCTAAATTTTATGTTGTACTTTTTATTTCGTACGATGAATAATTTTCGAGTTACGAAATGGAACAGGAACATTTTTTGTATTTTTTTTCCGGTTATAATATGTAATATAAAAATCTGAAAAAAATTACGAATTTTCTTGACAGTTAGAACTACTTTATAAAAATTTGTACGCGATTTTTGGTGATTTCAAAAAATGGGGTGGCCGATTTAACGTGGAATGCCTCATATAAATATGTATATGTTTAGTTATTGGGAGCAGGAGGACACGGTTACGCTAATTTAAATTGAATTATCGCGAAAGGTCGCGCGTTTGTGGTTTCGAGTTTGCGAAATGACATTCCAAAGAGATATTCAGTAATTCTCGGATGCGAATCCGAACCCTGAAATACTCGAAATTGTCTATAATAATCCGTAATAAAAATTACAAAAAAAGTTTTTGATAAAAAATTAAAAAAATTAATCAGAACGAAGCCGGAAGAATTTTTAGGGTTATCGAGACTCACCTGATATATTGGAGGTGGAGGCACCGAGCCAAGCGTGGGAAGATTCCAAAAGCTTGGCCTGTAACAAAAAAAAAATTGTTTACATTAAATTTCAATCCTCGATAAATTCATTGTATTTGTTAGAAATTGAAGTAAAAATGCGATCACTCGGTAATTGTGATAATTAAAAATGCTTTTGGTAATTATGTAAAAGTTGTTTAATTATTGTGAATTCGGTTAAATCAATTTGAATTGTTTTTATTTATCAGTCAAGTTGATATTTTTCGATTAAAATTAATTTTTCTTCTCGAATTTCGAATTCATTTTAAATGATTCAATTTTTTTCCCTTATTATTCCCAAAGAATTATTCATCATCGAAATATTTGACAAACATTTGATGAAAAAATGTCGGTCGAAAAATCGGATATTGAATAAATATTTAGCAGGTTTTTTTCTCTCAAATTTTAAATTCATTTTAACCGACTGCATTTTTCAAATAAATATTTTTCAATAACCGATATCGTCTCACGATATATTTTTCCTAAAAGACATTCATTTTTAGCGTTTTGTCGAGCTCGATAAAAAAAAACAGAAAAATATGTCTATCACTTTTTTTTAAACCTATTTATTAATATTTTGATTAAGAATAAAAAAAAATTTCTTTCGAGGATATATTTTGAAAGGTCTAAACTTTAAGAACGAATTTTAAAATAACGAATGAAAAATTGTGTTATTTTCCTGGTATATTATTATTATTATTATTATTATTATTATTATTATTATTATTATTATTATTGATAATAATGAAAGAAATACACCCCCGCTAATAAGTTTGGATACACCCAGTCGATATTTTTGGCCGCATTATAAGTTGCACAACTCCGTCAAAAAAAAGGTAATCAATTTTTTTAAAAGCGTTTTGGAGGAACGAAATTCAGCTTTATTTCGCTTTTATAAATTGTTTAAGCAATCGTTTAAACAATTTGCTTATAACTTTTGGGCAATATTATTATTGATGAACGATGATGAATAATTATTATTGATAATTGTTGTTTATACCAAATGTTGCTGATTTTTTCAGATTTTTTATTGTATCACGAAGTACAAAAATTTAAATCAAATACAATTTTTCGCTGGGGCGTCATCATCAGAGTTTCGAGCGAAAATAGTAAAACAAAATTTATAGGAAAATTCTGAAATAATTCCAGGAGATTTCGTGTATACGTACGCTACTTTTTTTATTCTTAACATTTTCTCTCAAACTCTATAGTTTTTGAGTTACGTTGCATCTTTCAAAATTTGTCTTTTTTCGCTAAAAGTGAAATAACTTGGCGAGAAAAAATCGTACGAAAATTTACAAAAAAACTAAAATTGAGCGTCTGTTGACTCTTTCAAACGTACCGTTGATAAAAAAGAAGAAAAAAATGTCTTCAAGCTGTGCGCCCAATTCGCCACGATAAAAAAAGGCCAAAAAACAGTCACGTACAAAAGTGCATACCGGGTCGAAAAAAAAAATCATAAAAAATATTTTTAAAAAAGCGAAACAAAGCTGAATTCCCTCCCGTCAAAACGCTTCTTTAAAAATTCGATTTTCTTTTTTTTTGGCGGAGTTATGCAATTTCTAGTGCAGCAAGAAATATCGACTGGTGTGTCCAAACTTTTGAGCGGGTCTGTACATCGTCTCACCATATTTTTTTTTAGAAAACACTCAATGCCAAGAATACCAAGGATTAAAATGAAAGAAAAGCAGCATTTATTCTCTTCCGGGATGCAAAAATTGCAAAATATCATATTTGCCATGATCGTGATTTATTCGCAACCAGTCTCTCGGTCATCATTCCTCAAGACGAGTCTCCTCAAAGATTAAGGTTTCACTCGTTGCAATGATGAGCGCATTCTCAGCTCTCCCATATTACCGAATAATATTAGCTACTCTCGGGCCACAATCTCAAAAGTCTCCACTGCAGTCGCAAACAACTTTGCTAATATGTGAATGCTCCTCTGATGGTTCAGCTTCACGGAAAGGGGCGGAAATGAGGCGAAGTATCTCGGAGCATCGGAATGGGGTGGAAAAAAAAATCACGTCGAAAGACACACGCAACAAAGTTGCCTCATTTGAAAAGTTTTCGCCTCACGTAAGCCTTTTCGGCTTCATACGTTTTTTTTCTTCATCCCCCCACCCCCCAACCCCTATTTTTTGTTTTGTAAAAGTGCGTTAGAATTCCTATATATATGGGCGGCTTGGTACAGTTTCAATAAGGCTGCGGAAAAAATGATTCGCTGAGGGAAAGAGAGAGAGGGGGAAAGAGGGAAACCTTTCGCGGTTTGGACTGTAAGGCTTTCCTCATGAAAGCTTCGCTTATTTCCCCTCAAGAGGTCGCACTCGAATCGTTGCATATATATGAAAATCTCTCTCGTATTCCCGCTATTACTCGCATACAATACCTTATCCCTCTTTTCTCTCTCTCTCTCTCTCTCTCTCTCTCTTTCCCTCTCTCTCTCTCTCTCTCTCTCTCTCTCTCTCTCTCTCTTTCCCTCTCTCTCTCTCTCTCTCTCTCTCTCTCTCTCTCTCTCTCTCTCTCTCTCTCTCTCTTCCTCTCTTTATCTCTATCGTCGTTGTCGTCGTCTCTCACTTTTCGAGGCCTTTTTCCGGACTTTTGAGGCAAATGAATTTTTGAGGGTCCCTCCTTTCAATATACTATATTTCGTGTAAGACCAAAGGGCGCGCGTACGGAGTGCATCAATATGCAGAACAAAGATTTACAGTCCAATCTCTCATACAAAGATTTTGTACACACTCGCGTTTCTCGTGGATTGAAAAATGTAAGGGAAGACTTTTTCAATCCATCTTTCCTTCTCATTGCAGCTTTGTTCTCATGAGAAAACTGCATTAATCCTCCAGTTTGAAATTTTTAGATCGCTGCCTCATTTTTTCGCAGTTTACGTTTGCGTTTTCATAATGGAGGTATTTTGAATGGCGAACAGAAATGATGGGGAAGCACAATTTACTAATAGTTTTCATGATTTCATCCTTTTAGTCATTTGCAGTAGATGATTTTTTGGTTTTGAACATTTACAAAAAAATTTTCTCAAACATTTTTTTAAATGTTCTCAAACATTTTTTGAAAATCAAGAAATTTAATGGGATTGTTTAATTAAATCTTTTTTTTTAATTTTAACCTTATGATTCTGATTATTTAGAGTTTTTAGGGCGTAGAATAATACTCATATTTCGTTCATCATTTTTTTGAAAATTCAAAATTTTGGACGACTCGAAAACCGCACGGTATTTTTTCAAAATGTTTACCGAGAAATTTTACAATTTAACGGATGTGATAAAAAAAATTTGTTTCATAGCTGCAAAATTATGAAAGTTGCGACGTTTAATTCGTCATAATTATTTTCAATGATTCATTGATTTTTTAAAAATTTGAAAAATTTTGTACAATCAAAATTCTCCAGGTTATTTTTTTTCAAATTTCAATCTAAACATTTTTATGATCTAATTTGTGGTGGAAAAAATTAAACTTCATGTCTGTAAATTTACTAAGGTTAAAGGGTATAATTTTTCGTTTGTAATTTTATTAAATTCTTCATCCCAAGAAAATCTCAAAATTTTATAGAATCTTGATCTCTCAAGTTTTTTCAAAAATGCTATACCTTTAATAAAAAATTAATAAAAAAAATCGCTTCGTAGCTGTACAATTAAAAAAATTACAACGTTTACGTCTTTATTATCAATTTCAATGATTCATTGGTTTTTTCAAAATTCGACAAATTTTGTACAATCAAAATTCTCCTGGCGATTTTTTTCAAATTTCAATCTGTATGACCTAATTTATGGTGGAAAAAAATTAAACTTCATGGCTGTAAATTAACAAAGGTTAGAGGGTTTAATTTACCGTTTTTTATTTTATTAAATTATCCATCCTAAGAAAATTACAAAATTTTATACAATCTCGATCTCTCAAGTTTTTTCAAAAATTCTATACCTATAAAAAAACGATTAAAAAAAATTCGCTTTGTAGTTGCAAAATTAAAAAAATTACGTCTACTTTTTCACCATTCATTATAACCATTCACTAGATTTAAAAAAATTTGAAAATTTAATATAGTCCAAATTCCTCAAGAGATTCTTTTCAAACTTTAATCCAACCATTTTTATGACCTAATTTATGGTGACCAAAAAATTAAACTTTATAGTTGTGAGGTTAAAAAAGTTAGAGAGTTTCAATTTTAGTTTTTCGTATTTGGAATCATTCACCTTTTTAAAAAAATTTTACAACTTAATACAATTCGAATTCCTCAAGCGATTCTCTTGGAATTCTACATAAATTATCTTCATGACTCACTGTAGCAAAAAAATCGTACATTAAAATCATAATTCGAGACCAAATATCCGAGTTTTTCAATTCTTGATGCAGTGAATTTACAGTGATGTTTCTCGGTCGTTTTGGACGTGCGAAACCGAGTTCTCGTTCCCATTCATTGCAGTAGCGTGTATGGCAAGTATATTCTCCGCGTGTTTGATGCATGATTCGTGTCCCGGCTAATGGAAATGAGCTTCGTTCTTGCGAAGGGATCATTGCCGGGCGCGTGCTATGCACGCGCATTTGAATATATACGCCAGTGTTGGCGACCTGGAAGACGGCACTGATCGTACCAGGGGCGTAAAATTATCGTACCTGACGAAAAATTATCGTACATTTTCAAATAACAAAAAAGCGTTCTTTATTAATAAAATAATAAAATTGATTAATAATATGGATATTATCGTGAACTTATATTGCGCCCAACACGTAATTTTTCGAATTTTATCATTTTTCACTGGGTCACGGTCGTACGTACAGAAATAATATAGTAATACTCCTTAAGGATGTTGAGTCCAAAATTGCAAATGATGAGAAAATTCTGAAAATTTAGTATGTTTTTGGATGAATTATTTAAGAGGTCGTGTAAGAATTTCACGACGATTGGGAAGCTCGTTATCGAACAATTAACATTAACAAATTAAATTTAATTAAATGTAGTCTTATGGAAACTGATATAACTTTGCGATAAGTTTTTTTTACCCCTCAATTTTTATAGCAGGGGAAGGAGTGATATTGAAAGCAACGGGAACAAAACGAAGTTTATAGATAAATATTTTTATTTGTTTAAAAAATTGTTCTCAACAAAATGTTAATATTTTAATGACGAGCTTCCTAATCGTCGTGAAATTTTTACACGACCTCTTAAAAACTTCATACAAAAACGTACCAAATTTTCAGAATTTTCTCATCAGTTTCCATTTTAACCCTTAAGGAGATTGAAGTAATAATGATAGAATTCTGAAAATTTAGTATGTTTGTACATGAAGTATTCACGAGGTCGTGTAAAAATTTCACGACGATTAAGAAGCTATTTATTGAACAATAACATTAAAAGATTTCAGAGGGACTCAACATCTTTAATTGATGACTGCGCATGCGCTATCGTCTATTCCTCTCTCACACATGGTGGCACTAGGATGGCACACGATCACAGCGCTCCTGACGGCACTGCTTTCTTATGCTATGCCATGCAATAGCGTGTGAAGCCCGCTTAAGAGGAGGTTAAATACCATTATTATTCAATCCCTACATTATCGACGTATCATCGTCGTCCAGTCTTTCTCCGACAACCGTGGATGAAAATTAATTACATTTTGTCGATTAGGGAGGGGGATAAATTAATTAACAATTAATTGTCAATTGAGAGGCTAAAATGCGTTACAGCTAATGCCAACGAACTCATTCGAACCCCCTAAATATTATAGGTTACTCGTCAGAATCCATGGTACTGCCCTCACTCGCACGTCTGTGAACTACATTTCGCCATTTCTTTTTTTCAATAAAACTACAATTTATCGATATTTGTCTCTTGAGGCGCCATCCAAACTTGAGGCGTGTCATTTTGATAAAATAATGTCGAAAACGTCTCGATATTTGTATCGTGGCGTTCTTCATGGAGCCTCACTCTTGGTTTTACCCGAAATGCAGTAAAAGTTTGATAATTTAAGTTTTTCAATTACAGTTTCTTTGTGGAAATGAAATTGTAATTTTTTTTTTGTTTTTCGCAAAAATTTTAGTGAGGCTCCATTCCTGCCATTGTTCTGATGATGTGGTTAAAATTTTATTCAATTCCATCCATTTGTATAAGAGCAAGTTTGGCCCCTCTTAAACTTTGATTTTGTATAAGAGCAAGTTTAGCCTCCTCTTAAACTTTGATTTTGTTCGAAAAAAAGAAATTCTTGATATTTGAATATTATCGTACATTCGCGTACGATAATGAATCACTATCGTACATTGGTATGAAATTATCGTACATGTACGATAATTATCGTACGGTTGCCAACACTGATATACGCGATGCGGGTTCCTCCCCGATGTTTCCCTCGGCGAGGGAAACATCGGGCAAATGCGAGAGATTGTGATTCTCATTCTCGCCGCTTGGATCTCGAGAGCGAAAGTGGTGTAGCTTGAATTAAATATACCCGGGAAAGACAGATTCACGTCTTGAGGAAACAAATGATTATTATTAAAAATGTATTATTTTTGCAAGTTTTTTTACAAACCCCTTTTTTCAATATTTTTTATGTAATAAACAATAACTTTTTGAATATTTTCATCATCAAAATTGTGAATGAATAAATATATGCCGGAAAGATAATTTCATGTATTGACGAAACTAATGATTATTATTAAAAATGTATTATTTTTGTGATTTGCAATTTTTTAAAATCCTTTTTAAATATTTTTTTAAATGAATATGAGTCATTCCATGTCAAATCGACCAAGAGTTGGAATCGACCCCTTTCAATTTCGATAAAATTTGATCAGAAATTTTCGTTTTTAATAACACGAAGTTCTATCGAAGGAAAAAAAATTAATTTTTCTTTTTTCATTTAAAAAATTGTGAAATTTTGAATCGTGCATAACTTGAGAAATTTTTTTTAAATTTTTTTCCTTTGGTCGAACTTTGTTTTATTGAAAACGAAAACTTCTGATCAAATTTCATCGAAATTGAAAAGGGTCGATTCCAACTCTTGGTCGATTTGACATGGAATGACCAATATTTATCATATAGACATTAAATTTTTTATTACATATTTTTTATATAATACCTTGTACTGATTCTGAAATTTTCAGAATCATGTTTTTTTGTTTCGAAAAATTATATTGTTGAAACAAAAAAACACCATACGGCAAATTTCAGGATCTTTTAAGATCAGCCCAAGGTATTATATAAAAAAAATTGAAACAAAAATTTAATGTTGATCGTGGAGTTGCACAATTTTTAAAAATTCAAAATTCTCCAAATTGATCATTTTTCAAAAAAAAAAAAATTCGGAATATTTTTTTTCCCAGCCACAAGTATACTCTTAAAGATGAACCTAGAACGATTTTTTCGTAAGTATAATGGTTTTCGAGACATTTGAAAAATAAACTTGAAAAAATTGAAAAAATGTGTAATTTTGAATCTTACATAATTTCGAAAAAAAAAAAAATTTCCCTTGGCAAAACTTCGTTTTATTAAAAACGAAAACTTCTGACCAAATTTCATCGCAATTGGAAGGGGTCGATTCCAGCTCTTGGTCGATTTGACATAGAATGACCCATATTCATTGACTTTTTGAATATTTTCATCATCAAAATTGTAAATAAACAAATATATGCGCGAAAGACATTTCATGTCTCGACGATACGAATGATCATTATTAAAAATGCATTATTTTTGTGGTTTGCAATTTTTTTTTATCAAACCCCCTTTCTTTTAATTTTGCATAATGAACACTCAATAACTTCTTGAATACTTTCATCATCAAAATTTTGAACAAATAAATATATGCGGGAAAGACAATTTCATGTCTTGACGAAACGAATGATCATTATTAATAATGTATTATTTTTGTGGTTTGCAATTTTTTGTTTTTATCAAACCCCCTTTCTTTACTTTATAATAAACACTTAATAACTTTTTGAATATTTTCATCATCAAAATTATAAATAAATAAATATATGCGGGAAAGAAAATTTCATATCTTGACGAAACGAATTATCATTATTGAAAATGTATATAATTTTTTGTTTTGCAATTTTTTTTTATCAATCCTCAGTCTGTCTCAATATTTATTTCCTATATAAAATCATTTATTAACTTATGAACCTTTGAACACTTAATAACTTTTTGAATATTTTCATGATCCACATTTCAATTTCAATGATTTCCTCATCAACCCCTCTCCATCAGTTTTAACGTTTTCTATATCAACCCCTTTACCGTATTTTTACTTGCTTATAAGCCCCTAAAATCCTAAACAATGGCAAAAGTTTATATTTAGCTGTAAGTTTAGCGAATATTTTGATAAAAATGGTAAAAATTAAAACGAAAATAAAAAGGATAAAAATTGCATTTGTCCGCTAACATCGTCCATTTTTAATAACCTTATAATAATTCTTCACCAGCGAATTCTCCGACTCTCAGCACCAGGAAAAATGACTCATTTTCTCAGAGAATGGTGCGTTTATAAATGGGAACGAGATGCCCAACACTAACGAGAATGGAACCGAAAGTCAGAGCGAGAAGTCGACCCAGGAGGGGGTTGAAAATTGGATTTATGTGGGACAAACTATAAATGAGTATGACGAAGGCTTGAATATATAAGCGCGTTAACTTTGAGAATAACTTTATTGGATTCACGACGAAAATATAGACGTTACAATTGCAGGAATATCGTAAGAAGCCAATGTCACGAAAAGTTGTGGGGGAGAAATTTCACCGAAAGATCCGTGTTCACGAATTTTCCGGGTGAATTTATTAGGCCAAGAGTCTCGCTGCTGATTCCGGCAAATATTTGCCCGTTTGGAGGAGAAAGGGGCGAGAGAGAGAGAGGGAGGGAGAGGGTCGAAAAGGCGAAAAATTTCGGCAAATACGAGCGAAGGGGGTTGAAACGCCGAAGGGATGATCAGGGATGATGGTCAAAACGATGAGAGGACATTGAGAGGTATCCTTAAGAGGAGGCTAAATACCATTTTCGTTCAATCCCTACATTATCGACTTATCACCGTCGTCCAGTCTTTCTCCCAAAACCGTAAATGAAAATTTATTAAATTTTGAAAATTCAGAGGAGGATAAGTTACTTAGCAATGGGTGGGGTACAAAAATTCGATGGATAAATATTTCGAAGGTCCGAAAGTTCGAATTTCACGATTACGAAAGTTCGAATAGCGAAGGGTCGAAAGTTCGAACGCCAGCAAAGCGAAAGGCGAGAGAGCCGCTCATGCGGGCCCCATGCGTAAGAGAGAGAGCGATGCGCCTCCTCTCTCTCTTACGCATGGGGCCCGCGTGAGCGGCTCTCTCGCCTTACGCTTTTCTGGCGTTCGAACTTTCGGCCCTTCGCTATTCGAACTTTCGTAATCGTGAAATTCGAACTTTCGGACCTTCGAAATATTTGTCCGTCGAATTTTTGTACCCCACCCAAAACTACAATTTATCGATATTTATCTCCTTATGCGCCATCCAAACTTACGATGTGTCTTTTGCATAAAATAATGTCGAAAACGTCTTGATATTTGTGTCTTGGCGTTTTTCATGGAGCCTCACTCGTAGTTTAGACGAAATACAGTAAAAAGTCTCATAATTCAAGATTTTCAATTACAGATTCCTGATGATAATCGGATTTATGATTTTTTTTTTTGATTTTTCAAAAAAATTTTAGTGAGGCTCCGTTTGTGCCATAATTCCGATTATGCTGTTAAAATTTTATTGAATTCCATTCATTCGTATGAGAGCAAGTTTGGATGGCGATTTCGAAGCGTAGTGTCGGTATTTAGCCTCCTCTTAAGTCTCATTTTAACTTTGTGGACTGCAAATCTTTCCGCCCCGTTCGATCTTTTCCTCTCTCGCCGCCCTTTCTTCGAACCTTTTTCATCCCCCTGAGCCTCATCCCCTTAACATATTTTGCTACCTCGCGTGACTGCACCACGGGGGAGGAAATTTCTAATCGGATTACCGTGGATTAGCGCGGAGTTCGTTTGTTCTAATGAAATTCGTCTAAATTAACGTCTGCGGATCTCGAAGAGACGAGTTTGAGAGAGAGAGAGAGAAGGAGAGAGAGAGAGAGAGAGAGAGAGAGAGAGAGAGAGAGAAGGAGGAAGAAGGGTGAACTCGCACAGGAGCGACTCTGATGCGAATTGATTGAAAGCGGCGACCTTCGCGAAGCTGTATGTAATATATATAATACATATAATATATATGGGACACTTCATGTCAAATCGACCAATAGTAGGAATCGACTACTTTCAAATTCTATGTAATTTGGTCAGAAGTTTTCTTTCGTGATAAAACGAAGTTTTACCAAAGGAAAATAATTTAAAAAATTTATTTCGAAAGTTATGCAAAATTCAAAATTTCACCGTTTTTTCAATTTTTCAAGTTTATTTTTTAAATATCTCGAAAACTATTATCGTTACGAAAAAATTGTTCTGAATTCGTCTTAAAGAGTACGGGGCTACGAAAAAAAAAATATATTCCGAAGAAATTTTTTGAAAAATGATGAATTTGGAAAATTTCGATTTTTTAAAAATCGTGAAAATGCACGATCGACATTCAATTTTTGGTTCAATTTTTTTTATATAATACCTTGTACTGATCTTAAAAGATCCTGAAATTTTCGGAATTGCGTTTTTTGTTTTTTCAAAAATATGAATTTTTGAATTTTGGTAAAAAAAAAAAATTTTTTTTTATCGCTAAGTAAAGTTGAGCAATCATGTAATTTTTACTGCTCAAAATTACGAAATGACGTGATTGCTCAACTTTACTTAACTCAGAGGTGAAAATTTTTTGTTTTATCATAATTCAGAAATTCATATTTTTGAAAAAAAACGCAATTCGGGCAGTTTCAGGATCTTTTAAGCACGAGGCATTATATTAAACAAATTGAAACAAAAATTTAATGTCGATTGTGGATCTTCACGATTTTTAAAAATTCAAGATTCTTCAAATTCATCATTTTTCAAAAAAAAAATTCGAAATGTTGTTTTTTCATAGCCTCAAGTATACTCTTTAAGATGAACCCAGAACAATTTTTTCGCAGCTATTATAGTTTTCGAGATATTTAGAAAATAAACTTGAAAAATTGCAAAAATGGTTAAATTTTGAATTTGCATAACTTTCGAACATAAAAATTTAATTTTTTTCTTTTGGTAGAACTTTGTTTTATCATAAAAGAAAACTTCTGACTAAATTGACAACTATCGGTCGACTTGACATAGAATAACTCATATACAATGTTATGTATACAGGGTGTCCCATTTAAGTTGATTTTGAATGCAGAATCAAATGTAGTGATTTATTCAGGGAATGTTGTCAAGGTGATGTAAAGGTCAACTTTTCTTCCTATGGAATCTTGTATTGGTAAAATAAAAATACTTTTCGGACAAAAGTTGTACATTTTTCGACGTATAAAGCGGCGTTGCTGTGAAAATCCATGTTTTCATTTTTTTTAAAAGTTGACCTTCATATAACCTTGGAAAATCCGCTTAATAAAAAAAGTAAGATAGCTATTCGATTCTCCATTTAAATCGACTGGATACGTGTCTCGGGGTTTTTCGACTCACCACTCGAATATCGAGTTATTTTGGTGCCTCCAGTTTAATCTCAAGAGACACCCGGTATATGATATATCGTATGTGCATTTAATAGATCACGCGCGACAGCGAATTCAATCACTTGAAATGAAAATCTGGGATTACCCGAAAGGATCCCAGAAGAATTTTGTTGCAATCCCATGGAATTCGTATTTTTTCATAAACAATCCGATTTAACGTAAATTCTAGGTAGGATGCTATAATTTTTTTTCTCCGCGCCACGTGGCGAAATTTTTAATTAATTTTTTTTCTTGGTCTTGGTTAAAAAATGAAAAGCAGCACCACTTATAATTCATGATGAGTCTCGAATTTTGACCGAAAAATGCATAAAAATCTTTTTTTTCATAATTTTGATTTTTTTTTGCAAATTTGGTTTTTTATTTTTTTTAGGAATTTTTAATTAATCTAAAAATGAATGAAATAATAAGTATACTTAAACTTGCGACATTTTTGAGGTCACACAGAAAAACAGAGTTTTCAGGGGAATTCTGTATTTAATTCAACGGCCAAATGTTTAAACTGAACGGTGTGTATTTCGATGTGGAAGAACCAACTCATGTTCGAGAGAAAGAGAGAGGACGTATAAATAGATTCATTTATTTATGGTAAATTGATGAGGCACGCGGTAACTGCGGTGGTGGTCGTCACTGGCGTTATTTTATATGTATATGGGGCATTCCATACCAATTCGACCTGGGTCTGACCCTCGACCTCTCAAATCTGGTTCCCGATTTTTCCCATCATTACTCTCACTCTATCAAGCAATTACAATTTTTTTCAGATTTTTCAAAATAAATTTGGGCGTGTCATGAATTTTTGAATTTTTTTTTTTTGAACACCTCGATGGCGGTAATCGAAAAATCTGAAAAATTCCCAAAAATACAGTGTCAGAGATAAAAAATGTTGGTGTAAAATTCATAATGTCTGAGCTTTTGCTTCAACTCGTTTTTTAGCTTTTTGAGAAAAAAAAATGAAAACAATAAGGAGCAGAGGTCAATTTACTGTGGACTTGTATTACGCATAGACCTGTATTATGCATACAAAATTTCGAGCAACAGTCGACAGTAAATTGACCTCTGGTTCTTATTTTTTTTATTTTTTTTTGCTCAAAAAGCTGAAAAACGGGTTGAAGCAAAAGCCCAGACATTATGAATTTTACACCAAAATTTTTTATATCTGACACTGTATTTTTGGGAATTTTTTCAGATTTTTCGATTACGGCCATCGAGGTGTTCAAAAAAAAATTTCAAAAATTCATGACGTGCTCAAATTTATTTTGGGAAATCTGAAAAAAATTGTAATTGCTTGATAGAGTGAGAGTAATGATGGGAAAAATCGGGAACCAGATTTGAGGGGTCGAGGGTCAGACCCAGGTCGAATTGGTATGGAATGCCCCATATGTAGATGTATGTATATACCGGGTGGTCCGAGTCAACCGAAGCAACGTTTGACCATCGAAGCATCGAATTCGGTTGACGATTTATTCCACGATTTTTCTGGAGCCAATGATGACTAAATTATTGTAAAATGTTTTCATCAGTCATCTTTAAAATAAAATAATATTTCAAAATCGCAAAAATTTGAAAAAATTGTCCAAAATTCACAATGTTGTCAACTATGTCAAAATAAGGCCGGCCTATTTTTCTCATTATCCATTTAGAAAAGAACATATTTTCTTATTTCTACATCGAAAAAGCCTTGATTTGAATGAACCTAAAAAAAGCTTGCAATTTTTCTCTCAATCAGCTGTTTTGTTCAATTCTCTAAACCTAAACGTCGTGGCTTGACATTTTGGATATAAGATCGTGGATTTTGAGATTTTCTTCATTTTTCCAAATTCTGGCGTTTGAGTTAAAAAAAAAAATTATTGACGAATAATAGGTGAAGGGAAGAATTTGAAAAAAATTGGGTGTTCTTCTATGGTTTTTTCGGTATAATGGTAAAAAAAAATGAAAAAAATTCGAGAGGTCAAATCAATCGTGGAGGCAAGTTGATTTGGAATTACCCGTTTATATAGAAATCGGTATATATGTAAACAGAGCTTTTGGCCGAGATATATAACTATGTAGATGACAGAGCTTTTGCCTCCCGCTTTGACTAACTGGTCAACGAACCGATCCCGAGATCGGATTGTTTCCTCGTTTGCACAATTTCCCGAAGCATATAAAATACATATACACGGTAGCCAATATATTTATCGAGCACGTTGGGCACGTCTATATGTTGACTTTTCTACGTCATTGGAGCGTCATTATAGCTTAACGAATTATTATTATTATTATTATTACTATTATTATTATTATTATTATTATATTTTTCTCGCTAATTGCATTAATATTAAAATATATTCAATATATTCAAATATATAATATAACATATGAGGTATTCCCGCTCAACGGGACCCCCTTTTAGGCCGACCTCTTTCGATTTTCTTGAAACTCGAGTATGTCTTAGTGTTGCCTGAAAGTATATTGTACACCAATTTTCAGATCTCCAACTATAATACTCTTTGGAATACACCAAAAGTTAAATTTCAAACTTTTTGCGTATTCAACGCTTCGGAGCTTTTGCACGGCGTGAAATAAAATCGAAAAAATTCTTTGACAGTAGCCTTCGATCGGCAATTCTCTGCGCTTTTCGAAAAAAAACGAATTCATTTAAATTTCGGCCAAAAACCGAAAAAATTGATTTACAAAAAAAGAGCATAATTTAATTCGGCGGAACAATTTTTTTCATGTTCTGTATATATCTGAGAAGTCACGATATTAATTCCAAGTTGGAACTCGCATCCGTTTACTAATGCCAAGTCTTTTAGTAGGATAAAAATTCTTAAATATCGTGTTTTTCGTATTCAACAGTTCTCTGATATATATTATGGCGTATTTTTGACGAATTTTGAATTTGGTAAATTTATCAAATTAACTAAATTAAATTGATTAAATAATCAAATTTATTCAATTTATTAAATTAAATTAAATTAATTAAATTAAATTTATTAAATCAAATTTATTAAATTTTGAATTTAATAAATTTATAAAATTCGAAATTCTTTAAAAAAACTATAATATCAGAGAATTGTTGAATACGAAAAACACAATATTTAAGAATTTTTATCCTACTAAAATACTTGGCATTAGTAAACGGATGCAGTTCCAACTTGAAATTTATATCGTGACTTCTCAGATATATACAAAACATGACAAAAATTGTCCCGCTGAATTAAATTATGCTCTTTTTTCGTAAATCAATTTTTTCGGCTTTTGGCCAAAATTCAAATGAATTCGTTTTTTTTCGGAATTGCTGATACTTTTTTCGAAAAGCGCAGGAAATTTCCGATCGAAAGCTATTATCAAAGAATTTTTTCGATTTTATTTTGCACCGTGCCAAAGCTCCGGAGCGTTGAATACGCAAAAAGTTTGAAATATAACTTTTGGTGTATTCCAAAGAGTATTATAGTTGGAGATCTGAAAATTGGTGTACAATATACTTTCAGGCAACACTAAAATATACTCGAGTTTCAAGAAAATCGAAAGAGGTCGGCCTAAAGGGGGGTCCCATTGAGCGGGAATACCTCATATACAATATAATAATTTAGTATATTCGAAATATATATTCAATATATTTTGAATATATTTGACATATTTAATATATTTTAAATATATTTTTATATAGGAAGCAATTTATCAAATTTTGCACTTAATTATCTTGTGATGTTTTATTTTTTTTTAAATCACCCTTCTACGATCGTTTTTCATCTCAGCTCAATTTAGTTACTCGAGCACTCTATTTGCTGCGTTTTGAGATCGTCGAGCGCTCAATTTTTTCATGCCCGATATTCGCGAATCAGCGGGATTTTTTTTTCTATTTCTCTTTTTCCACATCCGCAAGTGCCGCGCTTTATAATATCAATTCCAAGTAATCATTTTGTCAGTATTGCCAGTCTATTAGAATGTTTTTTTTTTTCATTTTCTCCATTTATCACAGATCTTCATTCCCATTTGGTTTCCAGCATTCACGCTCTGAACGAACGGACGAGGAGGAACAAGAAGTTGAAAAAAAAACGAATCTTGTAATCCAGTCTGAAAAGCTCGAGCTTTCGTTCGTAATTCGTAATTTACGCCTTTCCTCGTTTCTATACGTTCATATATTTCTCTCTCTCTCTCTCTCTCTCTCTCTCTCTCTCTCTCTCTCTCTCTCTCTCTCTCTCTCTCCACTGATTTTTATTTTTCACCGCATTTTCCTTCGAGCATTTTCATTTCTATGGGAAATTTACTTTTTCTCTATTCATATCTGTCCTGCATTTTAAATTAACGCGAAAGAGATATTTCCATCTCCGATTAAATGATATCGAGCTTTATTTCAGTGCATTGATCTGCTAAAATATAATATAATTTAAAAAATATATTTCTGTCTGAAATTTGTAATTTTTGTCGAAGAATTCATTTCTCCATTTTTAGATCTAAAATCGCGGATGTGAGAATTTTTTCAATTTTCCAAATTCTGGGCGTTGCGTTTTAGAAACAAAATTATTGAACAATAACAGCAGATGGGAAGAATTTCGAAAAAAAAAATTTAACTAATTTCTCCTTTTCTAGATGTAAAATTGCAGATTTTTGAGAATTTTTTTAATTTTCCAAATTCTGGCGGTTTGTTTGAGAAAAAAAAATCATTGAAGAACAGACGATGGAAAGAATTTGGAAAAAATTGGGAGTGCTTTTTGGTTCCAGTATAATGGTAGAATGTTTTTTTTTTAATTGACAAGTCAAATAATTTTAAAAGTATGTTTTGTTATGTTGGAATTTTTGAAAAAATAATTTTTTCAACATTATTGCGATTAATGTTTATCAAAGTAGTCGGAACTTTTGGAGAGGAAAAAAAAAAACGAAATACGAGAGAGCTTTGAGATCTTTTCGTGTATTTATATTTCTAAGGAGAGAGAAGAGCCTCTCTTTGGCCGTTTACTCGCAGCATCTTTGCGATATCTTACATCTTGCAAATTCTCTTAAGGCTCCACGAAATTCTTCGGTTTGTGTGTGTACAAATATATACATTAGGGTGGTCCTCAATGGGATGGAAATGAAGATTCAATTAGTAAAATTAGATGAATGCTGAATCAACCCTCCATTCCTTTTATCGGTCGCTGATTTTTATTAGACCACGACATTGTAAATTTTAAATAAATACAAGAAAGAAATAAATTAAATAATTTATCTATACACGAGGGCCATGTAAAAAAATAAAAACTGGAAATTCTAGAAAAATCTACTTAAAAAAAATTAATTTCCAAGTTAATTTGGTTTTGGACCACTCAAGTCTAAAATCGGACTCCCACGAAACCACCAATTTTTGGGAACAAATACAAGGCTCAATGCTTTTGTTTATTATTTTCTGAGCGATGGGATAAACGTTTCTAGAGATGAAAAACCCAGCAAAATGGATGAGGAAATACAGGAGGAGTGAAGGTTTGTCAGATTGTGGTAGATTTTTTTTTCGTCTTCAAAGAAATTGTTGTGGGTCAAGAAAATAGGAAAATTCCCCTCTGACTATAAATATACAATTTTAAAAACAATCTCCCAGGAAAATGCATTCAAGTAACGAATATCTTATGATTGTGGCAATTTTGAAATTTTTATTTTGTCGGCTAAAGAAATAGGAAAATTGCCCTCTGATAATAAATATGGGTCATTCCATGTAAAATCGACCAATAGTTGGAATCAACCTTAATAGTTGGAAAAAAATCATGTAATTTTACTTAACTTAGAGGTAAAAAAAAATGTTTATACAAAAATTTTAAAATTCATATTTTTGAAAAAAAAAACACTTTTCTTAAAATTTCAGGATCTTTTAAGATCAGTACAATGTATTATCTTTAAAAAATTAAACAAAAAATTTAATGTTAATCGTAGATTTTCACGATTTTTAAAAGTTCAAAATTCTCAAAATTCGTCATTTTTCAAAAAAAAATTTCGGAATATTTTGTTTTTCGTAGCTCCAAGAACCTAGAACAATTTTTTCGTAACTATAATAGTTTTCGAGATATTTAAAAAATAAACTTGAAAAATTGACGAAATGGTGAAATTTTGAATTTTGCATAATTTTCGAAAGAAATTTTTTTAATTTTTTTTCTTTGGTAGAACTTTGTTATATGATAAAAGAAAACTTCTGACCAAATTTTATCGAAATTGAAAGAGGTCGATTGCAACTGTTGGTCGATTTGACATGGAATGACCAATATACAATTTTTTTTTTAATCTCCCAGAAGAATGATTGTAGCATATTTTGAAATTTTCATATTTTTATTCTAATTTGTTTGTTTGAACAATTATAAATCATTTTTCACTCGCGAAAATGACATTATTAATTACACCAGCGAGATTTACAGTCCGAGCGAGCTCACAACAAAAATCTTTATTTTTCTATCTCCGTTACTCATATTTTAGCCCCATCCCGGAGCAACCCTTCGTACTGCGTGCACTCGCTCTTAGCGTAAACACCAACGCGGATTATCTCCTGAATAATGTTCCATGTCTGCGTTAAAGGGCTGAGAGTAACCCCCTTAATATGCGTATGCACATTGCTCACGATAGGGCGTCTACTATATGGATAACCTTAATGAAATCTTTTCTCATTTGGCTCTTAAACAAAATCTAATATAAATAGGAATTCAGTTGTGAAATAAACTTTGGATTTATAGACATTTTATGTGAATTTTTTTTTCTAGTGATTAAAGGTAACTTAGTTAGGTAATAGGTAGGTTTTAAAGGTAAATTAGTTATTAAAGTTTAGATAAAAACAAATATCTAAAGAGATTTCGCAACGAATATAATTAATAATTAATAATTGATCATAAATTATTATTATTATTATTATTATTATTATTATTATTATTATTATTAACGAAATTGCGATAGATTTGTTAAAAATATCAACAGTTTTAGGACCGATTTCAATGTGGATTAGCTTTGTTTCATTTTTTTTTCAAAGATCGTCGATTTTTGAGCAATTTTGATGTTTCAGGGTTCATTCAATTTCTTCAAAATCCTCAAAAATTCTTATTTACAACGAGAAAGTTGAATCTCGATGAGCAACAAAATCTAAAAATAATGTCCTTTTTCGAACGCGTTGTAACATTCGCGTTGAGACACAGAGAGAAGGAAAAAAAGAGACGAGGGTGTCGTAAAGTAAATTTTACGAAGTGATATACAAACCCGGCCAAACATCCGGCAGATATATTTAAACTGAAGGTTTAAGTTTCGCGATATGAATTAACAATCGCGGCTTTCTCAGCGTCTTTGTCTCTCTCAAATTCCAATTTTTTTTTGAGAAATTACTTGGGCGCAAATTATCAAAAAATTAATTAAATTTATAAAATTTATAAAATAAAATTAATAAAACTAAATAAATAAAATTGAATTGAGTTTAATAAAATAAAAATAAAAACAAATAAAATAATTAAATGCCAAAAGCATAAAAAGTATGGATCAGGAGCAATCTAAATAATAAGGAAAGAAAAAATACCGTAGATTGGAGAGTACAATTAATTTTAAATTATTTTTAAATTTCGTTAAATCAAGATAATAATAAATAGAATTGAATAAACTTAATTTAAATTAAAATAATATTTAATAAAAACATAATTAAATGTCAAAATAGAGTATTGATCAGGAACGATATAAATAATGGGGAAAGGAAGAAACCTTGTAGATCTAGGAATGGTTGAAGGTAGAAATAATAATAAATTTAATTAAATTAAATAAGTATAATTACATTGAATTAAATTAAATTGAATTAGTCTTATTAAATTAAAGTAAATTGAATTGGAAGTAAACGAAATTGAAAATGTCAAAAGCAGAATTAATTGAATTGAATTGAATTAAATTAATTCGAATGAAAGGAAAAATTAAAAAAAAAAAAATGTCGAAAGAAGCATGGATTAGGCACGATCTAGATAATGGGGAAAGCAAAAAACATTGTAGATCTAGGAATGGTCGATGGGGGTGGGAATGGATAATTTGGCCTCTGAGAGGAGGGAGTTGCAAGCAACGGGGGCGTAGGAAGGATTTAATTTAAATGGCGCACGATTGAATCGACATCGATTGAGCAAAATAGCGCTCCGCGCTGGATAAAGGGAGGAAATACACGGGGAGAAGCCGTTTTGGAGTATAGGGGGAGAAATCAATTGGATTAATGCAAGGATGTATTAATTCGATGAAAATTAATTCGATCCGCAGACTTTGGACCGCGGAATTATTCTAATCCAATCGATGCGGAAGCCATCCCGATTACTCTCGCCGCTTCTCTCTCTCTCTCTCTCTCTCTCTCTCTCTCTCTCTCTCTCTCTCTCTCTCTCTCTCTCTCTCTCTCTCTCTCTCTCTCTCTCTCTCTCTCTTGGCTCCTCTCCATCAAAAGATCGTCGAGGGTGCAACGAACGAATGTTCGTTCTCTATTTTGCATCAAATTACAGCTATAGATGACAAGCTACGAAATGAAACGTCCTGAAACGTCCAATCGTGTCTTCTAATCGGCGAGAATTCAAGATAAATAAAAAGATAAAAAAAAATTAATTTTCAGATAAATCGAAATTTTCTCATGACGAAAAATCATCCCTCTGGAATTAATCGTTTTCTCGTATTAGAAGGAATTAGAAAGGTGAAAAAGTAAATGAACTAATTCGAATTTTTTCAATTTTTTTAAAACACAAGAATATTGGTTTGCCAACATTTTTTGGATTGTATTTGGGCGCAATTTTCGTCCGGACCAAAATTAGCAAAGAATTTTTCAATTCTTGTAACTTCTGTGGGAAGCTAAGCAATTTATCGTTTTTTTTTGTTTCAGAAGAAATCAGAAAGGTAAGGAAGTAATTCTTGTAATCAACAAATTTTTTAATTCAAAGAAATTTATCGGAGTCAGAAAGAAATTACGATATTTTAACATCGGGGCCTTTTGAACATTACAGATTTTTTTTTCACAAATAATTAACTTTTTTGTATGAAAAAAAAATTGTTTTGCAATGTCGAATTATGCGATAAACTGTGACCAAAATTTCAAAAAAATTTGTCCAATGAGAGCCAAGAAAAAAAATTACTCAGATCTCGACTCCACCCCTTTTTTTTTACTTAATATGAATAAACAACAATTGCATCATTTCCGGTGAATCAAATCTATTTTTCATTTTTATGAAAAATCATTATTCAATATTCATCTGACCATCGAATCAAGAAATGCCTCGACACAAATATCTCTTCGTCAATCGACTACAATGAATTCCAATTGTAACGGGACCGAAGAAATACAGTTTGATAATCAATAATCGATATGAAAAGATGTAATAACGAAATATCAATACAAGCTCTCTCGCTGCGGAGATAAGAAATTTATTTAATTTTGCGCGAGCAACGTATTATCAATCTAATTGATGATAGGCGCGGTGGATTGGATTCGATATAATCGAGCGGTAATTACAGCGAGAAATTAATTACCCCTGTAAAGCTGGATAGAAATACCTCTATATATATATGTATAGTATAATATGTAATATCGAAACAGAAGGTTATTATAGAACGCGTGGCTTGATGATTCATCCAAGATAAATCTCATATAGTCTTTCATGGATTCAATTTTTTCTATATCATTTTTTTTTCTTTTCATCATTTGCAGCAATATTTCAGCAGCAAAATATTTAAAAACCCCGAATTTTGAGATAAAAACAGGACATGATATAATAGAGTATATATTAGACTGATTCAAAAAAAGTGACTATTTTTTTTCCCGAAAAAACATTAAATACTTTCGGGGAGGTGAAAAAAGGTGCCTGCTAAAAGCAGGCACTTTAATATAAATATTTAGATATGTCTCCTCGCAAATTTCTATTTCCCATTTAAATAACACAGGAATTTTTTTTTTTTTCAAACTTTGAATTTTATATCTCGGCTTCAAGTCAATGTACCAAAATAAACGACACATATTCTTGTCGAGAATTGAACGCTCTACAAAAAATATCTCTTATAATTTTTCGATAAACTTACTCCTTCAAAAGTTATTCAAGGTTAAAGATAAATTTAGAGTAAAATTAAAACATTTTTTTTTAGTTTCCGGCAAAATGTTGAAACTTACTACTAAATATCGCAAAATCTTTTCTGAAAAAAAAGTTTAAATTGCATTAACATAAATTACCAAATTTTTAAAGACATCATCTTATATTAATATAATCAAGTACATATGATATGATATATTATGATATATCATATATTATACAGCATGATATATAATATATTATATGATATATTATGTGTTTGATAATTGCATTAAACGTACAATGCGATTGTTTAAATTTAAAAAAATTAATAAAAAAAATATATATCAACGGGGCGGATATTCATAGTTGCGTCATGAAAGAGGCATAACTTTGCGATCTATATGCATCTACTATAATAATAGGATCTAGGAATATATACGTGGCATAATATTCCGCATGAAAGAGGTGCAAACTGTATCTATATTATATATCATATATACATATATAGATCAATATATCATGCATGCGAACCTTATATGAGGTATATCATGTATATCTATATCTATATATTATATATGGTGCCGACATTCGCTCATAGTATAGAATTGGCGGGCGTTGCTCAACGACGCCGGATACAGACCGTTGGTTTAATAAGGAGCTATCTATAGTACGGCATTATGTTACCTCGATACATCCATGAGATGAGACGCTGCATTATTAATGCGTCTCGTGAATTATTCGTTTACAGCTTGCCATTCATCTAGCTCTCGCTATCGTGCGCCCTACGTCCGACACTCCACCCCTCCATCCCTCCACCCCCCCTCCTCTCTTTCTACTTGGATTCTTGTCTCGCTTCCTCTCTCTCTCTCTCTCTCTCTCTCTCTCTCTCTCTCTTTCTCTCTCTCTCTTACCCCCTCGCTCTCGCGCACTCTCTTGCCACTCACTGACTCTCTCTCGCACTCTCCCACACGCCTTACATAATATAAAAGCAGGGTGCACCGGCCCCGCCAAGAGTAAAAAGTGCATACCCGAGCGGAGTTCTTCCCCCCTAACTCCACCGTCTGGAGGAGAGTGTGTATGATGTAAAAAAATAGTGTATTATTTATGTATGTAAGGGTTTTGTACCATCGTACTACTTCGGGGACTCTGAGGTTGAGTTATGAGGGGTCAGGAACTCTGGAGTTGAGTTGTGAGGGGTCAGGGACTCTGGAGTTGAGTTGGGAAGGGTCAGGAGTCGTGGAATCAACTTAGGAGGATTTAGGGGAACTGGACCTAACTTATGAAGGGCCAGCAGCTTTGGAGTTGGCTTAGGAAGGGTCTGAGATCCTGGAGTTTACTTATGAGGGCTCAGGGACTCTGGAGTTGAGTTGTAAAGGGTCTTGAAATCAACTTGTGAGGGTTAAGGAGAACTGAACCTAACTGATGAAGTTAGTAGGCTAGTTAGTTAGTTAGTCAGTTAGTTAGCTCCGGAGTTGGTTTATGAAGGGTTAGAGGCCCTGAGGTTTACTTAGGAGAGGTCTCATGGACTCTGGAGTTGAGTTATGAAGAGCCAGAGGCCCTAGAATCAACTTGTGAAGGTTCAGGGGAATTGGACGTGACTTATGAAGAGTTAGGTACTCCGGAGTTGGTTTATGAAGAGTCAGAGGCCCAGGACTCTACTTATGAGGGGTCAGGGACTCTGGAGTTGAGTTATGAAGAATTAAGGGCCTTGGAATTAACTTGAAAGGGGTCAGGGGAACTGAACTTAACTTATGAGGGTCTACGAGCTGCAGAGCTAATTTATTAAGGGCCAGAGACTGTGAACTTTACTTATGAGAGCTTGTTGAATTCTTGAACAGAGCGTTGGCGAAAGTTTTTTATTGTCTACAGAAGCAAGTATGGTATAGTGTTCATACACGAGAACCGGACGAGGACGTTAACCTACATTTTATGCGGGAAATTTGAGACGTCTTTCGCGATTTATTAAGCACGAACACTTGGCTGAGTTTGCGCGTGAATATATGAATAACGCTCTTGTAACATATCATATAATAGGATGAATATTATATTTTTAATTAACGACACATTTACCCAGGTCCTTCGACTAATCGGTAATTTTTCGATTAACCTTTACTTGACACATTTCTGCAGAATAACGTACTTAATAAACTGGGGTCGTTTGCACCCCAGCAATAAAAATTCTTACAAAAAATATACCATTTAATATTTTGACTTGCAAATTTTTTGAGCACTTCTTAAGAGGTTACTTCCCAAAGTTATACAGGATTTATAGTAAAATATTAAAGTTAAATATGATTTAAAAAATTAAATATCCAACAGGACTGAAAAAATGACAACTTTTACGAAAAAAATCATGACTTTTTTATTTTTCGACAAAAATCGTTAAAAATTTGATTGAGTTTGCTAAATATATATCACTATAAGAAAAAACGCTAAACGTTCCATTTCTTTAAATTTAGACACTTAAAATAAAGGAAATTTGGGCCTGGGGTATTTTGTACCCCAGTGTGTCAAGTAAGGGTTAATTAAATTAATAATTTTGTGGCACTTTTTTTAATTGATGGAACTTTTTCATGTTATCGTCGGTTATTTCCTCAGCAACTGAAAAAATAACTACGCCAACAAATTTCTCTGTATTATTTTAGTGATGCAAAAATTCAAATACAACAAATAAATCGATATACATTTTTTTCATCCCCCTTCTCAACCATAATAACAAATGGGCTTTTTTCCAGCTCCCTGCTGTAAAAAATTTCCAACATTCATCTAATTTCTTGTCGCCTCTCTTCTCATTTCGTCGGTAAAGAGAAAAAAGAAGGTACACGCACTTGTGTTAGTCCACAAAGGGGTGAAATTGCTTGGATAAGGGTGGGGGAAGAAAAAAGAGAATAAGATGGAAGTACGGTGGGAAAACGAATGCTAATATTAAAAGTAATATTTCTGGTGCCGTCAGTGAGAAGCTCTCGAGAAACCTCCCCCTCTTCTTCCATCCAACGGCTATATTTATTTTTAATATAAATTAAACAATTTATTCTCGGTACGTTGAGGAAAGAAAGGGGTGAATGAAGGAAATGCCGGGGGGAAAGGGGCGTTCGCTGAAACACGAAGAGAGGAGGAAAAAGAAGAGAGAGAGAGAGAGAGAGAGAGAGAGAGAGAGAGAGAGAGAGAGAGAGAGAGAGAGATGCTGCGCTGGACCGAAATAGAGAAATAATGCCGGGGTGCAATATCGAATGAAATATCGTTCGCCATGTTATTTTCTCTCTCACGCACACTTCTTTGCTTTTCTACACACAGACATTCCTTTTTTTCCTCCCAGTCGCCTCCATCAAGAAAAATACTTGAGGTTCTGCTCTGTAAGCTTCCACCTGTGCCCAAAAAAAAATATAAAAAGAAAAATATATAAAAAATATGCAGGTAATATCTATATAGGGGGGTACTTACACACAAGGATAAATATTATTTATCGCACATAACCTTGAGGCACGATTTTTTTTTCATCGTTTTCGGAGGATCCAGAAAAATTTCATCTCAATCTTCCTTTCTCTAGATTCGTGTTTTTCTCTTTCCCGTGGAAGAATGTTTTTCTACGCCTCCGAATGCGTCGAAAATTATTGACAAAGAAATTCGTGGAGTTTTGAAATTTTTTGAAATAAGGGTTGAACGGAAGTTGCTGTTTGGGAATTTTTTGTATAGCTCAACTGAAGCTATTTATTATTTGTGATCTGTTTATATTTTACGATTATTTTTTTTATATTTAGTGCATTTTTTTAATTGACAAATATTGATGATTAATGGAGATTCAACCACCTGATTTTTTTTTTTTATTATTTTGGAGATTTTGAGCTTATTTCTTTTGTTTCAAAGATTCTTCATCATCTCAAGAGATTTTTGGTCATAATTGTCATTTAAATAAATAGGAATTCTCACTTTTCTTCGTTCTTCGTATGAAAATGTACAAATTTTGAGGAATTTATAATTATTAAAAATATTTTTCTGGCTAGATTGTCGAGAGTATTTTGAGAAATTGAATGAATCACCGAAAAATAATCGAAGGATTAGAATTATTGTTGCAAAAAAATGAACAAGAAAAACCTTGCTCAACTTTTTCACAAAGCAATTGGCATTTTTGAAAATTCTTCTCCATTGATATTTTTTGTTATTCACGCTGCAATAATGGAAAAATATTTTTTTCCATTATGTTCCATTATATTCCATTCCATTATATTTGTCAAGATTGAAAAAAAATAATCTTTAAGGGGTTGTACGCAGTCGGGAGGTCGAAAAAAACCATTTTTCAAGATTTTTTCTGGAAAGACGTTTTAATTTATTAAGGTTAAGATTTATACACATATTTTAGTAACCTTTAACGCAATTTTAAAATTTTTCCTCCAAAAAAATTTTTCCTCAAAAAAAAACTTTCTTGCGGTGACCACAATATCTTTAGATTGGATAATCCAAAATAAAAAAATGAAAATATTTCGGTGATATAAGGTATAATCTAGTATCTAATCGAAGGGATAGGCAAAATATTTATTTTTAACAAAATGGCGGCTTCTCAAAAAAAAATCGATTTTTGATGAAAAATTTTTGCCTAAAATTTTTTATAAAATGAAAAATATTTATCAGCAAAAAAACCTTAGAATAATTACTGAAAAATATATTTATAAAGCTTGTGTAAAAATGTCAGACTTTAAAAACACAGTTTTAAGAATAACGGCTTTGAAAACACAGTTTTAAGAATAACGGCTTTAAAAACACAGTTTTAGGAAAAACGCGTTCAAACTTTCAAAAGCACTTTACACAGTAATTTATAAATATGTCTAAATTTGAAAATATTTGTCGGATTGACATGAAATTTTCCGTGTATAACTTAAATATATGTACAGTGGGTCAAAAAAGTATTCGTACACTGCGTTTTTCGCCAATAACTTCATAGGTATACATGATATCGAATCCAAACCTATTTTGTTTAATACTCCATCAAGTATAGAAAAAATCTGCAAATGAAGAATTTTTTCCTAGTTATAATAAAAGAATTATGCAAAAAAAACGAAAATTTTCGGGCAAAAAAAGTATTCGTACATTTACAATTGAGCTGCTAAACCTCGATACTGACTCACGCATGGTATGAACTCTGCGTAAAATGTGAACAAGTCTTTGTTCACACATTGGCTTTGACCTATTCTATGCGACAGTGGATCTTCAAGCTCTGGACAGACATGACGGCAATGAAAAGCGAAATATCAATATCCATGCGAGATAGAGTGATTTTTCTTTGGAAACGCGGTGAAAGTTTCCGAAAAATTAGTAAAGAACTAAATCTAAGTTTCACAACAGTGCAGTATATAATTAAAAAATACGAAACAACAAACAGCACCGAAAATACGCCACCAACCGGTCGACCGAGAACGAGAACGTCGGAGTATCGTTAAAGAGGCTATAAAAAAACCGTTCACAAGTGCTCGCAGTTTAGCGAATGATCTTACGTCAACATCAAAGAAGATCGTCTGTCCCCAGACTATTCGAAACGTTTTGCATTCTGCCCAAATATATGGCAAAACTGCCCGGAAAAAACCATTAATTAATAATACAAATCGAGAAAAACGTTTGGGTTTCGCAAAAACCTACAGAAATAAATCTATCGGACCCGCAGATGTTAGATTTCGATTCATCCGAGAATACGACACGTTTCCAAAATTCTATAGATTTATTTCTGCAGGTTTTTGCGAAACCTAAACACGTTTTTCTCGATTTGTATGATCAATTAATGGTTTTTTCCGGGCAGTTCTGCCGTATATTTGGGCAGAATGCAAAACGTTTCGAACAGTCTGGGGACAGATGATCTTCCCTAATGTTGACGCGAGATCATTCACTAAACTGCGAGCACTTGTGAACGGTTTTTTTGTAATCTCTTTAACGATACTCCGATGCTCTCGTTTTCGGTCGATCGGTTCGTGGCTTATTTTCGGTGCTGTTTGTTGTTTCGTATTTTTTTTATTATATTGCACTGTTGTGAAACTTAGATTTAGTTTTTTACTAATTTTTCGGTAACTTTCACCGCGTTTCTGAAGAAAAATCCCTCTATCTCGCATGGATATTGATATTTCGCTTTTCTTCGCCGTCATGTCTGTTCAGAGCTTGAAGATCCACTATCGCATAGAATAGGTCAAAGCCAATGTGTGAACAAAGACTTGTTCATATTTTACGCAGAGTTTATACCATGCGTGAGTCAGTATCGAGGCTTAGCAGCTCAATTGTAAATGTACGAATACTTTTTTTGCCCGAAAACTTTCATTTTTTTTGCATAATTCTTTTATTAGTCCTCGGAAAGAATTCTTCATTTGCAGATTGGCTCTATACTTGATGGAGTATTTAACAAAATAGGTTTGGATTCGATGTCATGTATACCTATGAAGTTATTGGCAAAAAACGCAATGTACGAATACTTTTTTGACCCACTGTACATTACTGAAATTAAATTAAAAAAATCAATTTTTTGAAAATCCGACTGCGTAACCCCTTAATCAATTTAAATTTATTGCATTTCCGATCCACGTTCATTAATTACTTTCTTACGTTACGATTTTGTTCGGAAACTCGGTAAATCACAGAACTCACGTCTCGGACGATAATTCATTCTCGCTTTTATTATTATTATTATTATTGCGAAAAGCCGCGTTATTGAAATTAATCACGGGATTATTTTCGTCCGAGATCGCGGCGCGTGTTTTCAGCCTGACCCCTCTTTCTCTCTCCCTCTCCGCATTTTCTCACTGTTAGGCACACAACTTCGTGTATATAATAATCCCGTGAAAATCATTTCTCTCGCGCAATAACTAAACATTTTACGATCTCACCGTCGTCGACGTCTCGGCGCCGCGGCGCTCAGTTGTAAATATGTGCGTCGAACGAAAATTCGTTGAGAAAAAAAGCAATGAAATATCGATTGAAAGAAAATTTATTTCCTAAATTTAAGACGATTCAGTAAATTTTCATTTTTTTCGTCGATTTTCGAAATATTTTAGAGATTAAAAACATTTATTATTGATTTTTTATTGAAAAATAGAGGAGAATAAACGGACAAATATTTTTTTTAAATATCAATGAGAGCAAATAGGAAAAAAAAAAATTTCCATGAAATGGGGATTCAACATTGATCACAAAATTATTTGCTGAATTCAAAACGATTTGGCATTGAAAAATTCAATTTTTGCGTTCGAACAAGCGTTTTTTTTTCGTAGATTTATTGTTGAAAAACGAGGGAAAAAAATTGAGGAAATCGTTCGGCGGACAAAAATGGACAAGTTTTTTTTCAAATATCTATATATCTATATACTATGAAAAAACGTATCGCGAGGCATAGAAATATATATTCTTGCTGACAAAAAAATAAAAAAAAATATATATACATTTTTTCCCGTCCATAAAGGCTCGTGGTTTCCCGTTTGACGAGTTTCCCAATCAAAAGTTTTCCACCAGTTGGGTACTCGGTCATGCCCTCCTCGCTCTTTTCCTTCTCACTCCATCTCTCCTTTGCCCACGATTGCCTACACTGCTTCCTCTCTCTCTTTCTCTCGACGGACGCAGCAACCCCTACTCGACGTCATACCTTCGACGTATAAACATCCCCCGCGCGCCATCCCCCCCTCCCCGCCCCGAGCTTTCTATATTTTATTGGATTTCGTTCGAATACCGGCAATTGTCTCGTTCAGGGGAAGGCCTTTGATTCGACAAAAAAAAAAAAAAAAATAGAATAATAATAATGTGGAAAAAGAGAATACCAAGCAACGAGGTTTGGAGAAAAAAAAAATTTTGACCCCGCGGCGAGATGGCAGCTTTTATATTGTCGCGGGAATAGTAAAGCTATTGATGAAAGTCCCATGCGAATAAAAAAAAAAAATTTCAATCTTTTTCAATCTTTTTATTCGAATATTTGCGAGAAGAATATATTGCGAATATAACGAATGTATGTAAGGAAATAGATTTCAGATGGATCCAGAGTATATTCGCAATATATTAAATATCCTCCAAAAGTTCGGTATGTAGTCGATATAACAAAATATATGGTAAATATAATATGTAGGCAACGAATATATTTCAAGTAAATATTGAAAATATATCAAAAATATTTTGTTTCAAAAATTAAATATTGGTAGATACATTGGAAAATATTCGGTCGAAAAATATATTTTCGATTTATGGAAAGTACATTAGAAATATATTTTGGAAATATATTAATTTATATTCATGCGATATATTTCGAATCTTCGTAAAAATATTTTCAAATACGATTAATCCAGAACCTCGGAAGTGAAAATTGACGATTTTCAAATCATTCAGAGTTTTCTTCGAAAATGACAAGAATGTGCTGCATATGGAAATAAAATATATTCAAAAATATATTGCTCATATCAATTTTTCGAAAATTTATTTAAAAAAATGTGTTTCCATTATAATTTGGATATATCTGTGATATATTTTCAACTTCATATATATAATATATTCAATATAAGATTTAATATATTTGAGACATATAATATAATATGTAGGCAACGAATATATTTCTAGTATATATTGAAAATATATCAAATATATTTTGTTTCAAAAATTAGATATTGGTAGATACATGGGAAAATATTCGGTCGAAAAATATATTTTCGATTTATGGAAAGTAAATTAGAAATATATTTTGGAAATATATTAATTTATATTCATGCGATATATTTCGAATCTTCGTAAAAATATTTTCAATTACGATTAATCCAGAACCTCGGAAGTGAAAATTGACGATTTTTAAATCATTCAGAGTTTTATTCGGAAATGACATGAATGTGCTGCGTATGGAAATAAAATATATTCAAAAATATATTGCTCATATCAATTTTTCGAAAGTTTATTTGAAAAAATGTGTTTCCATTATAATTTGGATATATCTGTGATATATTTTCAACTTCATATATATAATATATTCAATATAAGATTTAATATATTTGAGACATATAATATAATATGTAGGCAACGAATATATTTCTAGTATATATTGAAAATATATCAAATATATTTTGTTTCAAAAATTAGATATTGGTAGATACATGGGAAAATATTCGGTCGAAAAATATATTTTCGATTTATGGAAAGTAAATTAGAAATATATTTTGGAAATATATTAATTTATATTCATGCGATATATTTCGAATCTTCGTAAAAATATTTTCAATTACGATCAATCCAGAACCTCGGAAGTGAAAATTGACGATTTTTAAATCATTCAGAGTTTTCTTCGGAAATGACATGAATGTGTTGCATATGTAAATAAAATATATTCAAAAATATATTGCTCATATCAATTTTTCGAAAGTTTATTTAAAAAAATGTGTTTCCATTATAATTTGGATATATCTGTGATGTATTTTCAACTTCATGCATGTATATAATATATTCAATATAAGACTTAATATATTTGAGACATATTTGAATATACAGAATATATTTTTGATATACGTTGCATATATTTTGTTTACATGGGGGATGTTCGAATATTAAAAAAAAAATGTTGTTCTTTGATATTTCAGGACATTTTGAATATACAAAATGTAATAAAGCAGAAGGGAGTGGAACGAGAGAAATTGTGAAAGAGTCTCACACGGACGATTATCCGGTCGGCACGAGAGATGAATTATTTTAATTGCGCTCTGTTTAGTCTACCGACGAAATTGGCGAGCAAAGACCCCGGAACGAGGAAACTTCGACGAATCGCGATTTGTGGCCTCTTGACTCGAATTTATTCGTCATCGAAAATCGAGACGCGCGATAGCAAGTTCTGAACTCTAAATAAATTTTCAATATTTTTTTTCCATTTTAGAATTTTTTTTTTACCAAAAAAAAATTATGCGGTGAAAAGCCGAATTTCGAATTTCCAAACTCATGCAGATCCCTCTATTGAACCTCGCAATATCTTGACCACTTACTCCTAAAAATGGTCCAAATCTGCATTAACCCCTCTGTAAACGTTTTTTTGGCACTCGCCGTTTGTAAGCCGGGGTCGTTCGCGTCCGGCCGTTTTTTGTAGGTTTAATGAACTCGGAAAAATTTAATAAAATTTGAGTTACCGTTCGAAACCTTCAACTTGATATACCAACTATAAAATTTATGAAAAGTTAATTTTGACATGTATTTTTTTATTAACAAAATGGAGCAACTCCGTAAAGAATCAGTAGTTTGCTTAAAAAATCATAACTTTTCGAAAAATTGAGATGTCTTAATGCTCTTTACGGCAAATTGAAGCTGAATCATGCACCTTCGAAGGAAAAAATATTAGATTTTATTCGTGTAATATTAAATGCTTAAGATCGGTGGGTAAAATGGGCAATAAATCATGTATTGATATGAACGCATTTTATTATCGAAAAACAGTTTATAAACTGTATTATTTTCAACTTATCATTGTTAATTCTACTATTATAAACAAAATAGTACGTTCTTAAATGAAATTATTATTCCCGGACACGTACTACCCGCTCAGCTGACGATGTTCCATTTTGTACTGACACTAAGAAAAATATATGTAATTTGGATTTTTTTTCCTATTCTGTAACTTCATTACACCAAAAAACACGTTAAAATAAAAAACACTTTCACTTACCTGCAAGGTTTGGAAGTAACCGCTCGTTCGAGAACAGGATTCCGAAATTTTTAATGAAAAAGTAATGCATTAACCATTACTTTTTTAATGGCTAATGAAATTTAATGGTTAATGGAAATTATTTTCATTGACCATTAAAATTTAATGGTTAATGGAAATTATTTTCATTGACCATTAAAATTTAATGGTTAATGAAAATTATTTTCATTGACCATTAAAATTTAATGGTTAATGGAAATTATTTTCATTGACCATTAAAATTTAATGATTAATGGAAATTATTTTCATTGACCATTAAAATTTAATGGTTAATGGAAATTATTTTCATTAACTATTAAAATTTAATGGTTAATGGTTAATGAAAATGCAATTGCATTAAAAAAAAGTAATGCATTATTTGCAACCCTGCCCATTATAATGTACTATGTAATAGAAAAAATTTCCATTGCCCATTGCAATGTAATGTGTAATAGACAAAACTTTGATTGCAATTTTGGGAATGGAAAAATATCGATGAATAAATTATTGCAATTTTGCATTACATTTTATTGACTTAGGACTTAGATTTTCACCTTAAATTCTAAAAAGCATCTATATTATAATTCTAAAAATCTAAGTCCTAAGTCAATAAAATGTAATGCAAAACTACTATAATTTATTCATCTATATTTTCCATTCCCTAAATTGCAATCAAAGTTTTGTCCATTACACATTACATTGCAATGGGTAATGGAAATTTTTTCTATTACACACTACATTGTAATGGGCAGGGTTGCAAATAATGCATTACTTTTTTTAATGCAATTGCATTTTCATTAACCATTAACATTTAATAGTTAATTAAAATAATTTCCATTAACCATAAAATTTTAATGGTTAATGAAAATAATTTCCATTAACCATTAAATTTTAATGGTTAATGAGAATAATTTCCATTAACCATTAAATGTTAATGCATTACTTTTTTTAATGCAATTGCATTTTCATTAACCATTAACATTTAATAGTTAATTAAAATAATTTCCATTAACCATAAAATTTTAATGGTTAATGAAAATAATTTCCATTAACCATTAAATTTTAATGGCTAATGAAAATAATTTCCATTAACCATCAAATGTTAATGGTTAATAAAATCGCAAATGCATTAAAAAAAGTAATGCATTATTTTCAACCCTGTTCGGGAGTAATCGGCGCAAACAATTTTGGATAGGACAAAAATGACCCAGGCCTATAGACGAAGGGTTAAATTGGTATTTGACGATCTTAATTGTACCATAAATGAAAAATTACATAATAATCACGAAAATAATTTGCATGAGATTGCAAAAGATACCAGATCGGTCATATATATACGATATCTATAAGCGTTTGAATTCTGCGATTTTCGGATTGAGATAAAAATAATTATCACCTCGCGATATAAACGCACACACTCGGAAGATGGCTCGATCGTTTTCCTAATCGTTCATTTCCTCTTCATCGAACGATCTTCACGCTGTCCTCCCACACTTATATCCAAGAATCATCGCTTTAATCTCATCGTTCTTTTGTTTTCCTCTCTCGTGATTCGTTTGTTTTTCTTTTTCACCTCCTTTATCAAAAATATATATCAGTCTGACTGTGTAATTCTCGAAGGAATTTCCTCTCGCATCATCGTTCTCTTATGAATTAAAAAAAAAAAAAATGAATTAAATTCGCGGAGGATCGACTTATTGCGAAAAAAACGTATCACCAAATAGTCATTATTCTGCCATTGATATGACGAATGTGTATTTTTTGCCTGTACGTTAATTTTTTTTTTTTTTTCGTACGAAAATTATTGTGCGAGATCGAGATCGAGGATATCAAAAGCCTCGAAAATGTAACGCACCGCCAATTTCCTACACATAAATATATGGGAGATTCCACCTCGAATCAACAATCCTCAGCCTTTCGCTATGCCTTCGTAATTTTTTTTACTACTTTACCGAAGCTTCTGAGCACTCTAAATTTTTTTAGATTTTTTGGTTTCAGGGATTAAAAAAAAATTTAACAAAGTTTCTTTAAGGAGTTTTTGAAATCGTTTAAAAAATTTCCAAAAATCCATTTTTTTATTTTTTTACCCAATAGTACATGTCTAGAAAATTTTCCCTAAGTCTCAATCGGAGTAAAAGTCTAGGAGAGCCTTGGGAATTTTTTTGCTTTTGGCTGTTTTTTCTAAAAACACTATTTTTGCAGTCTGTGGACATGGAAAATCGGAAACTTTATGAAATATTGTTCAAACTTGCTCATTTATATGCTTAAAATTTCTAATAAAATAATTCATTCTTTACATTAAAAAAAACAAAATAGAAAAAATATGCTGAACGAGAAAAAAATTTGAAAAAAATTGAAAAAAAATTCAAAGAGATTTAAGAGGGTTGAAAATCGTATTTTTAATGAATTTACATGGAACAGCCCGTATACATCTTTGCATTTCATCGTCGGCATATGTATATTGTGTTTCGAGCCTTCCGGGCCTCGCGATATAGGATATAAACGAATTCCGCCCACCTTTACAGAGTCCGTTCTTATCGGCCGAGTCGATCGGTCCGCGTGAACGTGTGTGTGTGTGTGATTTCTCGAGGTTTGCATGGCCCACAAACGACTCGTATCGCCAACTGCCGCGAACTTTATATATGCTATTATATATTTTATACATATCTATACATGCAAATATTTGTCTACATGTATAGGGGAAGTTGGGGCAAAATGGCCACCATAAGAAAATAACGCAACCTACGCAGCAAACTCATCGTTTCTACCCTAAAAAAAAATTATCAATTTTACTGGGCATCGACAAAGACCACAATTTTCCGGGACTTAAAGCCCCGGAATTTTCAAAAATGGTAGTAAATCAGGAAAAACATTGAAAAAAACGATTTTCTAGGCCGCTCACATCATCTTAATATCCAAAATACCAGGATCAACCTCCTTCGCACATTTTTGCAATTAAAAAATTCTCGAAATTCAATTTTAATTCTTAGTTTTGTTTATTTGGCCATTTTGATGTTCAGCTTAATTTAATTTTAATCCTAGTTGCGTTATTGTGGCCATTTTGCCCCTACCCATCTCACGGTATTTGAAGTATTTTGGGGTAACTCCCTAATTTTCTAATTTTTTTATTTTCCATTTTCGTAATAATTTCAGATGGTGTCCATTTCGCCTCTAGTGTTTATTTTGCCCCACTTTCCCTCGCACGTTTGTATACACGTATGTATATTTATATATATATGGGTCATACCATGTCAAATTGACCAAGAGTTGGAATGGAATGTAATTTTGTAATTTTGGGCAGTAAAAATTACATGATTGCTCAATTTTACTTAACTTAGGGGTGAAAATAATTTTCGTTTACCAAAATTCAAAAATTAATATTGTAGAAAAAAAGAAACACATTTCTGAAAACGTCAGGATTTTTTAAAATCAGTAAGAGGTATTATTTTAAAAAAAATGAACCAAAAATTTAACGTTGATAGTGGATTTTCATTATTTTTCAAAATTTTGTTTTGAAATTTTTTTTTTTCGTCGCCCTAAGTATACTCTACAAGACAAACCCAGATGGATTTTTTCGTAACCATAATAGTTTTCGAGATATTTAAAAAATGAACTTGAAAAATGCAAGAAATGGTGAAATTTTGAATTTTGCATAACTTTCGAAAAACATTTTTTTTAATTTTTTTCCTTTGATAGAACTTTGTTTTATGATTAAAAAAAACTTCTAACCAAATTTCATCGAAATTGAGAGGGGTCGATTCCAACTATTGGTCGATTTAACATGAAATGACCCATATACATATGTAGATACAAATGTTCTTTCCTATCTTCGAGGCAGTCTGTGAACGTATATACGACTCGTTGAAATATTATTTAAGTGCTTCCTGGCATATAAAACAATTCCATATGCGATGATAATTAAAGTTCAGCTGAGTGGGGGAGGGGGGGGGTGATATCGCAATCGGACCATCTATACATGCGGTATTCTGGGGGCGTTACACGCGCGCTTCCTCGATTGCCAACTCCTCGACTTATATTCACGATCGTCCGCTCATTCTTTTTTCTTTTCACTCGTTCACCCCCCTTCCGGCACCAACCCCCCCCCCCCCCCCCCCGTCATCAGCTCCCGAAGTGCTACCGCGCTAACATTCACGATGATCGATCTTTCACAGATACGATTATATTTGCCTCTTCTGCCTCGATCGGTAAAGCAATTAATTCGCGGCCCATGAATATTGATGTCAGGGGTTGGAGGGGGATGAAGCTTCGAGTGAACGATTTATCATAAAAAGCGAAGCGATTCAAGTACATTTTTATCCTCCGGCGTTGTCTTCTACCAACGTCAAGAAAAATGGAGATTCTTCGGAAAACCCCACGAGTTTGAAATTTTTTCAAAATTTTAAGAAACCAGAATCATCCCCTTCGATGGTCATTTCCAAGCGATGGAAACGGAAACCAGGGACAATCGATTCCATCGTCTCTCTCTCTCTTGGTCCAGAAACAAGGGTTGATTCGTAATATCAGGGGTTGAGAGGAGTGAGGGAGGCAAGGGGGGGGGTGTATGAGCGAAGGGGATAAATTCACATTATACCTACACAGATATTATGTATATCGGAGGGTTGGGGGTTGTCGAATGGGTGGTAGGGTCCTGGCTGAAGTAGCTTCTGAAGCTCAGGCGCACATACACCCCTATATGAGCAATACATAGATATATTTGGGTACAGGTTGCAGGATAGGAGCCAGCGAAGCACGCTGGGCTATGTCGGGGGTGGAAGGAGGGTTGATATCGGGGGTGGAGAGGGTTCAGGAATGGTTCGCTGAATTTCTCGAATAATTAAGTTAGATCCACCCTCTCTCTTCGTCCTCCATCCCCCGCTTCACCTCATCGCTGTGACGCTTCGGCCGAGTGCAGCACGGGGGTGGTTTTTGGGGGTGGCGAGAGAGTGAAAGAGGCTGGTCGCTTACCCCAACACGCTGGCCATACATTATGTAGTTTCACTCCGACGTACATGTATACGGTTTAGGGGTGGGGGGATGAAACTTGCCGAGGGGAGCAGAGAAGGCGAAGAGAGATACAGAGGGAGAGGAAAGGCTGGTGGTGCACCCCCCTCCCCTCTTTGGGTATCCCTGGCCAAGCTCTCATCCTCCTGATCCAGCAATGTTCCCTGAACAGGGGTGGGAGGAGAGGGTTAGTACTGGTACACACTCGGTGGCATTGGATATATACTTAATGAAGCGTAAATAATTGAGTAATGTGCTACGAGTCCCTCCCTCCCTCTCTTCCACCCACCCCCGTGCTCTTCTCGATACTTCCTAACCCCCTTCATCCCCCGTTCCAGTTCGATCGGTGTTCTCCTATTGGTCAGAATTAATCTATTCCGGCGCATTAGCGTGCAGTATCTGTGCTAGCCAGGCTAGGAGGAAAGCAGAGAACGCGGGCTGACCAGTCTCGACGTCACCAACCAACCCCCCTCAATGTACACATTCGCACACGATTTGCCATGTATGTTTGTGTGTAATTCCTATAGATATCGTTAGATACGTACCCGCACACTTTGGTTTAGGGGTTGAGGGTTGCCTCCATCTCCCTGTGCATGAACATCCACCGCCGAGGGAAAGAGGGAAGAAGAGATGTATGTGTGTTGGTTAGGAGGGTTGGAGACAGAGCGAGAGGAAGAAAGGATGAGTTGCTGAGGACACATACAGCTAGGGAACACTTCGGACGATGTAATCGGCGAACAAGGCTCCTGGGGCCTTTTGGTATAATACGCGAAAGGTGGAAGCCTCAAAGGGTTGCTTAGCACAGCATGCAACATCACCTAATCGGCCGAGCCTGAGGCGTCACCACGTTCCATTGTACATTGGGTTTTCCGTGTTAATTTATTATAGTCAAATGAATTGAGGTTAAGTGTGCAAGAAGTACTGTCATTGATTATGGTTATTCAAGTACTGGGATACTTTATGGGAAATTGGAATGCTGCAATCAAAACTATTCTTGAAGAGCCGATGAACATGTGGTTAGGACAACTATGTTGGAGTTAAGTGTACCAAAGGTACTGCAATTGATTATAGTTACTCTAGTATTGGGATATTTTATAGGAAATTGGAATGATGTAACCAAAACTATTCTTGAAGACCCAATGAACATGTGGTTAGGACAACTATGTTGGAGTTAAGTGTACCAAAGGTACTGCAATTGATTATAGTTACTCAAGTATTGGGATACTTTATGGGAAATTGGAATGATGTAAATTCTTGAAGACCCAATGAACATGTGGTTAGGACAACTATGTTGGAGTTAAGTATGCCAAAGGTGCTGTCATTGATTATGGTTATTCAAGCACTGGGATACTTTACAGGAAACGGGAATGCTGTAACCAAAACTATTCTTAAAAACCCGATGAACATGTGGTTAGGACAACTATACCCAATTAACCCCATCTAAGATAGTAACCACCTTGGACCAACTTCTATTAACTTAGTTAACAACTATGGTTAATAACTTAGTTAACTTCAACTGTGAATGGGGGTTGCTCTGAAATTTAAATGTAGGGTACTGCATTTGTCGGAAGTGCAACTGTATCAATCTTAGCTGACTAACTTTGTAAGTAATTAGATCAGCCTTAACTAACATTGCGGTACCTATGAAAATTAGATCTAAAATACTGGTTATCCCGAATGTAAAGTAAGAGGTACTCAGCTGATGATAAGCACGGCTATACTAATTTAAAACCAACTAAAATTAAACTAACTACGAAAATTATAACTTTGACTAAAAAAGTGAATCTCCTAATTTAAAATATCCTTCACCTATTTGAGTTGCGAATCATTTCTTTCAGTGAACCAACTTCTGACCTCACCCTCACCCTCACCCTCACGTATTAGGTCAATAATTTTTCCTACGTTTACAATGTGACTCATAAAAATTAACAATTGACTTTTTTTTAAATAAAAAAAAAAATATTCTAAAAATCTAAAAAAAATCTGCAATTACTGCTAAACAAAATTACAAGGTATGACCGACAATCTTCTAAAAAATCTTGGAAATTTCTGATGTGTTTTTTTTTTCGAATCAGATCCTAAAAAAAGGGTCAGAAATTAGTTGAGTTGAGACAGAATATTGAGCTGACCCATAAATTGGGCCAGTGTATGATTTACCGCGATTGATTGTTTTTTTTTTAAATGATTGATATTCGTGCCTCCTAATTGTTGGGATAATATTGATTGAGGAAAAAATTCGAGTAAATGGAATATTCTCAAAAATAACTGAATTAATCGATATTTTTATTTGACAGAATGCAATGACACAAATTTCCGGTGACTCTTCGTTTATTACACAAAAATATTTGTATCGCACGAGGAACCTTTGGGCACATCTTTATAAAACGAATCAGAACGAGAGATTGATAATTAATTTGATCAGATGAATTGAGAGCGCGAAATAATAAAGATCGTAATTGGAAACGGATACAGAGTGACGTTGAAAAATTTGTTAATTCACGGGGCAATTTTTATTGCGATATGCAAATAGAAATAAATTTTTCCACAGGATTTCCTAATTTTTAGGATGCAATAATTTTTCCAAATTTTGAATTTTCATTTCATTTTTAATGAAATATATTTTGTTATTACTTTCATAAATTCCACCCCATTACCCTTTACAACCCCTCAAAAAACGCTCGATGATTTTATCGATCCTTTGCGCGGAAAAAATTCCAAAAGTATTTCCTTTATCGCGGATTTTAAATAAAAATTAAATAACTTAAAATTTTTAAGTTAATTTTATTTTATCAATTTTTTTAAAATTTTGAATTTTTATTTAATTTTATTTTTAATGAAGTATATTTTGTTATTACTTTCATGAATTCAACCCCATTCCCCCTTAGCGAAAAAAAATTCCAAAAGTATTTCCTTTATCGCGGATTTTTTTTTAGGGAGTGAGAGGGGATGCAATAATGGTGAGGTTTTTGAAAATTGCCCGAAAAATAAATAATTTTCTCGTTTCGTAGCGGAAAATTGTACGTGTTCAACGAGGCCGAGTTAAAAAGTCTTTTGCCGGCGAACACGGAGGATAAATGCGTCCGTGGAAAAACCACGAGCGAAGCGGAGGAAAGACGGAGAAAAACGAGGGGTGGAAAAGTGAGAAAAAGAAAAGGGAGCCCAGACAATAACTAAGTGGCATTCTCAGACACTCCCGCCACATTGATCGCGCAAGATGCGCCCCTTTTCTCTCGTTTATTTCGAAAGCTCGACGTTTTCTCCCCTATCTCTCTCTCTCTCTCTACTACTCCTTTCGCTCCTTTTCAACCCTTATATGAAAGGCGAACGCTTAAAATACAAGAAACAAACCACTTCGCTGGGCACAGAGGACTTTTATTAAAGACGAACGCGCCATTTTTTTTCAGGAAAAAAATAAAAATAACGGCAAGAGAAATAAACGCAGACAAAATAATATACTTAATATATAAATTATACATATGGGTCATTCCATGTCAAATCGACCAGGAGTTGGAATCGACCCCTTTCAATTTCGATGAAATTTGGTCAGAAGTTTTCGTTTTCAATAGAACGAAGTTCTACCAAAGGAAAAAAATTATAATTTTTTTTTTCGAAATCTAAGCAAAATTCAAAATTTTATAATTTTTCAAATCTTTTAAGTTTATTTTTCAAACATCTCGAAATCTATTTAAGTTACGAAAAATCGTTCTGAATTCGTCTTAAAGAGTATACTTGGGGCTACGAAAAAAAAAATTTAGAAAAATGATGAATTTGGAGAATTCTGAAATTTCAAAAATCGTAAAAATCCACGTTCAGTATTGACCTTTTGGTTCAATTTTTTAAAATATAATACCTTGTACTGATCTTAAAAGATCCTGATGTTTTCAGGATGGTGTTTTTTTGTTTCAAAAATATAAATTTTTGAATTTTGGTAATAAAATTTTTTTTTTTACCAAAATACTGTTACTTTTACTTTTTTTTACTGCTCATAATTACAAAACTACATGATTGTTCATCTTTAGTTAACTGAGAAATAGAAAAAAAAAATTTCTTTACCAAAATTCAAAAATGTATATTTTTGAAACAAAAAACACCATCCTGAAAATTTTAAGATCTTTAACGATCAGTACAAGGCATTATATTTTAAAAAATTTAACCAAAAATTTAATGTAGATCGTGCATTTGACACGATTTTTACAAATTCCAAAATTCATATTTTTGAATTAACAAAAAACACCTTTCTGGAAATTTAAGAATCTTCTAAGACCAGTACAAGGTATTCTATTTTAAAAAATTGAACCAAAAATTTAATACGGAACTTGGATTTTCACGATTTTTGAAAATTCAAAATTCTCCAAATTCATCATTTTTCAATTTTTTTTTTCGGAATATTTTCTTTTCGTAGCCCCAAGTACTCTTCAAGACGAATTCAGAGAGATTTTTCGTAACGATAATAGTTTTTGAGATATTTAAATAATAAACTTGAAAGATTTAAAAAATTGTAAAATTTTGAATCTTGCATAACTTTCGAAAAGAAATTTTTAATTTTTTTTCCTCTGGTAGTACTGTATTTTATTAAAAACGAAACCTTCTGACCAAATTAAAAAATATTTAAATTAAAAGGGATCGATTCCAACTCTTGGTCGATTTGACATGGAATGACCCATATATAATATTTTCATTGCTCTTGTTTGTTTATTCTTGACCGTTCATCGCAAAAAGCGTTTTCAAAAATTTTTTTTGAGAATATCGGTTCTAATTTTTTAAAAATAAATATTTTTAGGGAAAAAATCTAACGAAAGTTCTTCAGATGTTACTTTTTACAAAGTTTTCATAGAAATTTAAATCGCGAATTAAAAAAATTCAAAAAACACCCTCCAATTGGGAAATCATTTAATTTCACAATAAATTGCAAAGTTTATTTTATTGTATCAACTTTTTGGAATTTTTATTTTATTTTTAATGAAGTATATTTTGTTATTACTTTCATAAATTTCACCCTTTGCAACCCCTCAAAAAGCTCGATGATTTTATCGATTCTTTGCGTGGAAAAAAATTCCCAAAGTATTTCCTTTATCGCGGATTTTTTTCATCCCCTATTTCGCTCCATTCCCTCCAAGTTTTCCGGTTCTCTTGCTCAACCCTCTGTCTCTTTTTCGAAAGCCACGGCGCATCGTCTCCTGCCAGGGTACTTTCTTTGAAGCTAACCACGACGTCGAAGACGACGACGACGACGACGACGACAACGTCGGTAGTGGCGCTGCTGGCACTCGAAAAAGGGGTGGCGAGGGTTGGGGGTGGTTTGCAAGAGGCCAGTTTTACCACTAAAACTGCTGTTTCTGGTGGATGCCGAGTTTTCGGGGGGGGGGGGGGGACGAAGGGACAGGGTATGGCACATCAAAGGCGAAATACTTGAACCTAGGAGAGATCTCACCCCCTCCCCTCGAACCCCGAAGCAACCCTTAGTCTCCGCTCCACCCCTTTCCACACTCGTTCCTTTTCTTCCTTGCGCCTTTCCTTCATTCCTTTCTCTCTGCTCTCTTCGACCCACAACTTTTACTCGCACTCGACCATTTTTATTTTCCACCCCTATTTCTCTCTCTCTCTCTCTCTATGTTTTGTTGCAAAATCACCCTCTTACGCCACCGCGGTTTTAAGCTTGCTTTTCATATTTTTTGTTTTCTTCACTCGAGTCTACCGATGACCTCCGCTGTATTGTACCCTCTTGTCTGAAATTGGGCTCATTTTTTTTGCTCCATGCACCGGAACATTCTCCTCTTTCAACCCCATCTCTCCCACGGCGAATGGAAAACAATTCATCCCTCGGTTTCTTCGTTCTTTCTCCCTCCCTCTATTTTTCTGCATAGCATTTTTACCTTCACATTTCGCACCCCCCTTTTTTCTTCTTCGTTTTCCTCGACTCTTCAGCCTCTCTTGTTCGCATTATTCATCTCACCCCTTCAGCCCTTGTTTCTTCCTCTTTCTTTTTTATTCACCCTTCCCCACGCAGCCAAGATTGGCTGATAAGACAGTCTGCTGCAGTTTTTATTTTTTTTTATTTTTTCAAAGCGATCTTTCGAATCTCAAATTACTGGGTCATGGAAATTGAATCGCTGGATATAAAGATAGTTTTTTTTTCGTCCTGACTCTTAGGGGTGGTTTGTTGAAAATGGTTTTGGCGATAGAGAATAATTTTACGGCAAGCTTTTTTTTTCATCCCCCTCGATAAATATCGGTGGCCACGGATATTTATTTTTTCGCCGATATCCCCGAAGTTTTCAACTTTTCACGCTTTTTTTTCCACCCCTGTTCATCCACACCCATGCTTCACTCGTTTTCGTTGTCGTTTGTTTTTTCGCTGGAACGAGGATGCGTCAATTTCGGGCTTTTATTTCGAATCCTCGAATAGATATTTCATATTGTATATCTATATATCGACATGTACATATATATATATAATGTGTGTATATATTAATATATATGAGGCATTCCACGTCAAGTCGGCCACCTCATTTTTCGAAATAGCCAAAAATCGCATACAAATTTTTAGAAAGTAGCTCTAACTGTCAAGAAAATTTGTGATTTTTTTCAGATTTTTAAATTACACATTTTAGCCGAAAAAAAATACAAAAATTTTGTTTGTCCCATTTTGTAACTCGAAAATTATTCATCGTACGAAAAAAAAAGTAGGATATAAAATTTAGGATTTTTAACGTGCTTTTCACTGAAATTTTTTACAAACTCCTCCGAATGCTCTATATGCCATTTTAGGAGCAAATAATATTTTGATATTTTTTTTCTCAGAATTAACATCTTCGATTCGTCTGTAGTTTTAACAGTTTTTTACTTGATATATTTACAGACTATAAAAAAATTGGTTCAGTGGACAACCCATTCCTTCGCCTGCATTTTTATTGATACAATGTATCATTATACAGTGATTTAACGAAATAGTATAGATATTGATATCTTATCATTATTAATCGTAGACAGGGAAAAATAATAAAACAATCTCGTTTTGATACTGCGAAGACGATTCCAGGAACAAAGCAGTATCATTGTTTCATTCCCAAAAATCATGCGGCCAAATCGAACTCAAAAAGTATTCATTGGCCATAGAAACGTCGGTGTATCCAAAGAGGGTAAATTAATTCTCTTTTGCAATCGAGAGACGTGACCTTTGACTCTAATTTGAATAGACTTCATCGGTGTACAGGGGTCCATTGACAAATAAGTTTATTAAAATGTACAAAAAGATATTTAAACAAATAAAAATCGAAAAAGTTTAAAAAATTGAAAAAGTACAACAAATAAATAAAAATGCGGGCTGTAGAAAATATCTATAAATAGTCTCAACCCTGTTAATGTTCACGAGAAATTTGTGTATTCGTTTGGGATGAAAAACGCATGCGAAGAAATGGGCTAAGCCAATTTTTTTGTAGTCTGTAAATATATCAAGTAAAAAACTGTTAGAACCACAGACAAATCGAAGATGTTAATTCCGAGAAAAAAAATATCAAAACATTATTTGCTCCGAAAATGGCATATAGAGCTTTCGGCGGAGTTTGTAAAAAATTTCAGTGAAAAGTACGTTGAAAATCCTAAATTTGATGTTTTACTTTTTTTTTCATACGATGAATAATTTTCGAGTTACAAAATGGAACAAGGAATTTTGTTGTATTTTTTTCCGGCTAAAGTATGTAATTTAAAAAACTGAAAAAAATCACGAATTTTCTTGACAGTTAGAACTACTTTATAAAAATTTGTACGTGATTTTTGGTGATTCCAAAAAATGGGGTGGCCAACTTGACGTGGAATGCCTCATATGTACGTATGGGACAAAAAACCTTCTATAACCGATTGCCACCCACCCCCTGCATTAATTTGTAATTGCCCGCCTGTTTTTCTATCCGATTCTCAACGACGATCGAAAAATAATCGTCGAATGCCCAACGCACCCCTCCGTCACTACCCTCCCCCCCTCCGCCCCTTTTGCACCCCTTTATTTCTATCGTTACTACTGCTGCCTCTGTTGGCGACTGTTTGCACTCGGTACGCTTGCTTTTTCACGGCTTAAAATTAATATGCATGGAGTCGCGGGGTATGGAAAGGGCGAGAGGGTTGGTTATCAGGAAAAAGACAGGTTGGGGTGGAAAAAGGCGCGTTTATCTTGCTCGACTGATTTCGTTTTGATTTCGCCGACAAATAATCCCGTCGCACATCCGTACTTGTATATTTTTGAAAGGTTTTTTTTCGACGTTATCAAAAACCCAAACCCAGAAATAATACAAAATTTATCCAGTGAAATTTTGATATTTTGAGGTTTTTGATAATTGATCAAAAACAGGTCCATTTTTTTTTTGTATTTTTATATTTGTAAGTTTAATAAAAAATTTGCAGCTTATTTCTTTATTCGTGCTGCAAAGGAACTTTGTTATAAAACAGCGATTTAGAAAAATGGTTTTGATGATCTTGAAAAGTTTTGAGTTATCGAAAAAATCATTGGTTAATTTGTGTTGTCCTTAAAAACAGATTTTTTCAAAAATTTTGATTTATTTTTATTGACATTTTTTTTTCTTATTTTCTGAGAATTTTGACTCCATTCGAAAATTGGACAACAATTTTTATATTATTTTCTAGTAATCAAAAAAAGTCTGAAAAAATTTCTGAATGCTTCAGCCAGATTATGAAAACGGTTGATAAATCAAAGCTACGTTTGAGAGATAATTTGAAGAGGAGGAAACAGCTATTATAAAAATACATCAAAAACAAAATGGACACTAATGAAAATTATAAACATTACAAAAAAAGCGATAGATTGAGATAGAAATATAAAGTAGAAATAAAAAATTTATTTTTATTGCACGATGTTTTTCTTATTTTCTGAGAATTTTGCCTCAATTCGAAAATTGGACTACAATTTTTTTTTTTTTTTCCAGTAATCAAAAAAGTCTGAAAAATTTTCTGAATGCTTCAGACAGATGATCAAAACGGTTGATAAATCAAAGTTACTTTTGAGAGATAATTTGAAGAAGAGGAAACAGCTGTTATAAAAATACATCAAAAACAAAATGGACACTAATGAAAATTATGAATATTACAAAAAAAAACGGTTAAGATCAAAATAAAGTAGAAATAAAAAATTTAAATATCATTTAGTCACATAATTCTAAATTTTTTCAACATATTTTCAAAAACTGCAACATCGTTCAAATAACTGATGATAAACGTGAAAAATACTTTTTTAAAAAAATTGACAATTCAAAAATTGAAATTTTTCAAGTTTTCTTCGGATAATTCCACGGGATCACTTTTAGAGCTCGTTACTTCTCACAAACGTGAAAAAAACTTTTCAAAAAATCGACAATTCAAAAATTGAATTTTTTCACGTTTTCCTCGGATAATTCCATGGGATCACTTTTAGAGCTCGTTACTTCTCACTGCTCTTCGCGGGTGCAAAAACGATCGGTTGAAAATGAATTTTTACGTTGAAAAATAACCAAAGTACGAACAAAAAAACACACACACACACAGAGAGAGAGAGAGAGCGAGAGAGAGAGAAAAACGATTTCGACAGGCTTTTGGGAGATAAAAAATATTTTCCAACGATTGATAAAATTCGTCGCGCGTGAGCGAGGGTTGTAAAAATCGAGAAGGAATGAAAAAAAAAAGAAAAAAAACCAAAAAAATTGACCAGCCAGTGAACGCGAAATGGCGATTAAAAATTAATAACGAATATCAACAGCGCGATTCGGCGTGATTTTGACCGAGAGAATGGGAAGTCGAGTATTCGCCCGCTTCATTTGGTATACGAAATTAAAAACGTAAAAAAAAAAAAAAAAATTTCACCCCCGAAATGTCGCATAAAAAACGACCTGAAACGAGCGAATTTTTGCTACTGCCCGTTTTTTCAACCCCCTCCCCTAACCCCCCCCCCCCTGTAATTACAAGTGTCCACACTCTGCTCTATCTCGACGATGGACAAAAATAAAAAATCGGTAAACACGTTTCGCCGCGGATTGACTTCTTCGATTTTTTCATCCCCCCTCCCCCTCTTTTCCGCCCCCAATCGGCCGTCAACGAATTAGCATTGGGACGAGTTATACGCGGGGCCCTCGCTTGATGACCGAGTTAATAATTAAAGAGTGAGAAATTTAAAAAAAAAAAGGAGGGAAAAAATAAAAGCTCGACCATCGTCACGGTATTTTACGCTGCGGTACCGCGGATAAATGGCATTGGGACATTGACGAGGGCCATATACCCGAATTTAGAGGAAACATTTTTATCGCTACGAACATGGCGTCCTCCCAAAAAAATTTTATCGTTGAAATAATACCATTAATTACAATTTTAATGAAAAAATCCATGACAGTGAATCGAGATTCACGAGCAATTTTTGCGAGCCCAATTTTTTTGGGGATGGCAATTATGCAGATTTTTCTAATCGCCATTTTGTTTTTAAACTGGAGTGATGCAATTTTGAACTTTTTTTTGGAATTTTGCGTCTTGGATTTGAAATATGTCTTCTTAGATGGGACAGGGAATTCTTGGGAAGAGTGATGGATATTACGTATTAACAAGTCATCCCCATCCCTTAGAGGGTAGTACTTAGTAAAAGTTCAGGAAGTATTATTTTTAAAATTGATATTTTTTTCCAGAGCATTTTATGTTTGGTAAACCCAAACTTTAATTTTTAAGGGTGAAAGCTACGGTAAACATTGGAAAAAATATTTTTTTCTTGCATTTGTTTAGCGTATATATTTTCAAAAACATGTAGGTCAAATTTTGAGGTCCAATTTTGAAAATTGACTAAGCTACGGTCGCATTAGTAGACTTCGAAACTTTAAACGTGTTTTTCTCAAAATGACTTTTCTCAACCTCGTCCCGGCGAATATTTCAACCCCCACGGAAATTTATATATTTTTAATATACGCAAAATATATGTGGATATATTTCGAATATATGTGCATATATTTTTAATCCACACGTATATGTTGCATATATATTAGCATACATTCTTAATATATTCTGATATATATGCAACATATATGAGAAATAGGTGTGATTTACATATATCTCTCATATATTCTACATATATTCTTAATATATGCTGATATATTTGCAACATATATGAGAGATAGGCGTGACTCACATGTATCTCCGATATATTCTACATATATTCTTAATATATGCTACCATATATGCAACATATATAGTAGCATAACTAACTAACTAACATAATATTTATTTAATCATTTAAGTTTATTGTATGCACACTTTTCATTATGATTTACATTATAATGTTTATCCCGCGAGAACAAGCGATCGGGCGCCTGCTACATGTTCGTAACGTATAGGCAGCGTTGCGATAGTTTCTAGACTCGCCGCGAGATGTCGCAGAGCGGCAACCGCTGAACCCCCATACGGAGGACGCGACGAGTATGCTTTTAAAGGCGGGCGCGAGAACGGAATATTAACAGAAGTCCGGCGTAAATGAAGCCATATAAGGAGTTCTTGCCGGCTTCTCATGAACTCGTACTTTTGTATTTGATTCTCCTAGAGAATTTCCGATTTTCGGAAATTTCTACACGGGTATCGCATATTCAACCCATATTCGGGATGTATGCAGCCCATTTTTCAACTATATTTCGAATACATGCAACATATATTTAATCTATATTTCAGATGTATGCATCATATATTAAAAATATATATATTGTATGTATGTGTCGTACATTTTACATATATCTAAAATATATTTTAAATATATTTAATATATATCTAAAATATATTTTAAATACATTTAAGTATACGTACATATGCGAAAAGCGGCAAAATCTATCCAAATAAATATATTGCACATCTATAAAAAATATATTTCAAATATGTTCATTTATATACGGTAATTATATTTTGAATATATTTCGTACGCAATTTTGCATATATTTTAAATATATAAATTTCCGTGTGGGAAAATTTATGAGATTTTCAATTAAAAAAAAAAAATATTTGTAATCGCAGTGACTGAGTCTGTATCGCAGTCGATTACAAAATTCTTCATAATTACTATTTTTAAAACCTGCTTGAATAAAAAAAGGGTTGTAAAAACGACATAAATTTCAATTCCTCGCCATTTTGTAAATAATTTTTTAAAAATAGCTACGCATAACGATAGCTGTATATTCGTACAGATATTAATTTTTTTATATTTATTTTTATTTTCAAATAATCCTTCACCAAGATGTCGATGGGACAATGGAGAGGTAATTTTTTTTTTCACTAAAATAATATCTATATCTCCGTTAATTTTCAAAATGTTTGGATAAAAATGGCTATGAAATAAGTTGAATATATATTCAATAAAATAACAATAATCTGATCCTTTAATAATTATTCATGTGTGTAAAAAAAACTTTCAAACAATATTGACAATTTTTCCACCCCTTTTATAAGTGTCTTTCGCCCTTAAATTCTCGGAATAATCGATAAATATTTTTTAATTCAGCAAGAAACTTTGCAAAGTTTTTTTCTCCATAAAAAATACCTGAATAAATGAATACCTAAAATAATACTCGGATACATTATTTTATTATTATTTTTAAACAATATACACTTTTAAATAATTTTTGTGATCTATAGATCATAAAATACCACTTTAATATACTAATTATGTTTACCTACAGCAATATATAGGTATATTTGGGATGCCCCGAGGGAATTTAAATAGGGCGATTCAAATTGGACGATTAATCGAAATGATTGATTGCCAATATTGCAACGCGGATGACGGATTGATGAGGAATGCGACAGGGAGAAATACAATACAAGCGAAAAGAAAAAAAAAACAATTTATAAAAGTACTATTTTCGCGGCATACCACAAACTGGTTATATTCAAACATTGAAACGAAAGGGAGGGCGTGGGGTGGAGAGGGGTGAAGTAGATTGGGGTAGAAATTCCACATACACGGCTTTCGTATACACGCGTTGCGTTGAAACGACCGCAAAGTGGCTTGGGTCCAGTTTAACTCGACGGGAACTCCCAAAAGTGCTCCCCGCTTACAAATTCATGCGTTCGTTGGATCAATTTTTATTCGCTTTTTAAACTTGTCGCAAGTTGAGCGCGAACCGCGCGGATTTGGAAGAAACGTAGGGGTAAAAAGTTGACTTAAACGCGTCAATCTCGCGGTTGATTGTTGGGACATTTTTTTAGAATTTATGGAAACAAAAATTTCTCGATTATTAAAATTTTTAAATTGATAAAATTTATATAAATGTAAATATCAGGGTTGCAAATAATGCATTACTTTTTTTAATGCAATTGCATTTTCATTAACCATTAACATTTAATGGTTAATGGAAATAATTTTAGTGGTTAATGAAAATAATATCCATTAACTATTAAATTTTAATGGTTCATGAAAATAATTTCTATTAACCGTTAAATTTCATTAGCCATTAAAAAAGTAATGGTTAATGCATTACTTTTTCATTAAAAATTTCGCAACCCAGGTAAATATTTATATATTTTTTAGAATTTTTAGAAATTTTAGTAATGGAAAAATTGAATTCAAGTCTCACTGGAAACTGCATGAATTTTTTTTAATTAGGTTAGAAATTTTAGAATTTAAAGAATCAAAAATTTCACGATTACTAGATTTTCTAAAAAATTAAAAAATTCATATCCATAAAAAGATATATTCCAATATCTTCATCGTTTAAAAGAATACTTGATAACAATATATCTTAAGATATGGTTTTTATTTTTAGAAATTTTAGTAATTGAGAAATTTTTGATTTCATGAATTCTAAAAACCTTGGATAATTAAAAAAAATCTTGCATTGAATTTTTCGAATTTATGTGAGAAATTTCAGTATTTACGAAATCAAAAATTTCTCGATTACTAAATTCCATAAAAAATTAAAAATTTCATATATAAAAAGATATAATATTCCAAAATATTTATCGATTAAAGGACTACTTGATAAAAATATATCTTCAGATATTGTTTTCATTTTTATAATTTTTATTAATTGAGAAATTTTTGATTTAATAAATTCGACAAATTTTGGATAATTAAAAAAAATTCTTGCAGTGAACTTTTAAAACTTATTTTAGAAATTTTAGAATTTACGGAATCAAAAGTTTCTCGATTACTAAATTCCCTAAAAAATTACGAAGTTCATATAAAAAAAGATCTAATATTCTAAAATATTTATCGATTAAGGGAATACTTGATAAAAATATCTCTGAACATATTTTTTTGTTATTTTTAGAAATTTTATTAATCGTGAAAGTTTTGATTTCATAAATTCTAAAAATCTTGGGTAATCAAAAAAAAATGTTTGAAGTTTGCAATGAGTTTTTTGAAATTGAGCGTCGAGATTGCTGATTATTCGATTGAGGAAATTAAAGTGATTCTACGATAGTTGATAATTTTTCCAATCTAAAATTCATGAGAAAAACTCTCCCACCAACTCGAACTAGCTTTCAGATGAATTGAAAAATTTCATACATCGTAAATAAAAACGACAACATTTTTTCGCGAATTAAAAGGATCGGTAAATCATTATTTTCAATTATTCAACAGTCCGTTCCAATAAACTTTTTTTTTGCACGGGCAACTATGATTAATCTACGAAAAAAAAAATACGAGATGGATAATTTATCACAACAGAGCTGGAAATAAATTTTTACAACCCGCTGGGACACTCGCAGAAGCAATCATTTCCTAGAAATGAGATATTCGCGCAGGCCTCCCCCGATAATTTTCCATTTTTTTAATATTTCATTTATTATTATTTCTCATAAACGATTTTTCACCATTTCGCGGCGTGGAATGGGCAAAACACGGGGTTGGTATATCGAATATAAATAAGCAAGAAGTATAAAGCGAACGTATAATAACAATTTTCACAGTTTCAAGGGATGAAGGGGGAGAGGGCGGGGGGGGGGGGGGTCGAGAGCGAAATAACGGTCAGTATTTTGCAGCAATATTTCACCGTAGCAGTTGGTATTAATTCGTAATATGTTACCCTGCAAACTATACGAAAGCACTGGTCGCTCTGCTGCAACAACCCCCTCCGATCCGCGAATTCACCCCTCGATACTCTGCGACCCCTTTTTTACCGCCCCCACCCCCTCTTCTTGCCACACTATATCGTGTATACCTCTAATATATGGTTCGGTATTATTGCAATGCAATGGACAGAATACTGTCAAAATTTATCGGCTACCGTTTTTCATCGGGACTCTCGTAGAAATTGGGGGTGGTTTCGCGGGGGTTGAGCGCAGGAAGCGAGGCTGTGTCAAATTTTCACGATTTTTAATGATTCAGGTCTCAGACGGTCTTGGGGGCGATAATATTGTACATTTTTTGAATTTCCGCCAAAAAAGTGCAATGTAGAATACATAAATGACCCTGCAAAGTATTTCACCTTCATCCAAAGCAGGGTTGCAAATAATGCATTACTTTTTTAAATGCATTTGCATTTTCATTAACCATGGTTAATTTAATGATTAATGGAAATTATTTTCATTGACCATTAAAATTTAATGGTTAATGGCAATTATTTTCATCAACCATTAACCATTAAATGTTAATGGTTAATGAAAATGCAACTGCATTAAAAAAAGTAATGCATTATTTGCAACCCTGCCCATTACAATGTAGTGTGTAATAGAAAAAATTTCCATTACCCATTGCAATGTAATGTGTAATGGACAAAACTTTCATTGCAATTTTGGGAATGGAAAAATATAGATGAATAAATTATTGCAGTTTTGTATTACATTTTATTGACTTCGACTTAGATTTTTAGAATTATAATATAGATGCTTTTTAGAATTTAAGGTGAAAATCTAAGTCCTAAGTCAATAAAATGTAATGCAAAATTGCAATAATTTATTCATCTATATTTTTCCATTCCCAAAATTGCAATCAAAGTTTTGTCCATAACACATTACATTGCAATGGGTAATGGAAATTTTTTCTATTACACACTACATTGTAATGGGCAGGGTTGCAAATAATGCATTACTTTTTTAATGCAATTGCATCTTCATTAACCATTAAATTAAATTAAATTAAATTAAACCATTAAATTAAATTTTAATGGTTAATGGTTAATGGTTAATGGTTAATGGTTAATGGAAATTAAATTCACTAGCCATTAAAAAAGTAATGGTTAATGCATTACTTTTTCATTAAAAATTTCGCAACCCTGATCCAAAGTCTGCAAAAATTTATTTATAAGCCTTTTTAGCTCCCCCATCAAGGAAATTTTGTAAAATGCCGAAAATTATAATCGAGCAATGTATAATTATCTATTTTTAAGAGTTTTCGTCTTAAATCAATGTCAGATTAAGGCAGTTATTTTTTAAGGGTGGTTTTTCGAAATTTTTGAAGATTTTGAATAACAAAGTTTTCTCAAATAGAAAGGGGTGAGTTAACTTATCCTTGCGATATGAAAGGAATCCTGCAACTATTTATTAACTCTCGGTGAAGAGAAAATTAAAGTCATTCAATTGTGCAGAAAGTTTTCGTTGATTCGATGAAAACGATGAGAGCAAAGAAGACGAAGAAGAAGGGGATGAAGAAGAGGAGAAAGGACGAAGAAAGTCTCTCGGTGCAATCTCGACCCTAAATTGCCAATCAAACGGGTATTATTTTCCTGTTAGTTTCGCAACGAGAAGCTCGAGGGAAAAAAACGTTTTAGGGGTGAATAAAGCTGTCTTCTTCGCCCTCTCACCCTTCACCCCTCGTCGTCAATCGTCCGGTGAGAAAGAGTCAGTTTGTACGAGAGATTCGCAGTGCCACGTCATTGTGAGAGCCGAATTCTGCAAAGAGTGTAGTGAAAAAGAAAAAAACACCGAAGAAAAACGATGGAATAGGGGTTGCAGAGTGCTAGGGGTTGGAAGAGGTCACAGGGGTGGGTCGGATCGACGTGTCTTTTTTTTTGTTTTATTCGCGGTTGTCGAGCTCGACTCTGTGACACTTGCCGCGAGAGGGGCTGGACGAGCAAGTGGAAAGGGGTGGAAGTTTCCACGGGGGATGAAAGCAAGAGTGGAGGGGGAGACTCCAGTGGTCTACAGAAGTCGGCACGGCGTACTCTAGAGGTTTCGTATGTTTCAACCCCTTATATACTAATTATCATCGTCGCGGAGTCTCTTGATGGAAATGCCCGAATGCACGCGCTTCTCCTACCCTCAACGCACCCTCACGTGCACACATGTATTTACATACGATACTTTGTGAAATTCTGGGGGTGGGAATAAACGAGCGAGGTCAAGAGTCAAGAAATACGAAAAACGAAAGTTTTGCAAGTGTTGTAAAAATGTTGCTATGAAGACTTTTTTTTAGTTCGTTACACCCCCGATGTAACGTTGGGTTACATTTGACATCGGGGGTAGAATGGAATGGGCGAGGTAAAAAGTTGCGTAGAAAAAAAACATCAAAAGTATAAATGTTGTAACATTGATTTTTTTTAATTGGTTGCACCCCCGATGTAACTTCGTGTTGGCTTTGGGGGTGGAATTAAATAAGGGAGGTCGAAATTCAGGAGCTACGAAAATGAGACTCAGAGTTTTACGGATAGTTTAAAAATAATGACTTTGAAGTGTGCATCGTTGAAATGCAACGAAAATGTTTTTTTTTTCAAATTCATCCCCATAAATGATAGTTAAAACGTATTTTAGGATCTTCGTTGAGAATTTTGCACCCTTAACGCCTAAGAAAAATGTCATTAGGGATGTTGCAATTTTTCTTTCGATGCTTTGCACCCCCGATGGCAATTTCTAACAGGTCTGACATTGGGGGTTGAAAATGTGCGAGGTCAAAAATTCCGAGGTAGGAAATTTTTTTTTTTAATTTTGTAATGAATGTAAAAATTTTGTGATGAGGATTTTTTTCTGCTTCTTGTATCTCCGATGTAAAATAAGGCTAAAAGTTTCACAGGGTGTTTGAAAATGATGACGCTGAAGTGTGCATTGTTGAAATGCAACGAAAATGTTTTTTTTTGCAAATTCATCCCCTTAAAAAATAGTGAAAAATCATTGAAACGTAATTTAGGATCTTGAATAAGAATTTTGCACCCTTAACGCCTAAGAAAAATGGCATTAGGGATGTTGCAATTTTTCTTTCAATTCGGTGCACCCCCGATGGAAATTTCTAACAGGTCTGGCATCGGGGGTTGAAAATATGCGAGGTCAAAAACCTCGAGGTAGACATTTTTTTTTTTAAATTTCGTAATGAATGTAAAAATTTTGTAACGAGGATTTTTTTCTGTTTTTTGCATCCCAGAAGTAACTTCAACTTTGAAAATTTCTTTGAATTCTCGAGTTTGTGCGAATGTCGGAAATAAGTGCGGCGGACTAGCGGCTGATTTATACTACTAGCATCCCCGTGAGAGACCTGTAAGTAGTATAAAGGTCTAAAGCTTTTCGCGAGCCACTTCGTTACTTTGGAGTGGCTTTGCCGAGCGGCGTGTTCTCTTCTCGATTTTTTTCTCATATATTCTTGTATTTATATATGTATATATATAATAAAAAACGCATATGTGTGCGTGTCTGTGCACATCCGTGATTCGCAACCCCCGCGATGCCTCGAAACGGGTTAAGAGCCAAGAGTCAAGAGTTTAGAGCTAAAGGCGAAAAGAAAAAAGCAGAATACATTGTTGAGTGATTTTTCTTTCGAGTTTCGAGTTCGATCTCTCTGTACCCAAAAATTCCAAAATCAACCCCTAAAAGGGGGAGAAAATTGGAATTAGAGCTAAAGACGAAAAGAAAAAAGCAGATTACACTGTTGAGTGATTTTCCTTTCGAGTTTCGAGTTCGATCGCTCTGTACCCAAAAATTCCAAAATCAACCCCTAAAAGGGGGAGAAATTTGGAATTAGAGCTAAAGGCGAAAAGAAAAAAGCAGAATACATTGTTGAGTGACTTTCTTTTCGAGTTTCGAGTTCGATCTCTCTGTACCCAAAAATTCCAAAATCAACCCCTAAAAGGGGGTGAAAATTGGAATTAGAGCTAAAGGCGAAAAGAAAAAAGCAGAATACATTGTTGAGTGACTTTCTTTTCGAGTTTCGAGTTCGATTTCTCGGTACCCAAAAATTCCAAAATCAACCCCTAAAAGGGGGAGAAATTTGGAATTAGAGCTAAAGGCGAAAAGAAAAAAGCAGAATACATTGTGGAGTTATTTTCCTTTCGAATTTCGAGTTCGATCTCTCTGTACCCAAAATTCCAAAATCAACCCCTAAAAGGGGGAGAAAATTGGAATGAGAGCTAAAGGCGAAAAGAAAAAAGCAGAATACACTGTTGAGTGATTGTCCTTTCGAGTTTCGAGTTCGATCGCTCTGTACCCAAAAATTCCAAAATCAACCCCTAAAAGGGGGAGAAAATTGGAATTAGAGCTAAAGACGAAAAGAAAAAAGCAGATTAACAGTGTAATCTGCTTTTTTCTTTTCGTCTTTAGCTTTTTCCTTTCGAGTTTCGAGTTCGATCGCTCTGTACCCAAAAATTCCAAAATCAACCCCTAAAAGGGGGAGAAATTTGGAACTGGAGCTAAAGGCGAAAAGAAAAAAGCAGAATACACTGTTGAGTGATTTTCCTTTCGAGTTTCAAGTTCGATCTCTCTGTACCCAAAAATTCCAAAATCAACCCCTAAAAGGGGGTGAAAATTGGAATTAGAGCTAAAGGCGAAAAGAAAAAAGCAGAATACATTGTGGAGTTATTTTCCTTTCGAATTTCGAGTTCGATCTCTCTGTACCCAAAATTCCAAAATCAACCCCTAAAAGGGGGAGAAAATTGGAATGAGAGCTAAAGGCGAAAAGAAAAAAGCAGAATACATTGTTGAGTGATTTTCCTTTCGAGTTTCGAGTTCGATCTCTCTGTGCCGAAAATTCCAGAATCAACCCCTAAAAGGGGGAGAAAATTGGAATTAGAGCTAAAGTCGAAAAGAAAAAAGCAGAATACATTGTTGAGTGATTTTCCTTTCGAGTTTCGTGTTCGATCTCTCTGTACCCAAAATTCCAAAATCAACCCCTAAAAGGGGGAGAAAATTGGAATTAGAGCTAAAGGCGAAAAGAAAGAAGCAGAATACATTGTTGAGTAATTTTCCTTTCGAGTTTCGTGTTCGATCTCTCTGTACCCAAAATTCCAAAATCAACCCCTAAAAGGGGGAGAAAATTGGAATTAGAGCTAAAGGCGAAAAGAAAAAAGCAGAATACATTGTTGAGTAATTTTCCTTTCGAGTTTCGAGTTCGATCTGTCTGTACCCAAAAATTCCAAAATCAACCCCTAAAAGAGAGAGAAAATTGGAATTAGAAGGTTGGAAAAGGGGTGATTTTTCTGATTTTATTTCTTGGCCCCAATGAAACGAACTTTTTCGAAATTTTTGCAGTATTTTCTTCCATATTTTGATATTGTGAACCAATTTTTAAATATAAAAATATAGGTTTTTTTTAACGGAAAATTTCAATAAATCAAAAGTAAAACAAACGACGCTTTTTAAAATTGCTATTTTATTTCTTGACTCCAATGAAACGAATTTTTTCGAAACTTTTCGAATATTTTTTTTCATATTTTGACGTTGCAAACCAATTTTTTATATATAAAAATATTGGTTTTTTTTTAACGGAAAATTTTAATAAATCCAAAGTACAAAAAACGACGCTTTTTAAAATTGCGATTTTATTTCTTGGCTCCAACGAAACGAATTGTTTTGAAACTTTTCGAATATTTTTTTCCATATTTCAACGTTGCAAACCAATTTTTTAATTATAAAAATATTGATTCATTAAGGAAAAAATCTGAAAAAATTCGTCTTTTGGATTAGAATACCGTTTCAACTGATTTATTATCGAATTTCGACAAAATTTGAAATCCGATAAATATCATTTATTTTTATTTTTTAGATATCATTTTCAATACTTGCGTATTTTCTCCATCTGCCATTAAAATCATCGTCTTACCTGGAACAAAAAAATAACATTTAATTAGACAAAATGTTGATATAGATGATTTTTGAATTTCGCAAAATAGTTTTATTTTGGAATGTATTTTCGCATTCTTCGATGTTTGATGCTTTTGAGGGTATAAATTAGCACGAGAGTGATAAAAAAAAGACCTTGTTTCATAGTTAGAAAGACTCATACGCGCTATAAGACCGAATCGACCGCCCCCTCCCCCCGCCCCAGCCCCCATTGACCCACCTGCTGAATTACCGTCAATATTAAGATCTCGGAGATTGGGGGAGCGCGCGAAATGTTATGCAAAGCGATTCCAGTGGCAAATGCTATAGTAAATAGTAGACACGAGAGGGTAAAAGGCGAAAGGCAGCGAAACCCTCGCCATAGTTGGCCTAGACTCCGCGCCAGAAAAGCTTCCGGTTAACACAAACGCAAACGAACGCTGTCGATGTGTATAAAGCGAATGCTATCCCTTCGAGGCTTCTGTATAAATTCAGGACAACGTCCAACAGTCTAGAAGGCCGCCCATAAAATATATGAAGCGTTCCTGACCAGACTAATCAATTTTCAGAAACTTCTTCGGCCTTAATTTAATTTATATTGACGGCCCGGATGTTCCAAATTTTTGCACGGAGGATTAAAAATTTTTTTTTTCAAATGTTAAACCTCCAAAAAAAGATTTTTGAATCCTAGCTCAGTCTTTAAACAGCCAAAGGTATTTTTTCGGCGGTTTGTTTTTAACGGTTCGTTTTTATGATTTTTTACATCAGGGCCACCAATTCTTGCCAAGAAAGAATATTTGAACATTTTTGCACATCGAAAAAATTTGAAAAAAAAATCAAAATGCTTCTGAGAGATGTCCAATACATGAAAAAAATTAGAGACTGAATTGGAAAGGGTTCAAACTTTTTTGTAATTTTTGTAATGTTGAAAGTAAAAAAAAAATTTATCCCCACTCTTTAAATAGTCAAAAGTATTTTTTTCATCTGACTGGTAGTTTTGATGTTTTTTTTTTGAAAATTGAAACAAGCAATTCTTATCGAATAAAATATATTTGACTATTTTGGCACATCCAAAAAATTTGAAAAAAATCTAGAGTGCTTCTGAGAGCTGTTCAATACATAAAAAAAAATCAGTGACTAATTTGGAAAGAGTTAGGGTTGAATATTGACCGGTTTGGCCAGGAATGCTTCGTATGTAAAATATATCGATACTTTTTCACCTGATTCTTGACTTGGCACACGTATATATACACGGATACGTTTGTGTACGTAGAAATGTGTGAGTGTACGTCGTTAACGTCGAGCACGAACGTCGAGGTACATCTCGAACATTTCTATTCAACAAATTTGATATATCGCTCTCTCTCTCTCTCTCTCTCTCTCTCTCTCTCTCTCTCTCTCTCTCTCTTCGTTATCAATCTTCATTATGCTGATTAACTCGCCGCTGCCCGGGGCTGAAAGACCCTCAACTATTATGCGAATTTTTTTCCCCCCTCTTTACAGAAGACGTTGAAAAAGAGGATATCTTACGTGTCTTAATTTCGTTTTTTTTCTTTTGCTCTGCTTAAACCTGCGTGTGCCTCGAATCAGTTGGGTTTGAGGGATCATTTTTCCTGACAAATTGACGAGAAAGACTTTTTTTGAACGAAAAAAATTTTTAGCTCCAAAATTAACATATCCGGAATCCTTTTTATTTTTTTTCAATTTATTTTTGGCATTTGATCAAAAATTTGATGTAAAATTGATGAAATTTCCTTTAAATGATATAAATTAAATTTTTGTTCATCATATGAATTTAATTTTATTACTTTTAATTATTTTATTTTAATTTTTATTTAGTTTTCAATTTTTATTTTTTTTTAAATCTAAATTTTAATTATTTAATGAATGATTAAAATGATATAAATGAAAATTTTCATTTCCTTCGATAAAAACAACATCATGCAAAATGCTCTTTTATTTTGTTTATCATTTATGGCATTTAGAAGGCTTTTGAGATATTTCAACAGAAAACAATTAATATTTTCAATATAATTTCATATATATAGAACAAAATGCCACTGTCAAAATGTTAAAAAATTTCAAACATTGTATAAATTAAATTTTCGAATAAAATTGCACAAACAATGAAGTAACGAGATTACTAGATTCCGATTGTTCCGAGGCTTCTTGTCCGATAAAAACAAAATCACGCGAGATTAACAATGTCTTTGCACATCGATAAGGGGTTAATTAAATCCTCATTACGTGAGAGCCGATTTTAATTTTATTTCTCTTAATTCTTTTATTTTATTTTTGATTTAGTTTTCAATTTTTTTAAATCTAAATGTTAATCATTTAATGAATTATTAAAATGATATAAATTTAAATTTTCTTTTTGTTCGATAAAAACAAAATCATGCGAAATCCTTTTTTATTTTGTTTACTTATTTATGGCATTTGGAAAGCTTTTAGGATATTGCAACAGTAAACAATTAATATTTTCAATATAATTTCGTACATGTCGAACAAAATGCGAAATGACAGTGTCAAAATGTTAAAAAAATTCAAAAATTGTACAAATTCAATTTTTGAATAAAATTGCACATTCAATTTTTGAAGAAAATTGCACAAACAATAAAGTAACGAGATTACTGGATTCCGATTGTGTCGAGGCTTCTTGTCCGATAAAAACAAAATCATGCGAGATTAACACAATGTCTTTGTACTTTGGATAAGGGGTTAATTAAATCCTCATTACGTGAGACCCGATAATTCTCCCTTCGGAGTCGAAAATACGTCTTCCACATGTCGCCATTATTTCGCGCAACAAATGAACAAAACGAAGGAGAGAAAGAGAGAAAGAGAGAGAGAGAAAAAATCATGTGATAAGAGGTTAATTAACAACCCACCTGCGGAACTGTTGATTAATGCTTCACTCCCTCTGACATGAGTATATATATTCCCGTCGATTCTCCGGGACTCTTCTCCCCTCGAAAAAACTCTTTTCTCTCGCTTACAGTCGAGTATGGAGCGCTCCATAGCTTCTCTTATCATCCAGCATCTCTCCATCCCACCCCCCCCTCTCTCTCTTTATCTCTCTCTGTCTCTCTCTTTTGCTCTTCCTGTCTTGCCATGAAACGGGCGATAAGTCACGGGACAAAACGAGGCATCGACGCATTGTTTCGACGTTTCAATAGGCCGGATACAATGCCGAGATATAGGAGAGACCAGAGCGAGAGAGAGAGAGAGAGAGAGAGAGAGAGAGAGAGAGAGAGAAGGGGGTGAAGAATCACGTGCATCCACCCTTAGCATGGTAAAAGCCTTACGGAGTAAAGCAAGCATAGAGAAGGCTACAAACAGTCCGTAACATTGCAAAGTTGCTCTGATCGAACGAGAGAGAGAGAGAGAGAGAGAGAGAGAGAGAGGGAGAGAGAAGGGTACTGAATTTGTTGGCCTCGTATCGAAGTCAACGATAGAGATGTTTCGTTATAAGGGAAACATTTTCCTATCTTTGTCAAATATACTATACCAGACAAAGTCAACGATGAAAGGTGAACGAAGGGAAATATCAGCATAGATCGCTCACAGTTTTGTTGAAAAAAAAAAACAGCAAAAACTATTCCCGATACGAGGTCCAATCATGCGAAATGCGGAGGCAAAATCGTGCAGAAGGATGAGAATAACGAGGGCGAAGGTTAAGGTAAAAGAACACGAACAATTGGGCAAAAAAAATTTCTTTGCATTCCTTGAAAATATATATTTGCAAGGATATGCTAGAGTCAAAATTCTGAAGATGAACTGAGTTACAAAAATTGTCATTGACAACTTTTTCAACACAGTGGCTTTTTTCCCTTCAAATGAAGGGAGCGGAATAAAACGGCATTGTCTTTGATATATCGTCAAGTATAAGTATTTGTCATAAAAAAAAATAAGAGAATTTTTTTTCAATTTATCGAACCTCCAAAAATAGCTTTCGGCACCTTTGAGCATGATCCGTGAGGGTTTCAAAAATTGCAGATAGCATATTCGTATTGCCCGGGAAAATTCCGATCCAAAACACTCGCTATGAACCTCTGAATGACGAAAAAAAAAATTGACCTATATTTGCCGGGGTCACGGATTAGCCAAAGTCGATTTGTGAATGGACAGGCCTCATAAGGGTGAAAAACTCATGATTTTTTTTCTATTCCTCTGCATCAACATCTCATAGGCTATGACGATGGGAAATCGACAGCTGATCACGAATTTGCAAAAAAAAAATGAAATTTTCACGAGAAATACGCGAAAAGACGGTTTTTATGCAACTTCAGACTTAGGCTAAGAAAATAAGAGGTCAGAGAGAGGGAAATTAAACGGCATTGTCAGTACATCATCAAGATACAAGCCCAATTATGCCCATAACGAAAAAGAAAATAATTTATTTTTTTCAAAAATTTTCAATTTTTAAAGTCCTACCCCCTATGGTCGTTTTTTGGCAATTCTAAAAATTCTCTAGCGGGGCCAAAAATCAAGATATTGGGGTGATCCTTGTGTCATTCTCTTCGTCATCACTCGCCCTATCGACTAAAAAAAAGAAAACTCCGATCGGACAAAGGGGGCCGGATTTATTGACCAAATAGTATCGGGTTTTCGGTCGAATCTGACCAAAATGGTTTTTGGCACTTGTAAACATCATTCGTGAGGAATCTATGTATCGAAAATAGTAAATTTATATTTTTCAGCATGACTCAAGCATAAGTGATTCTTGGCTGTATCCTCTTGGCGTTATCAGATCCTACTTTTATTAACATATTGGCCTGATAAGCTATTTATCAGGCCGTTGGCCATTCGAATACACTGGAAAAATTTATTCCTACCTGATGAATCTCTTTTTTGGGTAAGATGACATCGATTCCACAGTGAGCAAAAATGTCTATAACTTCTTTGGTCAAATAAAGGATACACTGTTAAAAAAATTTATTTGCAACAAACAAAATTTATTTGATGCAAGTAAATAAATTATTTGTAGGGGAGACCGGGGACAAAATTAACAGGGTACAGTTGTAACATAGCGAATATCTCCCAAACTAGTGTAGGTTCCACCGTGTCCCGCAGGCGCATAATGCGTCTTGCAGTTCCGCACATTTGGTTACTAGGCTAGGAGACATCCGCACTAAGCAGACTTGACCAGAGAGGTGTATTGGTATTGTCAGGCCCAAAGTAAACTTTTGCGGCTTTCGATAAACGCGAATATCTCGATTACTGTGCTACATATAGTCATTATTTTTTTTTCATAAGCTTCCTTGGACATTTTTGTGTCAACTTTCGCGGTTTTCCAAGCGTCCAGCTTGAGAAAATTAATCAAATTCTAACTTTGAAGTAGAAAAAACCATCTGGGGACAATTGTAACAATTTTGCCGGGGACGGTTGTAACAGTTTGTCGGCTGTCAGTTGTCATGATAATTTCACATCCAAACATTGAATCTAATGTCAAACGGACTTTTTTTTTTAAGTTTCTGTGTGCAAAAATACCTCTGCAACGCGTAAGAATCACGCAACGAGCCTGTGCCGACGTGTCAACGTACGAAGAAGCGTATGAAAAGATCAAAAATGGAAAATCTATACAGGCAACCACGCCACGTATCTTTGGGTTATATGTCATGTTTCTTTGACAAGTTTGATGTGTCTGAGACTTTATTCAATTATTTCATGATTTTTATCAACTCCATACGACTATTTCCATGTGTTAAGATTTTATCATTGTGGCTGTAATATATATTCCTGTGATAATGTTTGACGTTGTAATAATATTATATAATATTGGTTACAATGAAAGATATAATTTTGTGTTAAAATCTTATGTTACAACTAGCCCCATCGACCGTCACAACTGTCCCCATCGACTGTTACAACTGCCCCGGGGTAGGGGACGGTTGTAACAATTTCTTACACTTTTCATAAAGGCCTATACTTTTTTTTCAATTCTAGTTACAGACTTCAACATGGAACCATTTTGTAGACCATTAAATGCTCTATGCAAGGGTATACGGATCATTTACGTAAGCATTATACTTTGGGCCCAGGAAAAGCCAAAATACAGATTGTTACAACTATCCCCGGTCTCCCCTATATAATCCGCTACCCGTAGTAAAAAACTCCATTGAATCGCCAATGGCAACCAATGGTCCTCATACGACTCCATTGGACAATGAATGGATCAGTGAATGGGTATCCATTGAACATCAAATGCGGATGAATCGAATGATCATCATTACTCAATGATGCTCATTGGAAAGCCAATGCGGATGTATCGAGCGATCAGCATTGCCCAATGGTGTCCATGGGAAGGTAAATGCTGATGAACGAAATGATCCACTTTACCCAATGATGTCCATTGGAACCCAAATGCGGCTAACGATGAAATGATCAGCATTTACCAAGGATACCCATTGAATAATAAGTAACTACGAATTATACAATGATCAACATTTATCAATAATGTCACTTCATTGACAACTGATCGAATGATGAGCAGCATTCGTTAACGATGTTGTAATCCATATTCGAGGTTCAATGCAGAACAATTGAACCCATCGATCGATGAGAATTTTTCCGAATGCGATATTTCTCAAACGGCGGTGAATTAATAAAATTAAGTAAGAGTAGATGTCGCTGATTCTCATATATGAACCAAATATTTTCTTCAATTGTAATAAATGCTGATGATTATATCGATGGTCAATCAGTTTAAAACATAATATAATAGTTTAAAATAAAATATAATATAATATATTTTAAAAAAATATATTATATACTGCTCATCAAGTGCGCGTACGTTTGGGATAAATGATTTTTAAAACCGTTTATTTTTAACATATACACATAATTTTATCAGTCCCTCTCAACTCGATTTGTGAGAGGAGAAACGTATATACTTCCATTATCAATCGTCATCTGAATACACTTACAATCTATTTTCTCAATTCTGAGCTTCAATAATTTCTATTAAATGTAATATATATATATATATATATGATTGCTATATGATTGCTATATATGATATATGATACAATTATTGGTCGTTATGCTAATATTAGCATTATGATTAATCTTACTTACTGATAACTTACTTGATTATTTAATGCGTAATTCCATGTATATATAGCAATCATATGAAAGAATCTCCATTGATGATCCCATTTATTCCCCATTGCCCACAAAAACCAATAGAGGTGAATATGGCGAATTCACTAGGGAGATTGTCTCCATTGAATCCCCATGGGATAATCCCCATTCCGTTTCAAATGGGAAATTTAATGGCGAAAATGTCCTTAGAAAATTCGGCATTCATATCCATTGGTTTTGTGGGCAATGAGGAATGAGTGGCGAACAGCAATGGAGATTCTTTCGTATAGTAAAAACTCCATTCATCGCCATTGAAAAATCCCCATTCATTCCCCATTGCCAAAATAACCAATGGGGATGAATGCCGAATTGCCTAAGGGGATTGTCTCCATTGAATCCACATTAGATAATCCCCATTCCGTTTCAAATGGGGAATTCAATGGCGAAAATCCCCTTAGGCAATTCGGCATTCATCTCCATTGGTTATTTTGGCAATGGGGAATGAATGGGGGTTTTTCAATGGCGACGAATGGAGTTTTTTACTACGGGTAATTCGTTATTGGGATAAAGTAAATATATTTTTGATAGAAATATCTTTGTTCAATAAGATCAAATATGAAATCTTTTAAAACAACGCACAGTTATTATACGGGAGTGTACGGGCGACTGAAATATCAAACCGATTTACTTCAGTCAAGTAAATCAAAGTTTTAATAAAGCTTCCGACTTTTTTGGTGCCGTCTATGTTTCCATAGAAGTTATAAAATGCTTTCTCTGATCTAGAAACTGCTCATTTAAATGGAACATCCCATCAGTTTCTTCCAAATCCAAATCTATTGGTCGAATTACATATTGTTTTAGATCAATATTATGATATTTTGCATTAACTGATATAGATAGTTGTATCTAACCGGTAATTAGTCCAATCAACAGGAAAAATGATCGATTCAATAAAATTCGTATTGGATATTTGTCCCTAAACATGTTATAAAAAATATATAGCTCTTGCAAAATAATTTAATATGCATAGTTTACCGGCCCCAAAAAGTGATAAATAGAAAAAAATGAAAAATCTGCCCCAATTCTCCGATCTAATTTTTCTGTCCGACCGGGAATCGAACCCTCGACCCTGCCTATCGTACCTAATTACCTAACACGCTACCTATTACGCTATCGACTACTACTATGCACTTGAAAAAAGTTAAAGGTTATGAAGATTCGAATTTTATCCGGCAAGGGAAAATTTATTTTGTTTATGAATACCTTTTTTTCATGAACACTCTGCTTGCTATAATTCGTATATATCGCACATACAAAAAATGCAAAATCATCAGATTGCTATTGATTAAAAGTTTCGTTTTAATGAATAATAAATTGTTCAAACAAATACACAATAACAAATTGTTTAAACAAATAAACAATAACAAATTGTTTAAACAAATAAACAATAACAAATTGTCTAAACAAATAAACCATAACAAATTGTTTAAACAAATAAACAATTACAAGTTGGTTAAACGAATAAACAATTTTTGGAGCGAAAAATGTTTAAATAAAATGAGAAAAAAATCAAAAATTTTAAATTAAAAAAAACGATACATTTGAACAATGGTTATAATTTCACCAATTCTTTGTAGTTTTACTAATTTGTTATTGATTAAAACGACAGTTTTAATCAATTGCTTAAAAAATAATTACAAAAAATTGTTAAAAAAACAATATCAAATTGTTTAAAAAACAAGCAATAACAAATTGTTTAAACAAATAAGCAATAACAAATTGTTCAAACAAATAAACGATAACATATTGTTTAATAAACAATTTTTAGAAAGAAAAATGTTAAAATAAAATGACAGAAAAATAAAAAAAAAGAAAAGTATAAATTGATTGATTTTAGTCGTTAACTCATTTTTCGAAAAAATTGACTTAACCCGTTCTGCGCAGAAGCCACAGAAGAATCATCTTTATTTTCGATTTTAGAATACCGTGTCATAATATAACATAATTTTTTCTTGTACCGGAAAAATACACGGTAAGATGACAAACTTGAATTACTTGCGGCAAAAAGTTTTGGTTAATTCACTCACAAATTTTCCATATACACAGCTAATAACTTGAATTTGTGTTAAATGAATAAAATATGATGCTCACATGAAATAATCATTTCAGATAAATAATATTGATATTAAAAAGGAAAAAATCCCATTTTAGTATTAAATAATTTTTATTTGGCTTGATAAAACAGAATGTTCCGATGGATCATCCGAAGTAGTTGAATCAAGTAATTTATTTTTGTTATCCCAGGATACCAAGTCTTTGCATCTGGGTATATTTTCTTGTACCAAAGAAAAACACAATTGATGTAAAAAATGTAAATTTCTTGCTTACAGTATTTTTGGCTTATCCAATTAAAAATATTACATATTCGCAACTAATAACTCCGTTTGGTGTTGATCAGATAAAGTATTTCGATAAAAAATATTAATTATTTCCATCTAATATTTGTGGCTTGCTGTTCGTAGAAAACCTGCATTTGAATAAAATAACTGTAACTAGTGTCAATGAATTAGATTGATTTGACCAAACAACTCCCGTAGTAAAAAACTCCATTGAATCGCCAATGGCAACCAATGGTCCTCATACGACTCCATTGGACAATGAATGGGAACCCATTGAGATTTCCGCATTTTTCAATGGCGTATAGGAACGACCATTGATCAGTGAATGGATATCCATTGAAAAGTCACCATTGCCCAATGACGTCCATTGGACAGCAAATGCGGATGAACCGAATGATCACCATTACTCAATGATGCCCATTGGAAAGCAAATGCTGATGGACCGAGCCATCAGCATTGCCAAATGGTGTCCATTGGAAGGCAAATGCTGATGAACGAAATGATCAGCTTTGCCCAATGATGTCCATTGGGAAGTAAATGCGGATGAACTGAATGATCAGCATTACCCAAAGATGTCCATTGGAAACCGCGTCGCGTTAGTTCCGAGACTTGGCGCGAGATGTCGCAGGACGGCAACCCGCTGAACTCCCATACGGATTATGCGAAGAGTATGCTTATCTAGACGATTGTGAGCACGGAATATTAGCAGAAGTCGGTGTCCAAAAAATCCATGCAAGGAGTTCTTGCCGACTGATGCCCATGGGATAATCCCTATTCCGTTTGAAATGGGGAAGTCAATCCTCATTGGAAAATCCCTATTCGATTTCAAATGGGGAATTCAATGGCGAAAATGTCCTTGGGGCAATTCGGCATTCATCTCCATTGGTTATTTTGGCAATGGGGAATGAATGGCGATTTTTCAATGGTGACGAATGGAGTTTTTTACTATATGAAAGAATCTCAATTGATTATCGCCATTCATTCTTCATTGCCTACAAAAACCAATGGAGATGAATGCCGAATTGCCTATGGGGATTTTCTTCATTGAATTCCTATAGGATAATCCCCATTCCGTTTCAAATGGGGAAGTCAATCCTCATTGGAAAATCCTCATTCGATTTCAAATGGGGAATTCAATGGCGAAAATCCCCTTAGGCAATTCGGCATTCATCTCCGTTGGTTATTTTGGCAATGGGGAATGAATTGAGATTTTTCAATGGCGACGAATGGAGTTTTTTACTACGGGCTGCTACCACGAAAATGACTTACTGAGCGCAACTTCTGTTTTTATTTAATGCAAAGAAAAAACGATTTGTCTCAAGTAAATGTCACTCAAGTAATTTGGTTTATTTGGATCAAATAAATTTTTTTAACAGTGTAAGGGACGATAATTCCATATGAGATGGGAGTCACTTTCCTCACGTCATGATCGGTTGGTTGTAATTACCATTTGCTCAATGCGATAATTATAATCCCGATCCCATAATGCACACGTACAAACCTGCCGAATAGTCCTGACACAATGTACGTCAGATCTGCGTGCAACCCTCATGATGTCTCGAGGTGTTCTACCCATTCTACGCGCCCGTTTCAACGGAAATACCGAGCAAGCCCTCCCTTATCCTGAATACTAGATTCACGAGATTCCAGGTAGAGTCTGGATCCTCTTTCATCCACCCTCTCGCTTTCTCTCTCTCTCTCTCTCTCTCTCTCTCTCTCTCTCTCTCTCTCTCTCTCTCTCGTCATTCACTGCCAAAACACTAATCACCCTTCGACGCAAGGGAGATCGCAGTTACGTCGTTGGAAACAATCGCGAATAGACACTCCAAGTAACAACAGATCTCTCTCATTAACAACTTATAATGGGAACCTATCGTCTATCGAGCTTTCGTTTCATAAAGTTATTCTGCCGATGAACATCGGGAAATGTTCGAAAGAATCGACAGTGTTATCATTTCCATTCGGTTCATTCCATCAAAAAGTATTCCCTCGTTAGTTTACACTTATGATCTTAACGATAAAACTTAAGATCAAACTTTCCACTGGACTGAAGCTTGAACTTAAGATCGAACTTAAGTTCCAATCTAAGATGAATCTTAAGTTTGAACTTAAGTGTCATCGCAGTTCATTCTTAAATCATCATAAGTTCATCATCATAGTTCATTCTTCATCATAAGCTCATTCTTAAGTTCAAACTTTAGTGCGAACTTCTTTCATCGCCTCCCTCGATCGTGTTTTTGGCATTCAAGACAAGTCAAAAATAATTTAGCTTGATTGAACTTAAGTTCAAACTCAAGATAGACCTTGAGATCAAACTTCAAACCAAGTTTAAGTTTGAACTTAAGATCAATTTGAAGTTCGCACTAAAGTTTGAACGTAAGAATGAACTTATAATGGCACTTAAGTTCAAACTTAAGATTCATCCCAAATTGGAACTTAACTTCGATCTTAAGTTCCAACTTGAGTTCAATGGAAAATTCGAGCCTTGCAATAGGAATCATCGATCCTAAGCGTCATTCTACTGATGAATATTTAAAAAAAAAATAGATCAAAGTTACGATATATTTATGACTTTTGAGAGAGTTGTGAATCATTGAGCAGACATTTCAATAATTCAATAACAATTCAATAATTCAACAATTCGGAGATTGTGAAGGCGTAGTAGAATGGAATATTGATTTTAAAAAGTCTAAGCTATCGGACACTCAAGTTTCGTCCAAAATTTTTTATCGCTGGTTCATTCGAGCACTTTAACGAAACTTACGAACAGTTGTTATTTATTTTTCAAGCACGAGAGAGGGATCGTCAATTTCGAACTAAAGTTAAGCTTGTTTCGATAACAGAGTCCACGCCTTCAGCCACCCCTCGTGAGAGGGATGAGAAAAAAATCGAAATGGAAAAAAGGGGGTGGAAAATTGTGGAGATATATATGTGTATATCGATTCCCATGGGAGCCTATCGAAATCGAGATGAATCCATATAGTATATGAAACGCTCAACAGTCGCTTCTCTCTCTATCTCTCTCTCTCTCTCTCTCTCTCTCGCGCGCGCTCGCTCTCTCTCTCCTCTCTCTATCTTTCTACCCCTTTTTTTTGCTTTTTTCATTTCGGGGACACGCAGGGTGGTATATACTACTTCTCATCCCCTTTTGATTCCCTCGCACCAACGAAACGCCAGCCTGTATTTCAGCAATACACCGAAAACCAGCCCGTGCCGCCGTATTTCATCGTTTCGAACGATGCATCCGCTAAAACGGCTGGATTAAAGCTGGACGATAAACTTTTTATTTTATTCGGCACGCTTTATGAAGAGAGAGAGAGAATCGTTGGTGCAGGACAGAGATAGCGGCAAAAAAAGATGAAATGAGAACGCATGCGCGGCGGGGCTGAGGGGGTGAAAACGAAAAAAAAATTCTGCATCCCCAAAAGTGAAGCGAACGAGCATCGTTATTCCGCACATTGCTTTTTAGGGGGTCCAAATATTGGACGAGCCAGAGACGATGAACGATGAAACTCGTTTGTCATTTTTTTCGCTTTTTTTTTGTTTTCATCCCCTATTTATTTATTTATCTAATGGCCGTTGAACGTAACGAAATCGATCTGGAATCGACAGACTCCGTCGATATGTCATGGATTTTTACAGAGAATTTTTTATTCCGGAATTAGGGGATGATTTTGTAATTATTTGGTAAATTGATTTTTATCCGTTATTATAAAATAGTCGATTTAGTTTGATATTCTTTCATGGAAAAACAGATATAATTGTATGTCGTAAGAAATATAAATTTGCAGAATTTTTTATTCACGGAATTAGGGGATGACATTGTAATTATTGGGTTAATTAATTTTTTCGTTATTACAAAATAGTGAAATCTTTTTTCAATGATATTATTTTATGGAGAAGGAAAAATAATTATAAATCGTAGTAGATGTAAATTTGCAGAGAGAATTGTTTATTCACGGAATTAGGGGATGATATTGGAAGTATTAATTAATTTTTTCGTTATTACAAAATAGTGGAATTTTTTTTAAAGTATTATTTTATGGAAAAGGAAAAATAATTAAAAATAGTAGATGTAAATTTGTAGGAAGAATTTTTTATTCACAGAGTTAGGGGATGATATTGTAAGTATTGTGTTAATTAATTTCTTCGTGATTACAAAATAGTAGAATTTTTTTTCAATGATATTATTTTATGGGGAAGGAAAAATAATGATAAATCGTTGTAGATATAAATTTGCAAAGAGAATTTTTTGATTCACGAAATTAGGGGGATGATATAGTAATTACTGGGTCAATTGTTTTTTTTTTCGTTTTCACAAAAAATCGAATTTTGAAAAAATATTTTTTTTTTTTTCATGGAGCAGAAGAAATAATTATAAATCGTTGTAGATATAGATTTGTAGACAGAATTTCTGATTCACGGAATTAGGGGATGATATAGTAATTACTGGGTTAATTGTTTTTTTTTTCATTTTCACAAAATAGTCGAATTTTGAGAAAATATTTTTTCACGGAGAAGAAGAAATAATTATAAATCGCAGTAGATATAAATTTGTAGAGAGAATTTTTTACTTTATGGGGATGATGATAGTCATTATTAATTTATATTTTTATATTTTTAATACTTAAGGTTCTTCTTTATTTCAATTTCCATATTTTTTACTCATACGATTTTTATAGTATTAATAATTGGCGTACTTTATTCACTTCTTGGAAGAATTTGTCAATTTGTGTGTTTTTTACATTCGAATTATTCATCGATGTAACGAGCTTTAATCTCCGATATTGCAATGTGTGCGCAGGTCAATGGTTAACAACGACAGTGACAAGTGGATATGGAAACTGCAATTTTCGTACGATCGAGTATTATTATAGTGACGACACGATTTACACATATATGACCAGTTTTAATGTGTCGAATGCTGGAAAACAAATGGTCCTGGGACTCGTTATTTAATGCCCAGTGTCATAGAATTTACGCCTTTTTGCTACTCGCTACAATCGATGAGATATATAAATAACACATATATATTGGGCAATAGGGGGTAAAATGGACACCAGAGGCAAAATGGACCCCAGCAAAAATAATAACAATAAATATTCAATAAATGAGAAAATGAGGGAATTATCATCACAATTGGCGTTAATATACTTGAGTAAACTCACCCCCACAAAATCAGATCTAGATTTGATATTTTCATGACAATTTCTCGTGACGAGTTGGAATTTTTTTTTTTAAATCATCATTTTCATCGCATTAGAAAAAAACACCCCAAAATCCAACTACGATCAAAATTGACTATAGCCAAAAATTTAGCAAAACGTGAATATTAAGGTGATGTGAGAAGCGAGGAAAATCGTTTTTTCAACGTTTTTCCTGGTTGAAATGAATTTTTCGAAAAAAAACTAAATTTCAGGGTGGCGTCCATTTTGTCCCCAATAATTTTTTTCGATGAGCAATCGATGAAAATGGTACTTTTAGATGAAAAACTCAAAGTTCACACTGTGCGCAGCTTTTTGCTTCATTATTTTCTTATGGTGTCCATGTTGCCCCACCTTCCCTTATATACATAGGAAAGCGTTTGCCGAGTCCGCGCTCGGGGCTTCGCAACCCCTTTCCGCGTTTTACAGTACACGTCGCTGTGTTTGGGGCAGAACGAGGGGATTCCCCAGAGCGTGTACATCCACTACAGCGACGCTCGCTGAACGATCGGCCAGACTGGTCACGATCGGGACGCGTCGCTTCGACACCCGATACCTAATTATGTTAAACGCTTCCGGATTTTGCGGCCGGATTTAACTCCCATCCGAATTTTGTCCACTCTCTGTTTCTCGTTTCTCTCTTTCTCTTCACGCGTGAATTCGTTTCATTTCATCGTGAAATAAGGGTCAGTTAATCTCACTTCTAACTCAGAAAGGGGGTCAATATTTTTCTGGGTTAAGGCCAGGGATGTTCGATTCTGTGGAAAGAATCGAAATCGATTCTGAATCGAATCAAGCCAATCGATTTTAATGAAAAATCATATCCATAGAATCGATTTCGTAAGAATCGATTTTTAAAAATAAAAAAAAATTAATTGCTGATTAATGCTTACGTAAGTGTTTATTAAGTTTTTGCTACGGAAAGTGATTAAATTGGATTAAGATAAATTTTGATACAAAATGATCAATACAAAATAACAAATACAAAGCACTTTTCATTCTGGCTAAACATAGTTTGATTCTTTTACACATTTGCACTTTTTAATATATTCTTAAAAATATTATGAATATATTAAACAAATCAGACTTTTTGTCTGTTACATAAGTTTCGATTGTTTTACGATATTTTAATGTAGATTTACTTTCGATTATTTTTTCGGTTAGATCATGTTTGCAATATTTTGGCGTTTAATTTTTTTTACTCTTTTTCTCACGTTTTCATATTTTCACATACTTTTTTTTCTTCTAACCTTGACGTTGATGCTTCACAGATTTTTGTCAATCTTTAATTAATTGCCAATCTTTGATACATAATGAATTCAATAAAAAATCGAATTCTCGATTTTCAAGGTCAAGAATCGATTCACCTAAAGATCAAAAAGAACGGAATCAATTCAAAAGATTGATTTTTGAACAATAAAGAATCGATCATCAATAAAGAGGGATCATTTTACCTCAGATGGGGGGATTGTTTTACCTCAAATAGGGGGGGTCGTTTTATCCATAAGTTTTTGTTGTACAGAATCATTCTTTTGTAAAAGTTAAACAGAATTAAAAAGAATATTTTAAAAAAATACATTAAAAAAAATTATAGCCTGATCCTTTACATTGAAAAAGCACTTTTCCATCAAAGGGATGATTTCCAACACACTTTTCCCTCAAGTTTTTTCTTTCATCTACTGAATTTTGATGTTTGAAAAACCATGATTAACGTATAAAAAAAGGCATAAAATCTTCAAAAATTTTGAAAAAATTCTTAAATTTCATAATCACTGTAATAAAAAAAATTGGATAATTTGCTGCTCATGGTTTATGGTGAATATTCTGCGAAAAAATCTCAACGCGTTTGTTGAATTTTTTTTTCATAAATTTCATTATTCAAATAATTTCTCCGACGCGCGCAAGATTGACGAGATCTCGAGATAAATGTTAAATTTGTTCGTGCGACGAATCGCGCACGATTTCCGTGAACGTTGAACGCGCGTTCGCGTGGTGTTAACAGAAGCATATTGCTGGGGCAGCGACGGGGGAGGGGGTGGGGGTGGCGGCGCAGCGCAGGAGGGGGGGGGGAGAGGGAGGTGGCCGCGGTTCGCGGTTCACGCTCCCAGCAGGGGTCACGAGATATATTCTTTGCCTTTAAACGTCGACGCGCGGGAGAGCAAGCGTCGGGTTCCTCGCTCAACGAGGCGTAAACGTCGGCGCGACACGTGTAACCGTCGCGTTAATCGCCCGATAAAAATCACCGACACGCCAGGCTCTCTCTCTCTCTCTTTTTCTCTCTATTTTCCTCTCTCTCTATCTCTCTGCGCTTACCACGCGTTCCTGATCGTAAAATTAAAAATAACGCAAGCACGTTGCGCTCTCTGTGAACCAAAGCGAGGCACTTAATCGCGGATTGCAATCCACATAAACACAATCGTTGATCGACGACGATTTGAGATCGAGATCGAATTTTTGCATTCGATCCAATGTCGCGAAGAAATCATTTCAGAGAGTCGAAAAATCAGAAAAAAGATGCACCCAGAAAAAGGATTTGGCTGATACTAATAAATAATTTGGATTTAGAATATGGGCTTAATGAGCGGCATAATAATTATTTTATTTTATTTATTTTATTTATTTTATTTATTTTATTTATTTTATTTATTTTATTTATTTTATTTATTTTATTTATTTTATTTATTTTATTTATTTTATTTATTTTATTTATTTTATTTATTTTATTTATTTTATTTACAAAATAACATAATTCATCGTATATTAAATAAATGAAATAAATAAAATTTTATTTAGTTTGAATACATTTTTTTTTAACTAAACAAATCATTTTCGGTTCGAATATTTCGTAAGAAAAAGAAAAGAAGCAAAGAGTAAAAAAATCAACGAAAACATCCACCCAGAAAAAGGATTAATTTGATTCAGATAAATATTTCCGATTTCGTTAAATATTGGCCTAATAAATAGCTTATTAAATAATCAATATATTCTATTCATAAAATGAAAAAATACAATTTTATTCATTTTGTAATAAATTAATTTCAACTAAAAAAAATGATTTCTCTCGAATAAAAGGAACACCTCTTTTACCCTCATGGGAAAGGGATGAATCGTTATATTTTTTATAAAGCTTTTTTTATGTCCCAAAACTCAAACCAAGGATTTTTGATGACGATTCTCTCAATAAAAAATCTTGAGGTTTTGTCATTAAATAGAAGGCGGTTTTTAAGCTTATTTCACATTGACGTAAACTCTTGAAATCCTGCTTTAAAATATCGCTTGATTCATTTGATTCTGATGATTTTTCAATTTTTCGCAGATTTTCAAAGTTCAACCATCGATTAAACATTTTAAAAACGTCTTTTCCACTTTTTCAGCCTTTTTTTTACGCCTTCATGAATAATTTTAATATATGAAACTTATCCTCACGGTATATTTGAAAATATATTTTATACACACATTTAAAAGACATTTCGGTGATCTTGAAAAAAGAGGTGGTTTTACGACGAGCGACTCACTCTCATCACTTTTTCTTCTCCCTCTTCTCTCCCATCTTCTCAGTTCACAAGCGAGGGCGTTACTCGTGACATAAACTTTATGGTGTTTATGAATATTTATATTAATCTACGTTTCAACGTCGACGCGTTGACGGGGAAATTCGGAGGGGAAAAGAAACGAGCCCGATGCAGTCTCGATGATAAAAGTATGCCCGAGTATGAGGCATTCCAATTCAACTCGATCAAATTTTGATCTTTGCCCTCTTCGATGAGCTTCATGATTTTTTTTCCCAATTGCGATGACGCCTACAAATTTTCCAGACTTTTTATCTAGAAAGCTGCTGCTAATTAAAATAACGCTGCAAAGTTTCATTAGTTTTGATTTTTCGCCATTTGCTCGTGGAAATTCAATTTTTCTGATTGCATATTCGTGATCAGCGCGCCATTTCCAATCGACACAGCACTTGAAATTTCGAAAAAGTCGAGAAAAGAAGAAAAACATTTTTTTACCCATTATCTCGCCAAATCAACTTTTGTTGATCAGCGACTTGAGGTAGTTAATTTTTTTTTGTCTTTCAGGTGTTTATCAAGTGAGTTAGGAATGGGGAATTTCCTGGTGAACACGAATATGCTATTTGCGACTGGAAATTCCTAACGAATCATGTTTAAACATGTTTGAAACCAGAGTCAGATTTAACCAAGTTTAAGAAGACCTTGCAAAGTCGATATTTCGAAGCCCCATAATTCCGGTTTTCTGTATTCAAATGGGGATGTTCTCTGATTCACTAAAGCTTTCAATTACCTAGAGAATGGCGCAAGGAATACCCGGATATCGTAATTTTTGGTGGCGCCTTAAAAAAGATTAATTTTAAGATAGTTAACTTTGTTTTGTAATTTCATTTCATTTTTTTCTTCGATGTTTTTTAAACTGATCATTGGACAATGTCCCTAAAGGAAGAAAAAAGAATCGGGGGAGCGGCGTAATGGCGTCGTTAGGTAGAGCGGGGTTGAAAGTGAGGTTAGAGCGTTAGACGAGAGGAGCGAAACAGCAAGGACAAGACTAGGCAAACAGAACTCGGGCTCTATCGTTACCTATGTACAATATATGCGCGATAAATGTACATACGCATATATCGCTACACATTCGAGTATAAATTGTCGGCCATCTTGGATATTAGCCAAGCAGAACAATAGTAAACGCAATACTACGGGAACCAAGACACTACAGTTATACAAGTAGCATTATTCGGTACACATCCACCCTCGACACACTCTCCGCAGGAGCCTCCACAATCTCCTATTTTGCTTCGATACCCACATCTCTCTTTAACCAACCGACCCAAACAAGCCCTCCACGCATCTCATCTCTTCCTCATACCATTCCTTCCCCTCGCTTCTCACCCCTATTCTCTGCACCACCCACAGACTTCCACCCCCAGAACCGTTGTCTCACACAAACGCGGCTTGAAACCGCCACATTGTTACATTGCCAATGCTATTTTGTGAGCAGAAATTTTCTGGGTTAACGCTCCATAAGGGTTGTTAAAAAAAAATCGTATCTTTTCTCTTGAACCTTTTATTTATTTTTTTTTCCTTAATATTGATGGGTTAAGAGATGGAAAAAAATTGAGAGGCCTCGTGAGCTCGAGTACAATTGTCAAAAAAATAACCAAGCAAATCCGAGGGGGTGGAAAGTCAGACATCGGTCAAGTTGACGCGGAATGTCCTTTGTATGTTTAGGTGGGGTGCGTCGGGGCTTAGGAATGAGCCGTAAATGGGGGTTGTTGGGAGAGGGCAGCGGGGAGTACGAGGGTCGTGAAGGAGGGTTGCGAATGCGCTCTTTGCGCCGCGGGGGTGGTTTCGACGGGAGGGGGATGAAATATTATAATACGTCACTTGGCAACTGTGCAGGCTCTTTGTGCTTCTCGAGTGCCATCTAGTAGCAATACATATATACATATATGGATATAGGGAACTTCCGAGGCTACTAATTTCGAAATATTCATATTCGAGTCACCCCTAAGTGTAGAGGACGAAAATAACAACAAAATAAATTCAAATAAAAATACTTGATGGCACAAGAATAAAATTTTTGTCAATTATTTCGAAAATTATAGTATGCTCGATTCTATTATCGACGATAAATTTAATAAATCGCCAGAAAGTCATTAACAATCTGAATCTTTAAATAATGTAAATTATTGTGCGGATGGAGAATGAGAGAGAGAGAGAGATTTAAGGTGTAACGCGAGTTGAGGCATACGCGAACACCCGTTATAAGGGTGTCTGTACACGAGGGTGCGGTTTGATTAATGACCTGTTCCGATCACCCCTTTGCCAGTAGTCTCAGTGAAGAGGGGGATGATGCTCCACAACGGTGCCGTACATTATATTATTCTATGTGTTCGATACACGCGATAAGTTTACTCAAACTGTACGTAATAATATTATTTTACGAAATTTTAGACTTGAAATAAGCACCAAATCGAGATATTTGCGTTCATAAGCTATAGAAGGGATGATTTTCAAAAACCTACTAAAAAGTAAAGCAAAATCTACGAAACAAGCAAAACCTACTAAAAAAATGGTAACTATAAAAATTGGAATATTAAATCAATATCTATCCAGTAACTATACCTTAATAGTTGGAGCTATAACACTTATGGTTGTGGTTAGCACATTTCTACTCTTTTCAGAAAACCTTAACAACCCCAACGAGCCCTCGAACTTGGTAACCCCGACGAAATATAGGGTAACTCCAATCACATGAATTCTAACATCAACTATAGTTAGTAGTTAATCGAGTTATCAATATAGTTGGTAGCTAATCGATTAGTTAAAGTTATATTTTCTAGAGCAACCCCTACCAAAAATGTGATAATCTCAACTATAAGAATTATCATAAAAACTAGACAATCTGGTACTTAAATTTTCCCAATTAGAGCTACAATTGTTTTGGCTACTACGTTTTTCGTAGTTTGAGAAACTGTACTTGATTGTAACTCCAACGAAAAATGTGGTAACCTCAAAAATATAAGTTTTAACATCAACTAAACATATTAACCAGGTTATCACGTTTGTAGTTGGGGTTACATTTTTTATAGTTGCTAGTTTATGCTAGAATTCGATTATAATGTGGTTAACCATAATTTCTTTCGGTAGAGCTAAGGAAAATTTTATATAACTATACCGTTTCCTCTTTATGCAACAAACTCGACGTAGCATTGTCGTAGTCGGCCGGAAGTGGAACAACATATAGAGAAAGGGAGAAACGTCAGGCAGACTTCTAACGAATGGGCGAACGTTTGTGGTTACTGAGAGCCCGGTGAGCCTCAGGTAAGTATCAGAGAGATGATTCATCGACTCAACGAAATACACATTTGTGTATGTATACATGACCCGGTATTTCGTGATGCATTGCCATATTTCATATCAGAGAGAGAGAGAGAGGTAACAACGAATTGTTTGCAGTCTCAACATGGTTATACAATATGCTACTGCTGCTGCGAAATGAGACCGTAAGACTATGATTCGAGCAAAAACACCTACGGTCCTGCTGACATTGATGAATCTACAAATCTAGCATGTGCGTGTAGTTTCACGTTCGTACTATGAATTCAGGAAACGATGTCACTTTGCATACAAAAATCCTGACGATAGTAAAACTTTCTGTCATCTGTTCCGCCATTTTTATGATTAGATAAACCAACTGGATAGAAAATTAGAACTAAAAAAATGGGTTTATAGTAGTTTAAGATGCATTTTATTATACTTCATTGTCTAACTAAAAATATAGTGACTCCCAAGTTACCACTTTAATAGTTGAGGTTACCACTTTAATAGCAGAGATTACCATTATTTTTTTCTCGTTAAAGGAACTTCTGGATTTGATAGTAACCTCATTGTCAACTAAAGATATCGTAAGCATTATTGTGTGGTTAACCCCCAGTCTTTCAGTGAATAACCTAAAATCTCGCTTCCATAATCTCAGAGCTGCGTTTAATTGTGTGAACCAATGGCTAAGTTAAGTAATGTTTCAAATAAAGCAAGAGTTCCACGATAGAATGTTGATGGTTCATCGGTCAGATGTCTTCTAACCCAAGAGAAGAGAATGGTCAGACATACCAATCAACGACAGTGTAACGGACTTGATTTGCATTGCATTGAATCGTCTCGGTGCATTCATACATGGGATAAATTGTGCATACATGCTCGGTTCTACGCAGGGCAAATGCGTACAACCCGCGACATCGTTTACACGCGTTGTTACGCGCAGTTTCCTCCTACAAGTCGTGGTCTTTGTAAAGCGTCGTCAACATGCGATATATACCCGAACCCTCCTTGGGATTCTGCATCTCGTGTAAACATACATGCAAAATCTACAAACACATAAAGCGCGACACAGAATACTGAGACTGTTTAGGCTGAGAATTTCTCCATATGCAAACTCCGAGGACGTAGCGCGAGTGTGTACAGACTTGGGTTTACATAGTCCCGTGCAGAGAGAGAGACCTTTAGCCCGAGTTACCTTATGTAGCGAAACCAACAAGCTGTTATGTTGTAAGGATGTATGGACATTTGTGTAGTCACTGTTCAACCAGGTTCAATGAGAGAGGAGTGACCCAAGAATTGCTGAATTTAAGGGTTGAGGGTTTAAGAAGCTATCGATGAGGATACAGGGAGTTAAAGACTGTTTTTAGTTGGACTCTATATCTGAGGACTACATATCTAACCATGTATTTAGTTAAGTGTCAAAGTTATGGAAGAAGGGGCATCAAGGTTGAGAGTTTAAGCAGCTGCCACTGAGGATTGAGAGAGTTAAACCTTGTTTTTAGTTAGGTAATTAAAGGGTTAGTTAGGTGACATGTTTAACTGTTTGGTTAGAGACAGTTTAGTTACGAAACTAAACAGCATCAGGGTTAATGGTTTAAGAAGCTGTTACCGAGCATTAAGGGAGTTAAAAGCTGCTTTTAGTTAAGTTACATGTCTAACGGTATCGTTAGAGAGTTACGGAACCAGGAAGCATGAAAATTGAGAGCTGGAGAAGACGTCGATGAGAACTGAGGGCGTTGAAGACTGTTTTTAGTTGGCTTCCATATCAAACCACGTAATTAGAAAATTATCAACGTTATGGAAGTGGGCGGATGAGAGTTAAGGGTTTAAGAAGCTGTCGATTGAGGATTGAGGAAGTTAAAGGTTGTTTTGAGTTGGGTTATATGTCTAATTGTGTAGTTAGAGAATCGTCAGAGTTGCAGAACAAGAATGCATGAGGGTTGAGGGTTTAAGAAGTTGTCGATGAGGTTTGAGGGAATTTAAAAGTGTTTTTAGTTAGGTTACATATCTAACCACGTAATTCCAAAATTGTCCAAGCTATGGAAGCAGGGGCATCAGGCTTGAGAGTTGAACATCATGGAAGATGAATGTTTATTCAGGGGATCTCAGCCAGACGGCAACAAAAAATGAAAAAAATGTTGAAATTTCAATGTTGCCATAATTTTCGTATAATCACGACGAAGAGTACGAAACCCTGTCGAAAGATTAAAACATGGCCGCTCCCGTGTCCAAAGTAATGCAGGAGAGGTTTCTGGATGGTAATATCTCACCATTAGGCATAATCATCCCTTACACATCCACGGCGAGTGTTGCTCACCCTGGCGTATCCGGCGCCCATATATATGTATATTTACATACATAGATATACACCTATACATAGTCAGTGGCCGTGCCTCTAATGCTTTATAATTTATAACGGCGTTCTACGTACTACCAACCTCACCCCTTTCACCTCTTCATGAAGAAAAAAATACGTATAGTGGATGGTGAGACAAAATGGACTTTTTGGTCCATTCTACCCCAAAAATGAGTGAATCTCGAAAAATTTTGAACCTTTACCAACCAGCCGCAAAAATCCCGGAAGAAGAAATATTTAAAAAAAAATGCAAATTATGTAATTATTATTAATTATCTTATAATAGGAATTAATTTTGCCTCGAATTTATTTCCTGCACACGAAAAACTATCAGCGAATCTATTTTTTGTTTTTCAACCCTTACCAGCGCGTTCCTCCCCCAAATGACTCTTCCATCCCCTTGAAATGCTCACCCCTCACCCCCTTCTCATCGCGCTCCAAGGAATCTGGTGATCAGCACTTTTTAAAAATGGAGCACAATTTTTAATTATACCGGCTTGCGGGCACAAAAATACCGGGCATCATACGTACACTGTTGCAAATTTCACAGCGTCGTTTCCGCCCTCGTTTTAATCGTTTTTTCTCATACATATATATATATGTATATGGAAAATCCAAAGCCTGTGTCACATCTACATGCTCAAATATATATATGCAATATATAAAGAGATGTGTGCGTGTACAACGCTTGTGGACTGAAAAGCGGACTTTAAAGTACATTGCCTTCCACGACATATTAAAAATCGGGTAGGTTTGTCGCGACGAGGGATGAGAGTCGGTAGGGAGAAGGAATCGAGTCGCTAATATTTTGTGCCGTTACGAAACAAACCAAAGAGGGAAAAAGAGGAAAAAAATAGTGAAAAAGAGGGAAACGTATACGTACGGTTGAAGGAAAGTGGGGTTGGAGGGTTGAGTCAAAATGGAGGCTCGCGAGCCACCCCTTCGCACACATGTACCGAGTCGAGGGGGTGAGATCTCGGTGCAGATCTTTTTCGCAAACACCGGAGGAATTATATGTAAGCCGTAAGACATAGACAAAGGGTAGAGCTGTACCACCGAGCAACGATTCTTTCAACCCCTTATTCCTCTTTCAACCCCCCTGTACTTTCATCCCCCACCCCGTACACTTATTTTCGTTAGGCAGTTGTAAATTTCGTCGGAGGGTGTGTGTGTGCTCTTCGCAGTTTCAACGGCCTGCCTCCCTCCCTCGGTTGTTTTCCCTCCCCGGTCAACCCCCATCCCTTGTCATACACATGGTGTCTCCCGGAAAAAAGATGAACGATCGTGGGGCGAATACCACCCCCAACTGTAAGCCCGTACATCATCGAGAGGAAAATCTCCTTGTGTGGAACGACGTGGGTAGCTTAGCCGGAAAAGCGGATGCGCGGGGCTTAAGGCCCCAACCACCCTCTGGCCCATCGATTCTCCGGCTTCCCCTCTATCGCATCTTCTCATTGACATGACATTAGCTGACATTCGTCAGGCACGAGCAATGATTTCCAACGATGAACGTTGGGGTTGGTAAATTATTTTTTTCCCATCGTAGATCATTCTCTATTTTTATAATTATTTTTTCCAAGATAGAAGGACATGTGAAGGTGCATCATGAATTATTTCAGAATTATTGGGTGGAGAGTTTTCGAGATAAAAAATGGTAATCAGCGCTTTTGGGAATCTAATGGCTTCTCGTCAATTCACCCTCAATTTTTGCCTCCCCTAACCGTTTTTTGGGGCTTCATGGGGTAGTTTTTGAAAATTTGTTATTTTGCGATGTTGAATAGAGAATTTTCTCGGGGTTTGAGGGCGGAGGGTCGAGGACACAGAGGGAGAAACGGAGAAAGCGTTGATGGGTCTGCAGGACGATAGTTATCGGGAACCAGTCGTGTAAATCAGAGTACCGCCATCGTAGATCATTCTCCATTTGCATAATTATTTTTTTCAAGATAGAAGGACATGTGAAAGTGCATCATGAATTATTTCAGAATTATTGGGCGGAGAATTTTCGAGATAAAAAATAGCAATTAGCGCTTTTGGGAATCTAATGGCTTCTCGTCGATGCACCCTCAATCTTTGCCTCCCCCTAACCGTTTTTTGGGGCTTCTTGGGGTAGTTTTTGAAAATTTGTTATTTTGCGATGTTAAATGGAGGATTTGCTCCGGGTTTAAGGGCGGAGGGTCGAGGACACAGAAGGAGAAACGGAGAAAGCGTTGATGGGTCTGCTGGACGATAGTTATCGAGAACCAGTCGTGTAAATGAGAGTACCGCCATCATAGCTCATTCTCTATTTTTATAATTATTTTTTCCAGGATAGGAGGACATGTGAGGGTGCAGCATGAATTATTTCAGAATTATTGGGCAGAGATCTATTGAGATAAAAAATAGCAATTAGCGCTTTTGGGAATCTAATGGCTTCTCGTCGATTCACTCTCAATTTTTGCCTTCCCCTAACCGTTTTTTGGGGCTTCATGGGGTAGTTTTTGAAAATTTGTTATTTTGCGATGTTAAGTGGAGGATTTGCTCTGGGTTTAAGGTCGGAGGATCAAGGACACAGAGGGAGAAACGGAGAAAGCGTTGATGGGTCTGCTGGACGATAGTTATCGAGAACCAGTCGTGTAAATGAGAGTACCGCCATCATAGCTCATTCTCTATTTTTATAATTATTTTTTCCAAGATAGGAGGACATGTGAGGGTGCAGCATGAATTATTTTAGAATTATTGGGCAGAGATCTATTGAGATAAAAAATAGCAATAAGCGCTTTTGGAAATCTAATGGCTTCTCGTCGATTCACCCTCAATTTTTGCCTCCCCCTAACCGTTTTTTGGGGCTTCATGGGGTAGTTTTTGAAAAATTGTTATTTTGCGATGTTGAATAGAGAATTTTCTCGGGGGTTGAGGGCGGAGGGTCGAGGACACAGAGGGAGAAACGGAGAAAGCGTTGATGGGTCTGCTGGACGATAGTTATCGAGAACCATGCGTGTAAATCAGAGTACCGCCATTTCCACTACGTAAATCAAGGGTAGCAGAGATGGCACACACGCGCTCTACGCCACGGCGACTTGGTGGATCGTTAATTATAATTAACTAAAGTCGGATTAATAGAGCACGCGAAAGGGTGTAACGGGATCTCTGTGTGTGGATATATATATATATATATATACATATATATATGTATATATTTATATACCATACCCTTCTCTAACGCCGTATCACCTATACATCTTATCTAGTTTTCTCATCGTGTTAGCGAGACCGAGAGCTCGAGAATTATACTCCTTCTACATATTCACCAATGTGGTCCTCGATATACACCTCCCACGTCCTCTTTATCGCTTCTTCAAGTATAGATACATATACATATATAGATATATGTTTCCCTATATAATAGCAAAAAGATCACGTGACACAACTCGACGACACGCGAATCACTCCCTAATGAAAGTGACAAAGATTTATTGAAAAAATTTACAGTACCGTGAAAATTCGTACATCACGAAGAGAGGGGAATTAATTTGAATGAAATATTGTGGCACTCGATTGGATACTAAAATAATTAGAATAAAAATAAGTTAGAATTATAATTTAAATAAAAATAAAAATTTTAATCAATTGTAATCTATGGTAAAATGTATCCTATGGTTAACCATAATTTCTTCGTGTGTTGAAGCGAAAATTTTCAGAGAAACACTTTCGGGGCACGGAAATGCGAATAACACATGGAAACTGTTGGAAAAAAAAACACACAGAGAACATAACACACAGAGAAAATAGCGGAGTAGAGACGAGGAAAAAAAGATTGCAAGGAACGCTGATTAATTAAACTTTCAATTTATGAGAAGTTCGCATGAATTTCAGTGACCCACCCCCACCCCTCTTCTCTGCTATCCATCTCAGTCACTCTGGTAAATCAATTCGAGGCGGGAGAAATATTTCGTATTCGTAAATCAAACCTCGGGGACACGGGAGGATATGAAGGAGTAAAAAAAAAAAAAAAGGACGATGGATATATAGAGGAAGGCGACGATGGCTGCCTGAGAAAAACGGGGACAGGTCGGGGGTGGGGAGGGGGTCTGATTAAAATTAACGCCGGCCCAATTAATAAAGGTCGACACGCGACGGAGAAAAAGATCGGCCGGACTAATTAGGTTTTTTCACTTTTTTTTTCCTCCTTCCTTTTCAACGATCTACCTATCTCGCGCGTGCAACTCGTTACTTGCCACCTGCGCAAACCCTTGTGTACTCACTGACCACGCGATTTCTGACCACCATTTCCCCCTCTCTGTCCGAAATCTTGTGAAATTTGCTCAGGAAATTCTGAAGGTTGAGAAGTTTACTCGCATTTTTCTCGGACAAAGCGAAAACAATCCATCGCCGTTGAACGCAAGGGATGGAACATCAAATCAGGGAATTAGAATGAATTTTGCAGAATTTTTGGTAAAAAACGATATGAAGATTGAATTGAAATAAAAAATGGCTTTGATCGGTTTAAGGGATGAAAATGGGGGTAAAAAAGATATAAATAAATATTTTCAAATTCTCGGTTAAGAATTGTACTAAAATTCATGTTGAATTGAGTACATATTTCAAGTAAATTCGAAATATGGTTTTAAGAAATTTAAGGGATGAAAATGAGGTCGAAAAAATTGAGAAAAATGTTGTACATTTCTTAATAAAAAAGGATGTGAGAATTGACATTGAATCGAATATATATTTGGAGTTCATACAAATATGGATTCGATTAATTTAAGGGATGAAAATAGGGGTGAACAAAATATGAATAAATACTGTGCAACTCTCATTTCAAAATTGTATTGAAATTAATGTTGAATCGAAGACATATTTCAAGTAAATTCGAAATATAGTTTTGAGTAATTTAAGGGATGAAAATGAGAGTGAAAAAATTGAGAAAAATTTTGTACATTACATGATAAAAAATGATGTTAGAATTGACATTGAATCGAATACATATTTGGAGTTCATACAAAATATGACTTCGATTAATTTAAGGGATGAAAATGGGGGTGAAAAAATTCAACTAAATACTGTGCAATTCTCGTTTCAAAATGGTATTAAAATTGATGTTGAATCGAAGACATATTTCGAGTGAATTCGGAAGATGATATTGATTAATTTGAGGGATAAAAATGAGGGTGAAAAAAATATAAATAAATATTTTATGATGTTCCTGAAAAAAAAAAATAATAAATTTGATGCTGGATTAAATATTTTTGCGACTGGATTCCAATTATGATTTTTATTAATTTAAGGGATGAAAATGTGAGTGAAAAGACTGAAATAAGTTTTGTACAATTCTTAGTAAAAAAAATTACATGACACGAAGTTAAATGCATATTTGAAGGAAGAAATTGCTTTCATTAATTTGAGGGATGAAAACTGGGAAGTTGAAAGTAATCGCTTGGTGAAAAATCAACGAAAGAGTATGGCGGAGAAAGAAGGTTAAATACTGAGGGTGGCGCTCAATTCATACAACTCTCGGCGCTCTTGCGAATTTGATTTCACGGAATAAGGGCTGATAGAGTCGCAGGGACATGCCCAACCTCGCGGGGAGCGTTACGATCGCGTGATACGAGTATCAACCCTTTCCCTCTCTCGAGGCGCCTTCACTTTACGCCACATCACGTTTCCACCCTCGCACATACGTCATATAAGTATATCCGGGTGGTTTCGTCACGTTTCTTGTTTTTATTCCTCCCCTCATCGCCATTTTGGTACCTTTCCCCTTAAAAAAAAAATAGACCTCACTTGTGCTTATTTATTTTTGCGTTTCATAAGTTCTAGAATACTTGTCACAAAGACAATATTTTTGCATGAATAAATTCTTTCGTAATATGGAAATACGTAATTAACTACCCCAACAGTTTTGCCAGGTACTCTTATTGTTGCAGCTGAAAAAAATCTCGAAAATCACATTTTTCAGCATTGCAATTCCGAGATTCCTCCCTTAAAGTTATGAAAAAACGAAGATTTTGAAATTCCCTCTGTTTATATTATTTTAGAGGGTGCGCCAGCAACCCTCACTCGTATTATATGTACATATACATATATATGCAATCTCCCATTCGTACATTGTTAGGGATTGCACGGTCGGTCTTTGATTCCGTGCAGTTTGACGTACGAATCTAGCCACGTAGTTTCTGTTTGCTCCCTCTCTCTCTTATTCACGTTCGAGGCACTCACGCACATTTTGGACACCCTTCCGTGTAAAAGGGCCGATCCACACGCCAGACTCCCGCATTCCAGAGGAATGGAAATCGAACCTCTCTTGGACCTCTATTATCGTAGTCATGACAACAGCAATTGATTCCACTCGGATACGAAGGACCCTGGCTTGCGAAGCAAATGGTGGAGAGAAAGTGGTGAAGAAAGAGTAAAACTTGCCGGAGCGAAAGTACTCGATGACAAGATGATGGGAACCATTTTTTTAACAAACCGGATATTAAGAAGACAGAATGATGACAGAAGGCTTGGATAAACAACCCCTAAATTGGGAGGTCTAGGACTCAAATCATCAAACAGGGTTACCGCATCCTGTTACCGAATAAAAAAAGTGTTGAACCACCCATCTTCAATTAGAAGTCGTTAGAAGTTAACTCATCAATCAGAAGACATCAAGTCAGACATCATATCTGACCTCCTTGGCTCAAGCTTGAGGACTTGGCGGAAAAGATCCTAAATTAGGAAGTCCAGGACTCAGATCAACAAATGGGATTACTACATCCTGTTACCGAATAAAAAAAAGCGCAAAGCCAGATTACCGGAGTTAAGTAATCCAACTTGAAGATCATGGGAATCATTTTGATTCGCATCAAACCACTCATCTTAAATTAGAAGTCATCTTGCAGATACCATATCCGATCTCCTTGGCTGAAGCTTGAGGACTTGACGGAAAAGATCCTAACTTAGGAGGTCCAGGATTCAAATCATCAAACAGACCGCATCCTGTTATCGAATCAAAAACGCGCAAAGCCAGAATACCAAACTAAAACTATCCAACGTGAAATCCTGAAAATAATTTTGATCAGTTAACCACTCTTCTTCCATTCAAAGTCTTCCTGCAAAAATCTCGTCTTCCAATTCTAAGACTAAACAGAAAGAGATACTAAGATCAAACACCCAAAGGAATGACATCACTACATCTCGACAGGACCTTTCTTCCAGGTTTGGAGGTTCAACCCAGCCAGCTTTAAATTTCTACCGATCTACCTAACACTATTACGCCCTATTATGCACCTGACATCAACAACCCCAAACGCAAATGTATTAAATATACGACTGCCGACCGTTATACCCGATACAATTCGCACAGCTAAACAGCAATGGTCGAGGCTGTACGGTGTTGGATTAGAATTACGTTGTTCGTTTGAGCCATGCCAAACCCGCTTTTGGTCCGATTAAGCTCTCCCTCTCTCTTTCTCTCCTGCAGTCGAGGGTTGCACACAGACCCTGTGCTCGTTGTAGCAAATCTCACGGACATCAAGGCCATCATGGTGGAGTGTTTCTCTCTCTCACTCTCTAACTCTATATCGGGTCACTCGAATTACCTGATGGGCAACCGAGAATCCAAACCTTCGCCCACGGATCTCACCCTCTTCTCCGTGTACAACAACCAAAAGCTCAGCTCTCAATTTCACCCCTTCGTCTCTTCCGACCGAGACCAACGGCGGGGAAACAGAGGAGTGTGTTCACTCCAACGTGTCCTGACAGGATGACGGGTCAATCGATTTTCGAGAACCCGATTCTCGATAGCCTGTGCATTTCACGTGAGCTCTCTTGGTGGGTGAACTCCCTTCCTCTCTCTCTCTCACTCTCTCTCCCTCTCTCATTCTCTCTGTCGCCGGTTCTTTCTTGCTAGTCAAAGTGAGAGATTCGACTCGAATACCTTGTGTTCAGTACGAATGTTACAAACACACACACACAGAAGTGAATCAGGCGCCAAAGTATCGATAAACGCGACTGGAAGGTTCGCCGGATTTGGGACTTTGATGATGCCGATTAGAAACACACGAGAACAAAAGCCTCGATCATCTGATGTGGTCGCGTTTGGCTAATCATTCGTCGATGCTGCCACCCCGATTGCGAGTTCATTAATTCGTCTGGAAAACAATCGGCCTGAAGGATCTGCAGGCCACAGAATTTCATACCCCGCAGCGCCATCGAACTTCGAAAAAATATCGAACTTCCTTTGAAGTATCCAATTGCGTCAAAAAATCCCAACAATGCGCTTTTTTCAGCCTCCAAACCAGGGTTGCGAAATTTTTAATGAAAAAGTAATGCATTAACCATTACTTTTTTAATGGCTAATGAAATTAATTTCCATTGACCATTCAAATTTAATGGTTAATGGAAATATGTTTCATTAACCATTAAAATTTAATGATTAATGCAAATTCTTTTTATTAACCATTAAAATTTAATGGGTAATGGAAATTATTTTCATTGACCATTAAAATTTAATGGTTAATGGAAATTATTTTCATTGACCATTAAAATCAAATGGTTACTGGAAATTATTTTCATTAACCATTAAAATAATTTCCATTAACCATTAAATGTTAATGGTCAATGAAAATGCAATTGTATTAAAAAAAGTAATTCATTATTTGAAACCCTGTCCATTACAATGTAGTGTGTAATAGCAAAAATTTCCATTACCCATTGCAATGTAATGTGTAATATACAAAACTTAGATTGCAATTTGGGGAATGGAAAAATATAGATGAATAAATTATTGCAATTCAGCATTACATTTTATTGACTTAGGACTTAGATTTTCACCTTAAATTCTAAAAAGCATCTGTATTATAATTCTAAAAATCTAAGTCCCAGGTCAATAAAATGTAATGCAATAATTTATTCATCTATATTTTTCTATTCCCAAAATTGCAATCAAAGTTTTGTCCATTCCACATTACATTGCAATGGGTAATGGAATTTTTTTCTATTACACACTACATTGTAATGGGCAGAGTTGCAAATAATGTATTACTTTTTTTAATGCCATTGCATTTTCATTAACCATTAACCATTAAATTTTAATGGTTAATGAAAATAATTTCCATTAACCATTAATTTTTAATAATTAATAAAAATAATTTCCATTAACCATTAAATTTCAATGGTTAATGAAAATAATTTCCATTATACATTAAATTTAATTAATGGTTTAATAATTTAATTTAATTTAATGGTTTAATAATTTAATGCATTAAAAAAAGTAATGCATTATTTGCAACCCTGCTCCAGACTAGTTACCACTCTCCAACGAGTCCAGAATGGAAAAAAGGCCACGAAAGCGCGTTAGCGGCGTTAAACAAAATTCGAGCAGTGTATTCGATGTGCGAAGGGATGAAATTGAGAGGAAGAAAAAAGGAGGATGAAGGAAAGGGCAAGAGTAGGCGCATCCAACACTGGCGAACACGTCGAAGGGGTTAAAAGCTTCGATGTCATTTTTAAAAAAATCGAATGAGCACCGATAATAATCCCCACGCTTGCAGCAACCCTCATCAGCACCCCTTTGGCTTTTGGGCCCCAAACAATTCCTCCACTTTCGTCCTTCGCGCCACGGGGGAATTGCGAATGAGACGAAGATGTGGGGAATTAATAATTAAGGACATCAGCCGAATACCGCAGAAAAAAAGGACCAGGAGCAATGAAGATTCGTCAGTGAAAAGCCAACGAGTAGAGTCGAGTTTTTTTCAGCCCTTTTCCATATGTTCACAGACAGAAGTGTAAGCGAGAGAGAGGCAGTGGCATTTTATAAATTAAATTTTAAATATTAAAAATACGCGGACCAGAGCCTCGTGTGCGAGTCGGGAGAGGAAGAGGGGTCGCGTTTCACCTTTACCCGAGCTTTTTGAGCAGGAAGGGTGGTTGATACAGGGTGGAAAAAATTGAGAAAGGGATGCGCGAACAACCCCCCTCCAATATTCCGAGGCCCATCTCGCTCCCTCATTCGTCAATAATAATTTTATTTGAGGGTAAAAAATTGAATGTTTTTTTTTCATCCCCTCATCACCAACCCCGATAAAATGGCCGACATCCGCCTCCGACAACAGACTTCAATGGCACTTGGTTTTTTTTCCCCTAGAATCTTCTGTTTTAGGGATTCATCCCCCGGACACTTCCTGATAGATGTTTTTAAAATTACCCCTTCCCCCATATTTTTCATGCCTTGTCACTTCGTATTTTGTCTACTTTTTTTTCCCTCAATGCTTATTTCACGTGGCAACTTCTCGTCGATCGGCGGAAAATGCTTCGGGGATGATATATTAAAATCGCAATAAAGCAACATCCCCTAGCAGGGGGTGTTATTTTCCAGGCTTATTTCGCCAAATCCTGGACGAAAAGTTTTCATCTCGCGCTCTCGAGTTGATGAAAAATGTCGTATTGAATGATATTTTTCAGAGAAGACTTCCGGTGTTGGGAAAATTCGAAAGATTTTTTTGGTTTTTGAGAAATCTGGAATTGGTTGAGAATCATGATTTTTCAAATAGTTTTGATGTTTACGTAATATTCATGATTGCAATGTAATTTTGAGCCTAACATTTGGAAAGAAACGTCCGATGTGTCAAAAAAATATATGTGGTGCGAAAGTGAGAGGGAAAGGTAAGGGGTGAGAGCAAAAAGACGAAGAAGAGGGAGAAACACGGCAGACTGATAAATGATTCATGTTCCCAGGCACATTGAACGAACGGCTGCCTCGCGAACTACCAAAGAAACTGAAAAACACTAATATATCCAGCACACGAATATATATGTATATATATAAGGCATTCCACACCGATTCGACCTGGGTCTGACTTTTCACCTGTCCGATTTTGTCCGCAATTTTTTATGGTGGTGTAGTGTCTTTGAGGAGCACTCGGGATTTTTTTCAAATTTTTTTGGAGCGATTTGACTTAAGTATAATTTTATAAGCAAATTTAAAAATCTGAAAAAAATCGCAAAAATCCCGTTTTTATACGAAAAGTTTCAAGTGTTGAGCCAAAGTGGGCAGGGCTTTCCTTCTGTTTATATTAAGCATTTTCGAAAAAAAAAAAATTTTAATAGGTGGAGGAACCTCAATTAAGTGGGCCGATATCCAAACATTTTTGTATGAACTGAAAGTGTTTACAAAAATTTTTGATAAGGGCTCACTCAATTCAGGTTTCTCTTTTTACTTAAAATATTTTTTTTTTCGATAAAGCTTGTTAAAAACAGAAGGAAACTCTTGCCCACTTTGACTAAACGTTTGAAAGTTTTCATATAAAAAAAGAGATTTTTGTGATTTTCTGCTAAAAATAATTTGTTAATAAAATTATAGTTAAGTCAAATCGCTTAAAAATTGGAGTGCTTTTTAGAAGTACTACAAAACCATAAAAAATTGCGGAAAAAATCGAAGAGGTTAAGAGTCGACCCACATCGAATCGGTGTGAAATGCCTCATATATCCATCCTATATATATATTTCCTATTTTTATATGTACATTATATATGCATGGTATATAGATATTTACATCGACCCAAGACAGTCGTATATAACATACATATATAAAATATATATGTATATAATATATGTGAGCTATATTTTACGTTTTACATTTATTTTCATGGAGATATATTTTATACGAGACTGAAAAACTTCTGGAGAGACTTTTTTCCCAGTTCGAGGGAAGAAACTCGTTTCGTTCTGTCGGATCGGGGGCGCAATTTCCGTTGATTATCGTAAAAATTCGAGTCATGCTTTAATAAAGCCCATATAAAAAAAAAATTGATCTCATACATTTTAATTTTATTTCAATATATTATAAACGTTTATTGGAAGCTCAAAAATTAATATAACGTATTGTATGATATATAATATATTATGTATCGTTATATATTATTCATACAAATTTATTTAAAAGGGAAAGTTGTACGAAAATGATCCTATTCTTGAAAAATATTGTGCAACGCTTGAGAAATATTAGACTCGAAAAATCTGTCGTAAAAAATGTGAAATAAAACTTATACATATGAGATGAATCATTTAAAATTTTTTTTTTAATTCTTGACTTCGCATTGAAGATCATTTTTTGAAAGTTTTAAAATTGATGTAATATACAATATGATATAAAACATATTACGAGTCATAATCTATTCATATCAAATTATTTAGAAGTTAGACAAAAATGACCCCACATTTGAAAAATATTTATAAAAAATATAAAAAACTAAAAAAAAATACAAAAAAATGCATAACGTCAAATATATCATGTTTTGCTTCCTCATAAAGGAAGCTTTGTTTTCGTGAAATTTTTTTTTTCGCTATTTTTATGCCAATATGTTCAAAATGTCCTAAAACATCGAGAAATCATATTTAGGAAAAATGTCCTGAGTTTCAGATGTAAATGATTAATAACTCGAAAACGCTTCGAGATATCAAGCTAAAATTTGGCACACTTGTCGAGCACGAATTGCTCTTCGTTATGAATTTTTTTTTTTTTTTAAATTATAACGGGTGTTCAGATTTTATCGACTTTTTTCGTTTTTGCCAGAATGGCGTAAACGCCTCTGCAATTTTCAAGATATTGCACTCAAACTTTTTACAGAATAAGTATAGCTATTAAGGTTGTTTGGTATTGAATTTGGCGAAAATCCATCGAGGGATTAAAATTTTATGAAATTTTGAATTTTTTGAAAAATCACCTAAACGCTCTAACTTGCGCAATTTTTAAGATATTGTACTGAAACTTTTCACAGTGGTAATATAGCTGTGAAGGTTGTTCGCTATTAAATTTGGCAAAAATCTATCGAGGGATTAAAATTTTATGAAATTTTGATTTTTTTGAAAAATAGCGCAAGCGCTCTAGCTTGCACAATTTTCAATATATTTCACTGAAACTTTGTACAGAACTTGTATAGCTATCAAGGTTATTCGCTATTAAATTTGGAAAAAATCCATCGAGGGATTAAAATTTTATGAAATTTTGAATTTTTTGAAAAATAGCGCAAGCACTCTAACTTATACAATTTTCAATATATTTCACAGAAACTTTGTACAATACTTGTATAGCTATCAAGGTTTGTTCGCGATCAAATTTGGCGAAAATTGATCGAATTTGCACATTGATTACTAATATTTTTCGATAGTTAACAAAGCTTCCTTTATGAGGAAGCCAAATTTGATCGCCATACCGTGTGCTAAAGGAAGCTATGTGAACTATGGATAAAGATGAGGAAGCAATGTGCAAATTTCAATTTCAGGGGTGTTTGAATGTAGTTTTTGAGAAAAATACAAAAAAATTATAAATAGGTGTCTTCTATTTCTTCTTTTTTTTCATTCAATCGAAAAAACCACCTCTAAAAGGTCCAGACACCGGGCCCAAGTTAGTTGTATCTAAAAATGAGATGGATCATTTTTTCATTCATTAATTTTTTTCTCTTTCAATTCTGCATATTCGCGACGCAGCAGCTGGGATCCACACCGCAATGCCTATGTTTGGCGGTGGCAATATTCAAGAGCGCAACAGTCGGAAAGGAATAAAATATATTTTAAGATTTCCCAATGGACCGAAAGGCCTCTAGCCGGTCGTAAATATTTGAAGAGTTGTGTGATGCTGCATGCTTCGTACTTGTACAAGGCGTACACACAAACACACACACACACACACACACACACAAACACGAACACAACACGCAGACACACACGCACTCCTTCGCTCCTCGCACTTTGCCCGCGCACAAGTTTCTCCGCCGGTCCTTAAATATTGCAATCACGAGACCATTTCGCGTGCCGCGTCCCGATCCTTGAAATATTAAACGCGCGCGACAGGCCGTGAGAAGAGCGAGGGGAAACACCGAGAAAAATTATATATGTCGCTACTTGACCGTTTGTAAAATTATATAACAATTTATCACTAAGCTGAAACGTATATTTCATGATTCAAACATTGTTCCATTTCAATTGGCGCGCCAAACGAGTTTTGAGAGTATTCTGGTCTAGAGACATACATTTTCAGCGTTTTTTTGAGCTCGATTTAAAAAAAAATATTTTTACCATTCGTGTTCACAACATATTTATCAATAATTAACAATAAACAAAACAAATTTCGAGAAAAAAAATTAAATAAGTTATAGGCTGGTAAAGTTGGGGATGAAAAGAGGGTCGATACAATTGCTATTCTAGATCAGAATACCCCTTTAAGGATATTTCATTGATAAGTTGATTAATAAGAATTTGTTTATTTTTATTAAGATAATAATGAGGATATTTCGAGAAATGATTTGCAAAAAAAATTGGTACGTGGAAAAATGTGTAATTAAAAATATTACCAATCGACACGGGGTGCCTGATGTCGGTGGGAGTTAAAGATCCGTTCGATCCGATTCACGATTGGATTCTCAACAGGAAAAGAGAGAAAGAAGGATGGGGGGAGAGAGAGAGAGAAAGAGAGAGAGAGAGAGAGAGAGAGAGAGAGAGAGAGAGAGAGAGAGAGAGAGAGAGAGAGAGAGAGAGAGAGAGAGAGAGAGAGAGAGAGAGAGAGAGAGAGAGAGAGAGAGAGAGAGAGAGAGAGAGCTACCAGCAGGTTTGCCGGACTCGCCTGAGGGAATCAATTCTTAATGGCTCGTCAAAGGTACACGCTTATGGTCTCGGGATATAGTATACCGCCGCCCTCTCCTTCCGCTGGTGCTTCAGCAGCTACCGTTGCCGAATGTAAATCTATAATGCAGTGATAGCCAGCAGCAGCGAGTGGATAGAAAGAGAGAGAAAGCCGCTTCACAGTCGGAGAGAAACTCTCGCCTGTGAAATAATTCAATTTTCTCGAGAATTTTAATGTTATCGATCGCGTGGTACCATGCAGCGTAAGAATTGCGGATCATGTGCATTATATAAAAATTGAACAATGGCAATGCAATTGACTCGAGGACAAGAGACAGAGAATTTTTAAGAAGAGCAAATTTTGGGTGGGTGAATTCAGAAGTGTTCCTATAATTCTTGCAGTCTTCTGGGTTAGATTAGCATACGTGTAGAATCAGTAGTTAGGAATGTGAAGCCAGAATTATATAATCCACCATCATTTAGATTTGGGTTGGGGGGTAGCATTCGTTGAATCAATATAATAATAGGTATAAGTCCTTAGAATTGTAATATATAACCTTCAATTGCATCAGGACTGGGGTAACCTGCTTGATTTCCATATAAATCTAGTTAGGTAAGCCTAGAATTGAAGGATCAACCTTAATTTAGATTTGAGTTGAGGAAGCATGCATTGAATCAATATAATAATAGGTAGGGTGAAATCACCAGTGAATGACCGGCTTAAGAAATACCACCAGTGAATGACCAACCGAGTTAAAATCGCTATATATAGATATAATTCACATGTCGACGGTCATTCACTGGGGGGTGGTCATTCACTGGTGAAGTTACCCTATAAGTTCTCAGAATGGTCAAATACAACCTTCAATTGCATTAGCGCTAGGGTAACTTGGTAGATTTAGTATAAATCTGTGCAGATGAGCCTAGAATTGTGAGATATTTGGGTTGGGTTACTATGCGTTAAGGCAAAATAATGTTAGGTATAAGTCCTCAGAATTGTCGGATACAATGTTCAATTGATTTAGAGTTGGGTTAGCAAAAATTCAATCAATATAATGTTAGGTATAGGACACCAGAATAGTAGGATCCCATCTTTAGTTGGACTTGGATTGGGCCACAGGCGTAGCATCAATGGATAATCAAGTACACGGATCTGAAACTATAAGAAGCCACCTTGATTTAGAGTTCTCAGGGGTTGTTTCCAGAAGTATAATGTCAATCAGGTCATCCACACGGTTCACGAATCGAAACCTCCCTTTTCGTACAAACCAGACATTCATCCCTGCCATGATGTCACTCACAAAATCCTGCAAAAAAGTAAAATAGGTAATCACCAAATCCAACATCCGATCGTAACTATTTTCCAAGAAACCAAAAACTTCTACGGAGATTGAAATTCCCGTTAGTCCGAATACCAACCATTCGAGGGCCCCTCAATGATATCCCTCTCATTCTCCCCTCCCCCGTTGCATCTCTCTTCGCAAGTTATTCAGACAATGCGCGGTGATATATACCCGTGTAACGAGGGGGTTGCATTATACAATCGTTCGCCTGTACGCGTATGTATGCAGCCTTGTACGTAAATATACACGCACACACACACACTCATGTGTGTACAGACGTGGGGGCATCGGGAGTTCCTCGCGTACTTATGACGCTGAATTGTAGTTGTACGATGTAGGAGCAACGCCGCGATGGTTTATACGTGGGGTAGTTGGAAGTGGGGCGACACCGTACGTTAAAGGGTGGCGATGATGCAGCCAGTGCAAGAGAGATAAACAAAGACAGGGACAGAAAGCTCTGGACAAGTAGGAAGGACGAAGGAAGGCAGACATATTAGCTGAGCGGCGCATACACGTATCGCTGGCAAGAGGGTGAAGGTGGTTTTCCAGGGTTGGAGGCGAAAGAGAGAGAGAGAGAGACGGAGGGTTGTTGCGAATGGTATACGTGTATATAGTCATCGAAGTCGGAGGTGGAGAAACGAGGTAGTGAGCGCCATAGAGCATGGCGTCCTGGCATAACTCAGAATTGCCTCGCCCGCAAGGGTAGAATTGACAGCATAGCACTAACATTGTATGCGTACGCGTTATGTATTTATGTAAATGCATGCTGCTCCTGATGCTCTGCTATATTGCTGGGCTGGGCCGCCGTACTTCTCTTTGGCCTCGCATACGCACAGGCATCTCGTCTCTACACGCTACACACACAAACACCAAACACATATGCATATCCCTCGAAACCCTTCGTTCTGCTGGCGGTATATGCCGGAGAAAGCGAGAAAGGCATAGACACGAACGTCAACCATTCCCTTCACTGGTTACACGCCGAAGCTCCAACGCCCCGCTCCTATATGCCTCGAGCTACAATAGGTGAACGGACCTCGTCGTATACCCCCAACCCTCCTCCTTGCCAATGTGTTGGTATGTGTGCAATGGGTTGGAGAAACGGAAGCATTGCCGGGGCATCAGACTAGCGACTGATGATGGTGCAAATGTCCTCGAACAAAGAGCCTCGAGTAACAAGCAAGAAAAGCTCAGGAAAGTAAACATTCCCTCGTTGATAGACAAAAAAAGTGTGGAATAGGAATCGTACCATGGACTGGGTTCTTTATCCATCGGTTTTGTCATCGACTCCACCACATTTGTTTTATCCAGGTCATGTTCGGTGAGAACCGCAACCAAAGATGCAGAGGGGCTGGGAATAATAAGGTCTAGTTATTAGGTATGGATGTGGACTTTAGTTCTGGGGTTTAAGTGTAAAGTTCAGTAATCAAGCTTATATAGATGGTTTAACTATGAAGATTGGTTGTGACGTTTAGTTATAAGGTTGAGCTTTAACGATTAGTTTTAAGATCTGGGTACAGGGTTCAAATATAGAGTTTCCTTTGATAGTCTAGTTGTAAGGTTTGGTAATAAAGTTTGGATATAAAGTACATGAATTGGCCTGGATGATAGAAAAAAAAGTGTGCAATAAAAATCAGAATATGTGCTGAGTTCTTTGTTAATCGGTTTTGGGATCAACCCTCCCATATTTGTTATACCCAGGTCATGTTTGGTGAGGATCAAAGCACGGATGTAGAAAGTCAGTTGGTAGATGAAGCAGTGCAGACCAAGAATGGTAAGGTTCAATTATACAGACTAACTATACAGTTCAGTTCTAGGATTTCGATGTAGAGTTAAGTCATAAAGTTTGCATGTAAGGTTTAGCTACATGGTTCGGTTAACGGTTAGCTATAGGGGTTAGTCGTAAGATCCAGCAAAGAGGGTTTAGTTACGAACTTTTGCTAGGAGATCTAATTGTAGGATTCATTAATAAAATCGTGCAACAGGAGTCAGAACATCGGGACTATTCTTCATATGTCCGGTTCTCATTGTGCCTACCAACATTCATGATATCGAGGTCATGTTTGCCGGAGGACCGGAATCAAGGATGCAGAAAGTCGGTTGGCAGATTAAGCGGTACGAGCCGAGAATGAAATGGCTCAGAGTAGGTTCGCATTAACCAAAGGACGGTGGGCAAAGCGTCGGTCTGAAGGACCAATAGGAATGGGGCGCAGTGTTAGATTGAAACGCTACATGAGGCAATGATATATAGCGGTAACCAGTAACAGCGGCAACCATCAGAATATAGCCCAACGCTAGAGGGAGAGAATGAGAAAGAGGGAGCGAGAGATGTACACACCGATCACATTAATCAGAGGTTATTGCGTGCATTCCTAATCATCCGAGGCCTCTAACTATTCCCAGACTCTGATTGGTGCATTACTCGGTATTTCCGGTATGATTCTGCATTCCAATTGGCCCGGGCTCGTATAACACGACGTACACCGGGCATCAACTGTGTCCGGGATGAGCGGCAGCCGGTTTAGGAGAGAACCCGCGAAATCCTCGTAGACATCGAGAGACCCCCAACACCACGCCATCATCCACGCACAATGGGAACGATCGTCGATGAATTCAATTCGGTCGGGGGAACGTGTTACCGCGCTTCGTGGGTCTCTCTCAGGCCAGAGCGTACACACCTCTAGACGACAGTTTGGCTATAGCGGATCGGTACAGCTTCACGAGTTTCGTGGCTTATGGACTAGGCCACGTCGTTGCGGTTTCTCTTCGATCTGTCTCGTATATCGCGACACGGATCGTCGTCCTGATGATGCGGCGTTGATGTCATCATTCACACGACTATTTGTCCTGTGGTTGGCAGCATCTTTTCCCTAAAGAATCCCTTCCTAGGCCTAATTGTCACTCCACCCAATTACGCCAAATTGATCGACGGAACTTCCCCCCATCACCTTTTCAGTCAGACAATCTCCGCAAAATACGAATCCCAAGCCCAACCTTTTAATAGAGAATTTTCAGATGGGGACTCAACATGGGCCGTGTGAAACCCACCTTTTAAAAATTTCGCACGATTGAAAATTGAACGGTCACCGATAATTAACGGCAACGTTTGTACCGGTTTTTTTTTTATATCCTCCCTCGGATCGAGAAGTAAATGTAATTCTCGATAATGGAGATGCGCACGTGGATATTTGAAAAGCGATTTCGACCCTGTGAATAGGAAACATCGCATTGACTTGGGTTACCATGGGATAGCGACGTGATAATTATCGAACGAGTAATTAACAATCCAGTTTCAATTCAGCCCGACGAAAGGTTAAATGTGAGGGGAAGGAGGGAGGGAACATTCGCGGAAAATAGCAAATTCGTAATATCCTACAATATTGGTGCCGCGAGATGGCGCTCGCGGGAGTACGGGATACTCGAATCCCAATGCCGGAATCTCGCAACGAGAGTTACTATCGAGGCATTCGGCTTCCGTTTTATATACGCTTCTATCTCACTCGGCGATTCGTTCATTGGTATTTCACTGTAATATAAAGTGAAGGGTCGCGGGGGTGAGGTTAACGGAAAGGATAGCGTGAGAGAAAGCGCGCGCGAATCCGCACATTTTCAAATTTCCTATTTGTAAATAAGCAATCAAGGCGTTGGAAGAGAGTGGACGGGGATTCGACATCCGGTTAGCGAGGACATGAGCGGGAGTCGATATAGAAAATATATCGAGGTGTGACGAGAGGTGCGAGGCACGTAGGTGAGACAATTAATCATTTCAATTAACGGACAATTCGATCTTCGTGAATCTCTCTTCATCTCGTGGCAGCGCGGCAATGTGAAGAATATTGGAAATGGTCAACGGCCACCGGAAACTGCAACCTCCGTCTCTCTCTCTCACTCCCACATCGGTCACCCATCGCATTTTTTTCCATCTCTGGTTGTCTTTCCTGTTCGAACGAGACTCGGATCCAACCTGTATGGAACTTTAAATACATTACACGATATATACCAAAACGTATATGTATTTTCGATTGAAAGGCTTTTATTGCATGACCCTATACGAATAAGTAAAAAAAAGCGAATTATTCTGGGACTAATGAGATTTTGTGAGGATGATTGGGGGGTATGTTTCCTCTGTAGGGAAACTGTCAATAATAAATAAGTACATTAATGGCGCGGACTAAATCCCTTTGAATCAATTGAATTATGAGGTCAGTTCTGTGCTTACCATGAGAATGAGTTCTGTGGTTTGGTTGTAAGATCTACTAACAGGGTTAGGTTATAAGCTTCAAGTTGCATGGTTTAATTATAAGATGTAGTTGTATGGTTTAGTAATAGAATTTAAATTTAACTCTTAAGATTGATGTGTAAAATCTAGTTATAAGCTTAATCTACAGGGTTAGACTAATAATAAATAAATAAATAAATAATTAATAAAGGAATCGACTGAGCGGTTTACAACCATTTGAATCGATTGAATTATAAAGTTAGTTAGTAGATTTAGTTGTGTAGTTTAGTTACAAGCTCTACTTATAAAGTTTGGTTATGGTAGGCTTAGTTACAAGTTTCAGTGATAACGGTTATAAGGTTTGGCTGTAAAGTTTACGAATAAAGTACGATTATAAGGTTCGGCTAAGAGGTTTAGTTACAGGGTTAGACTGGAGGGCTGAGTTGTGTGGTCTAGTTATAATATTCAGCTGCGATGTGTTGTTACAAGGTTTATGTGTAAGATTTAGCTATAAAATTTAGTCATAGGGTTAGACTATAGGGTTCAATTTTAAGCTCACATGATGCGTGTATGTAAAGTTAAGTTATCAAGTTTGGTTACAACTTTACTGATATTTTTGTAGTCATCATTTATGAAGATGATAATTCTGTGAGCATTCTAAACTACAAAATCATGAGATTCAGCTATAATGTTAAGTTAGTGGATTAGACTGTAGGGCTTAGTTATGAGGTTTAGGTCTAAAATTCAAGTGCAGTGTGTTAATACAAGTTTTATGTTTAAGATTTGGCTATAAAGTTTAAGGTTAGGCTATTGGTTCAATTCTAACCTCACTTGATGCTTATTTGTAAGATTAAGTTATCAAGTTTGGTGACAATTTTACGGATATTTTTGTGGTCATCATTTTGAAGATGATCATTCTGTGAGCATCCAACCGTTCATGTGTATAGTCCGTTGAATTGAATCCCAGAGGGTTGCTCAACTATCAATTCCTCCCCGCGCCCTCTTTCAGTGTATCTCGTGGTCGCAAAACCAGCGTCGGGTTACCGCAGCGCGGAGCATCACCCCGCACGATCGTTTAACGAGGTTAGCGTCGCGAATTACAACGCGGTAAAAGTCTGATTGAGAAAACTCCCGGCTTGCGCACCAACTGACACTGTCTCCGTCAATCAGTGTTCTCTCCCGTCTGTCGCTCTCTGTTTATCACGTTGCTCGCCTCATTGAGGAAAATTCGAGCAAGGAGCACGGATGAAAAATTAGAAAGGACGATGCAGAAACGAGATAATATAATATCAGAGCGGACTCGGCCGGTAAAACATTTAGCGCCCGTCCACAATGAGAAAAAGTCGAGGGTGAACGACAAAAAACGTGGAAACGACGGAAAACGACGACCGGAAAATACAAATGGTAGACAATAGAGGAAAAAGTTTTGCGACCAAGGGAGGAATAAAAAAAAACAACAGAATGACTCGACGACGAAACATGGACAAAAAAGGCAATGAAAGAAAAAAGAAATGCGCCCGATTTTATCGATAATTGACCGATAAATCGAGAGGAAACAGGAATAAAAATGGAGTCGACGAGCATCGAATGAGTTTATCGCATTTTACGTAGGCAAATATTCGCGATGCGTTGAAGTGAAATTATTGCAATGTTCCAAAAAATAAAATCACGATTGTGGAAATTTAATTTTGGACCAAATAGAGTGTTCGCAGATGGTTTTTCGCGACATCAAAAATCTGGAATCGAATAAGAGGCGCCATCTTTGGAGGCGCCATTTTGTCTGGCTTAAAAGGGGGTTGACAAAGAAGTTACGACGTTGCTTTGCCGAGGGAGTGGAATAGATTTTCACGGTTCCGGCGCGATTCGATCGGCAAAAGGGGGGTGAATGAACAGTTTGCGCGGAAAAAGAGATGGAAGGGGTGGTTTAGAGGGTTAACGAAGAGGGTTTGCGTAAATGGGAAATAAGTCACTGCCGGAGGGGATGTTCGACGTCGTCGACGAGTTTCACCGAAGATTTCCCTCGCATCACTTCAATTTCAACGTCTCGCTCGTCATTGGCGAAGTGCGAAATTGTTGCAAATCGCGACGAGGGGTTTTAAATTAAAAGGGAAAGGGGTTGACGGATGCGTGACTCGACGACGCACTTTCATTCGACGTTTGCCAGATCGAAACACCCTCGATTCGAAACGAATGAAAGTTATAACTCGATGTACGGAAAATTCAAACAACCCTTGAATTCCGATTGCATAGTCTCGCGTCATTTTTTCATCCCCTAATCTTCAATCATTTTGGCATTCGACAACTTCATCCCTTAATGTCACATCCGCATTTCCTTTGAATTGTGATTTGAATGAAAGGATTTAGAATTTTTTTTCTTCATTTTTATACATTTTGCAGGGTGGAAATTCATTATTATCATGTCGTAGAGCAGGGATGATTTTTCGCAGGGTTTAAATGTAAATTTTCGATAAATCTCGATAAGGGTTGTCGCGAAAATGGTGGAGGCCAATGGAAGGATGATGGGCCCAGCGTCCCGAGATTGAAGGCGTAATGGCTCCGCCATTTTGGATTCTTCGTGAGCTTTCCTGATTCAACCCCTCTGCCCCGTGTCACCGGAGGCAATTAGTCGCTATAGGGGTTGAAAGGGGGTTGCGAGGGGGTTGAGAAAGTAGAAATCGCGTATGCTGGAATAGACCGCGACGATGGCGACTAAAGTGTCGTGGAAAGAACGAAAAAAATTCTCATTTTCGTTTTCACGGACGAGGGTGTCGATTGATAAACTTGCTTCCAACCCCCCTATGAATAGGGGGGTTGGAAGGCTTCGGTATTCGTGGAATAATTTTTTTTCAAATCACACGTTTCAGTGGCAAAGTTATTCAATGAATTCGAATGAGACACTTGGAATACGAAAAAAAAAAATCACACGTGCTGAAGGAAAATGAAATCGGTAATGAAGATGAACAACGGAGGGTTGAAGAATCGAGGGTTCGCCGAGCGGAGGGTTGTTTGATTTCTGAAATTCAAATTTTTGAAAGAGCCGTTCCACGATTTTCACACTCATGGGAATGTCAATCGATTCCTCGACATATGCATGATTTTTGCTATCCTCTCGCCCCTGGAATAACGTATGCAAGAGAATCGGAATAATTTTAAACGAAAAATGAGGAAAAAAAATGATTCTGAGGGAAACAGGGAAATCGCGAGAGAGAAGAGTTTCTCCCGAGGCATTTTCCCTCGCAGATTCTCGTTGACAGTTCGATGAAAGGACACACGAGCCTTGGAGAAGTAACAAGACGGAATATGAAAATGCAATTAAAGCTTGAATTCGCAAAACTGCATTTATGCCGCGTATAAAGAGAGTTAAGCACGCTTTGCCCCTACAGTCCCAGCCAAAAATTTTATCTGGTTGAAATTTCCGTACTCCGTGATACAATAAAAATCTGAAAAAATTTAGCAACATTTGGCATGCCATAAACAACAATTATCTACAATAATATTACCCTAAAGTTATTAATCAATTGTTTAAACAAATAATTATTCAATAATTTTTCGGCAATTTCTTTTTTTTTTAACAAATCGAATGCGTTAATTTTTCTGAATGCATATGAATTTTCCAGTACCTATTTTATCTCTATTTTGAAATTTCCGTTTTGAAATTTTTAGAATGGCTGTATTTATGAATTTTTTGGCACAGTGTCTTTGAAACTTTTCAAAGCTGACGATAAATCTGTGTGCAAAAACATATGCAAAATTGGCAATTTTTTATTCGTATTTCAGAATGTTTTTTATAATATTTCAAAGTAGAGAGAAAATTCTGAAAAAATTCATATGCGTTTAGAAAAATTAACGCATTCGATTTGTTTAAGGAAAAAAATAACTTTCGGAAAAATTGTTAAATAATCATTTGTTTAAGCAATTTATTAATCACTTTTGGGTAATATTATTATTGATACTTGTTTTTTATGGCATGTAAAACGCTGCTGATTTTTTTTCAGATTTTTATTGTATCGCGAAGTACGGAAATTTCAATCAGATAACATTTTTGGCTGAGACTGTAGGGGCAAAGCATCCTTAAGCGAGCGAGATAGGGAGGAAAAAAATCAGCATGATGCATATTTACCACGCGTATCGTTGAGTGTGATAAAAATGTAAATCTTTCGTCGCGGATGATATTTGATGATGAAAGAAATGGCGGAAAAATTGGAAAATTATCATTGGGACAATGGGGAGGAAATATTTTTTTGGCCCTAGGATATTATCTTTGTTAAGGGGGAACGCCACTGTGACGGGTCAAAAAATCAAAAGTTTTTTTTTCCATTTTTTTAAGTAAATAAGGCCAAGCCGATCAATCCGATCCGATCATTTTCGATTTTGTTGCAAATTTTCTATTTTTTTGTACGTACTGAAAGCAGTCTCAGAATTGCTTTAGATTATTGTTTCAACCCAACTATAACCACAATAAATTTTTCAAAATTTGACACAATTTTTTTTTCTAATGCTCATAACTCTTTAAAAAACAGAGATATCAAAATTAAACAGAAGATCATTTTTTACCGTCTTGAGTTGTAGTTTTATTTAAAAAATACAAAAAAAAATATCGATATTCATTTTTACATGTTTTTTGAATTTTTAAACACAAAATATATTTTTCTTTTCAACTTGGACCATATTGATTTTTTTGAAAAAATGCACTACTTTTTAAGAGACATTTTCACAAGTGCTAAAAAATTGACAGCTTGTGATATTCATAACTTGTATTTTTTTAATCCCCTTTTGAAGTTATAAAAAACATTTAAAAAGTACAACAAATGACCGCTACGACGCTAATTCACGCCTGATCCCAACTAGTGTAAGCATTACACAACTTTATTGTGCATAGCCGATTTTCAAAATTTTAAAAATTACTATTTATTAAGATTCTTTGAAAATAAAAAAAACGGTCAAAAAAGACAAAATTTAAATTAGCGCAATTTCGTGAGAAAAATTATTTTTTAAAAATGGCTACGCTTAACGATAGTCACTGTTGTGTAGATTTAAAAAAAATTTGGGTTTTTTATTTCAGATGATTTTTCATTGATGCCGTATCGCTGCCACCAGGAGGAGTGATTTTTTTTATTACGTCATTACGTTCATGGTAATAACTTTGTCAATACAAATTTATATGAATATAGTTGAATATATACTTAATAAATTGCTTTTCGTCTGATCCTCAAATAATCATTTCTACTTTAAAAAAAAATTCCCAAAAATCGGCTAATTTTAGCCACGCCACAGCGGCGTTCCCCCTTAATTTTTAAGATTTTTCAATGAAAATTCCTACGAAGTTAGTTGAAAATATACTCGATAAAATAACATTAACCCGATCCTTCGATAATTAATTACGTCTGTAAATAAAATTCCTCCATTGATAATTTTCCACCCCTTAAGTTGAGGGGCTTTTCCCCTCAACTCGAGAGGAACGATGGTATATATTTTCCACGATGGAAAGAGTTCCCTTGTAACGAATCGAAGAATGGAAAAAAGTTCCTCGACGGCAATGAGGACATGTAATCCTTGGAATAGTCAATTCCAACCGAGCAAGAAAAAAAAATCTCTCCGGTTGTGGCGCGATACTTTGAATAGCGCACTTCAACTCGTTTTTCTTTCTCCACTCAACTTTCACAGAGGGAGAGAGAGAGAGAGAGAGAGTCATACGCCGTTTTGCAAACGTTTCTACGGCGCTGACTCGAGAGGGGTGCTCGTAATTTTTTTCAAAATTCACGGATAGAGCCGGAAAAAAGTGAGGAGCCTAACGAGTGTATTTGCTTGTACGACGAATCGAGAAAAAACTAAGAGTCGGACGAAAACATTCTGGTGCAATATAGCGCTGCACGCACGAACGAGGAGTCTCGTTAATGCTGTCTTAATTACGCGAGGATTCCGCATGCAAATGCCCGTCCCAGAAAGAAAAGGGTTGAAGGAGCTTCTCGGGCAAACGCTCGAAGACTCTGCAAAGTGAAAAATGGTCGTTCGTCTTTCAAGGATTTTTTTTCCTTCGTCCCAGCTTTTGTCCTCGCTTCAGCGTCAACTTTTTCATCGAAACTCGCACATGTATATATATATGGGGCATTCCAAACCAATTCGACCAGGGTCTGACCCTCGATCCCTCAAATCTGGTTCCCGATTTTTCCTATCATTACTCTCACTCTATCGAGCAATTACAATTTTTTTCAGATTTTCCAAAATCAATTTGAGCGCGTCATGAATTTTTGATTTTTTTTTGAACACCTCGATGGCCGTAATCGAAAAATCTGAAAAAATTCCCAAAAATACTCTGTCAGATGTAAAGAATATTGGTGTAAAATTCATAATGTCTGGGCTTTTGCTTCAACCCGTTTTTTAGCTTTTTGAGAAAAGAAAAATGAGAAAAATAAGAAGCAGAGGTCAATTTACTGTAGACTTGTATTATGCATAGACTTGTATTATGCACACAAAATTTCGAGCAACAGTCTACAGTAAATTGACCTCTGCTTCTTATTTTTTTCATTTTTTTTTTTTGCTCAAAAAGCTAAAAAACGGGTTGAAGAAAAAGCCCAGAAATTATGAATTTTATACCAACATTTTTTATACCTGACACTGTATTTTTAGGATTTTTTTCAGATTTTTCCATTACGGCCATCGAGGTGTTCAAAAAAAAAATTCAAAAATTCATGACGCGCTCAAATTTATTTTGAAAAATCTGAAAAAAATTGTAATTGCTCGATAGAGTGAGAGTAATGATAGGAAAAATCGGGAACCAGATTTGAGGAGTCGAGGGTCAGACCCAGGTCGAATTGGTATGCAATGCCCCATATATATTTATGTGTGGGATATAACAAGGAAAAATAGCAAAGGGAAAAGAAAGGTATCTTATTTATGAATATTTATGGAAAGAGAGAAAAAAGCGAGAACAAAAAGTACGAGGGAAAGAAATATTGCAGTGGATGAAAGATTTTTCTTCAAACTACCCCTCGCGATAAGTCTCATTCAAGCCTCTCGCTTTTTCTCTTTTATTTTCGTTAAACTCTCGATAAGAAATTTAATTTCTTAAATAAATCCTGAAATACTTAAATTAAGTATAAAAAAATTGGAAATTATCGAAAACATTACTGAATTTTTGGGAATTAGTAAATTACTTGAATTGGGGGTGGATTTTTATATTCATTGACGTATTATTTCAATGTTGATTTAATTTTTTTGAGGGTGTTACTTTTTATTTTTATCATCACTTGGTCATTTTTTTTAGATTAAATCTGAGTGAACTAGATAATTTTTTTTTCATTTGGCTTAAAACTAAGATTCAAAAAAGCTTTAATTAGTTAAAAATATGTGATCTTCTGTTAAATTAAATAATATAATTTAGTAATTCGTTAAATTAAATTAATAAAATATATAAATTAATGTAAATTTATTAATTCATATAAATAATATCATTTAATATAAATTATGTACCAAATTATTATTGTTATCAATTTATATTAATCATTATTACTATTTCTATTATTATTTATGCTTGAAATACGATTCTCAATTTGTTATAAACTTATTGTAATTACTTTGTAATGATTTGTCAAAATTTGTAAAAATCAAAATTCTGAAAATCTTCTTCGCCCTTTCATCGAACAATTAAGTGTTTTTGCACCCTCCGCGAAAACCGTGAAGAGCCTTTTTCCATTCTCTTAATTAAAAATAACAAACAAATGTACGTGAATTTTGTAACTCGACGAAATTGTAGAAAATTAAATATCATAAAGAGATAAAATACAAAAGAGAAATTTGGAGGGGGGGGGGGTTGTTGGCGGTGCGCACGGTCTCGCAGAACATTAAGGGTGGAATCGTTGCGAATCGAGCGTGGAAACACGTTAAACGCGTACGATCGTCATTTTCGGCTCTCTGTTTTATCATGAATTATAATTAGCCGCATAAATATGCATTCGTGCGTGACGTAATTTGACCAATAACATTAAATTACTCACGAGAGGCCAAAGAGAAATAAAGGGGGTTGGCGGCGGTGGGGATGATGTCGAAGGGAAATTTTGCACGTGGGGGAGGTCGGGGGAGGGTTTCCATCTGCCGGATGATTCGTCCAAAAGTCCACACAGCCCATTGCAGAGCTCGACGATAATACGATTAATTGGTATTGCTAATCGACGATAATTAATATAAATAGGTGATCTCTATTGACAGCGAATCGATCGTGACACAGACGCGGAAAATTCCACTCTCACCCTCGTCATCCCCCTGTCGATATCGTCATATTTTTATCACAAATAAACGTATTCTGACGCAAACCATTGCACCAATAATTATACTGACATCATTCAAATAAATATCCAACAATTAATTTTCACTTTTAGATAATTTATCTTGAAAATAAAAGTTTTTCAGGGGCTAATCAATTTTATGCGATATCGTAATCCGTTCGAATTCTCAAGTAGGCAAAAAAATTACTCAAAAATCCTTAAGGGTTGTCTCAACCGTTGTGAGATTTTCAACGAAATATTTTCTAGAAAAAAAAGTAAATCAGATGATTTTCAATTTTCAAAAATTTTGAAGGGACAGGAAAACATGCTCATCGAAGTCTACAAAAAATTATTCGAGAAATTTCTCTGGATTTCCTCACGAATATTCCTGAAAATTCAATTTTTTTTTTGAATTAATGGGAATTTTTATTAAATTTTTGAAGTTTTTTGAGAATTAATTATTGAATGGTTCTAGTGGTTTCTACATTAGAGGGGAAAAAACCTCAAAGAAAATCCTAAAGGATTGCCTCTGAGATTTTCAATGAAATATTCTCTAGAAAAAAGATTTCAATCTTAATAGATGGGCATTTATGAATATTTTTTCATATTCAAAAGTTTTCAAGATATTGAAAAATAAGTCAAAATCCACAAGAAATTATTTGAGAAATTTATTTCGTTTCCCTCACGAATATTCCTGAAAATTACATTTTTTGGGGGTTATATTGTTTATTTATTATTTTTTTAGATCTTTAAAAATAAATTATTGAATGGTTTTAGCAGATTCTTCAGTAGAGGGAAAAAAGTCCACAAAAATCCTTAAGGGGTGCCTCTGAGATTTTCAATAAAACATTCTCCAGAAAAAAGAAATCAATCTTAATAAATTTTGGGCATTTATGGATATTTTTTGATTTTCAAAAATTTTCACAAGATTGGAAAATAAGTCAAAGTTCACGATAAATTATTTGAAGAATTTCTTTGGTTTCTCTCACGGTTATTCCTGAAAATTGCATTTTTTGGGTTATGAGAATGTTTATTTTTTTATTTTTTTAATCTTTAAAAATAAATTATTTAATGATTTTAGCAGATTCGTCAGTAGCTAAAAAAACCACGAAAATTTTTAAAGGTTGCCTGTAAGATTTTCAATGAAATATTCTCCAGAAAAAATATCTTAATAAATTTTGGGCATTTATGAATATTTTTTATTTTCAAAATTTTTCAAGATGTAGGAAAATAAGTTGAAGTTTACGAGAAATTATTTGAAATTATCCCTGAATTTTTTTTTTTGGTTATCAGAAATTTAATTAAATTTTTGAAAGTTTTTGTAAATAAATTAAAATGATTCTTATTGCATTAATTACACTGGAAATCATCGATTTTCCGGGGTTACTCTCGCAGGGGATGGGATAAAATTGGGGCCTGTCGTTGCTGTCGTCGCTTATATATCTATATGAGGTATTCCCTTTCAACGGGACCCCCTTTTAGGCCGACCTTTTTCGATTTTCTTGAAACTCGAGTATGTTTCAGTGTTGCCTGAAAGCATATTGTACGCCAATTTTCAGATCTCTAACTATAATACTCTTTGGAATACACCAAAAGTTATCTTTCAAACTTTTTGCGTATTCAGCGCTTCGGAGCTTTGGCACGGCGCGAAATAAAATCGAAAAAATTCTTTAACAATAGCTTTCGATCGGAAATTTCCTGCGCTTTTCGAAAAAAATATCAGCAATTCCGAAAAAAATGAATTCATTTGAATTTCGGCCAAAAACCGAAAAAATTGATTTACAAAAAAAGAGCATAATTTAATTCAGCGGGACAATTTTTTTCATGTTTTGTATATATCTGAGAAGTCACGATATAAATTTCAAGTTGCAACTCGCATCCGTCTACTATTGCCAAGTCTTTTAGTAGGATAAAATTTTGGAAATATTGTGTTTTTCGTATTCAACAGTTCTTTGATATATTATATAGTTTTTTTTAACGAATTTCGATTTTTATAAATTTATTAAATACAAAATTTAATAAATTTGATTCAATAAATTTAATTTAGCAAATTTAATAAATTTGATTATTTAATAAATTTAATTTAATTAATTTACTAAATTTATTAACGAAAATCACGATATTTAAGAACTTTTATCCTACTAAAAGACTTGGCATTAGTAAACGGATGTGAGTTCCAACTTGAAATTTATATCGTGACTTCTCAGATATATACAAAACACGAAAAAAATTGTTCCGCCGAATTAAATTATGCTCTTTTTTTGTAAATCAATTTTTTCGGTTTTTGGCCGAAATTTAAATGAATTCGTTTTTTTTTCGGAATCGCTGATATTTTTTTTTGAGAAGCGCAGGAAATTTCCGATCGAAAGCTATTGTCAAAGAATTTTTTCGATTTTATTTCGCGCCGTGACAAAGCTCCGAAGCGCTGAATACGCAAAAAGTTTGAAATATAACTTTTGGCGTATTCCAAAGAGTATTATAGTTAGAGATCTGAAAATTGGTGTACAATATACTTTCAGGCAACACTAAAACATACTAGAGTTCCCAGAAAATCGAAAGAGGTCGGCCGAAAAGGGGGTCCCGTTGAGCAGGAATACCTCGTATACATTCGATTCGCGACCCCCTATCGCACTTCTATTTATACGAGTCAACGATGCGCGAACCCATACAGACCAAATATATGCGGTTATGTAGCGCATACGCATAATGTACCCCATACATATAACCAAACGTATATTATATTCTCGACATAGCCACATAATCACAGATCTCGTAACACAGACTGTTTACATTTTCGACTGTGTGTCTGGATCGTCTAATGCACTTTTATTTACATTCGTTCATGGATATATATACATATATATGTGCAAATAAATATATATAATTTGCGATACGTATCAGACATTCCATTGAATATTTATTTGCCCCATGAAATAAAATTTCACATCAACATATCTGACTCGATGATACTCGCTGATTTTAAACAAACGTTCATCGACTATTCTGAATAATTAAGAAATTTTATCGCCAACTTATAACAATAAAAAATTGCCTCACCTGTTTTTTGGTTGCATAGATTTTTTGGCAATTTTCAAAACTAAAAGTTTACCATTTATTTTTTTGAAAAAAAAGAGAAAAGGGTTAATGATGATTAATGAATTTTTAAATGCACTTCTACAATATAAACAAATAATAAAATAATTCGACTCCATAATATTCTCTAAATTTAAAAAGTTCGTCGACGTTTCAGAAAATGAAAAAAATTCTATCGCCATTTTCTAACGAAATAAAATTCATTGCACACTGTTTTTTTATTTTACAGCTCTTTTCTTGCAATGTGCACGGATTGAAAAAAATAATAAACAATTTCTCATGGCGCGAATAAATAAAAGAGTGGGCTGAAAAGAATTTTCCTGCCGGTTGATCACGATTAATAAAGCTCGATAGAATGAAAAAGGCAACCGTGAATTCAGACGATACGTAACGATGCACTTTTGAATAGTGAGCACTCGAAAACACCGCTCGAGGGATGAAATTAATTTGCAACGCAGTTTTACTCGTTCACAATAAAATGAGAAAGCGCGAGGGTCGCTTTAAAATCGTGGATTTTTATTTATTCGTTGGTTCACGTTGAGGTTAGGCGATCTTCCGTTCCGTTGATCGCGAATGTGAAAGTAGGAAATGAAAAGGTCATTTTAATTGCTATTTTAATTGACAGCTCAAATTGACGATGGATAAAAAATTGTTTAAACCGAATTCAAAATTATTCACCTTTCGTTGTTGAATTAAAAAATTTTGTTAAAAAAGCCTTTTTTTCAAACTGTAAATTTTTAATGTTTGCAAAAATTGTTTTACCCGAATTCAACATTATTCACCTTTCGTTGTTGAATTAAAATTTTTTGTTAAAAAAGCTTTTTTTTTAAACAGTAAATTTTGAATGTTTGTAAAAATTGTTTTACCCGAATTCAACATTATTCACCTTTCGTTGTTGAATTACAAAATTTTGTTTAAAAAGTTTTTTTTTTAACTGTAAATTTTGAATGTTTGTAAAAATTGTTTTACCCGAATTCAACATTATTCACCTTTCGTTGTTGAATTAAAATTTTTTGTTAAAAAAGCCTTTTTTTCAAACTGTAAATTTTTAATGTTTGCAAAAATTATTTTACCCGAATTCAACATTATTCACCTTTCGTTGTTGAATTAAAATTTTTTGTTAAAAAAGCCTTTTTTTTAAACAGTAAATTTTGAACGTTTGTACAAATTGTTTTACCCGAATTCAACATTATTCACCTTTCGTTGTTGAATTAAAAATTTTTGTTAAAAAAGCCTTTTTTTCAAACTGTAAATTTTTAATGTGTGCAAAAATTGTTTCACTCGAATTCAACATTATTCACCTTTCGTTGTTGAATTAAAAAATTTTGTTTAAAAAGTTTTTTTTTTTCAACTGTAAATTTTGAATTTGCAAAAATTAATAATTTTCAAATGGACCGACGACAGCTGATGAAAGTAAAGGACGAAACTCGATGTGCACATCATAGGGGTGATAGACTGTCAGAAATACTTGAGACTGCGAGACACACGTTCATACTTTATATGGGGCATTCCGTGTCAATCGAGTCAATATCGATCCTTCGTCGTCTCAGATTCGGCTTATGATTTTTTTTTACGCTTCTACCGAGACTAATGAGAAGTCCCAAATTTTTTTACAATCTTTTTCATCAGTTCAGAAAAAAGAATCAAAGAAAATCGCAAAATTAAAAAAAAAACGAATGTGTAAAAAAAAATCCTCATACAAAGAATAGACTTTATTTTATTATGAATTGAATGCTTTCTCGATACGATTATGCTAAAAAATTCGACGAATTATCTTGATAAAGTAATTTTGAAAAATCTTTTGAAACTCGAAATTCATAGTTAAGGAATGACGCTTTTTAGGATTCTATTGTTAGGTATTATTAAAATTTTCGACAATTTTTTTTATCCTTAATTTAAAATTGGCCAAACGTGGTTCAGAGTTTCTTAATTTCCATATTATGTTTTTTTATTATTTATTTATCAACCTGCAAAAATATGTAGTGACAGAATAAAAATTTTAAAAATTCGGCAAAGCTTGTAGCAATTTGATTTTCGTCATGATTGCGATTGCGAGAAAAATCATTTTTCAATTCCAAATGTTTGAGGATCAGAAGTTTATCGAGTTTGCACGGAATGCTCCATGTTTTTACGTGGATTATGAGCGCGGAATGAGAGTTAACGGGCTGATACGACGAGCAAGAGTTGATCCATTCTATATTCAGATAGAAAATTTAATTAGCTCAGTCGTGTGAGTCCTCCTCGTCAATCGTTTTCACGTGTGTTACGATCTCGCGTCGTTTTTCCAATAAAATTGCCCGAAATTATTGAGGATATCGAGCGAATATAAAATCTCTGGCATTGACGAAGTGAGGCAGAAATATATATCAAAATAATTTATATATAGTGGAAGGGTGGGGCAAAATGGCCACTATAAGACGATAATGGAGTTAGGACGCTATAAATAGTATTAACTCTTTGCTTTTCATCTGAAAATTCCGTTTCAATCCATTAGATTGTGCGTCGAAAAAAAAATCTGGGGGCAAAATGGACTGCCCGTAGTAAAAAACTCCATTCGTCGCCATTGAAAAATCCCCATTCATTCCCCATTGCCAAAATAACCAACGGAGATGAATGCCGAATTGCCTAAGGGGATTTTCACCATTGAATTCCCCATTTGAAATCGAATGAGGATTTTCCAATGAGGATTGACTTCCCCATTTGAAACAGAATGGGGATTATCCTATGGGAATTCAATGAAGAAAATCCCCATAGGCAATTCGGCATTCACCTCCATTGGTTTTTGTAGGCAATGGGGAATGAATGGCGATAATCAATGGAGATTCTTTCATATAGTAAAAAACTCCATTCGTCACCATTGAAAAATCGCCATTCATTCCCCATTGCCAAAATAACCAATGGAGATGAATGCCCAATTGCCCAAGGACATTTTCGCCATTGAATTCCCCATTTGAAATCGAATAGGAATTTTCCAATGAGGATCGACTTCCCCATTTCAAACGGAACAGGGATTATCCCATGGGCATCAGTCGGCAAGAACTCCTTGCATGGATTTTCTGTATACCGACTTCTGCTAATATTCCGTGCTCACACTCGTCTAGATAAGCATACTCTTCGCATAATCCGTATGGGAGTTCAGCGGGTTGCCGTCCTGCGACATCTCGCGCCAAGTCTCGGAACTAACGCGACGCGGTTTCCAATGGACATCTTTGGGTAATGCTGATCATTCAGTGCATCCGCATTTACTTCCCAATGGACATGATTGGGTAAAGCTGATCATTTCGTTCATCAGCATTTGCCTTCCAATGGACACCATTGGGCAATGCTGATGGCTCGGTCCATCAGCATTTGCTTTCCAATGGGGATCATTGAGTAATGATGATCATTCGGTTCATCCGCATTTGCTGTCCAATGGACGTCGTTGGGCAATGGTGACTTTTCAATGGATATCCATTCACTGATCAATGGTCGTTCCTATACGCCATTGAAAAATGCGGAAATGTCAATGGGTCCCCATTCATTGTCCAATGGAGTCGTATGAGGACAATTGGTTGCCATTGGCGATTCAATGGAGTTTTTTACTACGGGTGCAATGTTGTTTTTTTTCAAAAATTCAAGTAAACGAAGAAAAACGTTGGAAAAACGATATCCCTTGTTTTCCACATCACCTCGATATCCAAGATAATTGGACCAAGCTGCCAAGCAGCTTTGCAGTTATTTTTTTGGCAAAATTCAATTTTAATCGTACTTGCATTACCTAATTTTTTTTTTTACGATTATATAGAGGTGGGCCGTTTTGCCCCCGGTACCTTATTTTGCTATCTATATCTGATTTTGAGTGGGTGAGTTTATTTAGGTATATTAACGCCAGTTATAATGATCATTACGTATCTTTAAATTTTTTAAATTTTCTATTTTTAAAAAATAATGTTGGATGGTGTCCATTTCGCCTCCAGTGTCCATTTTACCCCCACTTCTCCTATTTATATGATATTTCGCGACAACATCGTCACTCTCAGTGGCAGTTATCGCAGTTTGATAAAAAAAAAAAAATTAATGCATACATATATATGATTGTGAAGAAGAGCCGATATGAAAATCAGATCGGACGTTTTTCAGGACGACGATTGATTATCCACGATTCAACGAGTTGCATTATATTTAACGCCACCGTCATCGACGATCAGAGTGAAAAAAAGAGGGAGTCGATTCGCAACGACGAGAATGATAAAACAAGGGTTTGAAGAAAAAAAAATATATATATATTCGATATGGCGTAATATCGATGAATCCGTCCTTATCGACTTGAGATGGTTTCACGGATCACCAAGAAATAAAAAAAAATATTTCTGGTGATATGTATTGACAGCAAAGGGAATGTGTTTGGTTGGAAAAGAATAAAAATTACTCTTCACTCAAAAATTAATTGTCAGAATCGTCGAGCAAAGTATTTAGAAAACAATCTCCTTTTTTGGAAATTGTAGCCTCTTTCTGGATTCAAAAATCTACTATTTTATTGAAGGATTTTTTTAAAATCAAATTTCATTTAATTGACTGTAGCTTTGCTATAATCGAATATTTTTAAACAAAAAAAAATACAAACTATTGTTCGGATGTTACTTTTTGTATTGCCAAATTTTCGTAGAAATAAATAATAACAATTTTCCAAAAAAAAAATCCCAAAAATGTGCGTTTTGTTATCAATCGTTCTCGCTGATAATTTTTATAATTCAATCGTTTCCTTTTTCATAAAAAAAAAAAATCAGCAAAACTACCCTTGTATATTATAATCTTTGACGAGCATAATTTCCGTGATAATGACTGATATAACGAACGTTTTGCCTAATGGAACGTTAATATTTATTGCGCTGATAATTGCACGCGGAGTTTCAACGACATTTTTTTCCTTTTTCTTTTCTCCCTCAATCAGCATTTATTATTTTCTTCGCCGTCGTATTGAGCCCAGGAATATTTTTTCTTTCTCCAATCCATCCCTGTTCACTTTTATATGTATATTGCCAATATATTGCACATATGAAGCGTTCTTTTTCAACCGGGCCACTTTTTTTTTCACCCGCTCCAATTTTTTTCAAAATCTGCCAGTTTGAAATATTAGTCAAAAGGAACGTCTGTGATTTTTTTTAAGATTTTTTTAGGCGTCCGTTCAGGATTTTCAATTTTTTATTACGAACACTGTATCTCAAAAAATATTCATCCAATAAAAAAAAACATAAGAACAAAAACTTTTTTATTTTTTCCACTTTATCGAAAGAAATAAAAATCATAATTTTTCTGCATTGAGAAAATTGAAATTTGGCAAAAAAATGAGAATAACATTTTTTTAAACCTAATAACACACTTTCGATTTCGGTACAAATTTTACAGGATGTCTGTCATTGGGTAAAGAGTCTGCGAAAAAAAATTCAGAATTGCATCTGCAATGGTTACGATGAAAAAAATAAAAATCCTGCGAAATCTATGTGCGGTTATGAGATTTCGCAGGGTTTTTATTTTTTTTTTCATCGTAACCATTGCAGGTGCCATTCTGAAAATTTTTTCGCAGACTCTTTACCCAATGACAGACATCCTGTAAAATTTATACCGAAATCGAAAGTGCGTTGTTAGGTTAAAAAAAAATTTATTCTCATTTATTTGCCAAATTTATATTTTCTCAATGCAGAAAAATTATGATTTTAATTTTTTTCGATAAAGTGGAAAAAATAAAAAAGTTTTTATTCTTATGTTTTTTTTTTATTTGATGAATATTTTTTGAGATACAGTGTTCGTAATAAAAAATTGAAAATCCTGAACGGACGCCTAAAAAAATCTAAAAAAAATCACAGACGTTCCTTTTGACTAATATTTCAAACTGGCAGATTTTGAAAAAAATTGGAGAGGGTGAGAAAAAAAAGTGGCCCGGTTGAAAAAGAACTCCTCATATAAGGCGCCCTTAATCGCACAAATTTAACATTGGCAGGCGCACCCACACGAAGACATGAAATTCCAATGATTCTGAATGCGTCACTCGCGACGATATATATTTTGAGCGTGATGTCGATTCGAATGAAGCGCGAGTGACTGTGAAATATCAACGAGAGAAAGAGGAGGAATTAAAGAAAAGAAAAAGAAAAAAAAAGAATCAAGAGGTATAGAGAAAAAATGCTAAAGGCTCCGTAGACTTTACGCACAATTAATTTTTTCAATAATTCCCAATCCCGTCGATGGAAAGTTCCCTCGAGCGTGTGTGTTTGCGGTCGTGAAGGGGGATGAAAAAGAAAAATTAAAGACCACAGATTTGTTCTTTTTCCTTTTCATATCCTTCTCTCTTTCTGTTTGGCATTTTTCTCTCGCGTCTTCGTCGCTAATAATTATGGGAACCTTGATTAATCGACTAATTACTAGACGGATTACGTCGAAAACGCGCGAGCGGACGATTTGCAAACGTCTCCCGAGCGAGATGCCTACTCGAGGCTAGGGGATGGAGGCGCATTGGAGGGTAGTTTTGAGCAAGAATACCGAGCAATCGAGGAACTACCGAGCGTAAAGAAGAGCGAGTGAGGAAATCATTATTTTTGTACTAATCACTCGCGGTCGGCGAATGGGGGATGCCCGGGGGTGGTTTTTCCAGTGGTCACGATCGACCCTCTTGAGGCTATTTTGAGTCTCGATTTTCGAGTTTTTTTTACATCCATTTTTAATGATTAGACAATTTTCAACGTGATTGAATCGATGGATAACGAAGCGTGGAATGATTTTGTTTTCTCGCGAAGAAATCAAATTTATTCAATCATTTTTGGAATTTTTTTTTAGATTTCAATCTCAAATTGGTTCAAAATGTATAATAATGTTGGGTCTTTTTGAAAATAAAATAGAAGATTGAAATTTTGAAAAAATTAGCCAGTTGAGGATTCAATAAAGTTCTTCATTTTTTGAAATTGAATTTTTCACGAATTGATAGAATTATTGAAATTGTGTGAACATTTTTTTTATTTCGAATTCTTAAAAATGTGAATTAATCGTTGAATAATGAAGGGTGGAATAATTTTGCATCTTCCCGAAAAAGACAATTTTTTAAAATAATTTTTGGGTGTAATTTTTCCAGATTTCAATGTCAAAAATTCTTTCAAAATTTATCCAAACATCGAAATTTTCTATTCAACTTTTTGAAAATCAAACGACGGATCAAAATTTCGAAAAAATCGATCTGCTCACGATTGAATTCTTGTTTTTCAAAGTTTTTTAAATTCAATTTCAAATTTTTCTCTTTCGAATCTCCCAAAATATTAGATATTTTTCGTCTCAAAGTTATTTCCAAAAAACGAATTTCAAAATGGGCTTGTTTACTGATTATCATGAGAATCATGGAGAAAGAAGAACTGGCGATATGAGCATTCGGCCAGGAATAAAAGTTTTCCACGGAATATCGTAGCATTGAAAAAAAAAATGGTCGCATATTAACTGACGATGAGGGCAAAAGCTAGACAGCGAAAGTGAGAACAAGAGTGAATGTAAAATAAAAAAGTGGAAGATATACGGCGTAACGAGAGTGATAAAAAAAATATAAATTTGAAAAAAAAGAGAGAAAAACAGGCGGGGAAAAGTGAGGTGTACCCAGAATGCGCGGAGGGTGAGAAAAAGAATGGAGAGAATAATCTATATATATGGGGCATTCCATCCCAAATCGGACAGTTTGAAAAACATTTTTTTTGTTTTCCGCAATTTTTTTATATTTTTGTGTACCCATCAAAAGACCCTTCCTGTTAAATTTTGAGATTTTTTTGATTACCCGTTCAAAAGATGTTCAATTAACAAAAAAACCGCTCTTTTTTTGGTATTTTGGTCATAACTTCTTTAATAATGGTCCAAATTGGAAGTTTTTTTTCAAATTTTTTGTTTTTTTTTATGCCCTTTTCAGAAAAAAAATACAACGAAAATATTCGACTTGTTTTGGAATGAGTTTTTTTTTTAATTTTTTCAAACATCTATCTATTCAACAAATTTTTAAGACTAGCCCGATTGTGGGATCTCAATAACTACTATTCTTTTCGATTTTTTAAAATTAAAATTTTTTTTTTTAAATAAATTATTATGAATACCAATTTTTGTTACTGGATAGTATTTTTTTCAATATTTAGAATTTATTCTGACCCAATTTTTGTTACTGTATAGTACTTTTTTCAATATTTAGAATTTATTTTGACACTTTTTTATTGTTAACAGGTTCTTAAAATTAATAATTAATCGTTAAATCTGTTTATAAACAATAATAACAACAGTTTTTATTTATTCACGTATTTGTTTTGAAAACCTTACATATCCGATTATTTCCTGAATTAGAATATTCCTTTGCCAATACGTTTTCGTTGTTCATTGGAATAATTGAATGAAATTTTTGTGTCCCCCTGTGATTGACTTCGCAGTATTTTATCGCAAATAAATATTTCTTTTGCATCTGAATAATGTTTCTCATGTGAAAATTTGACAGCAATATTTTTGTTGTATTTTTTTCTGAAAAGGCCAAAAAAACAAAAAATTTGAAAAAAAACTTTTATTTGGACCATTATTAAAGAAGTTATGACCAAAATACCAAAAAAAGAGCGATTTTTTTGTTAATTTAATATCTTTTGAACGGGTGATCAGAAAAATCTCAAAATTCAACAGGAAGGGTCTTTTGATGGGTACTCAAAAAGAAAAAGAAAATGAGGAAATAAAAAAAAAGAAGTTTTTCAAACTGTCCGATTTGGGATGGAATGCCCCATATATATACATATTTTTTATATATGTACTATACATATATATAACGTTTGAAATAATACCTGGAGTCCCTCTTTATTTTTTATTTCGCGCTTTACGCGCCGCGCATGGCCAATGAAAGAGCCACTTCGGATCTTTTGTCGCGACCGGCTAAAGGGGGATGAACGAGAGGAGACGAGCTCGTCGGAGAATCTTTTTCCCTTTTTTTTCTCTCTCTCTCTCTCTCTCTCTCTTTCCGTTTCTTTCCATCTCCCTCTGTCTCTCCGGAGCTTTTCCTCTCTTTTCATTTTCCTCCCTCTCATTTTTACCGTCTCACTCGACATTGCGCGACCCTTTTTTTTCCTCCCCCTCCTCTTTCCGTCACACCGTGCTCCGCAGGGTGTGAGACGTCGGTTTTGAGGCACTTGTTCTCTCCCCCCCTCTCTCCTTCTCGCTCTTGTCGAATTGCTCCGAGTTCTGTTCTGTGCTCTCTTCGCACGAAAAAAAAAAGGTTTGAAGAAAGATTTTTTTACCCATTTTTTCAATACGTTAAGGGTGGAGGAATTCACACATTGGTGGACATAATTTTTATTCAAATTGTTCGATCCGTCGAACCACATTCTACTTCATTGAGGTGAAAAATCTTTATGGGGTTAAAAAATTATGGGAGAAATTTTGAAAAAAAGGGTTAATATGGAGCAGGTGGAGGAATTAACACTTTGGTGGACATATTTTTTATTCAGATTGCTCGATATGGGGGTCGATTTCCTTCATTGAAGATTGAAAAAATAAAATTTTATGGGGTTGAAAAAATTATGGGAGCAATTTTGAAAAAAAGGGTAATATGGAGCAGGTGGAGGAATGAACACTTGGGTGGACATACTTTTTATTTAAATTGCTCGATATGGGGGTCGATTTACTTAATTGAGGATTGAAAAAATAAAATTTTATGGGGTTTAAAAGATTATGGGAGAAATTTTGAAAAAAAGGGTAATATGGAGCAGGGGGAGGAATTAACACTTTGGTGGACATACTTTTTATTCAAATTGCTCGATATGGGGGTCGATTTACTTCATTGAAGATTGAAAAAATATAATTTTATGGGGTTAGAAAAATTATGGGAGAAATTTTGAAAAAAGGGTTAATATGGAGCCGGTAGAGGAATTGATACTTTGGTGGACATACTTTTTATAAAAATTGCTCGATATAGGGGTCGATTTACTTCATTGAGAACTGAAAAAATACAATTTTATGGGGTTAAAAAATTACGGGAGGAATTTTGAGAAAAAAGGGTTGATATGGAGCAGGTGGAGGAATTAACACTTTGGTGGACATACTTTTTATTCAAATTGCTCGATATGGGGGTCGATTTACTTCATTGAGGATTAAAAAACTAAAATTTTATGGGGTTGAAAAAATTATGGGAGAAATTTTGAAAAAAGAGTAATATGGAGCAGGTGGAGGAATTAACACTTTGGCGGACATACTTTGTATTCAAATTGCTCGATATAGGGGTGGATTCCCTTCATTTAGGATTGAAAAAATCAAATTTTATGGGGTAAAAAAAATTATGGGAGAAATTTTGAAAAAAAGGTTTGATATGGAGCAGGTGGAGGAATTAACACTTTGGTGGACATACTTTTTATTCAAATTGCTCGATATGGGGGTCGATTTACTTCATTGAGGATTAAAAAACTAAAATTTTATGGGGTTGAAAAAATTATGGGAGAAATTTTGAAAAAAAAAGTAATATGGAGCAGGTGGAGGAATTAACACTTTGGCGGACATACTTTGTATTCAAATTGCTCGATATAGGGGTGGATTCCCTTCATTTAGGATTGAAAAAAATCAAATTTTATGGGGTTAAAAAAATTATGGGAGAAATTTTGAAAAAAAGGGTTGATACGGAGCAGGTGGAGGAATTAACACTTTGGTGGACATACTTTTTATTCAAATTGCTCGATATGGGGGTCGATTTACTTCATTGAGGATTAAAAAACTAAAATGTTATGGAGTTGAAAAAATTATGGGAGAAATTTTGAAAAAAGGGTAATATGGAGCAGGTGGAGGAATTAACACTTTGGCGGACATACTTTGTATTCAAATTGCTCGATATAGGGGTGGATTCACTTCATTTAGGATTGAAAAGATGAAATTTTATGGGGTTAAAAAAATGATGGGAGAAATTTTGAAAAAAAAGGGTTAATATGGAGCCGGTAGAGGAATTAACATTTTGGTGGACATACTTTTTATCCAGATTACTCGAAATGGGGGTCGATTTACTTCATTGAGGATTGAAAAAAATATAATTTTATGGGGTTAAAAAGATTATGGGAGAAATTTTGAAAAAAAGGGTAATATGGAGCAGGGGGAGGAATTAACACTTTGGTGGACATACTTTTTATTCAAATTGCTCGAAATGGGTCGATTTACATCATTGAGGACTGAAAAAATAAAACTTTACGGGGTTAAAAAAATTACGGGAGAAATTTTGAGTAAAAAAATGGGGTTAATCGACGATGAGGATCGTTACGAAAGTATAGAGATGGCGAATTAAGCGAATATGCGAAAATCAGAGGGTGGAGGATTCTTTTTCTCATTCTTTCTCTCACTTTCTTGGCTGCTCGGTCGGTAAGCCTGTAATTTAAAAGTAGCCTCGGGCTTTCCGCAAAACATTGACACGTTCTACCTTCCCTCTATCTATTCTCAGCCTTTTAATATATATTTATATATATCGACGAATTTTATACTACAACTACCGATCGAGTAATTGCTATAATCAATGAGTGGCGCGAATCGGTTCCACAGCCGGTTTTCACGTATGAACATGCACAAAATTACACGCGTAAAACCATAAGTGTATATCTATGGATACAAAATTGTCGTTTCCAAGACCGATATTTTCTATATCGATAATCGACGATTTTTTTTTCGACGCCGATCGCCAATCCACCAACGAGTTCTCTCGATATTATTCTCATACGCAATGATTAGACAGAAAAAAATGGAGAACACAATTTTACGACCGCACTTACGTAAGGGTGGAATTTCTGAAAAATCTGGCGAATAAATATACAGATTTTTAGCTAAAAATCGAAAATTATATCGATCCATGAAATTGATGTGATAAATTCCAAGGTTTTTTGAAATCATGATTTTGTTGGACGCAAAATTTTGCAGATAAAAGTTGGAGTCTAAAATATGGTGTAAAATATTGATTGGTAAATTTGTAGGAAATTTCTAAACAAATACACAGATTTTCAACTAAAAATAAAAAATTCAATCGATCCATAAAATTGATGTGATAAATTCCAACGTTTTTAAAATCATGATTTTGTTGGACGTGAAGTCTTGCAGATAAAAGATGGAGTCTAAAAAATGGTGTGAGATATTGAATGGTAAATTTCTAGGGAATTTCTGGAAAATCTAGCGAACAAATATACAGATTTTCAGCTAAAAATAAAAAATTACAGCAATCCATAAAATTGATGTGATAAATTCCAATGTTTTTTTAAATCATGATTTTGTTGGACATGAAATTTTGCAGATAAAAGTTGCAGTCTAAAAAACGGTGTAAAATATCGAATAGCAAATTTCGATATTCTCGATATTTTTGTACGCAATGATTGGACAATAAAAAATGGAGAACAAAATATTTCATGCGTATTTACGTGAGAGTGGAATTTCGAATAAATGTGGCGAATAAATATACGGATTCAGAATCTGTAAAATCTGCTAAAAATCTGAAATTCAATCGATCAGTGAAATGGATAAATTTCAATTGTTATCCCCATGATTTTGATCTACATAAAATTATTAATAATATAGTTATAACCTTAACAATCGTGTAAAATATTGCCTGGAGAAATTGTAGTTTTATCTTTTCTTCCCCAAAGTCTCAATATTTTCTACACGTAATCATAAACCAACAAAAAGTGAAGAAAATATATTGCAGCTTAATTTACGTAAAGGGAGAATTTCTAAAAATCTGGCGGATAATTATACAGAATTTCAGCTAACCCGTAGTAAAAAACTCCATTGAATCGCCAATGGCAACCAATGGTCCTCATACGACTCCATTGGACAATGAATGGGGACCCATTAAGATTTCCGCATTTTTCAATGGCGTATAGGAACGACCATTGATCAGTGAATGGATATCCATTGAAAAGTCACCATTGCCCAACGACGTCCATTGGACAGCAAATGCGGATGAACCGAATGATCACCATTACTCAATGATGCCCATTGGAAAGCAAATGCTGATGGACCGAGCCATCAGCATTGCCCAATGGTGTCCATTGGAAGGCAAATGCTGATGAACGAAATGATCAGCTTTACCCAATGATGTCCATTGGGAAGTAAATGCGGATGCACTGAATGATCAGCATTACCCAAAGATGTCCATTGGAAACCACGTCGCGTTAGTTCCGAGACTTGGCGCGAGATGTCGCAGGACGGCAACCCGCTGAACTCCCATACGGATTATGCGAAGAGTATGCTTATCTAGACGAGTGTAAGCACGGAATATTAGCAGAAGTCGGTATCCAGAAAATCCATGCAAGGAGTTCTTGCCGACTGATGCCCATGGGATAATCCCTGTTCCGTTTGAAATGGGGAAGTCAATCCTCATTGGAAAATTCCTATTCGATTTCAAATGGGGAATTCAATGGCGAAAATGTCCTTGGGCAATTGGGCATTCACCTCCATTGGTTATTTTGGCAATGGGGAATGAATGGCGATTTTTCAATGGTGACGAATGGAGTTTTTTACTATATGAAAGAATCTCCATTGATTATCGCCATTCATTCCCCATTGCCTACAAAAACCAATGGAGGTGAATGCCGAATTGCCTATGGGGATTTTCTTCATTGAATCCCCACAGGATAATCCCCATTCCGTTTCAAATGGGGAAGTCAATCCTCATTGGGAAATCCTCATTCGATTTCAAATGGGGAATTCAATGGTGAAAATCCCCTTAGGCAATTCGGCATTTATCTCCGTTGGTTATTTTGGCAATGGGGAATGAATGGGGATTTTTCAATGGTGACGAATGGAGTTTTTTACTACGGGAAAAATCTAAAATTAAATCCTTCGATAAAAAATGTAAATAAAATAAATATCATGATTTTTATGCCGAACAAATGTTGTAAAAAAAAATAGTAAAATTCTAAAATGGTGGTAATGGTCCCCTGAAAAATTCTAGAATTTGGGAATTTGTTCTGCGGAATCTGTGATCACGTAACGACGCAGAAAATTGTGTAACGCGAATGGTTAGTCCACTGATAACGATAAAATAGACACCCAGAAGGAGGGAGGCAGAGAATAATAGAGAAAAAAAGAGAGATGCTAAAAAAAGTGTAAAAACTAGTTCAGCATGATAGGAGATTCGAATTCGACTATTCTATGCATGCGTATGCGCACATCAACCATAACGATAAGAATCTCTTTTTTCCACGTTTAAAAATTGCAAACACACACATTTATCCGATTTTTTTTTCAGGTGAACACATTCAAGGAAACGACGAATAGAAATCGATCCATCTACAGATTGAGACTAACAGCGCAGTCATTGGTCGTTTAAGAGAATAAAAAAAACAATATGTCAAGTATATATGTACGCATGGGGTATTCCAGGTCAACAGAATCGATTATCGATCCTCACCCTGTCGGATTTGGGTCACGATTTTTTTAAAGGTCTTAACAAGATTGCAGAGGACTTTCAAATTTTTTCAGATTTTTTCTATTCACCCATTATTTTATTCTATTTTTTTTAAGAACAAAAACGGAAAAGTCCGAAATTCCTATAATTTCCAAAATCCCAAATTATACATAAATGTACAAAATATGAGTTTGAGAGAAAAAACCATATTTTTCTGCATTCTTCTTTTCTGCAGTCGCATTAGAAAAATTGCGAAAAATTAAAGACTATTGCAAGAAAATATTTATTTTTGTTTTTTATAATTTTCTTATTGCTCAATTGGAGCGTATTCGGTGGTTGAAATTTTTTACAAGTACAAACTGATGACAAAGAAACGTAAATAAATTTGTGAAGTCTTTCAAGTCTGGCTACGAGCGTAAAAAAAATCAGGAACCAAATCTGAAGGGATTGGCTCTAACTTTGGTCGAATTTACAGGGAATGCCCCATATAAAATAAATGAACTTATATTCGTGTATATGGGGCATTCCACGTCAAATCACGCGGTCATCGGCCTGTCCTCCTCGGGATTGATGGGCAATGAATTGTCAGTTTCGTTATTGGCCCAAATATGACCTCAAATTTTTTAAAAATGTTGTCATTTTTTAGGGGTTGCCCGAGCTAAAAAATCATTAAATTAAGGGAAATGATAAAGAGGGGCCTTTTTCAAATTAATGAAATTTTTTAACAGAAAGTAGGGCTCGAAACAGACATTTTCATCATAGTTCGATAATGGGCGAAAAATAATTACTATTTTTTTTCATTTTTTTAATTGTGTTTGAATCATCCGTTTTATTTCAGGTCTTCGAGGCTATAATAAATTCTCGAAAAATGTTGTCGTTTCACTCTTAAACCAACAAAAGAAAATCAAGTTTTACTAGAAAAATATTCTTGTTGTTATTCTTACTACAAGAAACAATCAAAATAAGAAATTATTAAAAAAAATAAAAATACAAAAATTATTTTCGACCCATTATCGAACTATGACGAAAAAATCTGTTTCGGGCCCTAGTTTCTATGAAAAAAATTTCATTAATGTAAAAAAGACCCCTCTTTGTATATGTTTTCCCTCCGTTTAATTATTTTTTAGCTCGGGCAACCCCTAAAAAATGAAATAAAAATTTCTAAAAATTTGAGGTCATATTTTGGGCCAACCGAAACCCACGATTCATTGGACATCAAAATCCGAGGGGGTCAAGCCGATGACCGCGGGATTTGACGTGGAATGCCCCATATACAATATATGTATGACGGAAAAAGATACGCGCGCATACTGTTGCGATTGCCAGTTATATCTCCAATATTTATGGGCAATATTTCCGATTCAGCTGGTGCTATCGAAGTCCTTTCAACCCCCTGCGCTCGAGCCACCCCTCTTGCCAGTTCAACATGTACGCAATAAAAAACTGGATAAAATTATATCCACATCTCCGCGCCACGGGAGAGCGCATGCGCGCGGGTTTTTTTTTTGAGCCGCTGAAACTCGTCAAAAGTTACGAGGGGTGGCGGCGCAGGGGGAGGGGGCGGTGGTGAGGAAAATACGCGAAAGGGTAGATTTTTTTTTGTCGCATCAGGGTAGCAAAAGCCACGATGGACCTCGACGGACACGAAGGACGGAAGATTTTTCGATTTTCAGAACAGTCGCAGGGATATAACCAGCATATCTCGCGATACTGATGCTACAGAGGGGTTAACCCACCCCCTGAGTCACCATTCCTCGTTTCTACCCCCTTGTGCATATTTTTTTTTGCGCAGAAACTTTTGCAGTATCTGTAACAGACAGTCCGCATAAATATCGATGTATTTGCCGGCTATCGATCGTATCAATGATCGGCAAAAGCACCGATCTACCGAGTTACGAGTCGCCTAACTATATATGTGTATTTATAATATACAAGGGTTGATGCAGAGTTAGTTTCAAGATTCTCATTTTAGTAATTCGCGATTCTTCAATGCAATTCTTGGCATTGCAATCGAATTTCCCGAGTTTTTTCAACCCTTATTTTTATTGATTTGACTTAACGAGAAAACTACCCACAATCAAAAATAGGACGAGCTATTTCGTGTATTAGAGATCTATTTCAGTATATTTAGGGTGGTTTACGTAACCCCGCATCTTATGGTTGAGATAACTAAAAGTATGGTAACCAAAACTCTACAAATTATGCTTTTAACTAAGCGATTATCCGAAAACCAATTTGTTGAAGTTACGATTAAATTGAGGGGTTTAGTGTGTCCACAATTTATGGTAGAATACTCGAATTTCCGGAGCTTTTTCAACCCTTATTTTTGTTGATTTGACTTAACGAGAAAACTACCCACAATCAAAAATAGGACGAGCTATTTCGTGTATAAGAGATATATTTCAGTATATTTAGGGTGGTTTACGTAACCCCCGCATCTTATGGTTGAGATAACTAAAAGTATGGTAACCAAAACTCTACAAATCATGCTCTTAACTAAGCAGTTATCCGAAAACCAATCTGTTGAAGTTAGGGCTAAACTGAGGGGTTTACTGTAACCACAATTTATGGTAGAATACTCGAATTCCCGGAATTTTTTTTTTCAACCCTTATTTTTATTCATTTGACTTAACGAGAAAACTACTCCCAATCAAAAATCGGAGGAGTTATTTCCTGTATCAGAGATATTTTTCAGTATATTGAAGGTGGTTTACGTAACCCTCGCATCTTATGGTTAAGATATCTAAAAATATGGTAACCAAAACTCAAAAAATTATGCTCTTAACAAAGTTATTATCCGAAAACCAATTTGTTGAACTGAGGATTAAATTGAGGGGTTTGGTGTGACCACAATTTATGGTAAATGAGCCAATGTGAGCATAGTTTACGCGAACTAAAGTAAAAAGGGAACAGCAACCAAGTTGGAGGTATTCAAATGCGATAAGTGATTTGGTTGAGGTTATAATTTTAGTCATAGTTACCTATTTTCAGTTTACTATTAAATTCTGGGGTTTCTCAAACTACTATAAATATAGTGAATAATGACTTTCAAAGTCCTACCGGAAATGAATGCCTGATTATGAAAAATATCAAATTTTTTTGCTCCCTTTTAAAAGGTGATTATTTTTGCTCGGATGATAAAGAAGACGTGTGATGAAAAATGCACCGAAAAATATATTACATAACTTTTCAGTCTCCCCAACCAACGGATCTTGCGAGGAATATATATTATCCAAAAGTTTTTCGCTTTGGTAAAAATTCTTAAATTATGGATTTCGGTAGTAAAACAAGTGCAATATACTACATATAAATTTATATATATATATATGTATCATGCATAGGATCTGGTGCAGGCTGCGATACTTCTGCATTATATAGCATGTTCCACATAACATATTGCCTCTCCTTCGTGTTTGAATTTTGCCTCCAAGCGTAAAGAAAGAAAAATATATTAAACATTAACCCAGTAAACGCGGATGGCTCGAGAAATACAGTCGATCTTTCATGTTCGCATATAAATTTGTTTCAAATTATTTTTACACTTATCAACTATTTCAACTATCAACACTTTGCTAGTTTTCCAATTATTAAATTGGTTTCCCAAACTACTATAAAACTAAATTGCTTGAGGAATTATAACACCAATTTTATTCCCTAAAATCAAAACTCAACCCCCCGCCATTTTGTTTAAATTCGATATTTCGAAAATCCCCTCGATCAACCACATGATAAATGATCTAAATTTTTTTTTGATTTTTTTTCAACTTTATGTGTCTAGACAAAAAAATTATTGAGTGTTACTTTAAAAAAAAAAAATTGTGTTGAAATATACACTTATCATAAATATAAGAAAAAATTGCTAAAATCTACATTTTTCGATCGTCTGACCGATTTATGCGGAGACATTGAAATATATTTCGTGATATTACGCAATCGAAGGGAAAAATAAGGAAATTATATATTTGAAGTGCGAGAGAAAAAGCAGCCTTGGGCAGAGAAATGGAAAACGGCAGAATGAAACGATAGCGGGGCACGTGAAAAGTCATTAACATAAAACAGAATGTGGGGAAGGCAAATAGGTAGCGGCGATAGATATGCCTTTTTTTTAACCTCTCGTTTTTTTCTTCATTTTTCTCCCAGTGTAAATACTCGTCGACCGTGTAACAACCCTCACAGATGCGCGAAGTCACCCTCCCGCAGACTTAGTTTTTCTTTTCTCCCTCGAGAGGGCGCTGGACGACTTTACTCTCACACATTTGTGCAACCCGTTCGCGCAGAACTAACTATAATAATCGTTGAAACTAATGCCCTTTTCTCTCGGCCCTTTGCCGGAGCAGACCGAAAGCCCAGACAGACTCGCGCTATTAAGGGGTAACTTCGATACGTACACGGGACGTTTCAAGCCAACTTTTTCATCCCTTGTCCATTACAATTTGATCAACAATGATTTTCCACATCGTGGCTGAAGACCACTCTCGATTTTTTTTCAATTTTTTTCCATCAGCCATATTGTTTTTTCTTTTTTTTTTTATAAAAAAAAGAAAGAACGTAAGTTTTTGAAAGATTTCCTATTTCATGTCAGTTGAATCGTGGGAAAAATCGTGAACTTAATTTCAGAGAATAGGGGTGATATCTTGGTCGATTTTACTCGGAAAATCCCATGTATATTTTATTTGGGGGTCATTCCATGTCAAATCGACCAAGAGTTGCGGATTCAACCCCTTTCAATTTCGATCAAATTAGGTGAGAAGTTTTCGTTTTTAACAGAACGAAGTTTTACCGAAGGAAAAAAATTTCAATTTGTTTTTTCGAAAGATATCCAAAATTGAAAATTTCACAATTTTTCAAATCTTTCAAGTTTATTTTTTAAATATCTCGGAAACTTTTATAGTTACGAAAAATCGTTTTGAATTTTTCTGGAAGAGTATACTTGAGGCTATGGAAAAAAAAATATGCCGAAAAAAAAAATTTTGAAAAATGATGAATTTGGAGAATTTTGAGTTTTCAAAAATCGTGAAAATCCAAGTTGAACATTAAATTTTTGGTTCCATTTTTTTAATATAATACCTTGTACTGATCTTAAAAAATCCTGAAATTTTCAGAAAGGTGTTCTTTGTTTTTTCCAAAATATGAATTTTTGAATTTTCAAAAATCGTGTAAATCCACGATCATCATTAAATTTTTGGTTACATTTTTTTTATACAATACCTTCGACTGATCTCAAAAGATCCTGAAATTTTCAGGATGGTGTTATTTTCTTTCAAGAATTAAAAGATTCTGAAATTGCCAAGATGATTTTCTTTTGTTTCAAAAATTTATATTTTTAAAACAAAATAACACCATCTTAAAAATTCCAGGATTTTTTAAGATGTCAAATTTATTATATTTAAAAAATTGAACCAAAAATTTAATGTTGATCGTGGATTTACACGATTTTTAAAAATTCATATTTTTGAGAAAACAAAAAACACCTTTCTGAAAAATTCAGGATCTTTTAAGATCAGTACGAGGTATTATATAAAACAAATTGAACCAAAAATTTAGTGTCCAACTTGGATTTTCACGATTTTTGAAAATTCAAAATTCTCCAAATTCATCATTTTTCAAAAAAAAAATTTCAAAATATTTATTTTTCCATAGCCCCAAGTATACTCTTTCAGATAAATAGAGAACGATTTTTTGTAACTATAATAGTTTCCGAGATATTAAAAAAATAAACTTGAAAGATTGGAAAAATTGTGAAATTTTCAATTTTAGATAACTTTCGAAAAAAAATTTTTTAATTTTTTTCCTTTGGTAGAACTTCGTTTTGTTAAAAACGAAAACTTCTGACCAAATTTCATCGAAATTGAAAGGGGTCGATTCCAACTCTTGGTCGATTTGACATGGAATGACCGAATGTGGATATTATAATAATATGCAGTTTCATGGAGCCTTTGTTCGACAGAGAAAACTGTTATTCCCAATGCTAATGCCTTCAACCCTTCGACCCCCAGTACGCTTCCATACGTGATCGCAAAATAGGGGTAGGTTTTCGCTTTTCCCTGGAAAAAATGTGAAGAAAAAAATGTAGATATAAAATTATACGACGCTGAGTCGTTTTTCCCGTTTTGAATAAAAAGTTTCTGAATTAGCGCTGCAAGGGTTGATGATGTTCATGATAAGAAAACTTTCACCCTCGATTCATACTTTATCGTGCAAGTTGGCAAAGATCGATCGTTTCCAGAGGTTTTGCAAAAAAATTTGCCCAGCAACGAAATATCGCCATTGCAACCCTTATAATTTTAAAAATTTTAAAAATCCCCGTGAATAATAATTCGGTGCAAGAGTGGTTGATCATATGAGCGAAAAAATTGAGAATTTTCAGAGGGGTTGAACGAAGGGGGTGGAAGAGAGGTCCAGGGGGCCAAAAAGGGGTAGAATAGGAGGAAGAGGGTTGAAAGAGAGTCTGCCGAGTCCGCGAGACCGACTGGCGAAGAGACACTGACGTAAACCGTTATGATAACGATTATGGAAGCAGTTTCAACCCCCTTCTCTTTCTCTCTTTCATCCCCTGTTGCTATTCGGGCGCCCCGAGCTTCTTTCTCAACGATTACGCTCCTGCAAAATTATTACTAGCAATAACGCTCCACCTTTATTATTGTTATCATTGTTATTATTATTATTATTTCCATCATCGTAATAAGTCGGGGGGGATGTATAACGCGAAAAGAAAATTTCACCCTTGCGAACTGTAAACGCCAATTGCGAAACTTCCTCGTTCATTTTTGTTGTTGTTGTTTTTTAAGCGAGTATTCCGGTCTTGAATTTTGAAAAAATCATTATTTCTGCATATTCTTAAATAAGTTTAGACCGTTAAGAATTTATTTTCAAAAGGAAATTTTTAAATTCCCGTAATTTATGGAGTTATACATTGTAAAAAATTTCTTTAACTTTAATATACTTGTTATTGTAATTTCATATTTTGTTGTATATTGAATTTCAATAACAAGTATACGAAATCAAAATTAATAGACATTGATTAGAAAATTAACAATTTTATCTTAAATTCAAAATTTGTATATTAAAATTAAGAGAATAAACTCGGAAAATTAAAATTTACCTTACAATATTATTGTACACATGTATATGAAATTTAATCTACTAGCTGTATATGGGGCATTCCGTGTCAAATCATCCACTTTTAAACCCGACCCTTTTCGATTTGGCTGAAATTTGGTTTTCCTTTTCTACCCTATTAAAAACATTTTTCAGGAAATTTCAAAATTTTGTTACCCAACCCAAAAAATACAAAAAAATTTAAAGATATTTAAATCTATGAAATTTTTCACTTTTTCGAGAAAAATAATTTTTTTCTCAAAGTTCGCCATTTGCAATTTTTTTTCCACTCAAAAAATACTTTGACCAATTCCGGAAAAAATGCCGCCCAACATGGAGTGGGCCGACATTTCCTTAATCTTTTTTTATCGATTGAAAAAAAAAATTCCCAGCTTATTTCACAGAATACCACTCTGGACATTTTTCAGGATTTAAATTTCTAATTTTTTTTTGTGTATTGTCAAAATATTAATAAATATGTAGTAAAAAAAAGGTGAAAATATATTTTATTTATATAGCTCGAAAAACGCTCAAAATGCATGTCTCTAGACCATAATACCGCCTTAATATTATTTTCCCTTTAAAAATATTACACGATCAGGGAGATGTCCATTTTTGCATCGTGCCTCCTCAATCGAGGAAGAATGACGTAAATTAATAAGAGTGATTGGAAGAAAAAAAATCCAATAACAGAGCGCGAGAGGGTGAGAGAAAAAATGTAGTTTAAGGGAGGACGAGTTGGAGGAAGCGGAGAAAGATTGGATTAAGGTGGTTTGTTGGAGCAGCGAAATCGGTGTTAACGGACTTTCTAATGGAAATTTATCGGAAGAAAGTCCGCGCCCTCGCGATTTTACTCAAGCATATAGACGAAACAGGGTGTGCTCTTGGCTTATTTTTATATATATATATATATATGTGTTTGTTTGTATATATATGTATGTATGTATAATATAGTACAGAACAGCCAGGCATTGGGTTTCTCTCCATTCGGCTGGTAATTACGAGATTAGCGGTAATAACTCGAGTCCATTCGACGTCGGCGGCCTCACCGATATATAGAACGAAGGTCCGAAGGGGGTGAGAGAGTAGAAGGGAACGATCCGAGTGGAATGGGCGTGAACGCCCATATAAAACAATATATAATATTTCGTGGCACGGGTAATTAGGAATAATTGCTTGATTGGTCGGCAGAAATTCCTATAATTCACAACGGGACGTCTAACAAATTACCAATCGTCCTATTCTTACATATATAGATATAGACATATATATATATATATATATATATATATATTGCATGTATATATGTGCAATATTATTAGTAAATATAATTAAAGTTCGTTCTTTTGTTTAGCAAACTTTTGATTGATTTAATGCCCGACAACTTTATCATTAGAAATCGATTTCGTACGCTCTACATATTGCACCGAATGTCCAATATAAATTCTGTCTCAATTTAGCAGACTTTCAAATAATAAAATCAGAAAAAAAATTGACGTTCAATTTTTTTAAATGACCGACGAATTGGTTTTTAGTTGACGCTGGAAGAATTTTGAATTTTTGTTTTCATGGGAGTCTCCAAAATAATCCCCATATGTTGAATGACCGCAGGATTTAATTGTTTCTCATTCAAAATGTTTATTAGACTGATTCAAAAAAAGCGACTATATTTTTTGTTTTTCGCAGTAACATATTCCCGCAGTAACGGGAAGGTGAAAAAAGATGCTTGTTGAAATTAGAGCTCTTAATAAAAATATTTAGCGGTGGCACATCGCGTATTTTGAAAACATGAAAAAAAACAGGTTTCATACTAGACGACCCCCTTAAATAACACGGAAAAAAAATGTCAAACTTTGCAATTTTATATCTCGGCTTCAAGTCGACGTACCAAAATGAACGACACATATTCTTGTAGAGAATTGAACGCTCTACAAAAAAGATCTCTTGTGATTTTTCGATAAACTCACTCCTTCAAAAGTTATTCACGTTCTAATATATATGTATATTAGACTGTGAATATATGGGTAAACTTATGTTGGTAATTTCTTTAAAAATTAGGTAATCTATGTTAATGCAATTTAAACTTTTATTTCAGGAAAGTGTTTACGGTATTTAGTTATAACTTTCAACATTTTGCCGGAAACTAAAAAAAAAAGTGAAACTTACTCTAAATTTAACTTTAACCTTGAATAACTTTTGAAGTAGTGAGTTTATCGAAGAATCACAAGAGATCTTTTTTGTAGAGCGTTCAATTCTCTACAAGAATATGTGTCGTTCATTTTGGTACATTGACCTTAAACCGAGATATAAAATTTCAAAGTTTGAAATTTTTTTTTCCTGTGTTATTTAAATGGGAAATCAAAATATGCGATGTGCCACCGTTAAATATTTTTATTAAGAGCTCTAATTTTGACAGGCATCTTTTTCCACCTTTCCAAAAGTATTTAATATGTTACTGCAAAAATAAAAAAATAGTCTCTTTTTTTTAATCAGTCTAATATTTATATTCTCGTTGTTTCAATTATTTGGCTGTTATTTATTAATATTATATAGTTCCTCTGAAGTGTATAATTTTACGTTGACGCGATTCAAATTGGCTTAGTCGAGTTAGTTTAACGCGTGAGAATGTTGGATGGGGCAAAATGATCCCACGCCGTGTGTATAAAATGATCCCTGGATCATTTTGCCCCAATGAATTTCACTTCGTTGTAGATGTCGCAAATTTGTGACTTTTTTTCAGTATTAAGTACTCAGGGATCGTTTTACCCCAAGGGGGATCGTTTTTCCGTACTTGTGTACAAAATGATCCTTTTATAAAAGTTTAAAACAATATTCGAAACTTCCTAATTGAAAATTCAAATACTTATTGCAACCGTAAAAAAATTAGTTAAATAAGTAATATTATTAATTAATTAAATAACTAGTTAACAACAATTTCACTAAATATTGATAGAAAAACTTGTTTCTTGATCTTCTCTCTTGAAAAAACGATTTTTCCTTTAAGGGGATCATTTTGGACCTCTTTTTAGACCAATTTAGGAAATTCTAGCACGAAAAATATATCCTCGCTTGAATTAAATTGAGAAATTAAGTTTCCACTGAAATATGGCGAAATAAAAAAGTAGGATTTTCACGAAATTTTAACAAAAAATTTCCAAAGCAAAAATCGTTGCTTTTTGGAATTTTCAAACTTCCTTTCAGCAGCGCCAAAAATGAAAAATTTGAAAAAATTAATTCATCATTCGCACGACAGGTATCAAAGGAGGTGCATAATCCAAAAAAAAAATGACTTGTTAAAACACTCGAGTAAGGACATGTATAAAGGATCGTTGCATGCGTATAACGAAGCATCCTCGTATCTTCTATTCGCAGCACCGCGAATTTGCGGTTCTCTCTCTATTTCCTTCCTTCGCAATCCATGACATTCGACGACCGCGTGGACACACACGTTTTTTAATTCCTCCCGATGTCGCGGATTTAACTGGGGAAAGGTGGGATCCATCGTGACGCATTCTTCCCCAACCGCATCGTATTCGTCCTGGTGGCATTTCTACTCTGTGATAGTGTGGGGCAATATGAACCCCCCAAGAGAGAAGACAAAATATGGATTCTCCCGAAACTTAATAAATGGACGATGAAAAATTAATTAGATGTACATTTTTCTGGACATAATTATTCTCCTCTCGACACTTTGCAGCTAAAATTATAATTACTCAGCGAAAAAAAAATAAAAAAATTGAATAATCCAAAAAAACGACTTTTTTCAAATTTTTAGAGTTTTTATCAGGAAAATATTAAAATTTTAAGAAACTAGTGAGATTTCTGTATTCCCCGATCAATTTACCATGAAATATTTTCTTCTTACTATTGCGGAATAAAACAAAAACAGTCTTTGGTTAGCTAGCATCAAATTCCTTTTTAGCAATTTTCAAAATTTCTAAATACTCCAAAATCTAAAATCCTATCTGATCGATGTAATTATAAAAAAAAGTAATGCTCCAAAGGCTCGATAGAAATCGAATTATAGATCTCAAAAACATCAATTTGGGTTTTTTTTTTAATTTTTAAAATAAAGCGAAACTTTTCTGAAATTGACAATAATGAAATTTCCAGTTTTTGGGAGAAATTGATCGTTGATTTCAATTGTGCCATTGAAAAACTATAATCTCCGCGAAAAAAAGGATTGATTGAAGTTAGTGGTCCATTTTGCCCCACATTTCTCTTTATTCGGGTATTTCACCCGCTATGGTTAACAGCAACAGGGGAGGGAGAGGGGAGGCTTTGAATGTTTCGTCGAAACTGCATGATTCGATTCATTCTTCGCTTTCCCTCGTTCTGCCTCGATTCGCGGGCAAATCGCACCACCGTGCGCGCAACCCCGTGCGCACTCGTCCAGCGACACTCTCGTGCGTTTAGATATCGTTAAGCCGCGTTTTCAACACCGTCATTATGTAAAGCACGTGGCAACGACTGATAAGTCAAACAATGAAACCAGACGCCCCCCTCCCCCCAAAGCGGCAAACCAAAACCTCCGACCCTACGCCCCCCCCCCCTTTGCAACCCTTAGCGAGAGAGGGCTCGTTCCGCTGACTCGATTTGAAGGAAAAGCTTATTTTTCCCGGCAATGCTGTTTCATACACACGTATTCAGCGATAAAAAAAATTTCAATGATTAAAAAAATTATTTTTAAAAAATCTTATAATAATAATAAAAAATAAAAGTGATAATAATGATAAATTAAATAAAATCTTAATAATATCAAGCGGAATTCCTGCTGTTCTTTTTTTTTTTTTAATAATGAATAATCATTGTAATTATTTGCATCAGGATCAGCTCGAGAATACACGCGGTATATTTTAATATGAATAAATGGATATGGGTATTATGTGTGTATGTGTGTAGTCACGATAATAAATCAGAAGTATCGACGTACCCGATAAAATTGCAAATGAGCCACCAGCGCCATCTTGGAGTCGATAAACAAGAGGGAGTTAGATGCATGGAAAAAGGAGAGCAGGGAGAAAAGAAATGCATTGCAAGTGCATACGAGAGATTCCTGCACGAATTTTGGGGTCCTTTGGAATCTTCTGGGATCTGCTGGAGTCTTTTGGGATCTTATAAACATTATCAAAGTTACGATCAAAATTAGTGCGGGAAATAGCTAGATTTAAATTAAAATTTTATCCTTGCAATTATTATGTGGCGAAAAAAATAATATTAACTAATTATTATCATTCACAAGATATTTTTGCATTTAGATATTGTACAAATGGTTATTTTTGTACCTAAATAATTTGTTGTCCCTTATTTTCAGTTATGGATATTTTTTTTTTTGACATATTTTGGTCAAGTTTTATTTATAAATATTTTTTTTTTATCTATAAATTCATCTATAAATTTTTATTTTTATTAATAAATATTTTCGAGCGGACTCCATTTTTTGTTTCATCCGAGATGTAATACGTTTACATACGTATCATGTACCTGTATTATTTATAACTTGTGTTACATTGTACACACAGAAAATATTCCGATATATAGATATATGTATATTAATATATCTAGAAAATGGCATACAGTTCGCACACAATATACTACCACGCAAGCAACGTAGAGAGAACTTTAAATGAATAATGTATCGTATATTTAATCCCATATAGATACATACATATTAGGGTGGTCCTTATTTAGGGCTCGGGGGAATTTTATATCAGACGCCCCCGCAAATCGAATCCAAATTGTTCAAAAACAATACTCTAATTTTTTCAGATTTTTATCTAGACTCTAACCCCTCCGGAAAAGAGGGTAGATTTCCTCATTTGAAATACACGTGTTTCGGCCATATTCTTAGGATATATTTTATTCTAAGTGTAATAATGTTTAAAAAAATTTGTAACAGCAAGATATTAGTGTTCATTAGTGCTACTATTTGAGAAAAAATTCACATCCCGTAGTAAAAAACTCCATTGAATCGCTAATGGCAACCAATGGTCCTCATACGACTCCATTGGACAATGAATGGGGACCCATTGAGATTTCCGCATTTTTCAATGGCGTATAGGAACGACCATTGATCAGTGAATGGATATCCATTGAAAAGTCACCATTGCTCAACGACGTCCATTGGACAGCAAATGCGGATGAACCGAATGATCACCATTACTCAATGATGCCCATTGGAAAGCAAATGCTGATGGACCGAGCCATCAGCATTGCCCAATGGTGTCCATTGGAAGGCAAATGCCGATGAACGAAATGATCAGCTTTACCCAATGATGTCCATTGGGAAGTAAATGCGGATGCACTGAATGATCAGCATTACCCAAAGATGTCCATTGGAAACCGCGTCGCGTTAGTTCCGAGACTTGGCGCGAGATGTCGCAGGACGGCAACCCGCTGAACTCCCATACGGATTATGCGAAGAGTATGCTTATCTAGACGAGTGTGAGCACGGAATATTAGCAGAAGTCGGTATCCAGAAAATCCATGCAAGGAGTTCTTGCCGACTGATGCCCATGGGATAATCCCTGTTCCGTTTGAAATGGGGAAGTCAATCCTCATTGGAAAATTCCTATTCGATTTCAAATGGGGAATTCAATGGCGAAAATGTCCTTGGGCAATTGGGCATTCATCTCCATTGGTTATTTTGGCAATGGGGAATGAATGGCGATTTTTCAATGGTGACGAATGGAGTTTTTTACTATATGAAAGAATCTCCATTGATTATCGCCATTCATTCCCCATTGTCTACAAAAACCAATGGAGGTGAATGCCGAATTGCCTATGGGGATTTTCTTCATTGAATCCCCATAGGATAATCCCCATTCCGTTTCAAATGGGGAAGTCAATCCTCATTGGGAAATCCTCATTCGATTTCAAATGGGGAATTCAATGGTGAAAATCCCCTTAGGCAATTCGGCATTTATCTCCGTTGGTTATTTAGGCAATGGGGAATGAATGGGGATTTTTCAATGGCAACGAATGGAGTTTTTTACTACGGGATTATCGTACGAGTTAATCTAGACGAATTGCTATTCGTCTAGGTTGACCCGTATTAGAATTTTAGACGAATTGCAATTCGTCTAGATTGGCCCGTATGATAATGTGAATTTTTCCTCAAACAGTAGCACCAACGAACACTAAAATCTTGCAGTTACAGATTTTTGAAAAAATTATTACACTCGCAATAAAATATATTCTGAGAATATGGCCAAAACGAGTGTATTTCAAATGGGGAAATCTACCCTCTTTTTGGGAGGGATTAGTGTAGATAAAAATCTCAAAAAATTAGGGTATTGTTTTTTAATTATTTGGAGTCGATTTGGGGAACTGATGAAACATTCGTTCGAGCCCTAAATAAGAACCACCCTAATATATATGTAATATCGTTTCCTTCAACATTTTTTTAACTTTCCCTCTCTCTCTCTCTCTCTTTCTCTCAGTCACACGAACATTTGCGAATATTACATATTCGTCTGCAAAAACCGCGGTTCGTTTTTTAAAACTTTTTTCTCCTCTTTTCCTTCATCCACCTCTTTATCCTCGACTGTCTCTCTCGCACTCTCGCGAATTTCCCTCTCCTATATAGTGAATGAGGTAGCATATTTTTCGTGCAAGGAGGTCGGTATCGAATCGACTTTCTAGCGTGATGTATAAGTCTACATTTATATAATATATATTTACATATATATATATATATATATATATATATATATAAGCGTATGAAATTTATTACGATAAATATATATGTACATAATATATATGTTTGTTTTGCACGAGTGTATATTTTATGTATATGTATTTTGAGAAACCCGCGATGTAATATGTTTCTCTTTCAAGGTATTCCGCTTCTTTCTCATATCCAGCAATGTCGGAAGTTTGCAAATGATAACAGGTTGAATAATTACTGTGGAAATAAAAAAAATTCGATGCTAAGCTTGAATCGTCTGAGTCGCGAATTTACGTTTGTATTTTTTTCTTGCAAGAATAGCGATGACACCGATGAAGAATTTTTTCGTATTGACATTCAAGTTTTTGAAATTACATTATCATTGTTTTTGCATCTTTATATTGATGTTTTGAGATTGATTGGCAACAAAGTTTTTACGAAAATTCCAAAAATTGATCGAAGTACCACAATTTTTGTAAAGTGACTTCCGAAATTTCATAAAATTCGATTATGCAACTTGCACTTGTTCTTTGCTTTGAACAATAATAACTTCATTGTTTATTGGTATTTTTCGTTAAAAGAAATGTTCGAATTTGCCAAGACTATGGATCAAGTGTGTTTGAAATCTTGACTTCGTTATCTCGATACTTTGGTCGGAAAAAAATATTGAAAATCTGTCTCTTGCTTCAGACTTATCAACCCCTTAAGAGGGTTGGAATCCTATTCAAATCAATGCCAAATTCCAGAAATCGACTCTACAAAAAATTTGTTCCTTAATTACCAATAACGAAACATCATTTTAACCATAATATGTACCCTTAATCCAGATTAAAGCCGTAGCGATTAATTTTCCACAGTATCAGCTGTTTTTATGAATTTTCATGATTTTCGTTGAATTTTCCCGGAAAAAATCGTTTTTTTTTTCAATTTCACTGATTCTCAGCTAATTCTCTTCTCTGGAAGCTTCTCCATGGACTGATCATTCAAATTATTGTTCATAATTACCATTTAAAAAATTCTAACCTATAAATCGTTCTTCCTGATAAACAAATGCTGTTAATTTGTTTATTAACAATAACTGACAAAAATCCACGTGAGGAGTCGACAGTGAATGTATCGACGAACAGAATGAGCCCTGAATCATCGAAATGGGACAAAAATTGTTCAAGATTTTTGAAAAAATACCAAACAAAAAAAACCCCATTAAAAGTTGTCATCGAACAGTCCATAAAGATAAAAAAATCCAACCACAATTATTTTTCTCCAAGTAGAAATACGTATGCCGCATGATTAGACATATTTTCCATTGATTAAAAAATATACCTAAAAATGATTTTCAAAATTTGGATTCCAATTGGCTAGGCTGAAATGCACGGAAACAAAAAAATTAATTTCTAATAATCAGATTACAAATGGCATCGTTTCCGATAGCAAAAGTGTAATGATTTTTCTTATTTTTTATTTTTTTTCTAAAAAGCATGTTATTAAATCGCACAAGTTCGTCAGAGCATAAACGATCATTTCCACTGACATCCGTAAGTATAATCAGTAATCATTTTGTCAGACGCAGACACTAAAAGAACGAGTCAAAGAAGCGGAGTTAGATGGAGGAAAAAAAAGAAGAAAAAAGAAGAGAATAACAATAATAATGAAAAAAATGGCGTCAACGCTCACAGTCGTCAGACTGAGCGCGCACGTGCGTTTGCATGTATGTGTGCGCGCGCGCGTGTGTGTGTGTGTGTGTGTGTGTGCGTGTGTGTTTGTATATGCGTATTATATTAGTTTTCTCGCAATAATATCCGAGTGTACGGATTATTAATAATAATGGCACGGCACGACGTCTCTCATGCGCTCGTATCATGAGCACACTAAGTCATTTTCTTGCGCAATACTTTTATTTTCATAATAAAGAAGAAAAAAAGGCCGAGAGTGGGGGGAGGGGGCGAAAAAAAATTACCACTGGTTCTCAAATGCGTGACTCGGAGCTTTTCGCTGAACGTGACCAATCATCTTTTCTCTCTCCCCCTTTTTTTTTTAAATTTCATATACGATCAAAAAGCAAAAGAAGAGAATGAAAAATGATTTTCATGCTCTTGAAAGGAAAAATAACACAAAATAAATTGAATGCTCTGAATCCACTTTTTTGTTTAATAGATTAATTTTTTGTTTATAAATATATTATTGGCAGATTTGGAAAAAATAACCCGGAATAAATTAAATCCTCTAAATCCACTTTTTTATTTGATAGCTTAATTTTTTTTTTTTGCAAAAATATATTTTTATAATCAAATGTTTTATAAATATTTTATTGACAGATTTGGAAATGAAAATTTTCGAAATAATCGTGCAAGGACGAATGAGAACCGTAATTTTATTTCACAAAAAGAGCCTCTCGCGACACTCGGTCGCGACTTGATCGTGGTGAGGATGACGTAACAATATAAATGTGGAAAGTCGAGCATTAACAAATTCTACTCAACCCCCTCCCATCCCCCTCCAACCCTCTCCACAAACTTCCAGTCATCGTCCCCCCAACCCTCTTCTCATTCGCTTTAATCTTATCGTATATAATAAATATTGATATAAAAGTTAAGTTTTCCTATCTCTTGGTTCTTATATATATTATATATGTATAAGTATAACATGTTTAATAATTGATCTAATCTCTTCACTGCAACGAGAAAGAGAGAGAGACCCGTTGAACTCGATGTTTCCAACGAGCATGCACTCGCATATAATATATAAATATGTATGGGGCATTTTATGTCAAATCAACTGAATTCTGATCCCCTGTCGCACAGAGTCAGCTGACAATTTTTCCCATCATCCAAATGGGCTCAGTATTTGTTTCGACTTCGGTCTGAGGCCGATAAACAGCCCTAATTTTTTTTAGATTTGTTCCATCGATCCTTGTACCGAGAAAAAATCGACAAACAAAAAAATCGGATATGAAAGGTTTTCCAATATTTTGGAAGAGTTCGATATTTTCGGATTTTCAAAATTTGTGTGTAATTAGCAATCTGTAACTAAACGCCTCAGAAACGTTCAAAGAAATTCGTTATATTGGAAGCACGATAAATATTGCAAATATGATACTTTTCGAAATTTTCAATTACGTCGCATTTTTCCTGAATTTTTTCTGGATCAAAGATCGATAGAAAGAAATTGAAAAAGAACAGGAGTGTTTGGGAGAAGTTGGGGAAGTTGACTTCCGAATTGGTTGATTTGGCGTGGAAAACCCCATATATATAAATATATTTATGTTCATATGAAAAAGCATATAATACTATACGTGTGTAAAGCAATAATGTACAGGATAGAGCGAGCTTATCTCAACAAAATAACTGCGCAATTAAGCTTGGTACGACTCCCCACCCCGGGCTCCCCTTTTCCGCCCCTCCGTCACATTAACGCGTTAGTTGAAAAAAAAATCTTCACGTCAAATTTAGCACATTTACAGCTCTATCTTTTATTTTTCTACCAGATTACAAGTATCCGGCTTGTCAACTCGGCCGGTAACTTACCGACGTTGGAGCCTGCTCCAATGGAAAAAAAATCGCCCGGCGGTCGGTAAGTAAGGGATCGCAGTATTACAGACTCGAAGACTCGTAACCAGCTTTCAGGTGGTAAAAAGAATGGTATTTTGTGGGGAAATGTTTACTGGGAAACTTGTTGTTCGGTAAAGATATTATTTGAGAGAATTATTGTTCAGTGAAGATTTATTCTGGTAGCCTTGTCATTTGGTAGTGCTTTCCCATTTGACAAGCCTCCAGATTACAAGTGTCCGGGTCTCAAATATTAGAATCCCCTACTTACCGACTGCAGAGCGACTGTGTGTTTTAATTGGAGCGGGACCCAACGTCGGTAAGTTACCGGCCGCGTTAACAAGCCGGAGACTTGTTTTGGGGTAGAAATATTATTCGAGAGAGTTAATATTCGGTAGAGATTTATTTCTGGAAGAGAAATTACTGGTTGAGTTGTAAATGTGCCTTCAATTTTACACGTAAATTAATCATTTATAGATTATTATCGAGACCTCGATTGTCGAACGATTTATAATGACGAAGAGATAGCAAAGATATCGATTATCAGGACAGAGTGTATATATATATAAGACCTCCGATTAATAATTGAATGATTTAATTGAATTATGACAATCCTATTTTATTGAACACACGAACGGTTTTGCGATCATCGTAACGAACGATAGACATCGATTTACTCTCTTCGGAATTAAATTGACCAATCAATTATATAAAAACAAAACTGTCTGGAGAATATATAGATTTGTAAGGAAATTGGCGCGAGGGATGAGGGATTTGAAATCTAAGAATAGTAGACGAAGTAATGCGATTAAAAATATGTATGTATAAATTACACGTCGCTCAAAAATGTAATAAAAAAGAAGACGTCATGTTGTGGATGAAATTAATGTTTTTTTTTTTAATCGAATAACAGTCGAAGAAAAATGATCAGGCAGACACGGTGAATAAATTTTCTCGTTAAAGATTTATTTTCCGTCATATTAATAACCTTCTGAGAATATAAAAAGATGAGTTGTAAAATATGTTGCATGTGAAAGAAATTCAAGCAATTGGCGAAAAAAAATTCTCAGGCCAACAAAGAAAATTAATTGTATTGTCAAAAATTTATTTTTTATTCTTTTCTGCCTTAAAAAAAATGGAAAAGGGACCTGACAATTATTTTCTCAATGATCATTGAATTTAAAAAAATGCTCAGGCCTGCATGGAAACAATTTTGCCACCGAAAATTAATTTCTCGTTTCTCAATTTCTCTTCTGCCTTTTTTCCAACCTCTTTCGATAAGGGGATGAAAGGGCCACAATTTTTTAAATTATCATGATCATAAGAAAAATGCTTGAATCTGCATAGGAAACATATCCCGTAGTAAAAAACTCCATTCGTCGCCATTGAAAAATCCCCATTCATTCCCCATTGCCAAAATAACCAACGGAGATAAATGCCGAATTGCCTAAGGGGATTTTCACCATTGAATTCCCCATTTGAAATCGAATGAGGATTTTCCAATGAGGATTGACTTCCCCATTTGAAACGGAATGGGGATTATCCTATGGGGATTCAATGAAGAAAATCCCCATAGGCAATTCGGCATTCACCTCCATTGGTTTTCGCAGGCAATGGGGAATGAATGGCGATAATCAATGGAGATTCTTTCATATAGTAAAAAACTCCATTCGTCACCATTGAAAAATCGCCATTCATTCCCCATTGCCAAAATAACCAATGGAGATGAATGCCCAATTGCCCAAGGACATTTTCGCCATTGAATTCCCCATTTGAAATCGAATAGGAATTTTCCAATGAGGATCGACTTCCCCATTTCAAACGGAACAGGGATTATCCCATGGGCATCAGTCGGCAAGAACTCCTTGAATGGATTTTCTGGATACCGACTTCTGCTAATATTCCGTGCTCACACTCGTCTAGATAAGCATATTCTTCGCATAATCCGTATGGGAGTTCAGCGGGTTGCCGTCCTGCGACATCTCGCGCCAAGTCTCAGAACTAACGCGACGCGGTTTCCAATGGACATCTTTGGGTAATGCTGATCATTCAGTGCATCCGCATTTACTTCCCAATGGACATCATTGGGTAAAGCTGATCATTTCGTTCATCAGCATTTGCCTTCCAATGGACGCCATTGGGCAATGCTGATGGCTCGGTCCATCAGCATTTGCTTTCCAATGGGCATCATTGAGTAATGATGATCATTCGGTTCATCCGCATTTGCTGTCCAATGGACGTCGTTGGGCAATGGTGACTTTTCAATGGATATCCATTCACTGATCAATGGTCGTTCCTAAACGCCATTGAAAAATGCGGAAATCTCAATGGGTCCCCATTCATTGTCCAATGGAGTCGTATGAGGACCATTGGTTGCCATTGGCGGTTCAATGGAGTTTTTTACTACGGGATTCAATCGTTGAGGATTTATTTTGCATCGTTTTATAACATATATTAGGCTGATTCAAAAAATGACTATTTTTTGTTTTTTGAAATAACATATTAAATACTTTCGGGGACGTGAAAAAATATGCCTGTTGAAAGCTGAACTCTTAATATAAATATTTAGGTATGTCTCATCCCAAATTTCTATTTCCCATTTAAATAAGACAAGTAAAAAAAAATTTAAAAATTTGAAATTTTATATCTCGCTTCCAAGTCTATGTACCAAAATGAACGCCACATATTCTTGTACAAAATTGAACGCTCTACAAAAAAGATTTCTTATGATTTTTCCATAAACTCACTCCTTCAAAAGTTATTCAAGATTAAAGTGAAATTTAGAGTAAATTTCACTTTTTTCTTAGTTTCCGGCAAAATGTTGAAACTTACTAAATATCGTAAAATCTTTATTTTAAAAAAAGTCTAAATTCCATTAACACAAATTGGACATTTTTTAAAGAAATGACCAACATATTCACACACATATTCACAGTCTAATATACATATATATTAGACCGTGAATAACTTTTGAAGGATTGAGTTTATCGAAAAATCATAAGAGATCTTTTTTGTAGAGCGTTAAATTCCCTACAAGAATACGTATCGTTCGATTCGGTACATT